>JAOPSE010000148.1:1886129-2486129 GCA_029449295.1 Zea luxurians | reverse complement strand
ATAGCAGTGGATCCTGCTAAAGTGAAGGAGATAATGGAGTGGAGAGTGCCCACTACAGTTACTGAGATTCGGAGTTTCTTGGGACTCGCAGGATATTATCGGAGATTTATTGAAGGGTTCTCTAAAATTGCTAAGCCTATGACATCGCTTTTGGAAAAAGGAAGAGAATTCAAGTGGGATGAGAAGTGCCAAGAAAGCTTTGATCAATTGAAGGAGAGGCTAATGTCGCCACCAGTATTGATTATGCCAGATCTACAGAAGGGATTTGACATTTACTGTGATGCATGTGGCCAGGGACTTGGATGTGTGCTTATGCAAGAAGGTCATGTGATCGCCTATGCATCTCGTCAGTTGCGGAAACACGAATTGAACTACCCCACTCATGACTTAGAGCTGGCAGCAGTTGTGCATGCACTTAAGATTTGGAGACACTACATTATGGGAACTAAGTGCCAAGTATACACGGATCATAAGAGTTTGAAGTATATATTCACTCAGAAGGATCTCAACCTTAGGCAACGCCATTGGTTGGAGCTCATTAAGGATTATGATTTGGAGATTCACTATCACCCAGGCAAGGCAAATTTGGTTGCAGATGCCTTGAGTCGGAAGGAGCATGTTCACTCCGCTTTCGTTGTCCAGCTACCTGATGAATTAGCAAAAGATTTTGAGAGACTCAACCTGGGAATTGTTACACATACAGAAGGAATTACCATTGAATTGGAACCTACCTTGGAGCAAGAAATTCGTAAAGGTCAGGTTGGTGATGCTAAAATCCAGGAGATCAAGGATCTGATAACGGAGGGTAGAGGCCCGGAATTCACAGAGGATGAGCAAGGCACGATATGGTTCAAGAATCGGATCTGTGTTCCCGATATTGATAGTCTTCGGGAAACTATATTGAAGGAGGCACATGATTCAGTTTATTCTATTCATCCTGGAAGCACCAAGATGTATCAGGATTTGAAGCAAAAGTACTGGTGGTATGGACTAAAGAGAGATGTGGCTGCACATGTGGCTATGTGCGATGTGTGCCAAAGAGTTAAGGCTGAACACCAGAGGCCAGCCGGACTATTGCATCCACTAAAGATACCTGAGTGGAAATGGGATGAGATTGGCATGGACTTCATTGTTGGATTACCCCGCACGTCTGCTGGGTATGATTCTATATGGGTAATTGTGGACAGGCTAACTAAAGTAGCCCACTTTATCCTAGTGAAAACCACATATTCAGGAGCCATGTTAGCAGAGTTGTACATGGCACGGATTGTTTGCCTACATGGTGTGCCAAAGAAGATTGTGTCAGACCGGGGATCATAGTTTACCTCTCGGTATTGGAAGAAGTTACAGAGTCATTGGATACGAGATTGAATTTTAGTTCGGCTTACCACCCTCAAACTGATGGGCAGACAGAGAGAACTAACCAAGTGTTAGAAGATATGTTAAGAGCTTGTGCCCTTAAGCATGGTGGTAGTTGGGATAAGAGTCTACCGTATGCGGAGTTCTCATATAATAATAGCTATCAGGCCAGTTTGAAGATGTCACCGTTTGAGGCTTTGTATGGCAGAAAGTGTAGGACCCCACTGTATTGGGATCAAACTGGTGAAAGGCAGTTGTTTGGGCCTGAGATTATACAGGAAGCAGAAGAACAAGTTCAGCAAATAAGGGAGAATTTGAGAACTGCACAATCCAGGCAGAAAAGCTATGCTGACACCCGGAGAAGACTGCTTGAGTTTAAAGGGGGAGATTATGTCTATTTGAAGGTGTCACCACTCCGGGGTATGAGAAGATTCAAAGTCAAAGGAAAGTTGTCCCCTCGCTTTATTGGACCCTTCTTAATCTTAAAGCGAGTGGGAGAAGTTGCATATCAATTGGAGTTACCGGATCATCTTGCGGATGTTCATGATGTATTTCATGTATCTCAGCTGAAGAAATGTCTCAGGATACCTGAAGAGCAGTTGCCAATGGAGGACCTTAGTGTTCAGGAGGATTTGACCTATGTTGAGTACCCCATCAAGATTCTTGATACATTGACTCGAGTTACAAGGAATAAGGTTATAAAGATGTGCAAAGTTCAACGGAGTCACCACGGTGAAGATGAAGCAACTTGGGAAAGAGAAGAAGAGCTTCGCAAAGATTTTCCCCACCTTTTCCCTAGATCTTTCTAAATCTCGAGGACGAGATTATTTTTAAGGGGGTAGGATTTGTAATACTCAAAGTTGTATACAAAGAGTAATTGAGAGAGCTCCTCATTTTGTGTGCCTCATTTGCATCATGAAAAGAGCATACACAGAATTTAGAGATGAATTAAGACAATTGATAAAAAAATATATAATAATAAATAAATATAATAATATGCATCGTGTTGGAGTTTTTATTGGTTGTGCATTAAATAAAATAATAATGTTAATAATAATAATAATAAATCTAAAGGTTGAATTGATCCCTAAATTAAAATTTAGGGTTTTGGAAACGAGAAGAAGAAAAATGATATGAAAAATATAAATAATATACATAAATAAATATATCCAGAACCAATACCCCTAATTCACAAATATAAGTTGTGGTGATGAACCATAGAGGTTTGAATTCAAATTTAAACTTGGAAATAGAGAAAATGGGATAGAAAATAAAATAGAAAAAGACAAAGGACTCAATGGGCCGACCGACTACCAATTCGGCCCACTCTCACTTCTCATCCGCGCGGCCCACTTTTCTTTTTCCTGTCGTCGCGCCGCGCTGTTTCCACCATTTCACTGAATTCGCGGACCCACAGATCAGTTTCTCAGCCGCACGTCTCCGCTTCGCCCGCACCGTCAGCCTCTACTTGCGTCTGTCTTCATCGTCTACCCTGTGGGCCCAAATCGTCAGCCACAGGATGAACAACCCCGCCGCAAATGGTGGGCACGCGCCGGAGCTTACGGAGTCCGTTGCCCCCCGATCAGCCGCGCCATCTCTATATGGTGTTGCGGGGTCCCGAGTAGCCTACATATCCACCTCCGCAACCCTCGCCGTGGAATCGCAGCTGGGTAGGGGGCAGTCAGGGGGTGTGCGGGTCTGCGGAGAGGGACGACAGTGGGCGTCGTCTTCGACCGTACCGGCGGCTTCCGCGATTGGTTGTGGAGCATCACCGTCAATCGGAGTGGGCGCGTGCACCGTCTTCGGAAGGATTCTGACCGAGCACTCCGGGAATTTCCTCGCTGTGCGAGCAGCGCCGCCGCGGAGCACCTGTCGCCGTGGCCAGTGACCTTACCGCCGTGGAACAAGGTAAAGCACCCCCCTAGTGCGTTCGCCATGTCATTCTCAACATTTATCTCTGGTCAATTTTGGGCTTGGGGGAGGTGGCTGGCCGGAATTTACCCTCGCCGGCGCCCGCCACCGCGGGCGGTGTTTTTTGGCCGCGCCTGGCCATCGGGTGGAGAAGACGCTCGCGAGCTGTTGGATCTTGCGTGGACGGCTCTGATTACATCTAGGGGGGTACTATTCGCGCAACAAACCGAGAACGTCGGTGCTAGATCGTGCGGCTCTGGTTCATCGGCGGGTAGTTTGATCGTGGGCCGTTGGATCGTAATCCAGTGACCTGGGTGAGTGCCGATTCACTTATCGGTAGGATATAATCCGGGCCATGGGATCTAATTTGGATGGCCCAGATTTGACGATACCCCTTCGGATAGCGCAATTGTAAAAGAAACCCTGAGTTTAGTTAGAATCAACCCGCAATCCATATGGATGGTAGTCTGAGTCTGGCAGGTTTTTGCAGACTGAACCCCGAGCTTCGGTTTAATTGACGCCCAGTCTAGAGACGTTTAAAAACAGAGAAATAATATTAGAAATTCATTTTTAATACAAAAACAAATCTAGAAACTTGTAAAATGCATAGAAAATTCATTTTAGCTCCAAATTGAGTCATTCCAGTTCCTAAAATTTTGTAATTTTATTCTCCATCATCTAGAGTCTCTGTTTCTACATGAAAACAGTAAAAAAATTTATTTCTCATCTAATCCTACTTTAATCACATTAAACCTTAGGAAATCCATAACTTGAAATCTATAACTCCAAATTTAGTGATTCCAGTTCCTATGATCTCATTTTAATGTGTAGATTTTTACTGTATATTTTATTTACATGTTTGATGTGATGTTAATTTATGCTATACTATGTATGTATTGTGTTGATGCGAGTAGACGAGCAAGCCACTGTGGAAACTGAGGTTCAACAAGTAGAGATAGCTGAGCAGGAGCTCATTGAAGGCAAGTTGTGCCCTTGATCACTTACTTTTCCCAGCCATGTTCTTATTAATTATAATGATCTGCATAGGTTAATTTTGATGGGATCCTTTAGGTTACCCTAGTTTTGGTTATCTTTATACCTTGTTCACCCCTGAAATATTTTTTTTGGGTAGTACCTGCTATTGCTTTATGTGGATTTGGGTATGAAGATACACTATTCATGATTATTCTGGTATTATCTTGTTATTATTACTGTTCATGTTAAGATCATTAAATTAATGGGAACATGGAGCGACCACCCGGGAAAACAGTGCTACCACAAGGGTTTAATGGGACGCCCTTGGCTGATTAATTAGGAAAGCTAGTGGAGGTCTTCCTTACCCGAAAGGGGCAAGGGCAGTAGGGGAGTGGTCAGTGTGGGGAGGTCCTTGGTTGATTTTGCTGCGATGGCGGTCAGGCAAGAACCCTGCACTGGAGCTTCCTATAAACTGTAGCGGGATTTCTGAAGCTAGTGGAACTTTGTAAAGGCCTCATAGTGTTACCCTGCCTCGCCTCCTCGGTAGAGGTGTATGGGATTGGCCATCTCTTGGCAGATGGGTAACATGACTTGTGGGTAAAGATGCGCAACCTCTGCAGAGTGTAAAACTAGTATACTAGTCGTGCTCACGGTCATGAGCGGCTCGGACCCTCACATGATTAATTATGGAACTTAAATTTAATTTGACATTTGCATCGCATTTGGGATTATTTTACTATTACTGTTCTTTATTATTATTAATATTTGGTATTTACTTACACTTAGTAATTGCTAATAAAATTTTGACCAACTTATAAAAGCAATGCTCAGCCTCAGCCTTTACTTCATTGATTAGCCTTACACTTCATGAACTCCCACCTTTGGTGAGTTCATGCCACATTATTCCCCACGACTTGTTGAGCTATGAACGTATGTGAGCTCACCCTTGCTGTCTCACACCCCCCCATAGGAGAAGAACAGGTGGTCGAAGAGGAGCCGCCTAACACTGAGGCATTCGACTTGATCTAGGTGGCGTTTCTCAGTTGACATTGGCGCCGTCGATCCTTAGTTCGTTTTATAGTTATTCTTTTATTTTGTAATAAGTCTTCCGCTTTGTAATAAATAATCTGATGTTTTGTGACATTTATCTCTATACACTCTGTAATTATATATGTTGTCTTCTTTGGCGCATGTATGAGATGCACCCGGCTTTGTTCCTTAAAGCCGGGTGTGACAGAAGTGGTATCAGAGGAAATGTTGACTGTAGGACGAAACCTAGATAGAAATGGACAAACCCTCTCCTACTTACCTTACTCTGACTCATTCTATACTTATCTCACCTTGATCTTGTCTCACCTTCTGCTACTCTACTCTGATTAATCTTATCTTTTCTACTCTAAGACAAGATGGATTTCACACCTTGGAATCCTACCACTAAGATCTTTTTAGGAGATAGGGAACCTAAGACAAAATTTAAAACTATTTTCATTAAAAATGTTGTTTGATTGTGCTGATGCTAAATGCCTGATTTGCTTCTTTGATTGATTGAATTATTATAGACGGGCATCTTAGCATGTACCACCATAAAGTAACGAATTAACTTTAGTAGGTGACCTACTAATGTACTTAGCTAATAAATCCCCTGCAGTAACATTCCTCGTAATTACTCGCCTTGTCTACAATCCTTTCTGTCGTACCATGTGTTTCTAACCCAGATGGGCTACCCCTATAGTGTTAGAAGAGAGCACTATAGACGTGATCCTTGGTACGTCATGGTTAAGAAAGGCAAAGACAGTATATACACCGTGCTAAGGGGACCATAGAACTCACCAATTCCAAAGGACAAAGATTTGAAGTTGAAGGAGCTTAAGAAGCAATTAACGGAATTACAAGAGGCTGGATATATTCGTCCAAGTTCCTCATCTTGGGGAGCACCCGGTGTTATTTTGCAGAAGAAGGATGGATCGCAACGGATGTGTGTGGACTATAGATCACTCAATGATGTCACGGTGAAGAACAAGTATCCGTTGCCCCGTATTGAGGATTTATTTGATCAGATGAGAGGTGCTAGAGTATTCTCGAAGATTGACCTCCGATCGGGTTACCATCAGATGAGGATTAGACCATCGGATATTCCCAAGACAGCATTCTCGACTCGATATGGATTATATGAGTTCACTGTTATGTCATTTGGATTAACCAATGCACCGGCTTATTTCATGAATTTGATGAACAAAGTGTTTATGGAGTATTTGGACAGATTCGTCGTGGTGTTTATCGACGATATTCTAATTTATTCTAGGAATGAAAGTGATCATGAACAACATCTAAGGTTGGTGCTACAGAAGTTACGAGATAATCAACTCTATGCTAAGTTCAGCAAGTGCGAGTTTTGGATTGACAAGGTGCCATTCCTTGGTCATATTATTTCTAATGGAGGAATAGCAGTGGATCCTCCTAAAGTGAAGGAGATAATGGAGTGGAGAGTGCCCACTACAGTTACTGAGATTCGGAGTTTCTTAGGACTCGCAGGATATTATCGGAGATTTATTGAAGGGTTCACTAAAATTGCTAAGCCTATGACATCGCTTTTGGAAAAAGGAAGAGAATTCAAGTGGGATGAGAAGTGCCAAGAAAGCTTTGATCAATTGAAGGAGAGGCTAATGTCGCCACCAGTATTGATTATGCCAGATCTACAGAAGGGATTTGATATTTACTGTGATGCATGTGGCCAGGGACTTGGATGTGTGCTTATGCAAGAAGGTCATGTGATCGCCTATGCATCTCGTCAGTTGCGGAAACACGAATTGAACTACCCCACTCATGACTTAGAGCTGGCAGCAGTTGTGCATGCACTTAAGATTTGGAGACACTACATTATGGGAACTAAGTGCCAAGTATACACGGATCATAAGAGTTTGAAGTATATATTCACTCAAAAGGATCTCAACCTTAGGCAACGCCGTTGGTTGGAGCTCATTAAGGATTATGATTTGGAGATTCACTATCACCCAGGCAAGGCAAATTTGGTTGCAGATGCCTTGAGTCGGAAGGAGCATGTTCACTCCGCTTTCGTTGTCCAGCTACATGATGAATTAGCAAAAGATTTTGAGAGACTCAACCTGGGAATTGTTACACATACAGAAGGAATTACCATTGAATTGGAACCTACCTTGGAGCAGGAAATTCGTAAAGGTCAGGTTGGTGATGCTAAAATCCAGGAGATCAAGGATCTGATAACGGAGGGTAGAGGCCCGGATTTCACAGAGGATGAGCAAGGCACGATATGGTTCAAGAATCGGATCTGTGTTTCCGATATTGATAGTCTTCGGGAAACTATATTGAAGGAGGCACATGATTCAGTTTATTCTATTCATCCTGGAAGCACCAAGATGTATCAGGATTTGAAGCAAAAGTATTGGTGGTATGGACTAAAGAGAGATGTGGCTGCACATGTGGCTATGTGCGATGTGTGCCAAAGAGTTAAGGCTGAACACCAGAGGCCAGCCGGACTATTGCATCCACTAAAGATACCTGAGTGGAAATGGGAAGAGATTGGCATGGACTTCATTGTTGGATTACCCCGCACGTCTGCTGGGTATGATTCTATATGGGTAATTGTGGACAGGCTAACTAAAGTAGCCCACTTTATCCCAGTGAAAACCACGTATTCAGGAGCCAAGTTAGCAGAGTTGTACATGGCACGGATTGTTTGCCTACATGGTGTGCCAAAGAAGATTGTGTCAGACCGGGGATCACAGTTTACCTCTCGGTATTGGAAGAAGTTACACGAGTCATTGGATACGAGATTGAATTTTAGTTCGGCTTACCACCCTCAAACTGATGGGCAGACAGAGAGAACTAACCAAGTGTTAGAAGATATGTTAAGAGCTTGTGCCCTTAAGCATGGTGGTAGTTGGGATAAGAGTCTACCGTATGCGGAGTTCTCATATAATAATAGCTATCAGGCCAGTTTGAAGATGTCACCGTTTGAGGCTTTGTATGGCAGAAAGTGTAGGACCCCACTGTATTGGGATCAAACTGGTGAAAGGCAGTTGTTTGGGCCTGAGATTATACAGGAAGCAGAAGAACAAGTTCAGCAAATAAGGGAGAATTTGAGAACTGCACAATCCAGGCAGAAAAGCTATGCTGACACCCGGAGAAGACTGCTTGAGTTTAAAGGGGGAGATTATGTCTATTTGAAGGTGTCACCACTCCGGGGTATGAGAAGATTCAAAGTCAAAGGAAAGTTGTCCCCTCGCTTTATTGGACCCTTCTTAATCTTAAAGCGAGTGGGAGAAGTTGCATATCAATTGGAGTTACCGGATCATCTTGCGGATGTTCATGATGTATTTCATGTATCTCAGCTGAAGAAATGTCTCAGGATACCTGAAGAGCAGTTGCCAATGGAGGACCTTAGTGTTCAGGAGGATTTGACCTATGTTGAGTACCCCATCAAGATTCTTGATACATTGACTCGAGTTACAAGGAATAAGGTTATAAAGATGTGCAAAGTTCAACGGAGTCACCACGGTGAAGATGAAGCAACTTGGGAAAGAGAAGAAGAGCTTCGCATAGATTTTCCCCACCTTTTCCCTATATCTTTCTAAATCTCGAGGACGAGATTATTTTTAAGGGGGGTAGGATTTGTAATACTCAAAGTTGTATACAAAGAGTAATTGAGAGAGCTCCTCATTTTGTGTGCCTCATTTGCATCATGAAAAGAGCATACACAGAATTTAGAGATGAATTAAGACAAATGATAAAAAAAATATATAATAATAAATAAATATAATAATATGCATCATGTTGGAGTTTTTATTGGTTGTGCATTAAATAAAATAATAATGTTAATAATAATAATAATAAATCTAAAGGTTGAATTGATCCCTAAATTAAAATTTAGGGTTTTGGAAACGAGAAGAAGAAAAATGATATGAAAAATATAAATAATATACATAAATAAATATATCCAGAACCAATACCCCTAATTCACAAATATAAGTTGTGGTGATGAACCATAGAGGTTTGAATTCAAATTTAAACTTGGAAATAGAGAAAATGGGATAGAAAATAAAATAGAAAAAGACAAAGGACTCAATGGGCCGACCGACTACCAATTCGGCCCACTCTCACTTCTCATCCGCGCGGCCCACTTTTCTTTTTCCCGTCGTCGCGCCGCGCTGTTTCCACCGTTTCACTGAATTCGCGGACCCACAGATCAGTTTCTCAGCCGCACGCCTCCGCTTCGCCCGCATCGTCAGCCTCTGCTTGCATCCGTCTTCATCGTCTACCCTGTGGGCCCGAATCGTCAGCCACAGGATGAACAACCCCGCCGCAAATGGTGGGCACGCGCCGGAGCTTACGGAGTCCGTTGCCCCCCGATCAGCCGCGCCATCTCTATATGGTGTTGCGGGGTCCCGAGTAGCCTACATATCCACCTCCGCAACCCTCGCCGTGGAATCGCAGCTGGGTAGGGGGCAGTCAGGGGGTGTGCGGGTCTGCGGAGAGGGACGACAGTGGGCGTCGTCTTCGACCGTACCGGCGGCTTCCGCGATTGGTTGTGGAGCGTCGCCGTCAATCGGAGTGGGCGCGTGCACCGTCTTCGGAAGGATTCTGACCGAGCACTCTGGGAATTTCCTCGCTGTGCGAGCAGCGCCGCCGCGGAGCACCTGTCGCCGTGGCCAGTGACCTTACCGCCGTGGAACAAGGTAAAGGACCCCCCTAGTGCGTTCGCCATGTCATTCTCAACATTTATCTCTGGTCAATTTTGGGCTTGGGGGAGGTGGCTGGCCGGAATTTACCCTCACCGGCACCCGCCACCGCGGGCGGTGTTTTTCGGCCGCGCCTGGCCATCGGGTGGAGAAGACGCTCGCGAGCCGTTGGATCCTGCGTGGATGGCTATGATTACATCTAGGGGGGTACTATTCGCGCAACAAATCGAGAACGTCGGTGCTAGATCGTGCGGCTCTGGTTCATCGGCGGGTAGTTTGATCGTGGGCCGTTGGATCGTAATCCAGTGACCCGGGTGAGTGCCGATTCACTTATCGGTAGGATATAATCCGGGCCATGGGATCTAATTTGGATGGCCCAGATTTGACGATACCCCTTCGGATAGCGCAATTGTAAAAGAAACCCTGAGTTTAGTTAGAATCAACCCGCAATCCATATGGATGGTAGTCTGAGTCTGGCAGGTTTTTGCAGACTGAACCCCGAGCTTCGGTTTAATTGACGCCCAGTCTAGAGACGTTTAAAAACAGAGAAATAATATTAGAAATTCATTTTTAATACAAAAACAAATCTAGAAACTTGTAAAAATGCATAGAAAATTCATTTTAGCTCCAAATTGAGTCATTCCAGTTCCTAAAATTTTGTAATTTTATTCTCCATCATCTAGAGTCTCTGTTTCTACATGAAAACTGTAAGAAAATTTATTTCTCATCTAATCCTACTTTAATCACATTAAACCTTAGGAAATCCATAACTTGAAATCTATAACTCCAAATTTAGTGATTCCAGTTCCTATGATCTCATTTTAATGTGTAGATTTTTACTGTATATTTTATTTACATGTTTGATGTGATGTTAATTTATGCTATACTATGTATGTATTGTGTTGATGCGAGTAGACGAGCAAGCCACTGTGGAAACTGAGGTTCAACAAGTAGAGATAGCTGAGCAGGAGCTCATTGAAGGCAAGTTGTGCCCTTGATCACTTACTTTTCCCAGCCATGTTCTTATTAATTATAATGATCTGCATAGGTTAATTTTGATGGGATCCTTTAGGTTACCCTAGTTTTGGTTATCTTTATACCTTGTTCACCCCTGAAATATTTTTTTTGGGTAGTACCTGCTATTGCTTTCTGTGGATTTGGGTATGAAGATACACTATTCATGATTATTCTGGTATTATCTTGTTATTATTACTGTTCATGTTAAGATCATTAAATTAATGAGAATATGGAGCGACCACCCGGGAAAACAGTGCTACCACAAGGGTTTAATGGGACGCCCTTGGCTGATTAACTAGGAAAGCTAGTGGATGTCTTCCTTACCCGAAAGGGGCAAGGGCAGTAGGGGAGTGGTCAGTGTGGGGAGGTCCTTGGTTGATTTTGCTGCGATGGCGGTCAGGCAAGAACCCTGCACTGGAGCTTCCTATAAACTGTAGCGGGATTTCTGAAGCTAGTGGAACTTTGTAAAGGCCTCGTAGTGTTACCCTGCCTCGCCTCCTCGGTAGAGGTGTATGGGATTGGCCATCTCTTGGCAGATGGGTAACATGACTTGTGGGTAAAGATGCGCAACCTCTGCAGAGTGTAAAACTAGTATACTAGCCGTGCTCACGGTCATGAGCGGCTCGGACCCTCACATGATTAATTATGAAACTTAAATTTAATTTGACATTTGCATCGCATTTGGGATTATTTTACTATTACTGTTCTTTATTATTATTAAGGTTTGGTATTTACTTACACTTAGTAATTGCTAATAAAATTTTGACCAACTTATAAAAGCAATGCTCAGCCTCAGCCTTTACTTCATTGATTAGCCTTACACTTCATGAACTCCCACCTTTGGTGAGTTCATGCCACATTATTCCCCACGACTTGTTGAGCTATGAACGTATGTGAGCTCACCCTTGCTGTCTCACACCCCCCCATAGGAGAAGAACAGGTGGTCGAAGAGGAGCCGCCTAACACTGAGGCATTCGACTTGATCTAGGTGGCGTTTCTCAGTTGACATTGGCGCCGTCGATCCTTAGTTCGTTTTATAGTTATTCTTTTATTTTGTAATAAGTCTTCCGCTTTGTAATAAATACTCTGATGTTTTGTGACATTTATCTCTATACACTCTGTAATTATATATGTTGTCTTCTTTGGCACATGTATGAGATGCACCCGGCTTTGTTCCTTAAAGCCGGGTGTGACAAATTCTAGGAGCCGCTCCACTATAATTCACCGGACTGTCCGGTGTAGCACCGGACTGTCCGGTGTGCCAGCGGAGCAACGGCTACTTCAGCGCCAACGGTCGCTTGCAACTACATTGAATGCGCTACAGTGCGCGCAGAAGTCAGGCACGCGCCAGAAGGCGCATCAGACAGTCTACAGGACCTGTCCGGTGCACCACCGGACTGTCCGGTGGCCCAGAAGACAGAAGCTCCAACGGTCAGAATCCAACGGCCGGGTGATGTGGCAGGCGCACCAGACAGTGTCCGGTGGCGCACCAGACTGTCCGGTGCGCTATACGACAGCAGCCTTCACCAAACGGCTAGTTTGGTGGTTGGGGCTATAAATACCCCAACCACCCACCATTCATGGCATCCAAGTTTTCTAACTTCAAACCTCATACAAGAGCTATATCATTCAATACAAGACACAACCAAAGAGATCAAATCCTCTCCCAAGTCCGAAATCACTCCAAACAAATTAGTGACTAGAGAGAGAGAGAGACATTTGTGTTCTTTTGAGCTCTTGCGATTGGATTGCTTTTCTTCTTCCTTCTTTCTTGTGCTCAACTCACTTGTAATCAAAACAAGAGACACCAATTGTGTGGTGGTCCTTGTAGTGGACTTAGTGTCCCATTTGATTGAGAAGAGAAGCTCACTCGGTCTAAGTGACCGTTTGAGAGAGGGAAAGGGTTGAAAGAGACCCGGTCTTTGTGACCACCTCAACAGGGAGTAGGTTTGCAAGAACCGAACCTCGGTAAAACAAATCACCGTGTCATCCGCTCTATTTCCTTGGTTGATTTGTTTTGCGCCCTCTCTTTCGGACTCGTTTATATTTCTAACGCTAACCCTAGCTTGTAGTTATGCTTAAGTTTATAATTTTCAGATTCCGCCTATTCACCCCCCTCTAGGCGACTTTCACACCCTTAGGCGACTTTTGCACGGAGTGTCTTTTAGTAAGACTTCGTATTGCGCACTTGTTGTGCTTATCCGGCTGTACCCTTAGGTGACTTTTGCGTGGAGTGTCTTTTAGTAAGACTTCATATTGCGCACTTGTTGTGCTTATCCGGCTGCACCCTTAGGCAACTTTTGCACGATGTGTCTTTTAGGAAGACTTCGTATTGCGCACTTGTTGTGCTTATCCGGCTGCACCCTTAGGCGACTTTTGCACGGAGTGTCTTTTAGTAAGACTTCGTATTGTGCACTTGTTGTGCTTATCCGACTGCACCCTTAGGCGACTTTTGCACTGAGTGTCTTTTAGTAAGACTTCGTATTGCGCACTTGTTGTGCTTATCCGGCTGCACCCTTAGGCGAGTTTTGCACAGAGTGTCTTTTAGTAAGACTTCGTATTGTGCACTTGTTGTGCTTATTCGGCTGCACCCTTAGGCAACTTTTGCACGGAGTTTGTCGCACGTGAGGGTAGTCTGCGCTACCTGTCGCGGTGACCTCGAATGGGTTGAATGCCGAAGACCGTCAAAGCGGTCTTTTTCGACATGGAAATACTTGGATATTTTTGCAGGGGCTTTTCACTGGTATATTATATATGACTCCGCCTCATTAAAAACCTCACCCCCCGGGAGGAAAAGAGCGTGGGCCTGAGCAACATTGTTTGCGGAATTACATGGGCGTGTAGGCCCTGAGATTTAAACAAAAATTTTTTGGAGATTGTCGATGTTCCAGGAGTGCTCTAGGTCTTCGCCGGATGATGTTGTTAGTCTGTACGCGCTGGGGGATGCCTTCGACTTGACAATGAATGGACCTTCCCATTTCGGCTCCAGCTTGCCCCATGATTCTGTCCGGGTGGTCCGAACGAGCACGAGGTCTCCTTTATTGAATTCTCTTGGGACGACTGCGTTGTCGTGCCAGGCCTTGGTTTGAGCCTAATATCTGTCAAGGGCCTGCAAGGCGAGGACGCGGTCTCCGTTGATGAGATCTTTGGAGGTTGGCTCGTCGACATCGGGGATTGCTGATGTGTTTGTTCTGGGCGACCCGTGCTTTATATTTTGTGGTGTCATGGCCTCGAATCCATAAAATAGGCGGAAAGGTGTTAACCCGGTTGCCCGGCATTCTGTCGTGTTTAGGGCCCATACCACTTTAGGTAGCTGGTCGGCCCATTTGCCCTTTTTATCGTCGAGGAGTCTTTTCTTGATGGCGGTAAAAATCTTGCCATTGGCGCGCTCAACGACGCCGTTGGACTATGGGTGGTACACCGAGGCAAAGATAGGTTTGGTGCCGATGGAGAAGCAGAAATCCCTAAAGCCTTGGCTGTCGAATTATTTGCCGTTGTCGACTATGAGTTCGGACGGGACTCCGAAGCGGCAGACAATGTTTTGCCAGAAGAATTTTTGAGCAGTCTTCGATGTTATTGTGGATACTGCTCTGGCCTCGATCCACTTTGTGAAATATTCGACGGTAACGAAGGTGAATTTGAGGTCCCCTTGAGTCGTAGGCGGTGGTCCGACTATGTCCAGCCCCTAGCGTTGAAGCGGGCATGTATGGGCGATGAGCTTGGTGAATTGCGAAGGGCTACCTAAGGGAGGGGAGAATTTTTGTCATGCTTCGCATGACCTCGTGACTCGGTTGGCGTTGCAGATTATTGTGGGCCAGTAGAAGCCTTGACGAACTACCTTAGCAGCGAGGGCCCTAGGTCCTGAGTGAGAGCCGCAAGTTCCGCTGTGGACTTCGCGGAGGATTTGGATGCCTTCGATTTCAGTTATGCACTTCAGCATGGGCTGACTGATCCCTTTCTTGTACAGTTGACCCTCGACTAATGTGAAGTCCCGGCTTCTGTGCTTTAGTCATTTGGCCTCATTGCTATCGCCTGGATGGTAGTGGCCTTGCAGATACAGGGTGATTGGGGCCCGCCAGTCTTCGATCATGATGAGGTTGATGATGTGATGGCCTTCGGCGTCCTGAGTTATTTGCAGCCCTTCTAGGTTGTGGACAGCTGGTGTGCCGATGAAGTGGTAGAACACATCGAAGGGCAAGACCTCGCCCTTGGCCGCCG
The DNA here is from genome assembly GCA_029449295.1 of Zea luxurians. Taxonomy (NCBI): domain Eukaryota; kingdom Viridiplantae; phylum Streptophyta; class Magnoliopsida; order Poales; family Poaceae; genus Zea; species Zea luxurians. The sequence continues at coordinate 2,470,935 of JAOPSE010000148.1, read as the reverse complement.
CTTTAGCCAGTGCGTTGGCCTCTTCGTTCTTGGAGCGGTCAACATGCTAAAGGCTAAAACCCTTGAATTGCCTCTCGAGACTGTGGATGGCTGTGAGATATTGCATGAGTGCGGGGTCTTTTGCTGAGTATTCCTTTTTGACCTGGCCTGCAACTACTTTGGAATCTGTCATGACTATGCACGTGGTGACATCGAGTGCTTGTAGTTTGCGGAGTCCCAGGATGACGACTTCATACTAAGCTATATTGTTGGTGCATCTGTCGGACTCCAAGGCGAAGCTGAGGCATGCGACGTATCTGTATTTGACGCCTATGGGTGAAGTGATGATTGCCATAGCGCCTACCCCCGCATGGCACCACGCGCCATTGCAGTGAATGGTCCATACTTTCTTTGGGGACTCTTGTTGTCGTGTTGGTCCTGTCCAGTCAACGATGAAGTCTGCCAGGACTTGTGACTTAATCGTTGTTCTGGGTTTAAAGGTGATGTGGTACCCAGAGAGTTCCGCTGCCCACTTGGCGATTCGGATGGATGCCTCCGGGTTCCGGAACAGTTCACCCAGACCTCTGTTCGAAGTGACCCGTACCTTGAATGCTTCGAAGTAGTGGCACAGCTTGCGAGATGCCATGACAACTGCGTATGAAAATTTTTCTAGCTCGGTCATGTTGCACTTGGAAGCCGTGAGGACTTAGGAGACATAGTACACTGGGCATTGTCGGGTCGTGCCCTCTCTGTCCTGCTCTTGGACCAACGCTGCGCTGACTGCACATGGTGAGGCCATTATATATAGCAGTAAGGGCAGCGAAGGGTCGGGACTAGCGAGGGTTGCCAGATCGGACAAGTGTTGCTTGTAACACCCTAGTGTTACAGTTACTAAAATTTGAGCATAACATCATAAGCATGGGCATATCATGTGTTTGTCACACCTAGAATGCATTCACTAGGCAAAAATTTCAAACAAGTTGTATTGATATGACATTTTGTGGATAAAACCCTAGAGTAGGGTACTCAACCTTAGATTGGGCTTAATAGAGCAAACAAGGCTTAAACAAGAGAAAACTTCAAAACTCAATTGAAATAGTCATAAAATGTCACCATGGATGAACTTAAGTGATATCCAAACCCTAAGAGTACTAAAAACCCTAAATAGAACCCTAGAAAGCCCTAGACTTAAACACTAGGGGGCTAAGTGCAAAATTAGTGCACTTTTGGACTAAAGTATAAAAACCATGAAGTTAAGGCACCTTAAGTCATGTGGTTCACATATTTGGGGATTTGCAAATGAAACCCTAAGTTTTGGGCCTATTTGCAAAAAGCCACATTTGTGCTCCAAGTCTTTAAGTCTGAAATCAGTGGCATTGGCTCAACTTTGAAGCCCCATATCTTCCAAGTTATGAAGACTTTGCCCTAGGTCACCACATAAAGTTTGTAGAGCTATAAAAGGGGAGCAATCTTGTTATAGAGATCAAGTCTTGGTTCCATGAAAAGATTTGAGAAATTGGACCCAAAGATGGGCTATCAAACTGTCCTATGACTGAATTCTGTCTAACAGTATAACTAGGCAATCTTTGAACCCAGATTCGACCATGATCCAGCGCAAGTTTGAGCATGGTCCCCATAGCAAGATTGTAGTTGGTTAATTGGGCTATAACTTTGATGCAGTGGGATGATGGGGTTGTCACATGGAATGCGGAGAAAAGTGGCTCTGATCTTGCTCTGTCAGACCAACTGCATGGTAATCACCATGGTACAGTGAACGGGGGGATCAGGTTCAGAGAACCTCGCCGCCGACGACCGATCTGCGCTGTGATTTGTGCCGAGGTCGGGTTGGGCGATCGGCGAGCATCTCCTCACGACGATATTCCTAAAACAGGTAAGATCGCCGCGGTGGGGGAATAATTATTCCGGCCGCCATGTGGCCACTGATCCTTCCGGCCATGCTTGGTCACCGGTGCCGCTCCTCTCCGTTCATCCACGCCCTCACCGATTTGACCGCGTTACTGTCGTGGCGGGATGTGGCAAACTCATGAGAAAGGGCAGCGCCCAACGTCGTCGCTGGTCGCCAGCTAAGTCCGGTGATGGTTATCACCATGGCCGTCGCGGTGGCTCACTGAGCCTATAAATTCACCACGCTTTCACCCCCTTCATCCAAATCAACCGAGCACAGCTCTTCGTCCCTTAGTTGCGAAGCCAGCGAGTCACTAGCCACTCTGTTTGGTCCACCACCCTCTGAGATCACCGGAGTTCCCTGGAATCGGTCTCTTCCGCCGCCGCAAGGGACCCCTCCATGGCTAGCACTCCTCGGATTAGTACCTACCCAATTGCTTCGTGTTCTTGCTTGTTTTTAGCCCTCTGTTGCTCTCGGAGCTAGCCAATTAAGGTTTACCTGAGTCCCCTCACCAGAACACTCCTCTGCTCCGTAGAATGCCGCCACGACACCCCCTCTGTCGACCCACTCTTCTATTCTTGTTTTGTCCAAATTAAAGCGTGTACCTAATCCCTGGTGAACCTGTAAAGCTTTCCCGAGCTTCAATTTTATCATCCCGGCCATCAGTTGTTCGGAACATGATCACCAGGGTCAGTTCCGCCGCCGTGACATAAGCAAGCTTCAAATTAGGTCAAACCTCTCAAATTAAAGGAGGGTTTTTGTTCGGACCGACGTATGTTTGGTATTCGTAAGCTCAGCACCCTATGTCTAGGTCACCACCACCGTGAAACCATGGCTCCGGCCAGATGTTCGATGTGAAACCCATCGCGGACCGAATTTTGAGAAGAGATAGAACTTGAGGGATGTTTGTGTAAGATGTCAGTGACTCTTAGAATATTCTGTAAAACGTTTTGCAAATTAGTTGAGACCTCAGGGGCTTTTTCGCAAGTCGGTCGTGCGGGCGCGCGTGCGGGCGAGTTCGGTCTCTGCTGGGCTGCCTCGAACTGAAATAAGCCCAATCCTGTTCATGCTTTTCTCTTTTCTTTTTCTATTAAATTTTGGAATTATATAAGAAATTGTAGAAAAATAATAAAAATACCAAACCAATTTTGTTAGGTTTCTAATTTCCTATAGTATTTACTAAAAATAGTTTCATGATTTTGAGTCCAAATAGGAAATTATAGAGTATTTAAAATAGCTAAAAACCTTGTTTCTGGATTTTTAGAGAATAAATAATAAATCCAAAATTCACTAAACTTTTAGGATAAGCTCTATATAACATTTAGAAGCCTTGGGTAAAGTTTGGTATGATTTGGACCATGTTTGATACTTAGAACCCAAAACCCTAGCCCCCTGCCCTGTGAACTTCACTATTGACTCTGGAAACCCTAAGTTCTTGGAGAACCGTGAAGGAATGTTTTATTCAAGACTTTAGATAATAAACTTTTATTATCTTTGTACTCTCATGAGCATTACATGGGCATTCATTATTATGTATGGCTATATTTAGAAAACGAAGAAGAAGTAGAAGTCGAAGAGACAAGGACTTCACTACCACCACCACCTGAGGAACATCAGGCAAGCAACTGTTTTTATCTTGATATCTACGGAACAGAGCCTGATTCACCGGTAACACAAGGCAAGCCCCGGTGCATTTGCCACCTCCTTGTTACTTTTAAAATTTTTCTCACTTGCTTGATGCATTAAGTAATAGGAGTTGTGTGCTAAACCAATTCCTGCATTTCCTTCCTTGGAATTTGATTACTTCTCCTTAAATCCCTGTTTTACAAAAGGTTTTTCTTATGCTTAGCCTTGCCCTAGAAAAACAAAATGTTTTGTTTTCTCAAAATATGATGTTGCAAAGTGGGTGGGATGTTTTCGAAAATAAAACTTGATGGTGGATCCATCATGGCCATGATGGGTTCAACATCGGAAAAGATGTACCTCTGCCAGGTACCAAACTTTGGGGTTGAAATGATAAAGCTGAGACCGGGCGGTTGACTTGCACGAGGAGAGAGCCTCGGTGTAGTGTCTCAATCTTTGTCGATTAAGGACCGTCTCGATGTAGGCTTGATGATCGAGGACCCTTTAACTGGTCACATGCCTCATCATGGGTAAGCTTTGCCTCGGGCAGACTAAGACCAGAATAAGATAACACACAATGGGAGTGGAGAGATGGCGAGAGTAGCGTGTACCCTCCGTGGCAAGAGGCTGGACGGTGGTGTATCTATGCTCTCGGTTGGCGTGAACCTGATCTGGTCTTAAGAACCCCAGTGGCGAGTTGACATATGCAAGGGTTAAGTGCTACATATGTCATGTGATTGGAGATCCTCAGCTGAGTATAATCGATTCGGATCGCCGTAACTTCGCGGTTATGAAGACTTGGTCACTGACTTACACGTAGCAATCCAATAAAGACGAAGGGTTGTTAAGAAATTGGCTAGTATAGGTCAAGTGAATGAATTAGGATAGAAAGAACCCTAGTTGCTGGTAATTTTACTTAACCTGACAAATAAAACTGGATTTTTAAGGATCCACTATTAGTAAGCATTTCTGCAACCAGAGTCATTGATTATTGATAAACCTTACCTTGACCCCTTTAAAGCTAGCATATCCTTGAGAGTCTTTTACTTTGTCGGGTAAGTCTTGCGAAAGTACACTTCATACTCAGGGCTTTGTCCCATGTTGTTTTAGGTGAAGAAGCAGCAGACTTTTGTTGCTTCTGTTCAAAGGTGGTACCAAAAGAAGAAAACTAGGAGTAAAGCTTCGGGAGGAAGGGTCCTCCGTTAGAACTTTTGTTTATTATTTATCGGGAGGGGTTTTTGCCTCCCAATGATGTAATAATAATACTCAGCACTCCTATATTTGTTTTTGGTCTGTAATAATCCAACTCTTTCTTACTTTTAATATAAGGTAAGTTATTGTAATTGCTTCCGCATTTTCGTACCTCCGATGTATTGTAATGTCTGCGTGACGGGTGAAACTCTCTTGGGAAAGGTAAAGAAAGCAGATACCGAACTTGTCAAGTGATTCAGGGGCACCTGCAGGGTTGTCTGAGGTCCGTTGGACAAGGACAACAATATGTGGGCCTAACGACTTGGGAGGTTCTGTCACATTGCTTGAGCGACTCGAAGGCTGCCGCCTGCTCTGGTCCCCAAGCGAAGTCTTTTGCACCGTGCAATGTATTGAGGAAAGGTAGACTGCGCTCTGCGGATTTTGAAATGAACCTGTTCAAGGTGGCCAATCTGCCTGTCAGTCGCTGGACATCCCTAGCGGACTACGGGGGTGTCATGTTGATGATTGCTTGGATTTTTGTCGGGTTGGCCTCGATCCTTTTGTGCGACACCAGGTAGCCGAGTATTTTCCCCTGGCGGACTCCGAAGACACACTTTTCGGGGTTGAGCTGAAGTCGTGCATCCCGCATATTAGCGAATGTTTTGGCGAGGTCGGCTAGGTGATCCTCTTTGTTCTTGCTTGCGACGATGATGTCGTCCATGTAGGTGAAAATGTTGCAGCCTACTTGACTTTTGAGGACCCTTTTTGTGAGGCCGGAGAAGGTTGACCCGGTGTTTTTGGGTCCTTCCGACATTCTGATGAAGCAGTATGTGCCGAAGGGTGTGATAAAGCTTGTGCTGGCCTTGTCTTCCTCTTTCATGTAGATCTGGCGGTAACCAGAGAAGCAATCGAGGAGGGACATGACTTCGCATCCTGCTGCGCTATCAAATATTTTGTCGATCTGTGGCAGGGGGAAATTGTCCTTGGGGCAGGCCTTATTGAGACTGGTGAAGTCGATACACATGCGCCACTTGCTGCTTTTCTTTTGCACCATGAACACGTTGGCGAGCCATGTAGGGTAAGCGATTGGCTCGATGAAGTTGGCTTCCAACAGGCGGTGCACCTCGGCTTTGGCGGCTTCGGTCTTCTCGTCGAACATTTTGCGCAGTCGCTGCTTTCTTGGGCGCACCGAAGGGTCGATGCCCAGGTCGTGCTCTATGATGGTGCGGCTTACTCCGACCAGGTCATGGGCGGACCAAGCAAAGACGTCCTTGTTTTGGGAGAGGCAAGAGGTGAGTTTTCCACGTCTCGCGAGGTTAGGTCTTCGCTTATTATGACCGTTTGCTTAGGGGTGGCCGGGTCGAGGGGTACCGCCTTCGTTCCGTCATTGCTTTGCAGCTACGCATTTACTTTGTTGGTGACTAGGCGGGTCCCTTCAAAGCCTTCGCGCTGTGCTGTGAGGCAGTGCACGTTCCGTTGTCCTGGGACGAAGTCTCTTTCAATGTTGCGCACGGTCTGCTGGTTGCCATAGAATGTGATCACGCCTTGCGGACCCGGGATTTTCATGCATAGGTAAAGTCCGTGAATGGCCGCTTCAAACTTGTTGATGGAGCCCCTGCCCATTATGGCATTGTACGGGTATACCATGTTGATGATGTCGAAGGTGACCTGCTCACTTCGTGCATTGGGTGCTACACCGAAGGACAGGGGTAGCTCAATCTTGCCAACGGGAAAGGTGCCCTTCCTGCCAAAGCCATAAAGGGGGTTGTCTGAAGGCTTGAGCAAACTATGGCTGATGCCCATGTGGTCGAAGGCGTGCATGAAGATGATGTTAGCTTGGCTACCGTTGTCGACCAGGACTTTGTGTAGGTCCCAGCCTACTACACTGCAGTTGATCACCATGGCATCGACGTGAGGGGCACTACGCAGATCAATGTCCCTGGCGTCGAAGGTGAGTGGCACATGAGACCACCTTGTTTGTACGACTGGGCCGGTGAGGGCAACATGGTTAACACTTCGATAGTGGTCCCTCTACTACCGCTTCGTTTCGAAGTCCACGCTGGACCCTCCGGTGATCATATGGATGACTCCGCGATATGGTTGTTCGGCGAAGTCTTCCTGCTTTGGTGCTTGGGGGTGATTATGGTGGTGTGGATTTGGGTGATGCGGAGGTGGAGGCGGGGGTGGAAGGACTTGTACTTCCTGGCGGTGTTGGTACGCGTGGTTGGGTGGGTGCTGGACGTGGTCGTTGTAAGGTTGTTGTTGGTGGTGGTGGTATGTGCGCGCGACAACTCTCTGGTTGTCGGCTGGCTGTGCTCTAGACATCCTATCCTTGGTGGCCTTCATTTCCGGACAATCTCTTGTTGGGTGCACGTAGTCCTCGCCATGAAACAGGCAGTAGAATCTACATGGCTGCTGCGTCCATCCCCGGCCTCTCCCTCTGGTGTCATTGCCGCGGCCTTGGGGGGGTATTCCTGACGGTGGACGGTTTCTCCGGCTGGGTGCTGATTGGCTATGTTGTGCACCTGTTGTTGGCTCGGCTGTCTCGACCAGAGTCTAGCTGCGAAGGCCTGGTCTAAGTTCTGCTGGACTGCGGAGAGTCCTTAGGCTTCCTCTGAGATTCGACCTTTCGTTGATGTAACTCTTCGGACCTGGCATACTTCTTGAATAGCTGGTATAGCTCTTGGAGATTTTTAGGTGGGTCCCTGATGCAGTGACTGTACAGGACGCCGGCCCGAAGGCCACTGATGGCGTAATGGATTGCAATGTGGTCGTCGACCGATGGCAGTTGAGACTTGAGGGTCCGGAACTTTCTGTAATACTCCTGAAGAGTTTCCTTCTCTTGCTGCTTGCAGAGTGATAGCTCGGTTAGGGCGTCAGTATCGGGTCGGTACCCTTGAAAGTTGAGCAGGAACTTGTCCCGAAGTCCTTTCCAGGAGTCGATGGACAGTGGTGGTAACCTGGTGTACCAGGTCAGGGCCGGGCCTTCGAGCGCGATGATGAAAGATTTGGCCATCGTGACATCGTCCCCTCTAGACGATGCGGCGGCGACTTGGTAGCTCATGATGTATCATGCTGGGTCAGTGCTGCCGTTGTACTTGGGGTAGGTGCCTGCCCTGAAGTTGGCGGGACAAGGTGATGCTTGGAGCTGCGGTGCCAAGGGGCTTCGCTCATCGAGGTAGTTGATCCCTTGGAAAGCTATGACATGTGGTATGAAGGACCCGCGCTGTGGTATGAATAGGTCTCCGGCTGGGACGTGCTGCTTAGGTGCGGTCCATGCTGCAGGCTGTGCTGGCCTTCGCTCTGCATGAGCGCAATTTCTTGCTCGAGCTCCCGAGCTCTCTGCTCCTTGTCCCGTATCATCTGGCACACGTTGGCCTGGGCGGTGACACGTTGGCGCTTGGCCTCGAGGATGTCTTTCTGCTTTTGTAGGTTGTGGTTCTTGATGCATAGGGCCCACAGCTGTAGCTGGTCTTCGGTTGAGACACCGATGACCTCGCCGTCCTCTATTACGTCTTTGCCCTCTGTTGGAGTGAAGCCTGGGGGTGGTGCTTGCGGTACACCTCCGGAGCTGCAGGTGCGCAGGGTGCCTTCGAGAGTGGGGTGGTCTTGGCGTTGTCTTTTGTTGACAGCTTCATCTTCGAAGGCTTCTTGGGGGTGTTGTCCGCGAGGGCCTTACCTTTTTTCTCAGCCAGCAGTGCTGCCTTCGCTGCTTCGTCGATGGATGGGACTGCCTTCGAACTAGCTCGCTTGGGGGCCATCGTGGGTTGTTTTTCGTAGCACGAACGGTGGGCGCCAAATGTTGGAACTTGCTCTCCTAGGCAAGTAGATCCAACGGGGAAGTGGAAAGAGTGCGAGTAGGGTTTAACGTGGGATGGCAAAAGCTCTGTTAATTTGGCCCCTCAAGGGCACTGTACGGGGGTATTTATAGGCACTCGAGTGGCCACCCGTCCTTTGTTAAAGACGTTTATGCCCTCGAGTACCCGGTCTATCCCCAGAATATTCCCACAAGAGGGGGTTACAGTCTGTCATTACAGAAAAGGCTATTACAGACGCGGCCCGTAACATGTTTACCCGCGCTGGGCCCGTCGTAGTGGGCCGAATCCTACTTGGGCCTCCCGACGCGGTGAGGACGTGGGTCTCGTAGACTTCAATGGAGCCTTCGTCTTGCAATGGAGAGAACGAAGGAGGTCCATGCCGGTCCTCATCCACGCGGCGCTCGCGGCTTGTTCGAGCGTGCTTTGTGGATGTATACATCGTCGATGAAGGGAGGCGACGAAGACTTCGAGCGAAGGGTAGCATGTTCGCCTTTGCCCCAACAAACGTAACCAATTTCTTTTCTATTTTTTTCTAATTTCCATTTCTCTTAATTTGTTTCAAATCAAATTTGATTCAGGGTTCAAACATAAAATAGAAATTGATTGCATAACAAATAAAGATCCAGCATGAAATTTATATATTATAATTCGCTATTATCCATTTATGCAGATATTTTAAATATGTCATGCACACCCATATCCAATATTTGTTTTAATAGCTCACTCAAAAATTTAGTATTTATTAGGCATTAGAGAATAATTTTATCAATTAGTTAGTCTTAAGAACATTTATAATTATTTAAATCGGATTCAAGTTAAATCTCGGTCTTTAGTGGGAAATATATATATATATCCCATGAGATGTGATTTTGAAGATGAGAAAATTATTGTTATTTTATTAAAATTCTTTGGGGGAAAATTCCTAAATTCCAAAAATAGAATTTTGGTTGTTACACGAGACCAGATCCGTGTGCACTGGACCGACAGTATGACCAAACTTCGCATTCTCGAGAATTTAATTTTAAAATTCATCAGACCGTGAACAATGGCAATCTGGTGTATTGGATCGCCTTGGCCCAATGGCTAGTTGATGACGCACTGGTTGGCCCAACAACTAGATGATGTGGACCTCGGTCCCGTGATGCACCAGACCGGTCCGGTGACCGCCCGAGATGGAAGCCATCGGTCAGATCTCGGAGATGGGGGTTACCGTTGGAGGTCCTGTGTGCACCAGATCGGTTCAGTGCCCCCACACACAATAGGTTTTTGGCATCTTTTAGAGGGAAGGAGCAACGACTATGTGGCTGCCTTGGGCTATAAAAGACCCCACGGCGCACTCCTTCAACACCAAAGCATACTAAGAGCTATACTTCACTCCAACATTGTGCCTCAACACATTCCAATAGTTCTAGTGATATCCGATAGCAATTTTTGAGTCATTTCTTGTAACGGTTGTGTTTGAGCTCTTGCGATCGTGTTCTTATATTGTGTGTTTGTTTTGGCTCTTGTGTGTGTACTCTCTCCCCTCTCTTGTGCACCGGACCACCAGTATGGACGAACTTCGCACTCTCAGGAATTTAATTTTAAAATTTACCGGACCGTTAACAGTGTCGGTCCAATGCGTTGGACCTATAAGGAAAATGGACCTTGACCCATTTGTTTAAAGGATGTTGGTGTTTGATGATCAACATAGTCTTGTGGACTAATGGTTTTCAAGTGTCTATGTTTTGTAGTTCACAGGATGCAACATGAATTGTACTGAAGGCTATGAGAATGCAACACCTCAAATGAAGACCTAAAAGACTAAAAATGATCAACATATACTCAGCAAAAGTCCAAGACACAAGACCAAAAGGGCCCAAGAAAGAAGATTGAAGAAATCAAGAAAAGGGCAGTCAGCTGGCGCACCGGTGGTACACCGTACGGTCCGGTGCACACCGGACACCCTACATAGAGAGCATCACAAATCAAGATCTCAGGAAGTTGATTGACTAGACAGTCCGGTGCAGATCGGACAGTCGTCCAACGGCCAGCAATAGCTACTCGCCAATAGTCAAGTGACATGGCGGGACCTCGTACAGTCCAGTGGCACACCGGACAAACTACAGCGCTGACAGCGCCCAACGGCTAGATGACGTGGAGGACCGGACCAGACCCCTTGTGCACCGGACGATCCAGTGCACCCATAGACAAAAAGTCTGCTTTGTGTCCATCGACTAGAATTGAGTGGGGACTTATAAATACTCCTCTAGCCAGCCATATGGAGTTGTAGGAGCACAACAAACATATCCCAAGCATAGATGCACATTTCCAAGAGCTCCATCATACATGTGCTAAAGAGAATCACTCGGTGATTAGTATAGGTGCTTTGCGAAGTGCTTAGGCTAGTTAGACCACTATTGCACTTGCTTTAGGTGTATTCTTGGTTGTGAGTGAGGTTAGCAAAACTCACAAACCCCCTTGGCTCCTGCACGAGCTGTTGTAATTATACCGAGTGGGGCGAGAGTCTTACGAGACCGCATCAACCGAGTTTATGGTGCAGTCGCCACCGTGTAACAGAGGGAACAAGGCCCACATCATTTTGGCTGAAAGCTCGATATGAAGACAGCAGAGAGCATTCGAGATGAGGCCAGAAGTGGAGCACCACTTGCGTGTGGAGAAGGTCTGTGGCTCTCTACGGAGTTACTCGTCCGTGGTGCTTAGTCCTCGTGTGGGCTATCCTTTCCATAGGGGCACCAACAAGAATTAGTCGGGACCTTGCGTGGTTCTAGATACCTTGGTAAAAATACCGGCGACGTCCACGTGAGTTTGCATCTTTACCTTTGCTCTTTAGCTTTCGCATTTACATTCAAGTACTTAAGTTTCAATCTCCCCATTTTTAGTTAGAATTGTTAGGATTGGAACTTAAGTTGCAAAATTCCTTTTGCGATAGACATAACAACAATTAGACAAAATCTAGTCTGCATATTCTAGTTTACTTCTTTGCATAGGTTTTTGTTCTAGGGATTAATTTGTGGACTAGTTTAGAGATAGTTTTTAGAACCTAATTCATCCCCTCTTAGGCGTCTTGATTCCTTTTAGGATCACCTCGGCCCAACAGCTAGTTGACGGCACGCTGGCTAGCCTAACTGCTAGCTGACATGGACCTCGGTCTTGTGGCACACTAGACCGATCCGGTGACCACCCAAGATGGAAGCCGTCAGTCAGATCTCGGAGATGGGGGTTACCGTTGGAGGTCCGGTGCGCAGCAGACCGGTCTGGTGCCCCCACATCAACAAGTTTTTGGCATCTTTTAGAAGGAAGGAGTAATGGCTATGGGGTTGCCTTATAAAAATACCCAAACATACCAAGAGCTATACTTCACTCTGACACTCTACCACAACACATTACAGAAGTTATAGTGAGATCCGAGCACAGTTTTTGAGTCATTTCTTGTAACTTTTGTGTTTGCGCTCTTGCGATCGTGTTCATGTGTTGTGTGGCTAGTTTTGGCTCTTGTGTGTGTACTCTCTCCCCTCTCTTGTGTTGTGATTCACATTGTAACTCTGATTCTTGTGTATGGCTGCAAGAGACTCCAATTTGTGGAGATTCCTTGCGAGAGGGATTTAAGTGATACAAGGAAGACCGTGGCACTCAAGTTCGATCTTTGGATCACTTGAGAGGGGTTGAGTGCAACCTGTGTCCGTTGGGACACCACAATATGGAGTAGGCAAGCATTTGAGGCTTGGCCGAACCACGAGAAAAATCATTGTCTTGCATGCTCATTTGTTTATGAATTTTCCTCCTCTTCCTTAGTTCTCCAAGATTCACTTGTAATATTGCTCTTAGCCTATTTTATATCTTGAAAGAGCAATCAGGTGAAGAGGACTTTCTCTCTTCTTCTCTCTACGAACTTGGTTTAGTTTTGCTCTTAACTCCTAATTTTAGACCAAGCTTGTGTTTGGAGTTGTATTTTTGTAGGATCACCTATTCACCCCTCTCTAGGTGCTCTCAAAACTACGGACCATTCATCATTCGAATTGGTCTTCATTCATCGTTTCATGTCATGTTTAGTATTCCGGTTCTAAGTTGTTCTTGTTGAGTATTATTGTCCACCCTTGTATTGTTTTGTTTTTAGGTACTAGATGCTTGAGCATGCATGAAAAGATAGGAGTAGTTGCTTCTTCAGAAGCACACACATCCACACATTCACACATTAAACTACTTTTTAATGAGACATATGACTAATGTTTGCATACTTGGTTTTGAGGTGGTGACCCTTATTAATCCATGGAGATGTTTTAGTTGCTAGGTTAGGAATTATGTTTCATTATGTTGTGAATGTGCTGTGATGATTTAAATAGTTGTCATATCTATTGTTGGTCACTTGCTAAAGTTCCTGTGAAAAACCATAACATGACAACACAATTAAATCGATAATACATTATCCCCTTGTCCATTCATGAAGAGAGGGGGGAAACATGGGGAGAAGGTTATATAAGTACAAATGTCATGCGAGATAATATGTGTAAGTAAGAGAGTCATGAAACATGTTCGCCATCTTTTATTACTATCTTTGTGATTACAAGCAATTTCAACATATTATCTTCGATGCACGCACAAGGCATCCTAAGCTAGAAACACTTGAATAACTTCGGAGGCGGAGTGTTAAGGGCGCGGCGAGAGCACGTGAACAATAAAAAGTTGTAGTGTTGGTATGTTTTATTTATTTTTAGTAACCTCCGGCTAAATAGAAGTTGGGGTATTACAATCTGTTCCTTTTATTTTAACTCTATAAAAGCCTTTAGTGTCGATTTGGCAAAATCGGACTAAAGAGCCATTTAGTACCGATTTTTGTCACCAACCTATACTAAAAGTTTTCCATTTTTAGTATCATTTAGTGTTATCAACTGATACTAAAGTAGACTTTTTAATATATATTGCAGCTACCAAACGGTACTAATATATGCTCGAAATATTTATATCGGTTGAGAGCTCAAAATTAAACAGAAAAGGATTTTAGCTCACTCGATCTTCAATCCTCTTGCTCCCAAACAAGTGTAGGAATCTGTGGTGAATTTTACACGTGCTAAAAATAGCGACAACGTTTAGAGCACGGTTGGAGTCTTATTTCTAGGTTATAAAGCCAACACCTATTTTATTGAACTTTACTCGCTGATTCAAATATGTACATCCGTACATACATGTTTAAAGAAATGAAAATTCAGGTAAGCCAAACTACGTTTGCCTTCAAACGAAACACAAATCTAATCTAATGTGGGCACCTCGTGCTAGCAAGACTTCACCCTCCGTGCTGATACTCTAGGTCCACTCCACATGCCCCATGCTCTCTCAGCTACTGCCTTGTGGACCAGTGTCAGCTACTACGCCTGTCTAGCATTGGACCTCGCCAGACCAAACATACCTTAATATTTAGAAATAAACAATAATTATATAAAAAATAGTGCAAAGCAAGCGCTCGAACCCACGCCCCTACTCTAGAAATTTAGAGCTAACTATCAGAACACACATCTTAGTGTTTAGAAATAAATAATAATTATATTTGAATAAATATCTTAATACCTATTTATATGATATATAAAATCCGTAACAAAATATGGGCAACTAGCTAATTTATTAGTTAAGACTGAAACCAAATATTTGGATACGCAGAAATTTATACACACGTGAATGCGGTAAATGATTGGGACACACAAAACTAAAGACAACGGTCCTTTCCTATTCATAAAATACAGCTGTCGTCCCACCCAGACAATGGTCCCTTCTTATTCATGAGATGCAGTTGTTGTCCTACCCGGTGGTCTCGCAATCAAGGATATTGCATACAACAACCCGTCGAGTGACAATCTTACATCTATGCAGACGCGTGTCTGTAAATGGAAGGACGGAATGTAAGATAGTGCAATTAAGGCCCTATATAGAATTTATAGAGCTAATAGTTAGCTGTCAATTAGTTGTACAAGTTCAAAACATTCCGGTTAATTGATAGTAAACTCACAGCTAACAATTAGTTTATTACATAGCTCAACCTAGCTAACAATTTGTTAGCTAGCTAACCATTAGCTCTAGGTGTTTTAAAGATGACCTAAAATTGGTGGATGTAGCTAGAACTGTTGGAATGTGATTCTAAGTGTTAGATCTTTTATGGGCTTGGCCCATTTATTTAATAAACTCTAGGATGTGTAATGGTGGATAATACTAATAGTACCATATTGGAAGTCCAAGGGTCGTTGGCTTGACTTATATGGTGGGAATTATTTCACTTAATTTGAGAAGTCAAGAAACGAACAAGGACGTGTCACGCGCGCGCGCGCCGTCGCCGCCGGCCAGGCCGGGCTCGGGCTCGGGTTGGGCGTGGCGAGGCGAGGCGAGGCAGGCGGCGAGCGGGCGAGGCGTGGTGTGGTTTTGTGTTAATTTTTAGTACTCATTAACCGCGGGAGTTTCAACTCCGGGTTAAAACCTTTCAGTTGCCCGTCTCTTGGTGTGCCGCATGCGAGACCCTTCTCCTTCAGCTTCCCTTCCGCGATGAGGTTAAAAGGGGAGAGAGCCTGTCACTTGGTACATGCGAGAAGAACACTTTCAGAATCACAATTCAGTCGCTAGTGAGGGTATTTCCATCTCGTAACTCTGCGCGCACAGAGGAGCGAGAGGGCAGGTGCCTCCGAAGCCCTTGCCGTTCGAGACCTTGCACGGGGGATCGACAATTAGGTTTTTGGGGAGCGTCTATGCGACTGCCCAACGTCCGTCGTTGTCTTCTTCACTGGTTCCTGGCGTCTTCATCTCGTACGGATGACAAGAGAAGTTGGACAAAGATCAGGATCCTCGGAGCGCATGGGAAGGTATGATCAATTCAGTTCCTTGCCCTTTTACGTTCTGCAGATTATATATGTTTTATATGTTCATCTATGTTGTTTCGTATGTAGACATAGAATTATCCAAACTGTTCTATCATATCATATCATGATATTTCTAATGCCTTTTCATACTATTAAAATACCATATTTGTTTGTTTTAATTTTACAGTCATGCTGTTTATGTTGCTATCTATTTATTTTCAATTGTTCCGTCAGTTTATATGCTTATTATATTTATATGATTCATATGTTTTATGTTCTTATGATCCATATTGTTATGGATATATTTGATATCATGATTTATTTGATTAATCATCTTTTATATGTCATCATCATAATGTTAATTTATGGAACTAAAATGATATGGAAAATGCCTATATTTTTAACAATCCAAAAACCTAATGTGAGACATTTTTCTGTCAAAGGTTTTGCTGCTGTGTTAAAGCCAGATCCTTTTGATTGTAAAAACTTCTTGATTTGGAAAGCTAAAATGGAATTGTGGCTTACTGCAATGTCTTGTTATCATGCCGCTGAGGGCAAGCCTGCCAACTTACCTCCTGAGGATGAGGCTAAGTTTAAGGCTGATGACAACCTCTTTCGAGGAGCAGTGATTAGCGCACTTGATATAAAATTCTAGAAAAGCTATATCATCCTTCCCACAGGGAAAGAGCTATGGGATGCACTTGTTGGAAAGTTTGGAGTTACTGACGCTGGTAGCGAGCTGTATCTCATGGAGCAGTTGTATGACTACAAGATGGTTGAGAACCGATCTGTAGTGCAACAGGCTCATGAGTTTCAGGCACTAGCTAAGGAACTTGAGCTTTTTCCTTGTCCTTTGCCTGACAAGTTTGTGGCTGGCGGTATAATCGCCAAGTTGCCACCTTCTTGGAAGGACTTTGCTACCTCTCTCAAACATAAGAGACAAGAGTTCAATGTGGAAGAGCTCATTAGTACTCTTGATGTTGAGGAAAGGGCTAGAACAAAGGACAGTGGAAAAGGTGTTGAGACCTCTACTGCTAATGTGGTGCAAAAGAGAAACTTCCGCAAGTTTAACAAGAAGAAAAACCAGAATAAACAAGAGAACACAAATAAACCTGTTCAAACAACACAGTTTAAAAAGAAGAAGAACAACAACAACAAGGTAAAGGGAGGATGCTTTGTCTGTGGTAGTGATCAACATTGGGCTAGAGAGTGCCCTGATCACAAGTTCACACATGACAAGAAATCAGCTAATGTTGTAACCACTGAAACTGGAGATGGAACATCTGGGTATGGTAATTCTTTACCGTTCTTTCAGTTTGTAATTCACTTGAGTGGTGGATGGATAGTGGTGCAAACATTCATGTGTGTGCTGATGCCTTTATGTTCTCCTCCTACCAGGTCGGGAGGTCTGGCGCCTTGTTAATGGGAAATGAGTCGCGTGCTCATGTTCTTGGTGTTGGTACGGTCATTCTGAAGTTTACTTCAGGAAAGACGGTGCCATTGAAGAGCGTGCAGCATGTAACCTCTATCAAGAAGAATCTCGTTAGCACTTCTATGCTATGTCGAGATGGGTACAAAGTTGTTCTTGAGTCAAATAAATGTGTTGTGTCAACACATGGTACTTTTGTTGGTAAAGGATATGACTGTGGAGGCTTGTTCCGCTTATCACTGCATGATGTGTGTAATAAAATGGTGAATTTTGTTAATATTTTCTGATGAGTCAGATTTATGGCATTCACGTTTTTGTCATGCAAGCTTTGGTTGTCTTATGTGGTTAGCAAATCTAAATCTAATTCCTAAATTTAACTTGGTCAAAAAGTCTAAGTGCCATGTGTGTGTTGAATCAAAACAACCCCGCAAGCCTCATAGGGCTGCTGAGGCGAAGAATTTGGCACCTCTAGAACTTGTTCATTCTGATCTGTGTGAGATGAATGGAATTTTGACAAAAGGTGGTAAAAGATACTTTCTCACTTTTATAAATGACTCCACCAGATTTTGCTATGTGTATCTCTGTTGGGGACTTGTTCTCAAATGCTATGAATTAAGAACAAGGCAACATAGAAAAAAGTTAATGGTTAATGCCCTTCGTCCTTCGAAGCGTTATTTCCCTTAGGATATAACGATCTTCAGACGAAGGTCATGAAGGACATACCTTCATGATCACAGTTTGTATTGATAAGAGGAGAAGCATATGAAACATGAAAGAATAACATGAATAATCACATAACATTATTACGTGTTCTTATCGTATAATCATGGAAGAATAAGAACAATATTGAATTACATTTGTACCTTCGGTTTGATAGAAGGCAAAAATACAAGTGTGACGCACGAGCGAGTACCAGTCAGCGTGAACAGTACGGGGGTACTGTTCATCTATTTATAGACACAGGATACAGCCTGTGAAGAATTACAATTATGCCCCTCATAAAAGTTTACAACATTGACCCAAACCTTTATGGACTAAAAGGTCATTCTATCTTTAAGTCGGTTTGTAATACCGAAGCTTCATAAAGAGGAACCTTCGGTCATCTCCTGCGGACAGCTTCAGCCGAAGCTGCTTCTTCCTACAAGACCTTCGGCGCGACGAAGCATAGCCCCAACAGTAGCCCCTTTCGCGGCGCTAGATCGTTTTTCGTAACGAGCTTGATCCGTGAAAAAAGTCTCTTAAGCTTCGGGAAGCCGAAGGTCCAAAAAACACCTTCCCTGAGCTCGTTGTCGAGAAACGATTCAGATTTCGAGCGCGTAGCGGTCCCACCTTGCAGAGTTACTGTTTGGTCTCTGCGGTCCACCGCGCAGCGAGTGCAAGAGGCTGTCCGCCTGGTGTAAAAATCCCGGCGTTTCGCCTTCTTACCTGCAACACTATATAAACAGACAAGTAGGTGTGAAGTTACCACAGCATTCATTGCTATTTGCACTGTTTTGCTGCCAAAATTTTTAACCATCGCCGAAGCTTGACTCTCGGAATCGAACGAAGCTCCAACTTGAAGCCTGCTTCGTCAGAAGGAAAGACTTCGGAAGAAAAAAGTATTTAATTTCCACAAACTCAGAATTAAATGGCCAGAGTGCGATCTACCGCTAGGGTTGAGCGTGAGGGGGGCGAAGTTGAAGGTTCGGAGACTGTTCCCATCTCCGAAGCAATGCAACGTTCCGGACTGGTAACTTCGGAAGGAACCCCCACTGTTGAAGCAGAACAAGCAACTGCCGAAGCAGAAGAAGAGAACGTTGAAGAAACTGATCCCGAAGATGATTATCGTATTGCCATGCCCAGTAAGCCCAGCCACTTGGACTTCGGAAAGTCTACTGTTTCGAAGGCTGATCTCTCCAAAATGGTAAAGTCGGGCTTTTTCAATGAGAATCAGAAGAAGCTGTTACGCTTCGGGGGAGAAGAGACTACCCCAAAGCCGGAGAAGGATGAAATTGTCATTTTCAAGAGTTTTCTAAAGGCTGGGTTGAGATTCCCCCTACATGAGATTATTGCAGAGGTACTGAAGAGGTTTGGTATCTACTTTCATCAGTTAACTCCTAACGCTATCGTTAGGCTTAGCGTTTATATCTGGGCCCTCCGAAGCCAAGCGGTGGAGCCGTTTGCAGACAGTTTTTGTCAAGTTCACGAATTGCACTATCAGACGAAGGCTAGAAAAGATGGATTGCATGACAATTTTGGTTGCTATAATTTTGCTTATCGGAAAACCACAAAGTTTCCTGTAATCAGCTACCGAAGCAAATGGCCGGCAGGTTGGAAATCAGAATGGTTCTATGTCAAGGTTGATGACGACAAGGAGAAGCTTGTGCAAAGTCCACTCGAACTGATCTTCGGAGAAACCCGACCTCGCTGCAACATGACACCAGAAGGTCCAACACAACAGGCAATGGATGAATTCAGAATTATTGCAGAGCATATCAGTACAAGAGACCTGGTTCAGGAGTTCTTGGCCTTCAGGGTTTTTCCTACTTTAAAAGAATGGGAAATGCCGAAGCTAGAGGGGGAGAAGAAAGAAGGTGAACTTGTGCGTTTACCTTACTATTTCAAGTTTAAGAAATACTTTAAAACACCTTGTCAAGAGTGGCTGGATACAATTGAAGTAATGTGCAATGAAATACTTGGCAATTACTCCAAAAAAGAAGATCAATTGATGACTGCGGCCTTCGGCACCCGTCCAAAGCGAAGACTGAATCGAGTGCTGGACGCCCTGGGTTTTGAATACCCTGACTATGAAAATCTGAACAAAGGTGCCGGGGGCCAGAAAAGGAAAAGGACAACTGAAGCCTTAAATGAAGATGAGAAAGAACCATCAAAGAAGAGAATTCCGAAGAAGAGGAAAGCGTCTTCTCCGAAGCAAAAAATATCTGACGAAGAAGAAACCCCCGCATCACCCTCTGCCACTGACATGGAGGAAATTTTGAAGGTAATGACTGAATCCCTGCCTGCAAAGCTAAGTCCATTGGGGCCTCAACTGACAAAGTTTTTTCAGAAGGAAAAGGAGCCCGAAAAAACGAAGAAGACGACTAAAATAAAGAGGCAAAGAATTATCACTGTGACAGAGGTTATTGACAAGACACCACCAAGAGCTTCGGCTCAGAAGACACCAGCGGCTGAGGAAAGAACAAATATTGAAATCACACCTTCGGAGGTCGCAGCTGCCGAAGCTGCCTCAACTGAAGATGTGAACCTGGAAAGCACAATCGAACACATCAACAAAATACTGCTAGACATGGCCACAGAAGAAGGTACCGCTACCGCCGAAGAGGCCGTGGCCGCAGCGTCGGGGAAAGGAAAGGAAATTGCTGACGAAGCTTCAGAGAACGAAGCCTTCATGTTTCAAAATTTAGTTGGAGAAGAATTGTCAAAACCCGAAATAGAAGAGCTTAAAGAGTATGCCAAATCTTGCGGGTACAAACCAGGAGCACTCCTCTTCGGAGGTATTGATGATGAAAAATTAGATTGTATCCGAAACCAAACTGGAGCCAAAGTTATCAGTACTCTGTCAAAGAGTATTGGTTTTCCGAAGCTGGAAATGGACATTAGCCGCTACCGACGACAACATATCGTTGGTAGTTTATTTTATTCCAATTTAAAGGTGAACTACTATTCCCTTGACTTTTATTGTTTTTAATAATGAAAACATGTCTAACGAAGGTTGTTTTCGTGCAGAGTATGCTGTTGAGCAAGGCCTTGAAAATGCAGCAAGATTTTGAAGACAAGAAACACGAAGTTATAATTGAAAATTTAGAAAACAAAATAAAGGAGCAATCAGCTGACATTGAGAAGAAAAACTTTGAGCTCCAGGCAACTGAAGGTTCATTGGCGGAAGCCAAAGCAAAAATAACAGAACTGAACACGAAGCTTCTTTGCCAATCTAAGCAGTTTGAACAAGAAAAGCAAGAACTTAAGGCAAAACTTGAAGCCGAAGCTCAACAAAATTCAGATTTGAAAAAACTATTGGCGGACCTTCAAGAAAAATGTTTGGAATTTAGCAACAAATGCGTTCAACGACTAAGAAAAATTTTTCACTCAGTGGGAGCCAGCAGTGAGAAATTCACCCCCTCAGCTGAAGATTTGCCGAAGAGCTTCGAACATATTGAGGGTGAAATTGACGAGCTCGACGAAGTTATAGCTGGGCATGGTGACTTCTGTGCCTGGGTAGCTTCTCGGGGCACTGCTGCAGCTTTCCTAAAAGCTGGTTGCGACCATGGAAAGATTGTCAATAGGCCCAATTTCACTTTATCACCATCAATTCTAGATGACATCCCTGATCTCGCCCGAAGTATTTCCAATAGATTTATAAAAATGATATGGACAAAAGGCGAGCGAGAAAAGGCTGGAGATGAAGCTCGGAGTCATCTTGAACCAGTAAGAAATCTTACCTTGCGCTTACCTCTTCCTTCAAGCTCGATTTTGATTTATAACTACTTAATTCATGTAGGATGACGAAGCCGAAGTCGATGATTAACAAGAGTGACGCCGAAGCTAAAATCCATCGAAGATTAAGTAGGAGTAGACTGTAGACAGACTCAGGAAACTTTTGAGATAACTTGTGTAAATGTAACTAAACTTGTCTTTAATGAGTGCTGTTCATACCTTGTATTATGCTCTTACCCTTCTACTAATGTATGTGAAGTGGTTTGTTGTGGACGAAATTATCTTTTTTGAGCCGAAGGCGAAAAAACACCTTCCCTTCTTTTCGTACACAACAAAGCATAGAAAACAACATTTCCCTTTCTTCCGAAGCTCTCCTTTTTGTACGCGAAGAAGCTCTTCTCTTATGCCGAAGCAACCACTTATGCCATGATGATGATTATCCTACATATGCCTGAATGAATGTTTATGAATGCAAATGCTATGATGTAATGTGATGTGCGAATGAATGTCCAAACACATATCCGAAGCCATACCCTCAGTCATTATTTCCTTAGAAACAATCACACATCAGCTCTGCATTCCCTTAGGAACGACTTTGGAGCTTCTTCGCCTTTTACTTTCGGCGGAATCAGCGTTGACTTTTCGCTGTAAGCTCTGCATTCCCTTAGGAACGACTTTGGAGCTTCTTCGCCTTTTACTTTCGGCGGAATCAGCGTTGACTTTTCGCTGTAAGCTCTGCATTCCCTTAGGAACGACTTTGGAGCTTCTTCGCTTTTTTAGTTTTCGGCACTCAATGGTGCGTTCTCAGGTTTTACATTTACATTCCTTGGGGGATTTTGCTCTTATAGAACTAAAAAAGGAAATTACATATGATGGCCCCATTAAAAACCTTTCTCCCCCTTTAGAAAGGAAAAGGGTGCCATGAAAAAGAAAAGACATAAAAAGTTACATCAAGTTACACATAATATCGCCGAAGCTCATCCGCATTCCAAGATCTAGGAATGTCGATGTCGTCCATGTCTTTCAATCTGTATGAACCAGGTCTTGACGAAGATGCTACTAAGAAAGGTCCCTCCCATTTCAACTGTAACTTGCCCACTATGTCTGGGTTGGCCACTCTCCGAAGCACCAAGTGTCCTGGCTCAATATTCTTTAGCCGAACTTTTCTATCTCGCCATTTGACTGTTTCGGCTTGGTATTTATTGATATTCTCCACAGCTTGAAGCCTGATCCCTTCTAAAGCATCTTTTTCCACAAAACAAGCATCTTCAGGACCTGATTCTGTCGAAGCTACTACTCTTATTGATCCAGTTTTAGCTTCTTCCGGAGTTATTGCTTCGTCACCGAATAATAACTTGAATGGAGTAAAGCCTGTAGACCTTGATTGTATTGTGGCTCCACACCACTTTGGTTAACTGATCTGGCCACTTTCCCCTGGGTTGATTGAAGATTAACTTCATTATTCCTGTCATTATAATGCCGTTGGCTCTTTCAACGAGCCCATTTGACTCCGGATGCCTGACTGATGCAAAATGGATCTTCGTACCAATTTGATCACAGAAATCTCTGAAAGCTTCGGAGTTGAATTGTGTTCCATTATCTACAGTGATGGCCTTTGGTACCCCGAAACGACAAACAATATTCTGCCAGAAAAACTTTTGGACAGTGGCCGAAGTTATTGTGGCTAATGGCTTTGCCTCAATCCATTTAGAAAAATATTCCACAGCCACTACAACATATCTTAAATTCCCTTGAGCCGGTGGCAATGGACCTAACAAGTCAAGGCCCCACCTTTGCAATGGCCAGATGGGTTGTATGAGCTGTGTTAAAGATGAAGGTTGTTTTTGATCTCTTGCACATTTCTGACAGCCTTCGCACTTTTGAACTAATTCCGCTGCATCCGAAGCTGCCTTCGGCCAATAAAACCCTTGGCGGAAAACTTTTCCGAGTAACGGCCTAGATCCAATGTGAGATCCACACAGGCCTGCATGTATTTCTTTCATCAACTCTATACCTTCGGTTCTAGATAAACACTTGAGTAGCGGAGCGCAAACTCCATGCTTGTACAACTCCCCTTCTATCATGACATATGGACGAGCTCTTGCTTCTATCCTCCTGTTATAAGCTTCGTCATCTGAAAGGAACTTACCCTGAAGGTAAGAGATGATCTCAGTTCTCCAATCTTCGCTATAAACAGGAGATATATTGAGGACTGCTCTTTCAAGGAGTTCCACTGAAGGTGCCTTTATTGTTTCGAAGAACACATCCGAAGGTAAAGGCAGCCCCTGTGCTGCTGACTTAGCTAGCAAATCAGCATGCTCATTTTGCCCTCGAGGGATATTTTTGACAGAAAATCCTTCGAAGGAAGCTTCGATTCTTCGGACCGTGTCTAGATATTTTTCAAGCTTCGGATCTTTAGCCTTGCAACTCTTGTCGATATGACCCGAAACAACCTGGGAATCAGTTTTAAGGATGGCCCTTCTGATTCCCATTGCTTTTAATTTCCGAAGGCCCAAAAGGAGGGCTTCGTACTCAGTAATATTGTTTGTACAGCTAAAATCGAGTCTTGCCGCATAACAAGTTTTAACTTTGGATGGTGAGACCAACACAGCGGCTGCTCCTGCTCCGAAGGTTCCCCAAGACCCATCGCAAAACACTGTCCACACTTCGGCATCTTTATTTGTTTCTTCATCCTGAGCCCCTGGCGTCCAATCGGCAATGAAATCTGCCAACGCTTGAGACTGGATCGAGGATCTATGCACATAATCAATGCAAAATTCATTGAGCTCTGCAGCCCATTTTCCAATCCGTCCAGTAGCTTCTCTATTTCTCATAATATCCTTCAACGGCTGCGAAGAAGGAACAACAATATTGTATGCTTGAAAATAATGTCGAAGCTTCCTGGATGCCATCAAAACAGCATATAATACCTTCTCCAATTCTGTATAGTTTTTCTTTGATACACTAAGAACTTCAGATACAAAATACACTGGAACCTGCTTCTTGACTTGGCCATCAAGCTTCTCCTGGACAAGTGCTGCACTTACCGCTGAGTGCGAAGCTGCCACGTATAACAACAAAGGAGCCCCTGGCGTTGGTGGAGTTAATGTTGTTAAATCTATCAAATATTGCTTTAGTTCTTCAAAGGCTTTTTGTTGGCTTGGTCCCCATTGAAAGACTTCGGCTGATTTCAGCACTTCGAAGAATGGTAAATTTCTTTCTGCTGATCTGGATATGAATCTATTGAGAGATGCCAGCCTCCCTGTCAATCTTTGGGCCCCCTTTCTTGTAGTTGGTGGCTCCATTCGAAGTATAGCTTCAATTTTACTTGGATTAGCTTCAATTCCCTTTGTTGAAACCAAGCATCCAAGAAATTTCCCCTTCTTTACTCCGAAGACACATTTTTCTGGATTCAACTTTAAGCCAGCTTGTCTGAAACTGGCGAAGGTCTCCTGCAAATCAGCAATGTGATTTTCTTGTTTCGTGCTTTTTATAATGATGTCATCAACATAAGTTAGCACATTTCTGCCTATCTGAGACTGGAGAACCTTCGCAGTCATTCTGCTGAAACTTCCTCCAGCGTTTTTGAGCCCCTCAGGCATCCGAAGATAGCAATATGTGCCACTTGGGGTTATGAAGCTAGTCTTTGGCTCATCTTCCTTCTTCATCCAGATTTGGTGATAGCCTGAGTAACAGTCTAGCAGACTCATGAGCTCTGAAGAAGCTGCTGCATCAACTAAAGAGTCTATCCTTGGCAATGGGAATTCGTCCTTCGGACAAGCCTTGTTGAGATCTGTAAAATTGATACACATTCGCCACTTGCAATTGGCCTTTTTTACCATAACAGTGTTAGCTAGCCATTCTGGGTACTTTACTTCTCTGATAACTCCTGCACTGAGGAGTCTTTTGACTTCATTACGAGCACCTTCGGCCTTATCATCAGACATTTTCCGAAGCCTCTGCTTTCTGGGTCTGAAGGATGGGTCAACATTGAGCGAGTGTTCAATAACATCCCTATTTACTCCGCAGAGGTCATTAGCTGACCATGCAAAAACATCTTTGTTGTTGAACAAAAACCTTATCAAGGTTTTCTCCTGCTCTTCGGATAATTGAGAGCCCAACAGCACCTTCTGCTCTGCTATGTCCTCACATAAGAGCATGGGCTTCGGCTGATCTGCTGAAGCTGCTTTCTCCCTTCTGAATTTGTACTGTTCACAAACTTCAGCTCCATCTATGTTGTGGATTGCTTTTGAGTCAGTCCAGTTTCCTTCGGCCCTTCTGGCAGCTTCCTGACTTCCATGAATAGCGATGGGTCCTTGATCCGAAGGTATCTTCATGCAAAGATAGGCAGGATGAAGAATTGCTTCGAAAGCATTGAGGGTGCCACGACCAATAATTGCATTGTAAGGGTATTCCATGTCAACAATGTCAAACACAACTTGCTCAGTTCTAGTGTTGTTGATGAACCCGAAGGTCACTGACATGGTGATCTTGCCCAGCGCTAGAATCTGTCTTCCTCCGAAGCCACAGAGAGGGTGCGTAGCATCATGAATCTTATCTTCTGGCTCTTGCATTTGCCTGAAGGCCTTAGCAAATATGATATCAGCTGCACTGCCTGTATCAACCAAGACATTGTGGACCAGAAATCCTTTGATAACACAAGAGATAACCATGGCATCGTTGTGTGGGTAATCCTTGAGTTGAAGGTCCTCTTGGGAGAAGGTAATAGGAATGTGAGACCATCTCGACTTGATGAAGGGTCCTTGCACCCCAACATGCTGTACCCTTCTCTGTGCTTCCTTCTTCTGCTTCTTGTTGGCTGGCTCTAAACATGAACCGCCTGTTATCGGGAGTAGCATCTTCGGAGCCGAAGCAGCTCCAGCTTGATCGTTGAACGAAGCCATCAGCTCAAAAAAGTGGAAGTGAGTTCACCGGAGGTGGGCGCCAATGTTGGGGACTTGTTCTCAAATGCTATGAATTAAGAACAAGGCAACATAGAAAAAAGTTAATGGTTAATGCCCTTCGTCCTTCGAAGCGTTATTTCCCTTAGGATATAACGATCTTCAGACGAAGGTCATGAAGGACATACCTTCATGATCACAGTTTGTATTGATAAGAGGAGAAGCATATGAAACATGAAAGAATAACATGAATAATCACATAACATTATTACGTGTTCTTATCGTATAATCATGGAAGAATAAGAACAATATTGAATTACATTTGTACCTTCGGTTTGATAGAAGGCAAAAATACAAGTGTGACGCACGAGCGAGTACCAGTCAGCGTGAACAGTACGGGGGTACTGTTCATCTATTTATAGACACAGGATACAGCCTGTGAAGAATTACAATTATGCCCCTCATAAAAGTTTACAACATTGACCCAAACCTTTATGGACTAAAAGGTCATTCTATCTTTAAGTCGGTTTGTAATACCGAAGCTTCATAAAGAGGAACCTTCGGTCATCTCCTGCGGACAGCTTCAGCCGAAGCTGCTTCTTCCTACAAGACCTTCGGCGCGACGAAGCATAGCCCCAACAATCTCTTAAAAACAAAAGATGAAGCGTTTAATTATTTTAAGACCTATAAAGCTGAAGTTGAGAACCAACTTGAGAGGAAAATAAAACGGTTAAGGTCCGATCGAGGTGGAGAATATTTCTCTAATGTGTTCGATGAGTTCTGCGTGGAACATGGTATTATTCATGAGAGGACACCGCCATTCTCACCACAATCCAATGGGATTGCTGAAAGGAAAAACCGCACTCTAACAGATTTGGTGAATGCCATGTTGAGTACAGCGGGATTATCCAAGGCATGGTGGGGTGAGGCGATTTTGACAGCGTGTCATGTCCTGAACAAAGTTCCAACAAAGAACTGAAAGGGAAATGTGCCCTTGGGCCATTTCTAAGTATTTTGGTGATTGAGTGCCAACACAAGTGTCTTTGTGTTAATCTATGTAAAGTGGTGGACAAAGTACAAATCATGTCAAAAGGTATGTTTCTAGACTTAGTACATTGTTTTATGGACTAATGTATTGTGTCTAAGTGCTGGAAACAGGAAAGATTAAATTGAAAATGAGATGGCTCTATTCAGCCAAAGTCAGCTCGGTCTGGGTGCACCGGACTGTCCGGTGGTGCACCGGACAGTGTCCGGTGTGCCAGGCTGGCTCTAGTGAACTGGCTGCTCTCGGGACTTCAACGGCGGTATACGGCTATAATTCACCGGTCTGTCCGGTGGTGCACCGGACTGTCCGGTGAGCCGTTCACAGGCGAACTCGTCGCTCTCGGGAAACCATCAACGGCGTACGGCTAAAATTCACCGGTCTGTCCGGTGGTGCACCAGACTGTCCGGTGAGGCAACAGTTCGCCGGGGCAACGGTCGGCCGAGGATTCCACGCGTGAAGCGTGGCCGAGCCAACGGTCACATTGGTGCACCGGACTGTCCGGTGCGCCAACGACTCTCAGACACCAACGGTCGGCTTCGCCAAATAAGGAAGGATATTTGCACCGGACAGTGTCCGGTGGTGCACCGGACTGTCCGGTGCGCCAGTCGACAGAAGGCAAGATCTGCCTTCCAGGATTGTTCTCAACGGCTCCTAGCTGCCTTGGGGCTATAAAAGGGACCCCTAGGCGCATGGAGGAGTAGACCAAGCATTCAAAAAGCACTCTTGATCACTCACACTCCATTCTTGCGCACTTGTTCGACATTCTAGTGATTTGAGCTTCGTTCTAGTGTGCTAGTCTTTTGAGCTTAAGTCTGGGTCTTGTGTGTGTGTATTTGCTGTGATCTTAGTGTCTTGTGTGAGTTGCTAATCCCTCCCTTACTCCGTGCTTCTTTGTGAACTTCAAGTGTAAGGGCGAGAGGCTCCAAGTTGTGGAGATTCCTCGCGAACGGGATTAAGAAAAGCAAGCAAAACACCGTGGTATTCAAGTGGGTCTTTGGACCGCTTGAGAGGGGTTGATTGCAACCCTCGTCCGTTGGGACGCCACAACGTAGAGTAGGCAAGCGTTGGTCTTGGCCGAACCACGGGATAACCATCGTGCCATCTCTGTGATTGATATCTTTGTGGTTACTGTGTTTTATTGAGACTCCTCTCTAGCCACTTGGCGATTATTGTGCTAACACTTAACCAAGTTTTTGTGGCTTAAGTTTTAAGTTTTACAAGATCACCTATTCACCCCCCCCCCTCTAGGTGCTCTCAATTGGTATCGAAGCCGTTCTCTTCACATAGGGACTAATCGCCCGAAGAGATGGATCCTAAGGGGAAGGGAATCGTGATCAACGATAAGGAGAAGGAGTCCTTCGTCAACGAACCAAAGAATGACAAGCCTACCGACTCGGGCTCCGGGCACAAACGCAAAGATGGGAAGAAGAAGACAAGGCACATCAAGGAGATCGTCTACTACGACGACAGCGACGAGACCACCTCTTCCCAAAAAGACAACGACGACAACGACTACGAGAGAAGGAAACCATTTAATTCGAACTTTTCTTTTGACTACTCTCGTATTCCGCAAAGTACAAATGCTCATTTGCTCTCCATTCCACTTGGCAAACCCCCTCACTTTGATGGAGAGGACTACGGATTTTGGAGCCACAAAATACGTAGTCACCTGTTCTCTCTCCATCCGAGCATATGGGAGATTGTGGAAAGTGGAATGAAATTTGATAGCTCGGATAGTCCTATGTTTATTAATGAACAGATTCATAGAAATGCACAAGCTACTACTGTGTTATTAGCCTCCTTGTGCAGGGACGAGTACCATAAGGTGAGCGGCTTGGACAATGCCAAGCAAATCTGGGACACCCTCAAGATCTCTCATGAGGGGAACGATGTCACCTTGCTCACCAAGATGGAGTTGGTAGAGGGAGAGCTCGAAAGATACGCGATGATAAGGGGCGAGGAGCCAACCCAAACATACAATTGGCTCAAGACCCTTATCAACAAAATAAGGAGCTACGGAAGCACGCGATGGACGGATCACGACGTCGTCCGCCTAATGCTAAGGTCCTTTACCGTTCTTGATTCACATTTGGTGAATAATATTCGTGAGAATCCCAGGTACACCAAGATGTCGCCCGAAGAAGTTCTTGGAAAATTCGTAAGCGGGCGAATGATGATCAAGGAGGCGAGGTATGTGGACGACGTGTTGAACGGTCCAATCCATGAGCCACAACCCATTGCTCTCAAGGCAACGAGAAGCAAGGAGGCGTTACCTAGCAAGGTGGTGCAAGTTGAGGTGGCAGGGCTCAATGATGAAGAGATGGCCCTCATCATCAAGCGTTTCAAGACGGCGCTTAAGGGTCGCAAGGGACAGCCAAGCAAGACCAAAACCAAGGGGAAGCGCTCATGCTTCAAATGCGGTAAGATTGGTCATTTTATTGCTAACTGTCCCGATAATGGAAGTGACCAGGAACAAGGGAGCAAGAGGGAAAAGAAGAAAAATTACAAGAAGGCCAAGGGCGAGGCACATCTCGGAAAGGAGTGGGATTCGGATTGCTCCTCCTTCGACTCCGACAATGAAGGACTCGCCGCCACCGCCTTCAACAAGTCATCCCTCTTCCCCAACGAGCATCACACATGCCTCATGGCGAAGGAGAAGAAGGTATGTACTCGGGATACCACTTATGCTTCTTCAAGTGATGATGATTCTAGTGATGACGATGAGATAGACTATTCTAGTTTATTTAAAGGTTTGCATAGAATTAAAATTGGCAAAATTAATGAGTTAATTGATGCCTTGAATGACAAGAATAGGTTACTAGAAAAGCAAGAGGATTTGTTGTATGAAGAGCATGATAAATTTTGTGGATTTGTTGTATGAAGAGCATGATAAATTTGTTAGTGCACAAAATTCACTTGCTTTAGAAGTTAAACGAAATGAAATGCTTTCTTGTGAAATATCTACTTGCCATGAGACAATTTCTAGCTTAAAGAGCATAAATGATGATTTAAATGCTAAGTTAGAAAAATCTGGTAAATTAACATCTTGTGTAGAGCATGTTGAGATTTGCACTAGGTGTAAGGACTTTAATGTTGATGCTTGTAGTGAACACCTAGATTGCATTTCGAAATTAAATGATGAAGTAGCTAGTCTTAATGCCCAACTTAAGACTAGCAAAAGTGAATTTGACAAATTAAAATTTGCAAGGGATGCCTACACGATTGGTAGACACCCCTCAATTAAGGATGGTCTTGGCTTCAAGAGAGAAGTCAAGAACTTAACAAGCCATAAGGCTCCCATCTCCGCCAAGGAGAAAGGGAAGGCCCCTATGGCTAGTAGTGTGCAAAAGAACCATGCTTTTATGTACCATGATAGGAGACAATCTAGAAATACTTATAGGAGTTGTAATGCATATGATGCTTTTGATTCTCATGCCATGTTTGCTTTTAGTTCTTCCTATGTGCATGATAGAAATGTTGGTAGGAGAAATGTTATTCATAATATGCCTAGGATAAATGTTGTTAATGTTCCTAGGAAAGTTAATGAACCTTCTACAATATATCATGCTTGCAATGCTTCTTTTGCCATTTATAGAAAAAATAAGAAGGTGATTGCTAGGAAGTTGGGGGCAAGATGCAAGGGAGATAAAACTTGCATTTGGGTTCCTAAGACAATTGTGACTAACCTTGTAGGACCCAACAAGAGTTGGGTACCTAAGACCCAAGCCTAAATTTGCCTTGCAGGTTTATGCATCCGGGGGTACAAGCTGGATTATCGACAGCGGATGCACAAACCACATGACGGGGGAAAAGAGGATGTTCTCTTCCTACGTCAAGAACAAGGATCCCCAAGATTCAATAATATTCGGTGATGGGAACCAAGGCAAGGTAAAAGGGTTAGGTAAAATTGCTATTTCATCCGAGCACTCTATTTCTAATGTGTTTTTAGTTGAGTCGCTTGGATATAATTTGTTATCTGTTAGTCAATTATGCAATATGGGATATAATTATCTATTCACAAATGTAGATGTGTCTGTCTTTAGAAGATGTGATGGTTCACTAGCTTTTAAGGGTGTACTAGACGACAAACTTTATTTGGTTGATTTTGCAAAAGAAGAGGCCAGTCTAGATGCATGCTTAATTGCTAAGACTTGCATGGGCTGGCTGTGGCATCGCCGCTTAGCACATGTGGGGATGAAGAACCTCCACAAGCCTCTAAAGGGAGAACACGTGATAGGTCTAACTAATGTACATTTCGAAAAAGATAGACCTTGTGCAGCTTGTCAAGCAGGGAAACAGGTGGGAGGCTCTCATCACACCAAAAATGTGATGACCACATCAAGACCCTTGGAGATGCTTCATATGGACCTCTTCGGACCCGTCGCCTATCTAAGTATAGGAGGAAGTAAGTATGGTCTTGTTATAGTTGATGATTTTTCCCGCTTCACTTGGGTATTCTTTTTGCAGGATAAATCTGAAACCCAAGGGACCCTCAAGCGCTTCCTCAGGAGATCTCAAAATGAGTTTGAGCTCAAGGTGAAGAAGATAAGGAGCGACAACGGGTCCGAATTCAAGAATCTTCAAGTGGAGGAGTTCCTTGAGGAGGAAGGAATCAAGCACGAGTTCTCCGCTCCCTACACACCTCAGCAAAATGGTGTGGTAGAGAGGAAGAACAGGACACTCATCGATATGGTGAGGACTATGCTTGGAGAGTTCAAGACCCCCGAGCGCTTTTGGTCGGAAGCCGTGAACACGGCTTGCCACGCCATCAATAGGGTCTACCTTCACCGCCTCCTCAAGAAGACTTCATATGAGCTGCTAACCGGTAACAAACCCAATGTGTCTTACTTTCGTGTATTTGGGAGCAAGTGTTATATTCTTGTGATGAAAGGTAGAACTTCTAAATTTGCTCCCAAAGCTGTAGAAGGGTTTTTATTAGGTTATGATTCAAATACAAAGGCGTATAGGGTCTTCAACAAATCATCGGGTTTGGTTGAAGTCTCTAGCGACATTGTATTTGATGAGACTAATGGCTCTCCAAGAGAGCAAGTTGTTGATCTTGATGATGTAGATGAAGAAGACGTTCCAACGGCCGAAATGCGCACCATGGCGATTGGAGATGTGAGGCCACTGGAACAAAAGGAGCAAGATCAACCTTCTTCCTCAACAATGGTGCATCCCCCAACCCAAGATGACGAACAGGTACCTCAAGTGGATACGCATGATCAAGGGGGAGCACAGGATGTTCAAAGTGAAGAGGAAGAAGCACCTCAGGCACCTTCAACCCAAGTTTGAGCAATGATTCAAAGGAATCATCCCGTCGACCAAATTCTGGGTGATATTAGCAAGGGAGTAACTACTCGTTCAAGATTAGTTAATTTTTGTGAGCATTACTCCTTTGTCTCTTCTATTGAGCCTTTCAGGGTAGAAGAGGCCTTGTTAGATCCGGACTGGGTGTTGGCCATGCAGGAGGAACTCAACAACTTCAAGCGCAATGAAGTTTGGACACTGGTGCCTCGTCCCAAGCAAAATGTTGTGGGAACCAAGTGGGTGTTCCGCAACAAACAGGACGAGCACGGGGTGGTGACGAGGAACAAGGCTCGACTTGTGGCAAAAGGTTATGCCCAAGTCGCAGGTTTGGACTTTGAGGAGACGTTTGCTCCTGTGGCTAGGCTAGAATCAATTCGTATTTTGCTAGCATATGCCGCTCACCATTCTTTCAGGTTGTACCAAATGGATGTGAAGAGCGCTTTCCTCAATAGGCCGATCAAGGAGGAGGTGTACGTGGAGCAACCCCCTGGCTTCGAGGATGAACGGTACCCCGACCACGTGTGTAAGCTCTCTAAGGCGCTCTATGGACTTAAGCAAGCCCCAAGAGCATGGTATGAATGCCTTAGAGACTTTCTAATTGCTAATGCTTTCAAGGTTGGGAAAGCCAATCCAACTCTTTTTACTAAGACTTGCGATGGTGATCTTTTTGTGTGCCAAATTTATGTCGATGACATAATATTTGGTTCTACTAACCAAAAGTCTTGTGAAGAGTTTAGCAGGGTGATGACGCAGAAATTTGAGATGTCGATGATGGGCGAGTTGAACTACTTCCTTGGGTTCCAAGTGAAGCAACTCAAGGACGGCACCTTCATCTCCTAAACGAAGTACACGCAAGACTTGCTAAAGCGGTTTGGGATGAAGGACGCCAAGCCCGCAAAGACGCCGATGGGAACTGACGGACACACCGACCTCAACAAAGGAGGTAAGTCCGTTGATCAAAAAGCATACCGGTCCATGATAGGTTCTTTGCTTTATTTATGTGCTAGTAGACCGGATATTATGCTTAGCGGATGCATGTGTGCTAGATTTCAATCCGATCCTAAGGAGTGTCACTTAGTGGCTATGAAGCGAATTCTTCGATATTTAGTCGCTACGCCTTGCTTCGGGATCTGGTATCCAAAGGGGTCTAACTTTGACATGATTGGATATTCAGATTCCGACTATGCTAGATGTAAGGTCGATAGGAAGAGTACATCGGGGACGTGCCAATTCTTAGGAAGGTCCCTGGTGTCGTGGAACTCTAAGAAACAAACTTCCGTTGCCCTATCCACCGCTGAGGCCGAGTACGTTGCCGCAGGACAGTGTTGCGCGCAACTACTTTGGATGAGGCAAACCCTCCGGGACTTTGGCTACAATCTGAGCAAAGTCCCACTCCTATGTGACAATGAGAGTGCTATCCGAATAGCGGAAAATCCTGTTGAGCACAGCCGCACAAAGCACATTGACATCCGGCATCACTTTTTGAGAGACCACCAGCAAAAGGGAGATATCGAAGTGTTTCATGTTAGCACCGAGAACCAGCTAGCCGATATCTTCACTAAGCCTTTAGATGAAAAGACCTTTTGCAGGCTGCGTAGTGAGCTAAATATCCTAGATTCGCGGAACTTGGATTGATTTATAGCATACATGTGTTTATGCCTTTGATCATATTCCATATGCATTTTGTTGCTTACTTGTGGTGCTCAAGTTGTACAAACACTCCCTGGACCTCACAAGTCCTTGTGCAAGTGATGCACATGTTTAGGGGGAGTTGTGCTACAACTTGACCCTTTGAGACTAACCGTGTGCTTGAGTTTGCTTGTTTTAGTCTCAAAGGAGGTTTGAAAGGGAAAAGGTGGACTTGGACCATGAAAGACTTCCACTGCACTCCGATGAGAGGGTAACTTATTCCAAGTTCATCTCATGTACTCTTATTACCTTTATACTCTTATTTGAAGATTTTGGTGAGGCAATGGGGTTAAAGGGCCAAGATTGATCCCGTTTTGGTGCTTGATGCCAAAGGGGGAGAAAATAAAGGCCAAAGCAATAGATGGATTAGCTACCACTTGAGAAATTTTGAAAATAGTAGAATAGAGCTTTTGGTTTGTCAAAACTCTTTTATTGTCTCTTTTGTCAAAAGTTGGCCTCTTGTGGGGAGAAGTGTGATTATGGGAAAAGGGGGAGTTTTTGAAATCCTTGATCAATTTCCTTTGGAATACCTCTCTTTATGTCTCTACAAGTGAATTTGACTTAGAGATAGGAATTTGAGTATGATTTGCAAAAACAAACCAAGTGGTGGCAAAGAGTGATCCATATATGCCAAAATTGATTCAAAACAACTTTTGGTTTTCATTTGCATTGATATTGCACTTGTTCTAGTCACTTTATGTTGTGTTGGCATAAATCACCAAAAAGGGGGAGATTGAAAGGGAAATGTGCCCTTGGGCCATTTCTAAGTATTTTGGTGATTGAGTGCCAACACAAGTGTCTTTGTGTTAATCTATGTAAAGTGGTGGACAAAGTACAAATCATGTCAAAAGGTATGCTTCTAGACTTAGTACATTGTTTTATGGACTAATGTATTGTGTCTAAGTGCTGGAAACAGGAAAGATTAAATTGAAAATGAGATGGCTCTATTCAGCCAAAGTCAGCTCGGTCTGGGTGCACCGGACTGTCCGGTGGTGCACCGGACTGTCCGGTGGTGCACCGGACAGTGTCCGGCGGT
This sequence comes from Zea luxurians, assembly GCA_029449295.1. Classification (NCBI taxonomy): domain Eukaryota; kingdom Viridiplantae; phylum Streptophyta; class Magnoliopsida; order Poales; family Poaceae; genus Zea; species Zea luxurians. The sequence goes on along the minus strand of JAOPSE010000148.1, from coordinate 2,435,738 downwards.
GCACCGGACAGTGTCCGGTGTGCCAGGCTGGCTCTAGTGAACTGGCTGCTCTCGGGACTTCAACGACGGTGTACGACTATAATTCACCGGTCTGTCCGATGGTGCACCGGACTGTCCGGTGAGCCGTTCACAGGCGAACTCGTCGCTCTCGGGAAACCATCAACGGCGTACGACAAAAATTCACCGATCTGTCTGGTGGTGCACCGGACTGTCCGGTGAGGCAACAGTCCGCCGGGGCAACGGTTGGCCGAGGATTCCGCGCGTGAAGCGTGGCCGAGCCAACGGTCACATTGGTGCACCGGACTGTCCGGTGCGCCAACGGCTATCAGACTCCAATGGTCGGCTTCACCAAATAAGGAAGGATATCTGCACCGGACTGTCCGGTGCGCCAGTCGACAGAAGGCAAGATCTGCCTTCCAGGATTGTTCTCAACGGCTCCTAGCTGCCTTGGGGCTATAAAAGGGACCCTTAGGCGCATGGAGGAGTAGACCAAGCATTCAAAAAGCACTCTTGATCACTCACACTCCATTCTTGCGCACTTGTTCGACATTCTAGTGATTTGAGCTCCGTTCTAGTGTGCTAGTCTTTTGAGCTTAAGTCTGGGTCTTGTGTGTGTGTGTATTTGCTGTGATCTTAGTGTCTTGTGTGAGTTGCTAATCCCTCCCTTACTCCGTGCTTCTTTGTGAACTTCAAGTGTAAGGGCGAGAGGCTCCAAGTTGTGGAGATTCCTCGCGAACGGGATTAAGAAAAGCAAGCAAAACACCGTGGTATTCAAGAGGGTCTTTGGTCCGCTTGAGAGGGGTTGATTGCAACCCTCGTCCGTTGGGACGCCACAACGTGGAGTAGGCAAGCGTTGGTCTTGGCCGAACCACGGGATAACCACCGTGCCATCTCTGTGATTGATATCTTTGTGGTTACTGTGTTTTGTTGAGACTCCTCTCTAGCCACTTGGCGATTATTGTGCTAACACTTAACCAAGTTTTTGTGGCTTAAGTTTTAAGTTTTACAGGATCACCTATTCACCCCCCCCCCCCCTCTAGGTGCTCTCAAGAACAAAGAGATCACACCATTTGAGGAATGGGAAAAGAGAAGATTAAATCTCTCATATTTGCGCTCTTGGGGTTGCTTGGCTAAAGTGAATGTGCCAATCAACAAAAAGCGTAAACTTGGGCCTAAAACTGTTGATTGTATATTCCTTGGGTACTCTTTTCATAGCACTGGGTATAGGTTCTTAATTATAAAATCTGATGTGCCTGATATGTATGTTGATACTATCATGGAATCAAGAGACGCAACATTTTTTGAGAATGAGTTTCCCATGAAGAATACACCTAGTGATACAAGTCATGAGACTATAATTCCTCATGAGCACGAACTGTCTATTCCTATAGATCATGCTGAGGATATTCACGTGCACATCCCTGAGGAGGATGACACTATAGTCACTCAAAAGAGCCAGAGACAGAGGGTTGCAAAATCCTTTGGTAATGACTTTATAGTGTACCTTATGGAAGACACACCAACTACCATTAGTGAGGCATATTCCTCTCCTGATGCTGACTTATGAAAGGAACCAGTAAGGAGTGAGATGGAATCTATTATGTCTAATGGAACTTGGGAGGTCGTTGACCATCCTTATGGTTGTCAACCTATAGGCTGCAAATGGATCTTCAAGAAAAAGCTTAGTCCTGATGGTACAATCGAGAGGTACAAGGCAAGGCTTGTGGCCAAAGGATATACCCAAAAAGAGGGTGAAGATTTCTTTGATACCTACTCATCAGTTGCTCGATTGACTACAATTCGCACATTAATAGCTGTGGCAGCCTCTTATGGTATTGTCATTCATCAGATGGATGTTAAGACAGCTTTCCTAAATGGAGAGTTGGATGAGGAGATCTACATGGATCAGCCAGAAGGGTTCATTGCAGATGGTCAAGAGAACAAGGTGTGTAGGTTGATAAAATCATTGTATGGCCTAAAACAAGAACCTAAGCAATGGCATGAAAAGTTTGATAATACTCTTACAGCTGCTGGTTTTGCTGTAAATGAATCTGACACATGTGTATATTATCGGTATGGTGGGGGTGAGTCTGTTATGCTGTGCCTTTATGTTGATGACATCTTGATCTTTGGATCAAATCTCAATGTGATTGAGGAAGTTAAAAATCTTCTATCGAGCAATTTCGAAATGAAAGATTTGGGAGAAGCTGACGTCATTCTAAACATCAAGCTTGTTAGAGAAGCTGATGGTGGGGTAACTTTGTTACAATCCCATTATATGGAAAAGGTATTGAGTCGCTTTGGTTTTAGTGACTGTGATCCTGCTCCAACACCTTATGACCCTAGCATGCTATTGAGAAAGAATAGGAGAATAGCAAGGGATCAATTGACATACTCCCAGATCATTGGCTCGCTCATGTACCTTGCAAGTGCAACAAGGCCAGATATCTCATATGCTGTGAGTAAGCTGAGTCGGTTTGTGTCAAAACCAGGAGATGATCATTGGGGTGCTCTTGAGAGAGTGTTGTGGTATTTGAAAGGTACTATGACATACGATATTCATTATACTGGAAACCCAAAAGTGCTGGAAGGCTATTGTGATGCCAACTGGATTTCTGATGCTGATGAGCTTTATGCCACAAGCGGATATGTGTTTCTGTTTGGAGGCGGCACTGTTTCCTGGAAGTCTTGCAAGCAGACTATCTTAACGAAGTCTACAATGGAAGCAGAACTCGCAGCATTAGACACTGCTGGGGCTGAGGCCGAGTGGCTCCATGATTTCCTATTGGATTTACCGGTAGTTTAAAAACCGATACTGGCTATTTCCATGAACTGTGACAACCAAACGATGATTACAAAGGTTAACAGTTCTAGGAATAACATGAAGTCTACAAGGCATGTTAAGAGAAGATTAAAATCTGTTAGAAAACTAAAAAAACTCCGGAGTTATAACGGTGGATTATGTCCACACATCGTATAATCTGGCAGATCAATTCACTAAGGGTCTGTCACACAATGTGATAGAAAGTGCATCAAGAGAAATGGGTATGAGACCCATGTGAAATCTACTCTAGTGGTAACCTGCTCTATGCGATCGGAGATCCCGTGAAGTAGAGTGGAGAAACAAGCTAGGAGTAGATTGTGAGGAAAGATCCCTTCCTTAACTCATTTCTGATGCACATCTTTCCTATCTATAAGGCAGGATGGTATTTACCTTAATGTATTCCAAGAGTCTTATATAGGTGAGATGTTGTCCTACAGAACATCTTCTTAGGATTACACCTATATGAGTCAGACTGCTGGTCACAGCCTATGGGACTTGGGTAATCCCTAAATACTCATGAAAGGCACTAAAGTGTGACTTATATGCTTCTAAACAGTGGGAATGCCCTTTTACAGCCTAGTATCAGCAAAGGATTTGAGCGAATCTCATTTCACACAAAACTGTCAATTCAAGGCTTAGTCCATTGTTCAGTTGTGAATGAGTGAAACTCTTATTCTAGATGGATGTTCAACTTAACAGTCTCCATCAAAACACTAGTATATCAAAGGATTGTGATTCTGATACTTCATCATTACAAACCCTAGAGTTCACAGTATTCAGTTTTCATCCCCCTCTCCACGGCACCCACACAGAGTACTTAACCATGCCCCAACACACACAACAACAACGCACTGGTTACACCCATTCTGGGCCCTGGACCCGAGGGTTGGCATGACGCTGGCAACATGGACGATCATCTGCCACTTGGGCCACTTGCTCCTGGGCGTCGGGCTGGACCTCGACCTCCTGTTTATGGGCCTCCGACTGTAGGCCATCTGGTAGACTCACATTCCCGGTCCCTTGAAGGCCTACTTGACCCCAAGCAGGCACGTCTAGAAAGTACTGTTGAAGCGCATCCTTGTCCTCCCAAGTGCCCAGTTCACGAGGAAGGCTAGACCATTCCACAAGTACCTGCTGCACAAGATGGTTACCTTTGGTTAAGCCCTGAGTCTGTACAATCCTGTATGGAACACTATGTTCCGGCAGGGAGGTTGGCAACGTTGGTGATGTGGTGCCCTTGAAGCCTGCCACCATTTTCAGTTGAGAAACATGAACCACAGGATGAGTGCGACTAGAATTGGGAAGCTCCAAACGGTAGGCCACATTACCAACACGAGCAGTGACATGGTAGGGACCGAAATACTTAAAACTCAGCTTGTGTTGGCACGGGATAGGACTGAACATGATACCAAAGTGACAGATAAATTTCCGGTACTACCCTGCTAATCCCAAAAAACTGCGCAAGTCTTTGAGGGATTGAGGGACCGGCCACTGTGCCACTGCTTGCACCTTAGATGGGTCATTAGCCACCCCTTGAGAGCTGACGACTTGACCTAGACAAGTCACCTGATTTGTTGCGAATGAGCACTTGGACAATTTAATTTTCCATTAGTCTTGAGGCAGCAGATCCAATACTTATAAAGTGATGACATGAGCCTCCAAAGAGTCACTATAAACCAGTATATCATCGAAGAAAACAATAGCACAATGGCATAACCGTGGAGCGAGCGTGTGGTTCATGGCACGTTGAAAAGTACCGGTTGCTCTAGTGAGACCGAATGCCATAACACGGAATTCATAGTGGCCTAAATGTGTTTGGAATGCCTTCTTATATTCCTCTCCTGCCTTCAACAAGATTTGGTGGAACCTAGCTCGGAGATCTAAAATGTAAAACCAGGATGCCCCAAACAACTCGTCCAACAGTTCATCAATAATAGGGATTGAGTACTTAGACTTGATGGTGAGGGCGTTCAAGTGTCTGTAATCCACATAAAATCTCCAATAGTGGTCGTTCTTCTTGACCAATAACACAGGTGAAGAAAAGGCACTGTTGCTATGTTGGATAATACCATTGTTCACCATGTCCTTCACTTGATTTTCCACCTCATCCTTCATATGTGGCGAAAATTGATAGGGCCTAATAGACACTGGTCGGGCCCCTTCAAACAGAGGAATAGAATGGTCACAAAAGCGACTAGGAGGCAGCGAGGTAGGGGTTTTGAAGAGATCTTCATACTGTTTGAGCAGTTTCAGAATCGGTGCAGGCACTGATAAGTCCTCAAATAATAGCAACTGAGCTGAATCAATTATGGGCTTGGACAGGTGCAGAACTTCCAATAGTGTGCCAGCAGGTATCTTAGGCTGGCACCCATGTAACACAACCGTCTGACCTTGGTAGGGAAGGGACAACCACTTGTGCTTCCAATCAACAAACATAGGGATAAATTGCTCCAACCAGTCCATGCCTAATATAAGGTCATAAAATGGAAGTCGAAGGACTTTGAAGGTAGAGTGAAATTTGAATCCTTGTAACAACCATTCAGCGTCAGGTAGTTCAGTGGTACACTATAACTGTGTGCCATTTGCCACTTTCACACACATGGGCTGCTCCATTTGAATTAGTCCTGAAATTGCAGATGCGTGAATCTCATTCAAGAAGGAGTGAGAGCTGCCAGGGTCAAGCAAGATAAACATTTCAATCCCTTGTAAACTGCCTTTGAACCGAAATGACTTGGAATGTTTCTGAGGAGATACTTCCTCTCTTGACAACAGGATGGGAAATTGTTCCGCAAAATCTTCAAATTCTCCTTCTGAGTCCTGGTGATCAGAGCTACCCAACATATCCCATAGCTCTTGAATGGCATGAAGTTGCACACTAGTAGCACACTTGTGTCCTTTTGCCCAGTTCTCTGCACAGTACTGGCATAAGCCCCGAGCACAGTGATAAGCACGTAGGGAGGCCACCTTGCTGTCAGATGAGGACGCTGAATTCTTGGTAGTAGTAGCCAATGATTTGTCCGGCCGGTTGGAAGACTGTAGAAAGGCCCGATCAAACCGGGACATGTCTCCACTGACAGGATCCCGTCTCTGCGAGGAGTCCACCTCTTCCTACAATAATGCCAAAGCACAAGCAGTATTGAGATCCCCAGGACGTTGTACAAGGATGACAGACTTAATATCATCACGAAGACCATCGATAAATCTCATAGTGTAATATAGTGGATGGGTTGTGTGCTCATATGTAACAAGTAAGTCAACTAGTTCAAAAAAGCTGTAGGAAACGGGTGACGCCTAAGAGGGGGGGGGGTGAATTAGGACTTCTAAAACTTTTACTAAACTAGGCCACAATTAAATCCCTAGAGCAAAACCTATGCAAATAATCAAAACTAGAATGTGCAAACTAGGTTGTGTCTAAGTGTTGCTATCTCTACCGCAAAGACTAAGTTTCAATCTACACTAAATAAGTATGACAACAAGATTGAAACTTAAATGCTTAATATAAATGTGGAATGTAAAGAGCTAAGTAGAGAAGCAAACTCTCGTGGATGACGCCGGTATTTTTACCGAGGTATCCGGAACCACGCAAGGTCCCGACTAATCCTCGTTGGTGCCCCTACGCAAAGGGAAGCCCACGCGAGGGCCAAGCACCACGGTCGAGTAACTCCGTAGAGAGCCGCGGGCCTTCTCCACGCGCAAGTGGTGCTCCGCTTCCGGCTCCTCTCGGACGCTCCCCGCCGTCTCCACTATCGAGCTTCCGGCCGAAACGCCGCGGGCCTCGTTCCCTCCGGTACACGGTGGCGGCCGTGACACAAACGCGGTTGTCACGGTCTCGCAAGACTCTCGCCCCACTCGGTACAATTACAACGACTCACGCAAGAGCCGAGGGGTTGTGTGGTTTTACAAAACTCACTCAACTAACTAGGATTCACCTAGAGCAAGCGCTAAAGCGGTCTAACTAACCTAAGCACTTCGCAAAGCACCTACGCTAATCACCGAGTGATTCTATTAAGCACTTGGGTGTTTGAGCTCTTGGAAATGTGCACTATATGCCTTGGTATGTTGCTTGGGCTCTCACACTTGAGAATGGCCGGTTGGGGTGGTATTTATAGCCCCCACACCCCAACTAGCCGTTGGACAGAAAGCAGCAGCTTTCTGTCGTCGGGTGCACCGGACAGTCCGGTGCACCACCGGACACTGCACAGTCGATGTCCGGTGCACGCCACGTCAGCCGACCGTTGGCGCCTGTAGCAGTCGACCGTTGGATCCGACCGTTGCCGTCTGCCCGTTGGCACACCGGACAGTCCGGTGCTATAGCCAGAGAGCGCCTGTCTGCGGCCTCTCTGCGCAGACTGTCCGGTGCCTCACCGGACAGTCCGGTGCACACCGAACACTAATGTCCGGTGCGCCACCAGGCGCTGGCTGACAGCCCTCATCTTGGATTTCTTCGCTGATTTCTTCGGGCTTCTTTGTTCTTGAGTATTGGACTCCTATGCATCTTTTTATGTCTTCTTTTGAGGTGTTGCATCCTCATTGCCTTGGTCCAATTCTCTTCGCATCCTATGAACTACAAACACAAACACTAGAAAACTTATTAGTTCACGGATTGTGTTGTTCATCAAACACCAAAACTCAATTAGCCAAAAGGCCCGGGGTCCATTTTCCTTACAATCTCCCCCTTTTTGGTGATTGATGACAACACAACCAAAGCAAGCAAATAATACAAGTATTTGAGTGAAAATATGCAATCTACTTGCTAAGATGCATGATTGTCCCCACAATGTGATATTATGGACTTAAGCCTCCCCCTAACTCCATAATTCACTTACTTCCTATTTTTGGACCAAATAACCAAAACCACTTAAAAAGCCATTTGTAGATATAAAATTTTAAATTGGTGGTGTTTGGTGTTTGATATAGTTTTCATTGCTTTGGTCCCTAAACTTCTCCCCCTTTGGCATCAACCACCGAAAAGGAAGACATTAAAAGCATGTAGGAAGTAAATAAAAGCTTTCCCTCATCAAGAATTGTATCAAATGATATCACTAGAAGGATATTAAATTAAACTATGTGAATGATACCACTTGAAGGAGTCCTCAAAAGATTACTCCCCCTAAATGAGTTGTCTCCTTTAGAAAGAGTTTTTCTCCCCCTTTAGAGATGAAGAAATACTCCCCCTGACAGAGATCCTCTACTTAGGAAAAAGCATGTGAAAAATTAGAGGTGCAAGACATGATTTGAAAAGACTAACTTCCCTTGTGCATAGGTAACAGAATATGAGTTAACTACTTATGCATTTTTGCAACATGGAAGCATATGATATGAAATATAGTCTAATCAAATTTAGGAGAAGACATGTAAATGATACTGAATGTAGTCTCAAAAGATACCAATTGAAGATCAATGGCGAGCTTAAGAGACATGAGAGTTCTTGGAGATTTTTGCAGTGAAAGATTGTTGTCTTTCTCCGGGGACTTCATTTTCCTTACAATGAGACTATCACATGAAATAGACTTGAAAAGATGTTAGTCTCAAAGTGTTAGATTATAGAGTAACTTCCCCCTAAAGGTGTGCATACAAGTTTTGAATACTTGTAGGAGACATGCACTTGATTTGATATCAAGAGGGGCAAATTATCCATAATCCTAACTTTGGCACATATAAGTTAAATGATACAACTTGTAGAAATCAAAATTTTCAATTTATGCATCATTTACTATGGAGTGATATAGAAGCAATGTGCCGTGCTTAAATAAACATTTTAAGCCATGTAGGTTTGCTTAAGTATATGAATTAAAAACTAGCAATCCTACCATATGATTTACCTAGTATGCATGATTTTGAACAAAAGTACATAACAAATGTAATACTAGGCAAGAAAGGTAAACTAGATAAAAGATAAATAGATACGCATATCTAAATACAATAAAACTAGTTACCTTAGTCATGGGTGGGAAATTTGGGTCCAAAATTTTCACTAACCCACTTGGCAATAACCTTGATCCAATATGATGTACCCCATGATATACATCCCAACTTAGCCAAGTCTCCAAATTTCCCGAAGACCTTCGGTCCACTCACTTCCCTTTCGGGATCCAAACCTTCTTGGTGCTTTTCATGGTTGAGATTATCTCCTTTGGCACCCAGATGCGTTTGGCCTCCTTTCCTTTGTTGGCTTGCTTGTTGGCCTTGATTGCTATCACCTTTCCGTTCTTTTTCTTCTTGATCAAATATGGTGTAGCATCCTTTTTGTTCACCTTTTTGATGTAGGTGTTGGAGATTTTGCTTGATGGCTTTTGCTTGAGCTTTTGCCTTTGTTTATCCCCGGTCATCGCCTTGCATTGGAAAGACTTGTGGCCTTCCTTGTGGCATAGCCTACAAATCACAGTTTCTCCCTCTATAGGCTTGTTCACTCCCGCAGTGGTGTTATCCTGTGGAGGTCGGATTTGTTTGGCTTTGCCTTTCTTGTCATACAAAGCCTTGCCAAGGCGAGCCACTTCTTGCTTTAATTGTTCATTTTCCTTTGCAACCTCATCCGAACATGTCTCTACAACAATATTCTCAACAACGACTTGGTTGCAGGGGTTAGAATCGTCAATTAAATCAAAGCAGGAAGTAGAAGCATCTTTCATAATTATTTCAGGTATTTCAACTAAAGATGCTGCTGGGGTGCTACCAATGTTTTCTAGCTTAGTAGTTAGCTCATTATTGTGTATGCTAAGAATTTCCATTTTCTCTAGCAAATTTTCAATAGCTTCTTGGGAGCTAGCTAACTTAGCCTTAAGTTTTTCATTCTTTTTAATAAGGCTATCATCGGTAGCAGTGGATGGAGCACTAGATTCTAATAGCTCAATTTTAGTTGATAGCTCACTATTTAAGTTTGCAAAAGTTTCAAATTTTTCTAGCAAACCTTTGTAATCATTTTGAGAGCTAACCAACTTATTTTTCAAAGTTTTAAGTTGAGCTTTTTGCTTAGTGCAAACATCCTGGAAAAATTTTACGGCTTCCGCAAGCTCTTCTAGAGAGGCCTTTCCCTCACCTTCATCATCACTACTACTTTCATCACTAGAGGATGGAATGCTTTTGTTACCTCTTGCCATAAGGCATTTGTGTGATGACCATGATGATCGTGACGAGGACCGGTGGCTGCGCGTCCTTGGAGGTTCATCTTCACTTGAAGAATCATCCCAAGTTCTAACACTTGTGAGCGCCTTGCCTTTGCTCCTCTCCTTTTTGGGTTTGGCCATATTTGGACAGTTGTCCCTGAAGTGGCCCTTCTCCCCACATGCGAAGCATCCTCTCTTCCTTTGCTTTTTCCTGTCAATGTTAAAGAGAAGATCCTCGACCTGCAGGGGCACACCCATTAGATTAATCTTGCGGATCATCCTCATTACCTTTCCGACGTGTCGGATTGTTTCTTCGTCCTTGGAGGATGATGTGCACGGTTGATTATCTTCATCATCATCACTTTCTTCTTCTTCTTCCTCTTCTTCGCTTGAGGAACTTGGAGTGGGAGCCTTCTTTTTGCCCTTCCTTTCATCACATGCAAAAGAAAATGGTCTTGAGGAAGTTGGCTCCTCTCCCCGACTCATTTTTCGCGACATCTCAAAGGCCGCGATTTTCCCAATCACAATGGTCGGGGTCATGTTGCTCAAATCCTCCATGTTGTGAAGGATGGTGATGATGCTCCCATATCTTTGTTGTGGTAGCAGGGAGATAATCTTCCTCACAATGTCCGCATCACCTAGCTTATTAATGCCAATAGAATTGAGCTCATTGATAATTAGATTCAAACGAGAATACATGTCTCTAACAAGCTCATCATCTTTCATGGCAAAAGAATTATACTCATTTAAGACTAGGCAATGTTTTTGCTCACGGACATTGGATGTGCCGTCATGGAGCTCATGCAATTTTAGCCAAATCTCATTAGCAGTTTTCAAGGTAAATACTTGATTAAAAATATCCATGCTAAGAGATTCATACAAGCAATTTTTGGCTCTAGCATTTAAATGAATTTCTTTTTCCTCACTCGTGGTGGGTTTCTCGGGATTCTTGAGGGGTTTCATCCCGTCACGAGTGACTCTCCAAACACCTAGATCAACGGCCTCTAGGTAACAAGCCATTCTAGCACTATAATATGGGAAGTTAGTGCCGTCGAAGTGTGGTGGCCTATGGGTATCCATCCCTTCCTCTAAAAAGCGTCGGCTCTTTTAGCGGTGAAGCTAAAGCGTTTCAAATGAGCCAAACCGGGCTCTGATACCACTTGTAGGAAACGGGTGACGCCTAAGAGGGGGGGTGAATTAGGACTTCTAAAACTTTTACTAAACTAGGCCACAATTAAATCCCTAGAGCAAAACCTATGCAAATAATCAAAACTAGAATGTGCAAACTAGGTTGTGTCTAAGTGTTGCTATCTCTACCGCAAAGACTAAGTTTCAATCTACACTAAATAAGTATGACAACAAGATTGAAACTTAAATGCTTAATATAAATGCGGAATGTAAAGAGCTAAGTAGAGAAGCAAACTCTCGTGGATGACGCCGGTATTTTTACCGAGGTATCCGGAACCACGCAAGGTCCCGACTAATCCTCGTTGGTGCCCCTACGCAAAGGGAAGCCCACGCGAGGGCCAAGCACCACGGTCGAGTAACTCCGTAGAGAGCCGCGGGCCTTCTCCACGCGCAAGTGGTGCTCCGCTTCCGGCTCCTCTCGGACGCTCCCCGCCGTCTCCACTATCGAGCTTCCGGCCGAAACGCCGCGGGCCTCGTTCCCTCCGGTACACGGTGGCGGCCGTGACACAAACGCGGTTGTCACGGTCTCGCAAGACTCTCGCCCCACTCGGTACAATTACAACGACTCACGCAAGAGCCGAGGGGTTGTGTGGTTTTACAAAACTCACTCAACTAACTAGGATTCACCTAGAGCAAGCGCTAAAGCGGTCTAACTAACCTAAGCACTTCGCAAAGCACCTACGCTAATCACCGAGTGATTCTATTAAGCACTTGGGTGTTTGAGCTCTTGGAAATGTGCACTATATGCCTTGGTATGTTGCTTGGGCTCTCACACTTGAGAATGGCCAGTTGGGGTGGTATTTATAGCCCCCACACCCCAACTAGCCGTTGGACAGAAAGCAGCAGCTTTCTGTCGTCGGGTGCACCGGACAGTCCGGTGCACCATCGGACACTGCACAGTCGATGTCCGGTGCACGCCACGTCAGCCGACCGTTGGCGCCTGTAGCAGTCGACCGTTGGATCCGACCGTTGCCGTCTGCCCGTTGGCACACCGGACAGTCCGGTGCACACCAGACAGTCCGGTGCTACAGCCAGAGAGCGCCTGTCTGCGGCCTCTCTGCGCAGACTGTCCGGTGCCTCACCGGACAGTCCGGTGCACACCGGACACTAATGTCCGGTGCGCCACCAGGCGCTGGCTGACAGCCCTCATCTTGGATTTCTTCGCTGATTTCTTCGGGCTTCTTTGTTCTTGAGTATTGGACTCCTATGCATCTTTTTATGTCTTCTTTTGAGGTGTTGCATCCTCATTGCCTTGGTCCAATTCTCTTCGCATCCTGTGAACTACAAACACAAACACTAGAAAACTTATTAGTTCACGGATTGTGTTGTTCATCAAACACCAAAACTCAATTAGCCAAAAGGCCCGGGGTCCATTTTCCTTACAAAAGCGATCTACATAATCCTAGATAGTGGTTGTTTGCTTAATGTAAAACAATTTATGAATCACCAATTCATGTTGCTCACGGCCAACCTCTCGTGTATATCGTGACAAAACTGTCGCCAAGACATATGGGCAATCCGGGGTTCAATGGGCTGCAACCAGCGTCCAGCAACCCCATCAAAATGCATCGTGGCATATTTTACCCACATGATTTCCTTAGTACCATACATCTCAAAGTAGTTCTCACACTGCTTTTGCCAGAGTTTAGGGTTAGTTCCATCGAAGACAGGGAAGTTCAACTTCGGGAGACTACCCATTTGATGAGGTGAAAACCCACGCAAATCAAAATCACATGGACCACTACCGCGAGGAGAGAAGGCAAACGATGGCGAAGGTTGGTGATTCCACATACCCGTGACCGGGAAGTGGCATTCGACACCAGGGTGACCGAAACCACTGCCCCGGTGAGAATTGTTGAAGCCTTGCCCAAATCGAGGCCCATCGGGGATCGTCGGAGGAGCGGGTGGACGCCCTAACAGCGATCCAGCGGCGCGGAGCTCGGTCGGCCTGAAGTAGCCGTCGGGGCGTGCCTCGCGGTGCCAGGACAAGTCCCGTTGCACTAGCATCGTACCGCCAACCTTCCGCTTCTGACTGCAAAGCGTCGAGCGACGAATCAACGCGCGAGCGCCATGCTTCGAGGCGCTGCACGAATGATTCCAGCGCGATGACACGGGAGTGGGTATCTATCTCGATCTGAAGCAGTCGTGCGTCGGCCGCCAAATCGGCCGCCGTCAGATGCGCCTCGATATCGGATCGAAGAGAGGAGGGAAATTCCGACCTGGATTGCTCCACGGTGGACAGGCGAGGCTCCAAATTGCTGAATCGGGAGTTCCACTGGTCGTCCCTCGCGAGGAAGCGTTTGTCTAGTTCGGACAGAACGGTTCTCTGATACCAATTGTTAGCTACAGCTAGAGAATGTAAAAGACATCGAGATTTGGAGGAAGAAGACAGCAGGAAGAAGAAAGAGACGGCGGGAAGATGAGATATTCAGTAGAGTTCACAGTATTCAGTTTTCATCCCCTCTCCACGACACCCACACAGCATACTTAAACTTAACCACGCCCCAACACACACAATCAGCGCACTGGTTACACCCATTCTCTGGGCCCTGGACCGGAGGGTTGGCACGGCGCTGGCGACGTGGAAGATCATCTACCACTTGGGCCACTTGCTCCTGGGCGTCGGGCTGGACCTCGACCTCCTGTTGATGGGCCTCCGACTGTAGGCCGTCCGGCAGACTCACAACCCAGGGCTCTCCAAGGGTGCAGTCGGCCTGTTATGGGCATGGAGTGTCGTCGTCTAGGTATGAGTAGGTAGCAGCGCCACGTATGGCCGATTTCGTCCCCGCTGCGAACCCTCACCATCCCTCTCTCAGCGCCAACACAGTTGCCCCAATTCTTGTTTTAGTGGATGCAAGGTAGCCCCCCCCCCCCCCCCCCCCACATCACGTTGATCTTCATTAGATCTTTGAGGGAGCCCCATGCAGCACGGTGTCGATTCATGACCTCAAGTGTTCACATCATCGACAAGCTTCAAAAATATTGATTGGATGGTGTCTCTTGAGTACAGGTTGCAACAAATGTGTTGTCGAGTTAACAGAGAACGTAACTAAAGGTTGCTCACACAGTGCAAGATTCCCCTTAAAACGCACCCTTTGCAAATATCAGGAGAGAACAAGTAACTAAGCCTTTTCAGTTCATTGTTGCTCAAATATAATATTTTCAGACTTTGATTCTAGGGATGTGCATACAAATATTTGCAGGTAATGATTTTAGACTGTGACGCAGAGACTAATATAAGCCACAGGCTGAGAATGTGCTTCGAAACAGTGATCACATTGATGAATGACCAGTTCTGTTCTGTGAACTTCAGTTTGGCACGCTGTCCTTCCATAGTTCCATGTCAGGCTGCCGAAGTTGTATCTCCCTTGCACCTTCAGTTTGGCCATGCATGATCACATTTAGAGCCACAAGTTTGTGTTCAAATCTGGTTAACACAACTTCAGTAGCTGGATCACTAGGTTGCAAGGGACATGCACAATCACTCAACAAAAAAAATCTACTGTCTGCATCAGTCAGTCGTGACAAGATGAGACTGTTAGTATAGATATAGTTTTGCATAATGGTGAACATACAGTTCTGCATACAGTTTGGCATTTCGGGATCTGCATAAGTCGTTTCAGAATTAAAACTTTCTGAACATCAGATGAGACTTTTTTGAAGAACATTCTCTGTCTTATAGACTCAGACTCCCAGACTTATAGGTTCAACTGTTCAAGTAGACAATCTCCCACATTGTCTGATAATTCAGGCAGACAAACGCCAGAACTTATTATAACATAAAGTGTCACAAATCCCAACTATATGTTTATAGAAGGCAGCTACAAATCCGGTCTTTGAAGATGACAGACGGCTACCTGAATAGTCATACATGCAGAAACAAAAATGAAGGCCATGAATTAATTTCACAAAGGGATTCCTATTTTTCCAAAAGAAAATGAACTAATTTTCTTTAGGGAAATGAAAATCCTATAAGAAAATATGATTTCCAAACTAGCCCTCAGGGTATATTTTTGTCTGCCCAGGAGAGATGGAATGGTAGAGGTTTTGATGCTTGTATGATGTGGAGGCGTTGGAACGTATAGAGATGCCATCATTGTTCCTAGGCAAATTAATTGGGCTGCAACCGATTCATTAGGATTTTGCTATTTTCTTTGGTGGTACTATGCTGTTTTGGTTCAAATTTCATGACCCTTTTGACACCGTTGGCTAGGATTTTGCTATTTTGTTTCTTGTAAAACTGCTCGTGCTGAGATCCGCTGGGCCGAAATCCAATACCGGAGGATCCAGTATTGCACCCTTGGCGATCCGTGTGAGGCTTTCTGTGGTTCTTTTCCTTGCAGTCTCCGGCCGTGTTCTCAGAACATTCTTCAAACTACTAGTTGGCATGCGTGTATTCGTCATGGTAACTTTTGATGCTTTCTAGCGGTCAGGATCAAAGCCCAACATCTCTTTGAGAAAAAAAAATAATTATTGAATCGCCTGTCCATCTGATATGGCACGTTCGGTGCATCTTGTAGGAACAAAGATGCACCGCTTGACCATGGTCTGACCTGCTTTCCCACAGATATTGACTTGTTGAATCTTAATCACTAATGAAGGAAATGCTGAACGCGATGGTGTGGCAAATTGACTGCATTCATTTGGTCTGTTACTATGGCTAGCTTTCAGATAGGAATCGTGCATGACTGCTTCAGAAATTCAGACAATACCTGAATCTGCAGCCGAGGGTTCTGATCCCATGCTCCTGATGACGATCACAGGGCGTGTGCAATTTCAGTTTCCCTCGACGAATCTTTTGTTCACAGAAAAAAAAGGTCAGTTGCGAGTCTCCCAGCATCTGGATTCGTTCTGGAATGAACATGCATGGGCATGGGGCATGGAGGAGGCCCAGCGCCGGTGGCAAGCCCACGGAAACTGAACGTCTAGATTCACTGTGACAAAACGGGAATTAAAAACCAACCAACGCCGTCGTCGCTCGTGTTCCTCTCGCCGTGTCGCAACGTTTCTGGACTCTGACCGCCCGCCGTGACGTCGCCTCGTGTGACAGGAGAAGAGGCACGCGGTCCATGCATGCCTGGCTTTTTTTAAAAAAATTTCAGGAAGCAGCATGGAAGGTCGGACGGCAGTTGCGTGCGGAAGACACAGAGACGAGGACGAACGCGAGGCTGGTGGTCTCGATGGACGGCTGCCTAGGTTTGGTCCCCGGGTCAAGAAAGAAACAGCGGTTCCGGTTGGTGGGCAGGCGCCGGCGGTTCTCGGCGGCGCCAGGCGAGGCCAAGTGCCGAGCGTTGGAACCTGTTTGACACCAAAATGAGCCGGCGGACTGTCTGGCCCTGAGGCCGGACGGTCCGCAGTCGGTCCGCGCCTGTGGGCTGGACGGTCCGCGCGTGCGCAGAGCAGATTAGGGTTCCGAGTTTTATGCTATGGTTGTTAGCTAAAATCACGGGATAAGCTCGAGAATTAGTTTGTAAAGGGTCCAGCCCCCCTCCTCTATAAATAGAGAGGTATACGGCCGATTTGTAATCATCAATCGAATCAATACAACTTCTATTTCGCATTTTATCCTAGGAGTAGTTCTAGTCTAGTTTAGGTTTAGCCTCTCGATCCCCAAATTCTTCGTCTCTCTTTGACTCTACGTCGATTAGAGGAGTCTAGGTCGGCCGGCCCGAGCCTAGACACCACCTAGGATCTCTACTCCCCGACGGGGTCCCTCCCGAGAGCGAGATCCAGGCGCCGTCGGCGATCTTCCGCCGCCCCTGCGTACGCGCGGACCGTCCGGCCCTAGGGCGCGGACCGTCCGGCCGTCAGGCAGGGAACCCGGGCTCCTGCACCAGGTCGCGGACCGTCCGGCCCTGTGCCGTGGACCGTCCGCGCCTGACCAGAGAGCACCGCCGCCTCGCACCAGGCCGCGGACCGTCCGCCCCTGTGTAGAGAGCACCGCCGCTGGTTCTCTTGAGTAATTGACGCCTCCAAAAAGGCGTCAACATACTTTTTGGCGACTCCGCTGGGGAAAAACACATATAGACCTATCAAATCGGCCCTAAATGGCCGGTTCAAAAGATAGCTCTGAGGTTTCCAGCAGCAATATCATCACACCGACATGGGAAGCCTTGCCGGCTGAAGAACAGCTCCTGTTCGAGGAGCGCCAGGAGCAGCTGATCCAAGAAGCAAAGGCGAAGTTCCTGGCTGACTTCAAAGTGGACAGGAACAACAAAGTCGTTCGGCAACGGGCGACAGATCTGGCTTCGCTCCGACCTACTACGATTACCCCAAGTGTAAGTAGCACCAACGAACTCCAATCTCTTAAAGCTTACATAGACGAACAGCGAGAACAGATGCAAAATATCATAGGGGTTATGCAAAACGATTGTAGGAGACTAGTACGTGCATTTGATAAATCTAGTATAGCAAATTTTCCTTCACACGAGGTTGAATTAGGAGATAATACACGTAATACATCGGTTAAAGGTTGTCACGACTAGTCACAACCCCCTTCTGGGATGCCGATGGACACGTATCCTGAGCAAATGCAAATCGGCAGTAAACCAGCCGATCTACACATGTCCGGACCGTCCGCTCGCGAGCGCGGACCGTCCGGGTCAGCCACAGCCGGGCCCATTTTTAATGAGTTACCTAGATACGCACCTGAGCCACCACATAGGGCACCGAATTTAAACTATCCAGTCGGACGGTCCGCATACAACGACAGACGGTCCGCATATAATCACGGACGGTCCGGGTACGTATCCGGACAGTCCGCGCATGAGTCTTTTGAGGGGGATTATTACCTGAATCCTCGCCCATCCCAACAACACTTCCCATCACATTATACAATGCACCAGCCCATTAATTCAGGATCCAGAGCCCAGGAAAGCTTTCCGGCCCCACCTAGAAGGCCGGAAAGAAACGACCAAACATATGAGCCATATAGGGCAAATGGAAATGCACCACGTAGCTCAAACCAATGGGGGGAACGACAACATACTAACATGCAACCAACCCCACCTATGTTTGACCAGAGAGCCGGTGGTCTTGCACCGACTGCCATTGGTATAGTGAGGGAAGAAATAGCCGGGGCGTTCTGAGATAAGCTTGGAGTAAGCATGATCCCTGGGGGGCAATCATATCGGAAGCCTTATGGCAGCCGATTTGATCACCACCCATACCCACAGGGAACCAGGATACCCGAGTTTGCAAAGTTTTCGGGTGACCAAGGAAAGAGCACGCGTGAGCACATAGGCCAGTTCCTAGCACAATTAGGAGAATTGGCCGACACCGAAGCATTCCGTTTGCGTTTATTTTCATTATCCTTAATAGGGACTGCATTCACATGGTATGCCACGCTCCCTCCTAATTCCATTTTGTCATGGGGAGACTTAGAGAAAAAATTTCATGAACATTTCTTCTCTAGTGATTATGAGCTAGATTTAGTAGACTTAGTGACCCTACGACAAGAAAAGGATGAATCAGTTAGTGATTATATCCGGAGATTCCAGGATACGAGAAACTGATGCTTTCAAATTCATTTAACAGATAAACAACTGGCAGGAATAGCCTTTGATGGATTGCGCTATTATTTAAAAGAGAGATTAGAAGGCATCCAGTTCTTTACTCTAGCACAATTACATCAGAGAGCTTCGGCTTGTGAAAGCCGAAGCAAAGAACTAGTCAGAACGGTTCATCATAATGTCCCTATAGTAGAACACAATCAAAGTAGTTCGGACGATGAACCAAAGAAAGTTTACACTGCCGAAATAGTTTGGCCCGAGCAGGCCAAATCTTCGGCTTGCTCCTCCTTGCAGTCAGTTCAAAAGGAACGACAGGAGGAGGTTAAGTTTACATTTAATGTCGACAAATGTGATAAGATATTCGATGAATTACTAAAAAATGGTAACATTAAAATTGATTATATCATTCCACCTGCCGACGAACTAAAGCGTCGCGCATACTGCAAGTGGCACAACTCATTTTCCCATGCCACTAATGATTGTAATGTGTTCCGACGACAAATTCAATCGGCCATTAATGAGGGACGATTGAAATTTCAGGAGGACACGGAGCCCTTCCCAATGAATGTGATCGACTTTAATGGCAAAAAGGTCCTAATTCGGCCCAACACAGCCGATAAGGGCAAAGACAAAGAAGTCATCATCGGCAACGCACGGGAGGCCGATGGAAACAACAAAATTTCTTGCAGGAAAGTGATGGCCGAGAAGACTCCTGATGGAGGGGAGACACTGAAGGTAACCATCACAAACTCCAGCGCTGGGGGGCAAGCACAGACAAAGGGATATGCGCGAGAACCCATACTACGCATCACGGACGGTCCGGTGTCTAGGCACGGACAGTCCGTAACATCACCGGACGGTCCGAAGCGTTCAGGCGGACGGTCCGGCAACGTCGAAGAGCCGCGGCGACCACGTACCTTCAAACCACGACGACCAGAAATAGGTACATGGAAAACTAACACGTTCAAGGCAACTGGTCGGTTGGTAAAATCTAGCCCGACCTTTGATCAATTATTGTCTAAATATGTGAAAAGAAGGCTGGCTCCAGCGACCGGCCACCAAAGGGACCTCGCTTACCCACCCAGGTGCGACGGCAGGTTAGGCCGATTGGACCACCACACCAATCGGAAAGGACGGGAGGTCATAATGTTCAACTAAGACCTAACGTACCTGCATGGACACCTCCACCACCATATCTACATATGCCATATTCATACACATACATACCTCCACCATACGTCCCAAATCAAATGTGGGGCATGCCACCATACCCATTTAGGATGCCACAGTACCCCGCTTGGGGGGCACCCCAAACATCTGTATTCAATAGGTTGACACCTCCAGTACGAGACCGATTGAGAGCCCCTCAATCTGGTCCACAAGCACAGGCCCAGCAAGATTGCCGAACAATTCGGCCCCAAAGGCTGACTAATCCGGCAGGGGGGCATACAGCTACAACCTCCAACAGTACGAAAAAGGGAGATGTCATTAAAATAGGAACGACAGATGTCGTCGTACAACAAAATAACGAAGGGCCGATAATTTTTGGTGAATCGGCCAACACAAACAAAAAAGAAAGTACGACTGTCAATAAAATAGCCGATCCAAAATACTCCATGCCCCGATGGTGCCCATCGGGATTGACACGATCGCAAAAGCGAAAATTACAACGCCTTAGAGCAAAGGAGAATCAGGAGAAGGAGGCGGAAAAAATATTCAATGACACACATCCGCAGTATCCGCCACCACAAAAGAGATGGAGACCAAAGGCCGTTGAGGAAAATCAAATGGCCATAAAGACAGAAAATAAAACAGCAACTGTGCAGCTCTTTGCAGGTATAGCAGACAGTCCGGCTATAAAGACCAGACCGACCGTACAGGACGCGGACCATCCGACCCCTGAGGCCGAACCATCCGCACTACACCAAGACACCACCAACGATGTACTGACACCCATGGAGGAAGATGACCTACAAGGGGAAGACCTGGTCGACTACGAAGCTACGCCAGAACACTTGGAAAATTAGAAAAAGTAAGGTGACGGATTGGTCAGGATCGCTATGACGCTCGACGGTGTTGGGACTGACAGTTCGATCAAAGCTAAAAGAGTCACGTCCGTTGAGTCAACCATCGGGACTAAGGCCACTACGTATCATCTTAGCAGGTGTCAAGATGCCTAAGAAAACTGATGTGATCACATCGAGTTAGTTGCTTTTGGTTCGCTCAGCTCCACCAAAAGGCAGGGGGGCATATGTTTGACACCAAAATGAGCCGGCGGACTGTCCGGCCCTGAGGCCGGACGGTCCGCGCGTGCGTAGAGCAGATTAGGGTTCCGAGTTTTGTGCTACGGTTGTTAGCTAAAATCGCGGGATAAGCTCAGGAATTAGTTTGTAAAGGGTCCAGCCCCCCTCCTCTATAAATAGAGAGGTATACGGCCGATTTGTAATCATCAATCGAATCAATACAACTTCTATTTCACATTTTATCCTAGGAGTAGTTCTAGTCTAGTTTAGGTTTAGCCTCTCGATCCCCAAATTCTTCGTCTCTCTTCGACTCTACGTCGATTAGAGGAGTCTAGGTCGGCCAGCCCGAGCCTAGACACCACCTAGGATCTCTACTCCCCGATGGGGTCCCTCTCGGGAGCGAGATCCAGGCGCCGTCGGCGATCTTCCGCCGCCCCTGCGTACGCGTGGACCGTCCGGCCCTAGGGCGCGGACCGTCTGGCCGTCAGGCAGGGAACCCGGGCTCCTGCACCAGGTCGCGGACCGTCCGGCCCTGTGCCGCGGACCGTCCGCGCCTGACCAGAGAGCACCGCCGCCTCGCACCAGGCCGCGGACCGTCCGCCCCTGTGTAGAGAGCACCGCCGCTGGTTCTCTTGAGTAATTGACGCCTCCAAAAAGGCGTCAACAGAACCAGACCATCGACACAAGACCTATCTAGCGGGTTTAAGTCTATCAGACTAAGAGCAACTCCAAGAGATTGCTAAAATATTGATTCCAAAAACCTCATTTTGGGGGCTGGTGAAAAAAAAACATGCGTAAAAAAACTGTTGACGTCACAGCAGTATGCTAAAACGTGGACCCTCAAAAATTTGAAACGTACTAAAGTGGGCCAGCTCGTTGTAAATGGGCCTAGTGGCTGCTAAATCTTCAACTTTAGAATCCTGCACTCAGGTATGTTCCATTCGATTTCCAATTATTTTGTCTCTGCATGCGCCGCCGGAGACAAGCCAGGCGTCTAGCACAGGCGTACATCGTCCGGCACAGGCATACGTCCTTGGACACGAAGAATTGCTCATTGTTTGTGCTCCACCAGGCATGCATTGGATTGCACTTCCTTCTTTTGGAGATTCAACCAGTGCTGACAGATATTGCTCCTCTGTTCGTAGAGTTTTTTTTACTTTACCGATTCTTTGAACGCACTGTTTGACGAAGTACGCAATGAGTCGACGAAGCCTTTCAATGCAAATGGTGTTGGATTCGTCATCAGATGATGACGACGATGAATTCTTTGTCTCTGTTACTCATATGGCCATGAATGCGGATGAGTCAGATAACGAAACAAAACATCGTGGTTCTACGAAAGGGCACCGAGTACTTCAGCGAGATAGACAAGCAGGACATCAGAGGTTGTATCAAGATTATTTTTCAAACGATCCTACGTATGGGCATAATTATTTTCAACGACGGTATGTCCCGCTATTGATTTTATTTGTACCCGTATTTTACAAATATTTATAATACATATGAGTCCCATTAATGTTGACATGCAGGTTTCGAATGCATCGTTTATTATTTGAACGTATTTGGAAAGCCGTAGAACAGCATGATTATTACTTTGTTCAGAAAAGGAACGCAGCCGGTACTCTTGGCCTTTCTAGTCTGCAAAAAATAACGGCAGTATTTTGGATGTTATCTTATGGAGTAGCTGCTGATGCTAATGATGATTATGTTCGTATAGGTGAGAGTACTACAATTGAGAGTCTGCGCAGGTTTGTTCATGCAGTTGTCGAGGTTTTTGCACATGAATATTTGAGATCGCCTAATGAAGATGATACTGCAAGATTACTGGCCACTGGAGAAAGTAGAGGTTTTCCTGGTATGCTTGGTTCGACAGATTGCATGCACTGGAGATGGAAAAATTGTCCTTCTGCTTGGCAAGGTATGTATACCGGGCATGTGCATGAGCCTACAATTATACTTGAAGCTGTTGCCGATAAAGATCTTTGGATTTGGCACGCTTTCTTTGGGATGCCTGGTTCACACAATGATATCAACGTTTTGCATCAATCCTCATTATTTGCACGCCTAGCAGATGGTCAAGCTCCAAAGGTGAATTATACAATTAATAACAACGAATACACAATGGGTTACTATCTTGTCAATGGCATATATCCCTCATGGGCTACTTTTGTGAAGACCATTCCAGAACCACGCGGTAACAAGAAGAAATATTTTGTTACTGCTCAAGAAGCCTGTAGAAAGGACGTTGAACGAGCATTTGGAGTTTTACAATCTCGATTCGCAATCGTTAGGGGTCCAGCTCGATTTTGGGATGAGGACACACTCGGACAAATCATGAGAGCATGTGTCATTATGCACAATATGATCGTGGAGGATGAGCGAGATGATGAACATGATATAAATTACGAAGGGGTGGGAGAAAAGGTTAGTACTTCTCATGAAGAAACACCAGAACTCGAGGAGCTCATACACAACTACAGGAAAATAAAAGATAAAGGTATTCACACTCAGCTTCAAGATGACCTCATTGAACACCTATGGCAACATCATCCAGATCTCTACAACTGATTATGTGTACCCTCTATTTTTTACTTGCAATAATTTGCACTGAAGTACTATTACTTATTCAATAACTACATGTTTTTATGATGTAAATTGAGGACAAACATGTGTGCTATCAGATAAAAAATGCTAATGAAGCCATATTTGCGATATCAGATCGATACTGCTATTGAAGCCGGACTGCTATTAAAGCATAAGGAAGACTGATTTCATAAGGACGAACACAAATATCAGATCAATATATGCGATTTCATAAGTCTGTTCGAACACAAATTTTGGAGAAAAAAACAATATAGAACCTGGTAGCAGTGACACAAATTTTGGATTAAAACAGAAACTTAAGTCTGTTCGAACACAACTCGAAAGAAAACATTGACACTGACACAACTATATCAGACAATTGGACTGCTAGCAGTGACACTGTACCACCTGGAACCTGCAAGTAGACATGTATTTGTGTACATAAATTGCAGTCACTAGTAATCAGTAATTGAAAATCAAATCATTTGTACCTAAGCATCAGAAAGTTGGACCATAATCTTAGCCCGCAACCTCATGTAGTAGGTCTTTTGTTCTTCTGTCACTGCACTAAGATCCATAGTCATTATCCTCTCTTTGTCTCTTTGCTTCTGTAATTGAATCTCCTCTTTCCTCACCTCGACAAGTGCTTTTTTCGTGTTAACTCGATCGACTTCAAGTGCAAACACTTTATTGAACCTCTCCTCTTTTTTCAGCTCTTTCTCAGCATCACTTTCTTTCTTTCCAACCCACAAATGTTCTATTGCAGCAGTCACACTTTTCTTCTTCTCTTGTAGCAGTGCTGCTTTAGCTTTTTTCTTCCCATTTGGCCTTGTCAATTGGTTATTCTCTATGACTTGAACTTGACATTCTTCAGTTTCATTTGGTGGTGTTCCATTAGCATCACCAACACGAGTGGTCTTCTGTCTCTTGTTTGAGGTTTTAGCAGCAGCCAAATCATCAACTTTAGCAAGCCATTTGGGTTGAATTCTCAGCTTATTCCAGCAGTGCATGAATTGAAAAGCTTTTTGATGTTCATCTTCGGACTTGTACAACGCACATGCCTGGGCAACCTGGCCAAAAGATTTGAATGCCTTAGGCCGACATACCAATGCTATTAAAGAAAATATGATATTGTATGGTGATTAATTACCATGTCTTGCATTGAAGTACCTCTTTGACGTCTTAACTGAATCCTTGATAAACAACCACAAAACTTGTTAACACATTTCTGAATTGTCTCCCATCGGTGCATTAGAGAATTAACGGTATGTTGCGATTGGCATGGTGTAAGACCCAAAATTAGTGGAAAAAAATATAAACAAAGTATCATAATGCTTTGGAAATTAGGAAATAAGAAAATGATGAGAAAAGGATTTTTCTTTTAAAGGAAACCATTTATACATCCCATGAAATAAATAACAAGGAGAATAAAACTTAAATTAGTAATATTAAAATAGTATGGTTTATATTCACCTTTGGGTTTCAATTGATACATTTGAAAAATCTGAAAACTAAAATAGAAGTATAAATTTGAATTTGGAATAGAAAATAGAAAATAAATGGGAAGGGAAGAAAAGAGAACAGATATGAAAATATAAATAAAATGTATAAATAAATATCTTCAGGCTTAGCATTTTTCAAAAATAGAGTTTATAAATGAAGATCCACAAAAGTTTGAATTAATTCAAATTGGGTTTGAAAATAAAGAAAATAGAAAGAAAAATGAAAAAGAAAAAGAATAAGAGCTTACCTGGGCCGGCGGCTTCACTTCTGGCCCAACTCGGCTTTCCTTCCCCCGCGCAGCCCATCTCCTTTCCTTTCCCTTTTTCTTAAATCCAGGCGCTTACATGTGGGCCCCAGTGGCCAGTCGGTCTTCCCCGCGCTCGTTCCTTTTCCGCTCGCTGGCGTGTGGACCCTGGCGGTCAGCCTCGCCTTGGCTCCCTCGCGCGCGTTCATTCGGCCACCGACTGGTGGGACCCACTCGTCAGGCTCATCCCCTTCCAACAGCCTCCGCTCTGCACGCCGTGAACGCCGAGCTCCACGCGCGCGCGATTTCCGCAGCCCGAGCGCAACCAACCTCGGACCCGCCACCTATAAGACCTATGTCTTTCCTCGGTACCCAAGCCATAGCCGTACGCGCCGTCGCCTAGCTTCGCCGCGAGAAAGGGAAGTGCGCTGCCGAGAGAAAATCCGCCGCAGGCGAATCCGGGCGTGCCGACGACCGTGCTCGAATTGTGGAACCCCGGGGCTCCCTTCGGCTGTGTTGAAGGCGACCGCAACCAAATTTCAGAAGATAAGCCACCGGCGGCATCGGAATTTGTCGCCGTCGACTCAACACCGCCGCGGATCCGCCTTCGCCGTGGCCGAACCCTCTTCGCGCCGAGACTGTCGGTAAGACCTACTCCAGCGTATTCACCATTCCCTAGGCACCGTGTAGCAGTCTTTAATCAAGATTTAGGGCACTGGAGCACTCGATTGGAAGTTCACCGGCGAAGTTCGCCGTGATGTCGGGCGGCGCCGCCGTCGCTGGCGGAGAATTGGGGGGGAACACTGTGACCGTCGATCTACTGACGAACGGCCTGGATTAGATCCTGGCTTACCCCTTCGCGCTTTGGATCTGGTCCGTTGATCGGGATCTGATGGACGAGATTAGATCTAGCAAAATTAAATCGCGGTCGTTGGTCTTGGATCGGACGGTGGGCGCTGCGTACCGGTTCGGCGTGATCCAGATCTAATCTGGGGCGTCCAATTTGGATCGGACGGCCCAAATCCCTCCGTACCCCTTCGCCGTGCCTCTTTTCTTAAAGAGCCCCTGCCCTTTTATTTAATCAACCCGCCGTCCACCTATTACTATTCACTGTGCCTAGTATTTCTTGCGCAGAGACCCCCGCTCTTTCTGAAAATTGAGGCCCAGTCCAGAGATCGTTTAATTTGAATAAATGAAATAGAAAATGGATTTTTTAATATGAAAATAATTACTAGAACTTGATAAATTCATAGAAAATTCATACTTGCTCCAAATTAGTCCATTCCACTTTCTAAATTTTTATAATTTAATTCTCTATCACTTAGAGCCTCTGTTTTGTCATGAAAACAATTAGAAATTTAATCTCTCACTTAATCCATTTTAAACACATAAAACCTTTGAAAATTCATAACTTAAAATCTATAACTCCAAATTTAAAGATTCCAGTTCCTGTGACCTTAGTTTAATGTCTAGATTATTACTGTGTATTTTATTTACATGTTTGTTGTAATGTTAATTTTGCCTATACAATGTCTGTTTGTAATGCTACGACTAGCGTGAGGACACGTGTCATCTGAAGATCATCCTGGTACCTGGAATCTCAAGTCTCAGGCAAGTTGTGCCCTTGATCACTTTCTTTATACCCACTCATGTTCTAATTAATCATAATGATCTGCATAGGTTAATTTTGATGGGACCCAATAGGTTACCCTAGTTTGACTATCTTTATACCTTGTTCACCACTGAATCTTTGGGTAGTACTTGCTATCGCTTTATGTGGTTTTGGGTATAGAGATACACATTACTATTCATGATTATACTTTTGTTATCAGTTGTTATTTATGGTTCATGTTAAGATCATTATGTTAATTGGAACATGGAGAACCACCCGGGAAAACAGTGCTACCACAAGGGTGGAATGGGACGCCCTTGGCTGATTAATTAGGAAAGCTAGTGGAAGACTACCTTACCCGAAAGGGGCAAGGGCAGTAGGGGAGTGGTCAGTGTAGGGAGGCCCTCGGGAGGATTTTGCTGCGATGGCGGTCCTGCAAGGGATTCCTGCATTGGAACTTCCTATAAACTGTAGCGGGTTTTCTGAAGCTAGTGGAACTTTGTAAAGGCCTCGTAGTGTTACCCTGCCTCGCCTCCTCGGTAGAGGTGTATGGGATTGGCCGTCTCTTGGTAGATGGGTAACATGACTTGTGGGTAAAGATGCGCAACCTCTGCAGAGTGTAAAACTGGTATACTAGCCGTGCTCACGGTCATGAGCAGCTCGGACACTCACATGATTAAATTATGGAACTAAATTCAATTTGTCATATGCATTGCATCGCAGGTGAAGTTGTTACTTCTGTTCTACTATTTAATTGGGTTGGTATTTACTTATACTTAGTAACTGCTAATAAAATTTTGACCAACTTTAAAAGCAATGCTCAGCTCTAACCATCCTCTTTGGTAAGCCTTACACTTCACGTGAGCTCCCACCTTTGGCGAGTTCATGCACATTATTCCCCACAACTTGTTGAGCAATGAACGTATGTGAGCTCACTCTTGCTGTCTCACACCCCCACAGGTCGAGAACAGGTACCACAGGATGGCGCGCATGGAGGATGCTGTGATGAGTTCGTGAGTGGTCTAGGTCATCGTCTCCCAGTCAACTTTGGGTTGCTGGACCGTTGTCTCCTTATAATGTAATTATTTATTTTGTATAGAACTCCTGTTATATATAAAGATGTGACATTCGATCCTGTGCCATGAATCATCATATGTGTGAGACTTGGTCCCAGCACACCTGGTGATTATGTTAGCGCCCGGGTTTTGGACCCCTAAAATCCGGGTGTTACAGAAGTGGTATCAGAGGAATGTTGACTGTAGGACGAAACCTAGATAGAACTGGACAACCATTCTTTACTTACCTTACTCTGATTCTTTTCTAAACTTATCTTAATCTTTTTCTCATCTATTTCCGCTTTACTCTGATTATTCTCACCTTTTCATTCTAAAGACAAATGTGGATTTCACACTTTGAAATTCTGTGCTTAAAGTGACCTTAGGGATAGGAGACCCACTCTTAGGAACAAAATCAAAAGTATTTTTGTAAATATTTGTATGCTTGAAAGTTTGTTCTTATGATACATGTCTGATTTGGAGCTTTGATTGAGTGTGATTAGTTGTGGAGTAATGTCCACAATTGCATCTGCATATACGTATAGGCATAAATAGAATTCATAAGATAACTAAACAACTTAGATCATCCTCCACTAAAAGGTATCTATTTCGTAGAAGTTCTTCTTATCTTAAAAGACACTCTCTTATCTTAATAGATCCATCTTATCTTACAAGATACTCTCTTGCCTTAATAAATTCATCTTATCTTGAAAAGATTTTGTTATCCTAATAGATCTAATTTACCTCAAAAGATTATACCTTATCCTTATGAATTCATCCTACCCTAATTAGCATATTTATCCTAGTCTAAAATATCAACCATGATCTAATTCAAAGTAATTAGATATTGTCTAGACTAATCCGGTGATACCAATCTAGATCCCATCTAATCTAATATGATCCAATCTAAAGTGAGTTATTTAATAAATTAGTTAGTACTAGTGAAATGGATTAGACCTCACTCCTATAAAAATGATTTAAGCTAAATTGATGCCCTAGATTAACTTGACCATATACATATGCAACTACCTTACCCATCCGATAGTTGCATAATCCCTCTGTGTTAACCTAATAGAGCTTCTGACCTACCTACACCGTATACCCCATCCTATCTCAAAAGATTCTAACATATCCTAACAAGATATATCTTACCCTGATAAATCTATCTAACTTAAACTAGTCTAATCTAGATCATATCTAATTTAATATGGTCTAATCTAGTGTGAGTTACTTAATGCTGGTGGAAAGGATAAGGCCATACTCCTAAATCACTTATGCCTAATTTGGAGACTTATATCAACTTGGCCATACACAACAACTCGACCTATATAACAAGTTACATAACTTACCCAATCAATAGAGTCTTAATGGATTGCATAATCTATCAACCACCACCTGACATCAAACCAGATTTTGACCTACATCATGTAGTCTATCTCACCCATATATATCTAATCGTGACAAAATTCTATCCTACCTTTGGATACCCACCTTATACGACGGGTTACCTCAATCTGAACATAAAACAAAGATTAAGCCCTACTAAAGAATCTTCAGATTATAACCAGCTACTAGCTTATTCATTCCGCTTATTGAATAATTTCCTTTGCAAAAACTATTACCATATGCCTCTAACTTTCATGGTCAATACCAGGAAAGGAAAGATTATCACGTAACAACAAACAGAAAATGAATCCTCCAAATCCTCCACCTGTTGAAATCAATCAAGTGGTTGCTGCCCAAAGACTGGTAATACAACAATTAACAGACCTGGTGACCGAGATGCAAAATCAGATAAGACAAGAACGCGAGGAAATACGTCAGGTCCGCCAAGAAATAAGGCAAGCACGGTTGGAGAGACAACAACAACAACAACCTCCACCACCACCACCAGCTCCACCAAGCTACATAGATATAAATTATGATGATTTGTAAGATCTAGATGTTACTTTAGTTAGTAGATGATATGATATTATTTTAGAAGGAACAATAAGGTCTATTGACCCTATGTTTTGTTAAAAAAAAATTTATACCTCATGCTGAGATTTCTTTGTTGGTGCATAGGTTCCGAGAACAATATGAGTACACATCCCTTTTCTTACAAATCTCGAGGACGAGATTTTTGTTAAGGGGGGTAGGATTTGTAAGACCCAAAATTAGTGGAAAAAAATATAAACAAAGTATCATAATGCTTTGGAAATTAGGAAATAAGAAAATGATGAGAAAAGGATTTTTCTTTTAAAGGAAACCATTTATACATCCCATGAAATAAATAACAAGGAGAATAAAACTTAAATTAGTAATATTAAAATAGTATGGTTTATATTCACCTTTGGGTTTCAATTGATACATTTGAAAAATCTGAAAACTAAAATAGAAGTATAAATTTGAATTTGGAATAGAAAATAGAAAATAAATGGGAAGGGAAGAAAAGAGAAGAGATATGAAAATATAAATAAAATGTATAAATAAATATCTTCAGGCTTAGCATTTTTCAAAAATAGAGTTTATAAATGAAGATCCACAAAAGTTTGAATTAATTCAAATTGGGTTTGAAAATAAAGAAAATAGAAAGAAAAATGAAAAAGAAAAAGAATAAGAGCTTACCTGGGCCGGCGGCTTCACTTCTGGCCCAACTCGGCTTTCCTTCCCCCGCGCAGCCCATCTCCTTTCCTTTCCCTTTTTCTTAAATCCAGGCGCTTACATGTGGGCCCCAGTGGCCAGTCGGTCTTCCCCGCGCTCGTTCCTTTTCCGCTCGCTGGCGTGTGGACCCTGGCGGTCAGCCTCGCCTTGGCTCCCTCGCGCGCGCGCGTTCATTCGGCCACCGACTGGTGGGACCCACTCGTCAGGCTCATCCCCTTCCAACAGCCTCTGCTCTGCACGCCGTGAACGCCGAGCTCCGCGCGCGCGCGATTTCCGCAGCCCGAGCGCAACCAACCTCGGACCCACCACCTATAAGACCTATGTCTTTCCTCGGTACCCAAGCCATAGCCGTACGCGCCGTCGCCTAGCTTCGCCGTGAGAAAGGGAAGTGCGTCGCCGAGAGAAAATCCGCCGCAGGCGAATCCGGGCGTGCCGACGACCGTGCTCGAATTGTGGAACCCCGGGGCTCCCTTCGGCTGTGTTGAAGGCGACCGCAACCGAATTTCAGAAGATAAGCCACCGGCGGCATCGGAATTTGTCGCCGTCGACTCAACACCGCCGTGGATCCGCCTTCGCCGTGGCCGAACCCTCTTCGCACCGAGACTGTCGGTAAGACCTACTCCAGCGTATTCGCCATTCCCTAGGCACCGTGTAGCAGTCTTTAATCGAGATTTAGGGCACTGGAGCACTCGATTGGAAGTTCACCGGCGAAGTTCGCCGTGATGTCGGGCGGCGCCGCCGTCGCTGGCGGAGAATTGGGGGGGAAACACTGTGACCGTCGATCTACTGACGAACGGCCTGGATTAGATCCTGGCTTACCCCTTCGCGCTTTGGATCTGGTCCGTTGATCGGGATCTGATGGACGAGATTAGATCTAGCAAAATTAAATCGCGGTCGTTGGTCTTGGATCGGACGGTGGGCGCTGCGTACCGGTTCGGCGTGATCCAGATCTAATCTGGGGCGTCCAATTTGGATCGGACGGCCCAAATCCCTCCGTACCCCTTCGTCGTGCCTCTTTTCTTAAAGAGCCCCTGCCTTTTTATTTAATCAACCCGCCGTCCACCTATTACTATTCACTGTGCCTAGTATTTCTTGCGCAGAGACCCCCGCGCTTTCTGAAAATTGAGGCCCAGTCCAGAGATCGTTTAATTTGAATAAATGAAATAGAAAATGGATTTTTTAATATGAAAATAATTACTAGAACTTGATAAATTCATAGAAAATTCATACTTGCTCCAAATTAGTCCATTCCACTTTCTAAATTTTTATAATTTAATTCTCTATCACTTAGAGCCTCTGTTTTGTCATGAAAACAATTAGAAATTTAATCTCTCACTTAATCCATTTTAAACACATAAAACCTTTGAAAATTCATAACTTAAAATCTATAACTCCAAATTTAATGATTCCAGTTCCTGTGACCTTAGTTTAATGTCTAGATTATTACTATGTATTTTATTTACATGTTTGTTGTAATGTTAATTTTGCCTATACAATGTCTGTTTGTAATGCTACGACTAGCGTGAGGACACGTGTCATCTGAAGATCATCCTGGTACCTGGAATCTCAAGTCTCAGGCAAGTTGTGCCCTTGATCACTTTCTTTATACCCACTCATGTTCTAATTAATCATAATGATCTGCATAGGTTAATTTTGATGGGACCCAATAGGTTACCCTAGTTTGACTATCTTTATACCTTGTTCACCACTGAATCTTTGGGTAGTACTTGCTATCGCTTTATGTGGTTTTGGGTATAGAGATACACATTACTATTCATGATTATACTTTTGTTATCAGTTGTTATTTATGGTTCATGTTAAGATCATTATGTTAATTGGAACATGGAGAACCACCCGGGAAAACAGTGCTACCACAAGGGTGGAATGGGACGCCCTTGGCTGATTAATTAGGAAAGCTAGTGGAAGACTACCTTACCCGAAAGGGGCAAGGGCAGTAGGGGAGTGGTCAGTGTAGGGAGGCCCTCGGGAGGATTTTGCTGCGATGGCGGTCCTGCAAGGGATTCCTGCATTGGAACTTCCTATAAACTGTAGCGGGTTTTCTGAAGCTAGTGGAACTTTGTAAAGGCCTCGTAGTGTTACCCTGCCTCGCCTCCTCGGTAGAGGTGTATGGGATTGGCCGTCTCTTGGCAGATGGGTAACATGACTTGTGGGTAAAGATGCGCAACCTCTGCAGAGTGTAAAACTGGTATACTAGCCGTGCTCACGGTCATGAGCAGCTCGGACACTCACATGATTAAATTATGGAACTAAATTCAATTTGTCATATGCATTGCATCGCAGGTGAAGTTGTTACTTCTGTTCTACTATTTAATTGAGTTGGTATTTACTTATACTTAGTAACTGCTAATAAAATTTTGACCAACTTTAAAAGCAATGCTCAGCTCTAACCATCCTCTTTGGTAAGCCTTACACTTCACGTGAGCTCCCACCTTTGGCGAGTTCATGCACATTATTCCCCACAACTTGTTGAGCAATGAACGTATGTGAGCTCACTCTTGCTGTCTCACACCCCCACAGGTCGAGAACAGGTACCACAGGATGGCGCGCATGGAGGATGCTGTGATGAGTTCGTGAGTGGTCTAGGTCATCGTCTCCCAGTCAACTTTGGGTTGCTGGACCGTTGTCTCCTTATAATGTAATTATTTATTTTGTATAGAACTCCTGTTATATATAAAGATGTGACATTCGATCCTGTGCCATGAATCATCATATGTGTGAGACTTGGTCCCAGCACACCTGGTGATTATGTTAGCGCCCGGGTTTTGGACCCCTAAAATCCGGGTGTTACACATGGTTTGTGTTCATTGAAGTACTCGTAGATACGAGACCAATACCTCCCAACTTTTTGATCTTTACCTACCACAGGATCCATACTAATATTCAACCACGCTGAAACCAAAACTTCATCTTCTTGATCACTGAAATTTTTTGATCTCTTATGGTTTGGCCTCGATGTGGGGGCTGTTGGACCAACTTGCCTTGATTGTGACTGATTATCAGGACATGTGTTGCTATTAATATCGAAATCTCCTTTGATGTTTTCATCTAGCATCATGTTAGAAAAGTATCCATCCCCTGGAACTACATTAAAACAAATGGTATTCTAAAGCCAAGGCAGGTTCCACTAAGGTGGACTATTCAGAACATATATGCTACATGGTAATTTCAAATGCAAGGGACAGAGACAACTGAACAAAATAAGCATAAATTGTTACTAACCACAATATGGTACTGAAAACAATATGCTTAATATATGCAGCTTCCACTAAGTAGTGAGAACTGAACAAAATAAGCATAAATTGATACTGCATATATGCTGCATATATTCAGTCTTGCATAAACATAATGAGTACTTCTGTTGGAGTGACAATTGAACATATATGCATGGCGATTACCAGTCTTGCAAAAATTAGAGACTAAATCAGATTCTGCACCCAAAGAGACTAAATCAACACCCTGTATGTTCCTGCTCATATCTATCTACTCATTCCCACATTTAATGGTTGAAGCATTTCACATGCCTTATTAGTCTTCTATTTGTTCTTAATATACTGAAGCTACCGGGTTGGTCCCAAGCACACCACAAAGGGCTAGAGTTAGCTCCAATAATAGATCTGTCATTGTTCCCAGAACTAGCTCAGGAGGGGAGTCGGCTACGGACTCTACAAGTGATGCTGGTGATGTGGCACTTGTTCTTCGTAAGGTAACTATAAGGGTTGATCCTGCTAGCAATTCTAGAAAAGAAAGAAATGATGTGGAACCTATTATTCCTAGAGCAAGGTCAAGACTGGAAATAGCCTCTGATCTCATGCAGTTAAATAGAAGCAAGAACTAAGCAAGGAACTGCACAACCAATTCACTGTCACCACAAAGCTTCATACCTTTAGCCCCTAGGTCGAAGGATGCACAGAACTCCTTCCTGCCACCGAACAAGGATGACACTAACGGATCGGCGATGACTCTCGCACTTCCAGGCACACATGGACGGAAAGCTACTCCACCTCCACGCAAGGTACCTCCACCGTCGAGGTCGAGTTCTTCGTCGTCGGTCACCTGCATTTGGGGGAATCTGCCACCGAGAGAGTTCGCCGGCTCATTCGGAGGAGCAGATCCAGCAGGCTGCGTCTCCAACTGTCAGTACTCGCCACCGCCTCGGTCGCCTCCACCGCCGCTCAATCCTCCCTCGACGGTACTGCCACCGCCGCTCAAGCCGAACGACATGGATGCTTCCCGCGCCTGCGTCCAGCTCCAACAGACCCTTGCGCGGGCAATTTTTCGTGGGAGTGGTAATTTCGCGCGCGCACTGTCGATAGGGGAGGAATCGCCGAGGCAAAATATGCGGGGAGGTGGAGCTCGTATTCGGGATGAGATGGATTTGGGGACAAAATGAGG
This sequence comes from Zea luxurians, assembly GCA_029449295.1. NCBI lineage: Eukaryota > Viridiplantae > Streptophyta > Magnoliopsida > Poales > Poaceae > Zea > Zea luxurians. The sequence continues at coordinate 2,400,816 of JAOPSE010000148.1, read as the reverse complement.
AGACTGTTGGAGTGCTGAAAACGTGAAGTTTTGCTAAAAAATACTTTTCAAGGTGTTTTAAGTGATCTGTTGGAGTTGCTCTAACACTTCTTTAAAAAGGCTAGTCCATTAGAAGATTGTAACCTCAACCATATAAATCATGTTTGTCCACCCATAACTTATAATATGCGATTTTTTCACACATTGTGAGCCTTCGAGCCTCGAAGGGAGTGTAGGCACTCGCTTGGAGGTTCTGCCAAATTTTTTGTAAGGGGACCAGCCTTTCTTGGTTATATTTTGTTCCGATGGGTGCGCGTGAGCGCACCCGTCGGGTGTAGCCCCCGAGGCCTCGGAGGAGTGGTTTGACTCCTCTGAGGTCTTAATTTTTCTTGTGATTCCTTGGTCGGCCTTGTTGTCCCCTCACGTGGCCCGGCCGCAGCCCGGGTGCATGGCCAGGCTCTGAGTTTTCAAGCTGGTTTGTCGACGTGATCGACAATTTGGCCGTAGCCTGGTGCGAGAGCAGCCCCCGAGCCTCTGCACGGAGCGAGAGGACGATCAAGGACCATCTCGACTTTTATTGTACGCCCCTTCGTCGCCTTTCCGCAAGGAGGAAGGGGGGGGAAAGCGCCATGTTACCCTCGGAGGGCACCGAACATGGTGTTTCCAGTGAGTTGCTAACGGGTAATCCGAGTGGACGCCCGAGCCCAGTTCGATAAGGGTCGGCTAGTGGCCTAGAGGCGCGCTCCAAAAGTACCTGCAAGTGATTTGCTGGTGCCTCCCTCCGGTGGGATTCCATTACAAATCGTTCCCGCTAGTCTCGAAAATATCCTAGGGTACCTCGGGAGCATAGCCCGAGCCTTGGCCATGTAACGGACGTACCCAGGGTCATCCCTGACTCTGCGTGCTCTGGGGCGGCTGTCGAACCCATCCGAGGGGCCAGCCTTCGAACCCCTGATCAGTAAAGGGCTCAGAGCCCGAGTGCTCTGGGGCGGTTGCCGAACTCCGCAAGGCGTAACCTTCGAACCCCTGATCAGTAGGAGGGCTCGGGGCCCGTTTCCTTCGCTGAGAAGGATCCTTTTCCAAAATATCCCCCTTCCCGATCCCTGTGGCAAGAGAGAGAGAGAAAAAAGGAAAAGGATATGAATTTAAATAATGGGGCGCACCTTTTTTGACGTGGTCATCATGACGGAGGTGAAACGGCGCCCGCTTCGCCTGCCAGAGGTGTCGCTTGCCCTGCCAGGGAGTTAATGCGACCGGACGGGCGATTCGCGGGGCCTCTGTTGCGCGTGCGCGAGTCATTCGAGGAACAAAAAAAACCGTTTCACCTTCGAGTTTGAATTTCGCGACGGGTTCGGGCGAAGTTTTGGGTGGATCTCGCCCGGGCCTTTATATACCCGGAAGAGGGACCAGCGGTGGTTCTCTACCCTGCCATTAGCGCTTGCCTTCCGCTTTGGTTTCCGCAACCTAAGAGAAAGGCCAGAGAAGAGAAAACAGCGCACCTCATCCCCTCCGCCTCCACCGCTTTCGCTCGGCGATGGCTGACAAGATGACCGTCGTTCCGCCGCGCGATCCGTGGCCTTTCTCCACCGTTATTGTGGAGGATCTGGAGGCCCTTGTTTCCGACGGTTTGCTCCGTCCTCTCTCCGGCGGGCCGCAGCCTGAGTGGATGGCCCCCGGGAGCGAGGCCGACCCGACTCTGTCGCTGTGGTACGTGGTCAGTTTCATCCCCTTACATGAGTGAGGGTTTGGGATGCCGGCGAGCCGCTTCATGCGGGCGCTCCTGCACCACTACGGGGTGGAGCTGCATAACTTCAACCCCAACTCCATTGCGCAAGCGGCCATTTTCGCGGTGGTTTGCGAGGGGTTTTTGGGGATTGACGTTCACTGGGACCTGTGGACCCATCTCTTTTCCATGGAGTTCTTCACCGCGTCGACGGATGTGAAGAAGGTCCGCATGGCGGTGCGGGCCGGTGGCTGCACCCTCTAGCTGAGGTCGAGGCGTACGCAGCAGTACATCCCTGCCTCCCTTGTATCTTCGAACAAGGGGTGGCAAAACCGGTGGTTTTATCTTCAGAACGACGACGGGATGCTTCCGCCGTTTTCCTCAATGAGTGGTGACCGCCGCCAGTAATAACTGGCGCTGGGGGGCCACACGCGAGAACCAGGAGAAGCTCTAGCCTATTCTGCGTGCCTTGCAGAAGTTACGAGATGAGGGCCTTACCGCTGCGAGGGTCGTCGCCGCTATCCATCGCCGGAGGGTGCTCCCTTTGGCAGAGCGGCGGTTGCGGCTCTCAGAGATGAAGCCGGGGGTCGATTTGGAGGGCTCGCGGATGTCCTCGACCTCCCTCTCCGTCGACGACCTCCTCAGGTGGGTAGCGAGTACGGTAGGGAGGTCGGATGCTGGCGTCCTTAGCCAGCCCTCGATGCGCCTCGACCATGGGTACGTGTCACTGGTAAGTGTCCGATACTCCTTCTGTTTTGCGCCGAGTTTTTACGTCTTTGATTCCTACTGTTGGGGTTTTTGTTCATCCCCAAGGGTTGAGGGGTTTTAAACTCTCCCGACCATAGGCTTGCCGCAGAGAAGGAAAAGGAGAAGAAGGACGCGGAAAAGGCCCGAGCTCACGAGAGGATGCGAGCTCGGGAAGCCTTGGAGAAGCATCGTCGGAGGCAGGCGAGGGATGGGCTCCCGTTGGAGCCATCGTCGGAGACGCCTGACGACGACGACGACGATGATGATGATGAAGATGATGACATGGTGGCCCGACTTGGCCTCAGCCTAGACCCGAGGCTGGGCTAGGGGTCGCCGAGCCAGCCTCCAAGTGGGCTGTCACCACCAGTGCCTGGGGCCAGGACACCAAGGTCCCGGTCCGAGGAGCGGAGGCAGGCCGAGGGGGCACTTGACCCCTTGGCCGAGATGATTGGGGTGACTCCGGGGGGTCAGGCTGAACCGCATGCCCCTCAAGAGCAGGTGCCCACACCGGCCGTACAGGAGGCCAGTCCCTCGTCCGTTGTGACGACGCCTGGGCAGGCCGCTCCCTCGGCGCCTCGGGCGTCCGAGGCGGAAACAGTGCCAAAGCCGGCAGCGGGGCAACCCTCGACAGCGCCTGCGAAGACTGGGGCCTGAGGCGCCTCCCCGCGGGCACGATTGGCCTTGCCCCAGAGCAGGTAAGTATCTAAGGATACCTCTGTTTTGGCTTTTTCTCTGTGTGTCTTGAACTTGCTCTCTCTCTTTCTTTCAGCAAGCGGAGGCAGGGCTCGGCTGGTCTGGCCCCCCACGAAGGCCCTTAAGACAGGGACAGCCTCTGCAGCTGGTGCTGCGGCGCGCCATGCCGGTTGGTTGGCCTCCGCACGAGGCGCCCTTTAGCGGGGGGCCTAGGCGGCACGAGCTGCCATGGGGCAAGCCTCCCAGGCTGACCACCCTGTTGGAGCGGCCATCATGCCGGGGGAGGCCGCTGACATAGCCGCGGCCTCGAGCCCGGCTGACTTGTTGCCGGCGCCGGCATCGACTCCTGCCGGGGCCGTCGCTGATTCGCCCGCGGAGCTACCCGTCGCCGCCGACGTTGTGATGGCTGAGGCGCCGCTGCCCGTGGTTTTCCCCGACCTCCCCGTTTTTGACCATGGGGCGGCCGCTGTTGCCGAGGTCGGTGAGCGGAGGCTTGTCACTTTGGTCGAGGAGAGGCCCGACACGTCGGCGACGGCGGAGCCCGATGCATCGACTGTAGGGGGACCCGACGCCTCGGTCGCGGGGCGTGCAGAACCATGGCCCATCTTGGGGAGCAGCGGCCTTATCCCCACGCAGCTCAATCCCAACAAGTGGTGTGGGCAGCCGCTCCTGTTCTGGAACCGCGACACCTCGGAGCCCCTCCTTTCCCTTAACGATGAGTTGGAGGAGGAGCTCTGGGGTAATTTCCGTGAATATACCGAGGCGGTGATGAGATCGCTCCGGACGACCATGGAAATCCTTTCTAGGGACGTTCCCAGGGTCTTCCAGGTAAGGATTTAGGCGTACGCCTCGCGCGATCAGGGCATTCTTCGTGACATCCCGTTTTTCTCCCTCAGGAGCTCACGGACATGAGCACCGCCAAGTCGTTGTTCATCCGTCGCGAGAGCGATGTTTGGGATTCGCTGCGGTCCCAGTGGGCTGCGCTTTCTGAGGCGAACGAGCGCCTCGCCCAACGGAGCGCCGAGGTGGCGGACCTTCGGCTGCTCTGTGATGAGCTGAAGTCGGAGGCAGCGGCGCGAACCGAGGCGGCGTCGGCACGAATGGAGGCTTCGTCGGCACAGGAGCAGGTGGCCTCCCAGGCCAGGGAGATGTAGCGGCAGCAGTAGGAGCTCGACCAGGTCACCAGCGAGCGGGACCAGTTCCGGAACCAAGCCACCGAGGCCGTGAGCCGGGCTGAGGCCCTTAGGGGTCAGCTGGCTAAGGTGATGGAGCGGCTAGCCGAGGCGTCCGCTCGGGCCGGGACCCTTGCGGAGGGCCTGGTCGTGGCCGTCGGGTCTGCCCAGTCCGTTTAGGCCGTGGCCTCGCAGCATCATGCCCGGGTCGAAGGTACGTTTCGCCTTCTTTGCGACTTTGGTTTTGTCTTCATTCTTCTCCTCCTTTGAAGAACATTGTCCGGCTGTCTGCAGGGTTCGAGACGGCTCTTAACGAGTCCGTCAAGAACTGCAAGGCGCTTGCCTTGGCGGCTGAGCAGAAGGAGGCCGACCGCGTGGCCATGTCCGAGGCTATCTCGGCCTTTTGCCGGGCCTTTGGCCTCGACGACGTCCCCTCGGGTAGCTCCCCCCAGAGTCACCTGCGGGCCTTAGGCGGCCATGTGCGCAACAGACTCCGCGGGGCGCTGCACCACGGCGTTAGGCGGGCCTTCGCCATCCTCGCCTCCCACTATGACGTGGATCTGGAGCGGGTCAGCGAGGGGTACTGCTTACCCGACGAAGAGGAGGCCGCCTTAGCCGAGGTCCAGAGGCTTGACGTGGCTGTCGAGGGCCCAAGCGCGGTTCTGGCTTCCTCCTTCGAGGTGGTGGTCCTTCCACCCATGTCGCCGTCTAAGGCCGGGCCAGATTCTGCCGAGGGCAGAAACGACGCCGAGGGTGCTGCTCCTCCCCTGCCGATGTCTGAGCCTGCAGGAACAGTTTGTTTTAACTATGCGTATGTTTCTTGCGGCCGCTGAGGCCTAAACATTTTCAATGTCGGAGTTTAAAGCTGCATTTCCTTTCCTCTTGTTTCGAGCATTAGGACTTGTTCGGTAGTAGAGTCACTTATCCGAGCGTGAGCTACCCTTTATGGAAGGTGAGGAGCGAGGTATCCATATCCCGAAGGCGTAGGAGTCCCTCGGCTCGGTCGGCCTTGCCGTTCAAGGTCTCTCTTACTCATTTTTAGGATTCTATTATTGATATAGTCGAAATGGTATGAAAGTCGTTTTCTACCCGAGCGTTAGGACTTGTTCGGTAGCAGAATCACTTATCCGAGCGTGAGCTGCCTTTCGCGGAAGGTGATGAGTGAGGTATCCGTATCTCGGAGGCGTAGGAGTCCCTTGGCTCGGTCGGCCTTGCCGTTCAAGGTCTCACTCGCTCGTTTTTGGGATTCCGCTATCGACATAGTCGAAAGGCACGAAAGACGTTTTGGTAGAAAACTTTTCCGAGGAAAATTTTGACGCAGAGGGGGTTCCCCCCTTCTAGCCCCCGAGGAGGGTCGGTTTTTGCTGAGGCAAGGCCGGTCCTCCCCTGACAGCTAGACTTTTTATTTGTACATGTAAAGGGACCGAGGTACATAAACGACTTGAAACATTTTAAGGGTAAAAGTGAAAGGGAAATGTGCCCTTGGGCCATTTCTAGTATAGTTTTGGTGATTAAGTGCCCAACACGTATTGAGTGAGTAATCTTGTGCCAAATGATTGATGAAGTGCAAATCAACAAGAAGGTATGATTCTAGACTTAGTACATTGGTTTTTATGTACTAACATATTTGTCTAAGTGCTGGAATCAGAGAAAAGAGGAGAAGAAATCATCTTGGCTGGAACAGCCAAGACTCAGCGCAGTCTGGCACACCGGACAGTGTCCGGTGCGCCAGGCCAGCCTCCGGTGAACAGGCCACTCTCGGGAACTGACGGCGGTGTACAACTATAATTCACCGGACTGTCCGGTGGCGCACCGGACTGTCCGGTGAGCCGTCTGCGGCGAAGTCGTCGCTCTCGGGAATCGTTCAACGGCGTACGACTAAAATTCACCAGACGGTCTGGTGAGACACCGGACTGTTCGGTGAGCCAACGATCGTCTGCGCCAATGGTCGGCCGCACAATCCACGCGTGACGCGTGGCCGCGCCAACGGTCGACAGGGGGCACCGGACTGTCCGGTGTGCACCGGACAGTGTCCAGTGCGCCAACGGCTCCATTTCTGCAACGGTCGACTGTGCTATTTTTGGAAGGAGATCTGCACCGGACTATGAACAGTCCCTGTCCGGTGGTGCACCGGACTGTCCGGTGCGCCACCCGATAGAAGGCAAGAATTGCTTTCCCAGATTGCTTCCAATGGCTCCTAGCTGCCTTGGGGCTATAAAAGGGACCCCTAGGCGCATGGAGGAGTACACCAAGTATACCTTGAATATTCTAAGACTCTCACACTCTGTCTCGGCACACTGGATTGATTTTCTTAGTGATTTGAGCTCCATTCTAGTGGTGAACTTGTTGCATTTCATTTGAGCTCAAGTCTTGGCCTGTGTGTGTGCGTATTGCTGCAGATTTGTGTGTGTTGCTTTCCTCCCTTACTCTAGTGCTTTTACATTGATATTTGTTGTAAGGGCGAGAGACTCCAACTTGTGGAGATTCCTCGCAAACAGGAAAAGTGATAAGAAAAAGGAACACTATGGTATTCAAGTTGATCGTTGGATCACTTGAGAGGGGTTGAGTGCAACCCTCGTCCATTGGGACGCCACAACGTGGAGTAGGCAAGTTTTGTACTTGGCCGAACCACGGGATAAACCACTATGTCTACTGTGTTGTTTCTCTCTGTGGTTTCTGTGTTTCACAAGTACTCCTCTCCAGCTACTTGACTCTATTGCACTAACACTTAACTTAGTTTTTGTGGCAATAAGTCTTAAGTTTTTACAGGATCACCTATTCACCCCCTCTAGGTGCTCTCAATTGGTATCAGAGCCGTTCTCTTCACAAAAGGGACTAATTGCCTGAAGAGATGGATCCTAAGGGAAAGGGGATGGTGGTCAACGATAAGGAGAAGGAGTCTATCTTCAACGAGCCAAGGGACGACAAACCTACTGACTCTGGCTCGAGTCATAAGAAGAAGGACGGAAAGAAGAAGAGGCGTATCAAGAAGATCGTCTACTACGACAGCGACGAGTCCTCTTCTTCCCAAAGAGACGATGACTACGACGGGAAAAAGAAACCGGTCAACTCAAACTTTTCTTTTGATTATTCTCATATTTCGTACAATTCCAATGCTCATTTTCTTTCCATTCCTCTTGGTAAACCTCCTCACTTTGATGGAGAAGACTACGCTTTTTGGAGTCACAAAATGCGTAGTCACCTCTTCTCTTTCCATCCTAGCATTTGGGAGATAGTAGAGAATGGAATGCAATTTGATAGTACGGATAACCAGTATTCATTAACGAACAAATTCATAAAAATGCACAAGCTACCACTGTTTTGTTAGCTTCGTTGTGCAGGGATGAATACAACAAGGTGAGCGGCTTGGATAATGCCAAGCAAATATGGGACACCCTCAAGATCTCGCATGAGGGGAACGATGCCACCATAATCACCAAGATAGAGTTGGTAGAGGGCGAGCTGGGAAGGTTCACAATGATCAGGGGAGTGGAGCCAACGCAAACGTACAACAGGCTCAAGACCCTGGTCAACAAAATCAGGAGCTATAGGAGCACGAGATGGACAGACCACGACTTATGCTCAGGTCTTTTACTGTCATTGACCCTCATCTTGTGAATTCGATTCATGAAAATCCTAGGTACACAAAGATGACGCCCGAGGAGATACTCGGAAAATTTGTGAGCGGGCGGATGATGATTAAAGAAGCCCGCTATGTGGATGATGCTCTCAATTGTCCAATGCCCGTCTACGAGCCTCAACCCGTCGCTCTCAAGGCAACAAGTAGCAGGGAGACGCTACCTAGCAAGGTGGCGCAAGTTGAGGCGGCCAGGCTTAACGAGGAAGAAATGGCCCTCATCATCAAGCACTTCAAGACGGCGCTAAAGGGTCGCAAGGAGCATCCCAACAAGAGCAAGACGAAGGGAAAGCGCTCCTGCTTCAAGTGTGGTAAGACTGGTCACTTTGTTGCTAACTGTCCCAATAATGATAGTGACCAGGGACAAGAAAAAGGCAGGAAGAGGGAGAAAAAGAAGTCTTACAAGAAGGCAAAGGGCGAGGCTCACCTTGGCAAGGAGTGGGATTCGGATTGCTCTTCGTCCGACCTCGACGACGAAGGACTCGCCGCCTCGGCCTTCAACAAGTCGTCTCTCTTCCCCAATGAGCGTCACACCTGCCTCATGGCAAAGGAGAAGAAGGTAAGTGCTCGAGATACCTCTACATGTGCTTCTTCTAGCGATGAAGAGTCTAGTGATGATGAGGTAGACAATTCTAGCTTGTTTAAAGGTCTAGATAGAACCAAGATAGAAAAAATTAATGAATTGATTGATGCACTAAATGAAAAGAATAAACTTTTAGAAAAACAAGAGGATCTCTTATATGAAGAGCATGATAAATTTGTAAGTGTGCAAAAGTCTCTTGCTTTAGAGGTTAAGAGAAATGAAATGCTTTCTTGTGAATTGTCTACTTGTCATGAAACTGTGTCTAAATTAAAGAGTATTAATGATGATTTAAATGCTAAGCTAGAAGTAGTAAATAAATCTAGTTCTTGTGTGGAACATGTTGTGATTTGCAATAGGTGTAAGGATTTTAATGTTGATGCTTGTAGTGAACATTTAATTTCCATTACTAGGTTAAATGATGAAGTGGCTAGTCTTAATGCCCAACTTAAGGCTAGCAAAAATGATTTTGATAAACTAAAATTTGCAAGGGATGCCTACACTGTTGGTAGACATCCCTCAATTAAGGATGGGCTTGGCTTTCGAAGGGAAGCCAAGAACTTAACAAGTCAAAGGGCTCCCATCTCTGCCAAGGACAAAGGGAAGGCCCCTATGACTAGTAATGCTCAAAGGAATCATGCTTTTATCTATAGTGATAGGAAATTTTCTAGAAATGTTCATTATAATAGGAGTTATAATGCTTTTGACTCACATGCCATGATTGCTTCGAGTTCCTATTTTAATGGTAGGCCTAGGAGAAATATTGTGTCTCATGCTCCTAGGAAAGTTTGTAATAAACCTACCACTGTTTTTCATACTTGCAACACAACATTTGTTCTTTCTTGCAAAAATAAAAAGGTGGTTGCTAAAAAGATGGGGGCCAAATGCAAGGGAGACAAGACTTGCATTTGGGTCCCTAAGGCTATTGTTACTAACCTTGTAGGACCCAACAAGAGTTGGGTACCTAAAACCCAAGCCTAATTTGCCTTGCAGGTTTATGCATCCGGGGGCTCAAGCTGGATTATCGACAGCGGATGCACAAACCACATGACGGGGGAGAAGAAGATGTTCACCTCCTACGTCAAGAACAAAGATTCCCAAGATTCGATCATCTTTGGAGACGGGAATCAAGGCAAGGTTAAAGGACTAGGAAAGATAGCTATTTCATCTGAGCATTCCATATCTAATGTGTTCCTAGTTGAATCGCTCGGGTATAACTTGTTATCCGTTAGTCAACTATGTAATATGGGTTACAATTGCTTATTTACCAATGTAGATGTGTCTGTCTTTAGAAGGAGTGATGGTTCATTAGCTTTTAAGGGTGTACTAGATGGCAAACTCTACTTAGTGGATTTTTCGAAAGAGGAGGCCGGTCTAGATGCATGCTTAATTGCTAAGACTAGCATGGGCTGGCTGTGGCATCGCCGTCTAGCACATGTTGGGATGAAGAATCTTCACAAACTTCTAAAGGGATAACATGTGTTAGGTCTAACAAATGTGTTTTTCGAAAAAGATAGACCTTGTGCAGCTTGTCAAGCAGGTAAACAGGTGGGAAGCGCTCATCACAACAAGAATGTGATGACTACATCAAGACCTCCGGAGCTACTGCATATGGACCTCTTCGGACCTGTCGCCTACCTTAGCATCGAGGGAAGTAAGTATGGTCTTGTTGTTGTTGATGATTTTTCCCGCTTCACTTGGGTATTCTTTTTGTAGGATAAAACAGAAACCCAAGGGACCCTCAAGCGCTTTCTAAGGCAAGCTCAAAATGAATTTGAGCTCAAGGTGAAAAAGTTAGAAGCGACAACAGGTCCGAGTTCAAGAACCTTCAAGTGGAGGAGTTTCTTGAGGAGGAAGGAATCAAGCACGAGTTCTCTGCTCCCTACACACCACAGCAAAATGGTGTGGTAGAGAGGAAGAACAGGACGCTTATAGACATGGCGAGGACGATGCTTGGAGAATTCAAGACGCCCAAGTGGTTTTGGTCGGAAGCTGTGAACACAGCTTGCCACGCCATAAACCAGGTCTACCTTCATCGCCTCCTCAAGAAGACGTCGTATGAACTTCTAACCGGTAACAAACTCAACGTGTCTTATTTTTGTGTATTTGGGAATAAATGTTATATTCTAGTGAAGAAAGGTAGGAATTCAAAATTTGCTCCCAAAGCTGTAGAAGGGTTTTTACTAGGTTATGACTCAAATACAAAGGCGTATAGAGTCTTCAACAAATCATCGGGTTTGGTTGAAGTCTCTAGCGATGTTGTATTTGATGAAACTAATGGCTCTCCAATAGAGCAAGTTGATCTTGATGATATAGATGAAGACGATGTTCCAACAGACGTAATTCATACCATGGCGATTGGAGATGTGCGACCACAGGAACACCAAGTGCAAGATCAACCTTCTTCCTCAACAATGGTGCACCCCCAACTCAAGATGATGAACAGGTTCCTCAAGAGGAGGCGTGTGATTAAGGGGGAGCACAAGAAGACCAAGTTGAGGAGGAAGAAGCACCACGGGCCCCTCCAACTCAAGTTCGAGCAACGATTCAAAAGAATCATCCCGTCGACTAGATTTTGGGTGACATAAGCAAGGGAGTAACCACTCGCTCTAGATTAGCTAATTTTTGTGAGCATTACTCTTTTATCTCTTCTATTGAGCCTTTCAGGGTAGAAGAGGCCTTGCTAGATCCAGACTGGGTGTTAGCCATGCAGGAAGAGCTCAACAACTTCAAGCGAAATGAAGTTTGGACACTAGTGCCACGTCCCAAGCAAAACGTTGTGGGAACCAAGTGGGTGTTCCGCAACAAACAGGACGAGCACGGGGTGGTGACAAGGAACAAGGCTCAACTTGTGGCAAAAGGTTATGCCCAAGTCGCAGGTTTGGACTTTGAGGAGACTTTTGCTCCTATGGCTAGGCTAGAGTCAATTCACATTTTGTTAGCCTATGCCGCTCACCATTCTTTCAGGTTGTTCCAAATGGACATGAAGAGCGCTTTCCTCAACGGGCCAATCAAGGAGGAGGTGTACGTGGAGCAACCCACTGGCTTTGAGGATGAACGGTACCCCGACCACGTGTGTAAGCTCTCTAAGGCGCTCTATGGACATAAGCAAGCCCCAAGAGCATGGTATGAATGCCTTAGAGACTTTCTAATTGCTAATGCTTTCAAGGTTGGGAAAGTTGATCCAACTCTTTTCACTAAGACTTGTGATGGTGATCTATTTGTGTGCCAAATTTATGTCGATGACATAATATTTGCTTCTACTAACCAAAAGTCTTGTGAAGAGTTTAGCAGGGTGATGACATAGAAATTCGAGATGTCGATGATGGGCGAGTTGAACTACTTCCTTGGGTTCCAAGTGAAGCAACTCAAGGACGGCACCTTCATCTCTCAAACAAAGTACACGCAAGACTTGCTCAAGCGGTTCGGGATGAAGGACACCAAGCCCGCAAAGACTCCAATGGGAACCGACGGACATGTCGACCTCAACAAAGGAGGTAAGTCCGTTGATCAAAAGGCATACCAGTCTATGATAGGGTCTTTACTTTATTTATGTGCTAGTAGACCGTATATTATGCTTAGCGTATGCATGTGTGCTAGATTTCAATCCGACCCAAGGGAGTGTCACCTTGTGGCCGTTAAGCGGATTCTTAGATATTTAGTTGCTATGCCTTGCTTCGGGATCTGGTATCCAAAGGGGTCTACCTTTGACTTGATTGGATACTAAGACTCTGACTATGCTGGATGTAAGGTCGATAGGAAGAGTACATCAGGGACGTGCCAATTCCTAGGAAGGTCCCTGGTGTCATGGAGTTCTAAGAAACAAACTTCCGTTGCCCTATCCACCGCTGAGGCCGAGTATGTTGCCGTAGGACAGTGTTGCGCGCAACTACTTTGGATGAGGCAAACCCTCCAGGACTTTGGCTACAATCTGAGCAAAGTCCCACTCCTATGTGACAATGAGAGTGCAATCCGCATGGCGGACAATCTTGTTGAACACAGCTGCACAAAGCACATAGACATCTGGCATCACTTTTTGAGAGTCCACCAGCAAAAGGGAGATATCAAAGTGTTTTATGTTAGCACCGAGAACCAGCTAGTCGATATCTTTACCAAGCCTTTAGATGAGAAGACCTTTTGCAGGCTGCATAGTGAGCTAAATATCTTAGATTCGCGTAACTTGGATTGATCAAGAGCATACATGTGTTTTATGCCTTTGATCATGTTCCTTTATGCATGTTATTGCTTATTTATGGTGCTCAAGTTGTGCAAGGGATCCCCGGACCTCACAAGTCCTTGTGTGAATGATGCACATATTTAGGGGGAGAAATGCTACAACTTGACCCTTTGAGACTAACCGTGTGCTTGAGTTTTCTTAATTTAGTCTCAAAGGTGATTGAAAGGGAAAAGGTGAACTTGGACCATGCAAGACTTCCACTACACTCTGATGAGAGGGTAATTTACTCCAAGTTCATCTCCATGCTCTTATTGCCTTCTTACTCTTAATTGACTATTTTGGTGACGCATTGGGGTTTAAGGGCCAATAATGATCCCGTTTTGGTGCTTAATGCCAAAGGGGGAGAAATTAAAGCCAAAGCAAATGGATCAGCTACCACTTGAGAATTTTGAAAATAGTAGAGCTAGAACTTTTGTTTTGACAAAATACTCTTATGTGCAAAATTTGGCCTCTCGTGGGGAGAATGTAGGATTATGGGAAAAAGGGGGAGTTTTTAGCTCTTGAACAATTTTTCTCATGGAATACCTCTCTTTATGCCTAAACAAGTGTGTTTGACATAGAGATAGGAAATTGAGTTTGATTTCGAAAACAAACCAAGTGGTGGCAAAGAATGATCCAAATATGTCAAATTTGAATCAAAAACAATTCTTGTTCTCAATTGTTTTGATGTTGCACTTCCTTTTAGTTGCTTTTTGATGTGTTGGCATAAATCACCAAAAAGAGGGAGATTGAAAGGGAAATGTGCCCTTGGGCCATTTCTAGTATAGTTTTGGTGATTAAGTGCCCAACACGTATTGAGTGAGTAATCTTGTGCCAAATGATTTATGAAGTGCAAATCAACAAGAAGGTATGATTCTAGACTTAGTACATTGGTTTTTGTGTACTAAAATATTTGTCTAAGTGCTGGAATCAGAGAAAAGAGGAGAAGAAATCATCTTGGTTGGAACAGCCAAGACTCAGCGCAGTCTGGCACACCGGACTGTCCGGTGGTGCACCGGATAGTGTCTGGTGCGCCAGGCCAGCCTCCGGTGAACAGGCCACTCTCAGGAACTGACGGCGGTGTACGACTATAATTCACCGGACTGTCCGGTGAGCCGTCTGCGGCGAAGTTGTCGCTCTCGGGAATCGTTCAACGGCGTACAACTAAAATTCACCGGACGGTCCGGTGAGACACCGGACTGTCCGATGAGCCAACGGTCGTCTGCGCCAACGGTCGGCCACGCAATCCGCGCGTGACGCGTGGCCGCGCCAATGGTCGGTAGGGGGCACCGGACTGTCCGGTGTGCACAAAACAGTGTCCGGTGCGCCAACGGCTCCATTTCTGCAATGGTCGATTGTGCTATTTTTGGAAGGAGATCTGCACTGGACTATGAACAGTCCCTATCCGGTGGTGCACCGGACTGTCCGGTGCGCCACCCGACAGAAGGCAAGAATTGCCTTCCCAGATTGCTTCCAACGGCTCCTAGCTGCCTTAGGGCTATAAAAGGGACCCCTAGGCGCATGGAGGAGTACACCAAGTATACCTTGAACATTCTAAGACTCTCACACTCCGTCTCGGCACACTCGATTGATTTTCTTAGTGATTTGAGCTCCGTTCTAGTGGTGAACTTGTTGCATTCCATTTGAGCTCAAGTCTTGGCCTATGTGTGTGCGTATTGGTGCGGATTTGTGTGTGTTGCTTTCCTCCCTTACTCTAGTGCTTTTACATTGATATTTGTTGTAAGGGCGAGAGACTCCAACTTGTGGAGATTCCTCGCAAACGGGAAAAGTGATAAGAAAAAGGATCACTGTGGTATTCAAGTTGATCGTTGGATCACTTGAGAGGGGTTGAGTGCAACCCTCGTCCATTGGGACGCCACAACGTGGAGTAGGCAAGTTTTGTACTTGGCTGAACCACGGGATAAACCACTGTGTCTACTGTGTTGTTTCTCTCTGTGGTTTCTATGTTTCACAAGTACTCCTCTCCAGCTACTTGACTCTATTGCACTAACACTTAACTTAGTTTTTGTGGCAATAAGTCATAAGTTTTTACAGGATCACCTATTCAGCCCCCTCTAGGTGCTCTCAAAAAGCGACGTAGCTGTTCGATGTTCCAAGCGTTGCTGTAGACCTCGCCTTGATCGTTGGCCAGCTTGTATGTCTCGGGCTTCAAAATTTTGGCGATGATGAACGGCCCTTCCCAGGGGGGAGCAAGCTTGTGGCGCCCTCGGGCGTCTTGTCGTAGCCGAAGCACTAGATCTCCCACCTGGAAACCTCAGGGCCAAATCCTTCGGGCGTGGTAGAGTCGCAGGGACTGCTGATACTGCGCTGAGTGTAGCAAGGCCACGTCCCGAGCCGCCTCCAGCTGGTCTAATGAATCCTCTCGGCTGGCCTGGTTGCTTCGGTCGTCGTAAGCCTTTGTCCTCGGGGAACCGTATTCCAAGTCCGTGGGTAAGATGGCCTCGGCCCCATAGACTAGGAAAAACGGCAAGAAGCCCGTGGCCTGGCTCGGCGTCGTCCTCAGACTCCAAACCACTGAGGGTAGCTCTTTTATCCACCGCTTGCCAAACTTGTTGAGGTCGTTGTAGATCCTTGGTTTTAGCCCCTGCAAAATCATGCCACTGGCGCGCTCCACTTGCCCATTTGTCATTGGGTGAGCTACGGCGGCCCAGTCCACACGGATGTGGTGGTCTTCGTAGAAGTCTAGGAACTTTTTCCCAGTGAACTGTGTGCTGTTGTCGGTGATGATAGAGTTTGGGATCCCAAAGCGGTGGATGGTATTTTTAAAGAACGCCACCGCCTGCTCGGACCTGATGCTGGTCAAGGTTCAGACTTCGATCCACTTGGAGAATTTGTCGATGGCGACCAGCAGGTGCGTGAAGCCCCCGGGTGCCTTCAGCGAGGGACCGACAAGGTCCAGACCCCACACAGCAAACGGCCAAGTGATAGGTATTGTCTGGAGGGCCTGAGCGGGTAGGTGCGTTTGTCTTGTGTAGAATTGACACCCTCGGCAGGAGCGTACAATCCTAGTGGCGTCGGCCACTGCGGTCGGCCAGTAAAAACCTTATCGGAAGGCGTTTCCCACGAGGGTCCGAGGCGCCGCTTGGTGACCGCAAGCCCCCGAGTGTATTTCTTGCAACAGCTCTCATCCTTGGGCGACGAATATGCATCATTGGAGAATGCCTGAGGGGCTGCGGTGGTACAACTCCCTTTCATCACCCAGCAAGACGAACGACTTGGCGCGCCGAACCAGTCGCCGAGCTTCGGCCTTGTCGAGGGGCAG
Source organism: Zea luxurians (assembly GCA_029449295.1). Taxonomy (NCBI): domain Eukaryota; kingdom Viridiplantae; phylum Streptophyta; class Magnoliopsida; order Poales; family Poaceae; genus Zea; species Zea luxurians. Next base: position 2,384,786 of record JAOPSE010000148.1, on the reverse strand, counting down.
CTCTCCCTGGAGGAGATATTTCGGGTACGGGGTCTGCCAGTTTGGGACTGGTGTGACCCCATTCCGCTCCACCTCGACACGCAGGGCCTCACCCTCGGCGGCCGAGGGTACCTCGGGCTGGGCCGAGGTCTCCTCGGGTTTGGGCGCGTCGTCGATTTTAACGGATGGCTGATATATATCCCTAGAGAAGACATTCGGGGGAACCATTGTTTGCCCCGAGGCTATTTTCGCCAGCTCATCCGCGGTCTCGTCGAGCAACATGGTTGAGTTCTAGCCCGTAGAACTTATCTTCCAAGCGCCAAACTTCGTCACAGTAGGCCTCCATTTTTTGGTCGCGGCAGTGAGAGTTCTTCATGACTTGGTCAATAACGAGCTGCGAGTCACCACGAGCGTCGAGGCGCTGACCCCAAGCTCAATGGCGATGCGCAGTCCATTAACCAAGGCCTCATACTTGGCCACGTTGTTTGACGCCGGAAAATGGAGGCGCGGTACGTAACGCACATGTTCTCCGAGGGGTGAGATGAAGAGCAAGCCCATGTCTGCTCCGGTTTTCATCAACGACCTGTTGAAGTACATGGTCCAAGGTTTGGCCTAGATTAGGGCCGTTGGCAACTGGGTGTCAGTCCATTCAGCCAGGAAGTCGGCCAAGATTTAGGATTTTATGGCCTTCCGAGGGGCAAATGAAAGTGTTTCACCCATGAGTTCCATTGCCCATTTTGCTATCCTACTCGAGGCCTCTCGGCACTGGATGATCTCTCCCAGGGGAAAAGATGACACCACAGTAACCGGATGAGACTCGAAGTAGTGTCGCAGCTTCCGCCGTGTTAGAATCACTGCGTACAACAGCTTCTGGATTTGCGGGTAGCAGATTTTGGTCTCGGATAGCACTTCGCTGAAGAAGTAGACTGGCCTCTGGATGAGCAGTGCATGCCCTTCTTCTCGTCTCTTGACTACGACCGCAGCGCTGACCACCTGAGTGGTTGCGGCGACGTAAATCAAGAGGGCTTCTTCCGCAGCGGGGGGCACCAAGATGGGCGCATTAGTAAGGAGTGCCTTTAAGTTTTCGAGGGCTTCTTCGGCCTCGGGAGTCCAAGTGAAGCGCTCGGCCTTCCTTAAGAGGCGGTACAAGGGCAATCCTTTCTCGCCAAGGCGCGAGATGAAGCGGCTCAGAGCCGCAAGGCATCCCATGACCCTTTGTACTCCTTTTAAATCTTTGATGGGTCCCATGTTGGTGATGGCCGCGATTTTCTCTGGGTTGGCCTCGATGCCTCGTTCGGAGACGATGAACCCTAGGAGCATGCCTCGGGGGACTCCGAAGACACACTTCTCAGGATTGAGTTTTACGCTCTTCGCTTTTAGGCACCTGAATGTTACCTCAAGGGCAGAGAGGAGGTCGGAGGCTTTCCTTGTTTTGACAATGATGTCATCGACGTAAGCCTCGACCGTCCGGCCGATGTGCTCTCCGAACACATGGTTCATGCACCTCTGGTATGTTGCACCCGCATTCCTCAAACCAAATGGCATGGTAGTATAACAATACATGCCAAAAGGTGTGATAAAAGAAGTCGCGAGCTGGTCGGATTCTTTCATCTTGATTTGGTGATAGCCTGAGTAGGCATCGAGGAAAGACAGGGTTTCGCACCCAGCGGTGGAGTCCACAATTTCATCGATGCGAGGCAGAGGGTAGGGAACCTTAGGGCATGCTTTATTTAGCCCAGTGTAGTCCACACACATCCTCCACTTCCCACCTTTTTTCTTTACAAGCACAGGGTTAGCTAACCATTCGGGATGGATGTAACACCATAAAAGCCATCAATTAAAAATAATGAATTTAGTTATTATATTAATTAGGGTAATAATTTTTTTAGTGTTTAATTATTTATTTGCATTTTGATCGTTTTCTTTGCATGTGCTTGATTGTTTATTGGAATATTTATTATCAACTCCTTTTTAAAGAAAAATCTAGTAATTAATATAATAATTATTAGTCTAAAAACAAGTATTTTATTTATAAATAGTTTTGGTGTATTTTTATGAATTTTTGAGCTATTTAAAAATGCCTTTCGGAATTAGAAAAAAAGAAAAGAAAAAACCCTAAACCTAATCTAAATCGGCCCACTAGGGGCCCATTACCCCAAACCCTAGCACCCAACGCGCGCGCTCCCTGGCTGCTCAAGCCAGCCGCCGTCTGCTACTCACTCCTTCTCTCCCTCTGTTCTCTCTCTCTCTCTCTCTCTCAAGCGCTGCTCTCTCTCTTCTCTCCTTCGCTCTCTACCACACGCAGCAGCCGCTGCTGCGACCCCGATCGACTGACCGAGCCTTGCCGCACGCCTGCCCCCCGCGTGCGAGCACCGCGCCCGAGCGACCGCGCCGCCAGCCACCCGCGCGACGACCGCATGCCCTGCCCCGCGCCTCTGCCGCCGTGGCCAAGCCGAGCGACGCCCGAGCGCGAGCCCCGCCCCTGCGCGTAGCCACACGATGCGCGCGCGCACCAGAGCCAGCCTGCGCGACGACCGAGCCCGCACGTCCGTTTGTTTCTCGCGTTAAGAATCATTACTGCTACTGTTTCTTCCTCCCATTCCTCCTCCATTATCCTCCTTGTAACTGACGCTTGTGATGGCCATTGAAGACCACCAGTGACTTCTCCTCTCCCCTCCCTCTCTCTATAAAATGGCAGCCGAGTCTCTCTCCCATTCTCCTGCCTACCCAAGCTCGCCCCATCTCTCTAGCTCGCAGTGCACTGCTCGACGCCGTCGTTCGTTACCGAAGTTCACCGTAGCCCGCAGTTCGTCGTCGGACCACGCACTTGCCATCCGCCGTCCGTAGTCGAGCCCTGCTCTTCACCCGTCAAACCCCGTCGAACTCTCCCCACCGTCACGCGCACGAACCTAATGTTGATGACGACCCAAATTATTTTGTGTATTTTATAAAAGTACTTGTTGATTCGATTCATGAGTTGTATATTTTGTTTGTTGTAATATGAACAAATGTGATTCGCAATTTTTGTGTATATGCGTTATGGAATTGTTTGGTAGATTCATGCGATTATTAGTACCGTGATAATTCATGTTAATCGATGCGTTGAATTTTGGATTAGAAAAAGATGACAAAATTTAGTAGACACACGTTGGTGATAAAAATACTAGATAGGAAACTTTGTAGTCAAATTTGGTCACAATAAACTTTAGAAACTATTTGGAGAATTATAGTTATAGGTGCATTTTAATGGATTTAAAAAAATGGTATAGAACGCATGTCATATGAATAATATAGGATTTCTAGATGATTTAGCTAATTACTTTATTAACATTTTCTTGTTATAAAGAAAGGAGAAAATATCACCGGAGTGTGGAAAATAGATTTTTTTGCTAGTTAAATAATCATGTTCGCAAATTTAGCACTTAAATTTTTGGAGTACTAGTTTATGTCAAATAATCTCGCTTGTGTTAGAAAATGTTCAATTAGTAGTTTATAAGGATTTTTTGAATGTTAAATTCATTTTTGCTATACTAAATAATTTGAGTTAGAAATAATAAAAGGTATTAATTTATTTATTAGTATTAAAAGACAATAAGTATTATTTATTTTCATTGATGATGTTAAAATATATTAATACTAGTTAAACTGTATTTATTGCACCCACTCATAAATTCACCATTAGGATTCACAATAACAACTATAATGGAATTAATAAGTATTTACACGATTAGGACGTATTTAAGATGTGATAAGTGCGATGTGTGTTTAATTGTGTAATGGTGTATGTTTATGTAATGGTGCATGTTTATTTATGGGTGTATACTTTATTTTTGTATGTGCGATGTGCGACTATAATAGAAGCCGATTGTGGGGTAGACGAACCCAATTCGTTCGGGGACGATCCGCAGGACTCGCTTGAGCAAGGCAAGTGGATTCTCCCTCTGCATATTCTGTTTGTACCTACTCATTGCATATAATAATGTTTACTTTTTGATATATTGCATAATTTGATGAGTTAACCTAATTAAGGATTTTCTAGATTTACTACCTGTATTCCTTGTTTAACCTGGGAAAATCATTAAGCTGTGCAAAATTTGTGCTACCGCTCAACTTAATGATTTTAATGTCACTCATCAATTGGTATTAATGTTCCAAAATGTTAATTGGCAATTATGGCATTAACCCGATCGTTAAGATAACATTATTTCAAATTAATTGGAACATGGAGTGACCACCCAGGATAACAGTGCAACCACGAGTGCTATCATGGCTCTGGCTTTGGTAATTAGCTTTATATGCTTAGTGCCTAGCAACCTTACCTAAAACATGGGCAAGAGGGGGAGCGGTAGGTGCTGGCAGCCCACGTTAACATGGGGTCGTATTCTTGGCTAAGGTACCTCACCCAGGGGGCCACCACCATCGTCTTTAGAAACCTTAGCGGGTTGCTTCGTATTAAGTGTATTTTGTGAAAGCCTCATAATGGATCCCTAGCCATTCACCTCGGCAGTGTCTAAGGGTCCGATCAACCTGGGCTAGATGGGATACATGGCTTGTGGGTAAAGTTGTACCACCTCTGCAGAGTGTAAAACTGATATATCAGCAGTGCTCCCGGTTAAGAGCGACCTAGACTCCTCACATGATAATTGAACTTGAAGATGGAATTAAATTGAGATCCGATGATCTGCCAATAATTTGCTTAAGTGATTCCACTTAAGTGTTTTTGTTATATTCATATTCCTTTGTTTAAATGGGATATTTGGGATTCACATTTAATAGTAAGACAGGTGTTGTTAATAAAATATTGACCAACTAAAATGCTTACTTCTCAACCTTAGCCACACCTTGATATACCTGCATTACTTTTTCCCCCACTTGCTGAGCCCCAACCATAAGTGAGCTTACCCTTGCTAATATTTTGATCAGAGGGTGATGCTGGAGACTTTGATGGAGATTTTATCGACGACGATGAATTCTAAGTCTAACGATGCGCCGGTCATCTTCCTGTGGGAGATCGCCCAGTTGTTTATTTCCGCTTTACTTTGATGTGATACTTGTTAAAGATACAATGTTTCAGATGATGTAATAAAGTATTATACTCTCTTTACGCCTTTATTGCATTGTCTTTTGATATACTACACTTGTGACGTCAACATATGTGTGGAAATGGATCATGGCACACATATGGTATGCGCTCGGTTCTACCCCTGGAACAGGGTGTGACAGAAGTGGTATCAAAGCTATGCTGACCCTAGGTCGTTAGATTAGTTAGAAATGGAAAGCCTAGTTGTTCAAAATTTGCTAATTTCATTCCTATAAATTCCTTTATCAGTCTTACCTCTTTGAAATTCAACTGAGTTGACACTTCTCTTGTAGATGGTTCGCACTCTCCAAACTACCTGCATCAACACCAGCTATACCCCTCAGCCCCGGCAGATCCCGGTCTACCCAGTGGTAGTCGAGGAAGTTCCGGCGGATCTCCCTCCCATCCGAGTGGAGAATGTAGTCTACCTGGAGGACAGCTCGGAGGAACAGCTGCCGATGCCCACCCCGTTGGCCGAGTCCCTGGCCTTCACAGCTGGGTCATCGACGTCAGCATCGTCTGCACCAGCCTTCCAAGCACCTGCACCCAGAGGCGATGACCCCGACGACTCCGGAGACGACGATGACGAGGATGACAACGACGAAGAAGGTGGAGACGAACACGTCCATGAGGAAGCTGACTACGCCCAGCAGGACAACTTCATGGGGTTTGGTCCTGTTGTCGAACATTACACATCAATGTTCGAGACGGGGCACTTCCCCAACCTGCTGCAAGAAGTGCTGCACGTGCTAGGCACCTACGTCTGCCCCCTGTACGAAACAAGGCGAGTGAGCGAGCCTCCCCAGGCTTGCTACTACATCACTCGCATCCACGTCAGGGTGATGGATGCAGGTGACAGGGGATTCAGGACTCTGTCTGCTCACGAGTCCCTGACACCACTGTCCACCTACGCTACCTCGGTCAGCGATGCTGCCGGTCGGACCCTGTGGTCGCTTAGCCACACCTACCGGCAGCAGCTGCAGAACACGAGGTTCAGGCATCTTCCTCAGCGTCTGCGTGGAGGAAGCCAGACCAACATCGTCCCAGGTGAAGCTGGTGAGGATCGCCTCAACACCCTAGCTGGTGTAGTGGCCGGACTCAACACCGACCTAGACAGTGCCACCCTAGATCTCTACAGGGTGCACTTGGAGCTGGAGAATGCCCACGCCAAGATTGCAGCCCTGGAAGCCCAACTGCAAGGACTGGATCCGCCCGAAGCTCAGGTCCCCGCCATGGCGTTGTCTCCTCCCCGCAAGAGGCTGCGCTATGGAGAGCCCGGATCTATCACTAGGCTGCTTTAGGAGTTTTGAGATATGATGTAATAAGTTATACTTCGCGTTAGACGATGATACTCTCTTTAAGTTATCATATTAATAAATAACAACCATGTGATGGTGATTGGTTGAAATGTTTGATTTGGATCTTTGTTTGAGTGCCATGGTCTTATGGAATGATGGCCATAAGATCATATAAAAAAATAATAATAAACTTAGGATATTCCCCTCTAGAATCTTTTCTACTCTTCACTCCTCTAAGATGTTCACTTTCTAACCAATCAGATGGTGAACGCACGCCAAGGACCTAACAACAACAACCGGAACCAGTGTGGTCAACAAGTACCACCACCACCACCACCGAATCCCAACATGGAACAATTCATCGCCGCCCAGATGCAGATTCTACAAGGACTCACTGCAGCTGTTCAGCAAATACAACAGAACCAACAGAATCAGCAACCCCAGCAGCAGCAATATGCACCCCCAGCTAGAGATAAGCACCGGGATTTCATGAGTCATCACCCGCCGACATTTTCTCATGCGGTTGATCCTCTGGATGCCGATGACTGGCTCAAAGTCATTGGAAAGAAGCTAGACATCACTCAGTGCAATGACCGGGAGAAGGTCTTGTACGCCTCGGGAAGACTCGAGGGTTCTGCGTCCGACTAGTGGGATGCCTTCACAGCGCCACACCCCAACGCGGATACTATAACTTGGCAGGAGTTCCAAGCGAACTTTCGCGCCCATCACATTCCTTCCGGAATTATGAAGCTGAAGAAGAAGGAATTCCTTTCCTTACTCAAGGGAATATGTCTGTCAGTGAGTATCGTGATCGCTTCACTCAGCTTTCACGCTATGCCCCTGAAGAAGTGGACACAGATGAGAAGCGCCAAGAGCGTTTCCTGGAAGGACTAATTGGACCTCTAAATTATCAACTTCAGAGCCATACATTTCCCAACTTCCAGACACTATTGAATAAGGCAATTGGCCTTGAAAGCAAAAGGAAGGAATTATCCGACCACAAAAGAAAGTTCCAAGGTCAGTCCAGCAGGAACACCCGGCCAAACAACGCTCAAAGTTCGCAGTTCTGCTCTGGAAATTAGGGTGGAAACAATTATCAAGTACAACACTCTGGACAGCAAGGCTAGAGAAATAATCAGAGTCAGAATCAACCAAGGAGTAACTCTCAGACCAATCAGTGATCTGGTTCACAGAATCGTCAAGGTGGCACCAGTAACACGCAGGCCAGAAACAACGCACCTGTCCAACCCAATGGATGTTTCAAGTGCGGTGAGCTAGGCCAATATGCCAACAATTGTCCAAGGCACAACCAGCAAACACCCCAAAGGAGCAATAATCAGAGAAATGACCAGAACACCCCCGCTCGTGGATCTTCTCAGAACAAGACACCGTAGAACCAGAGCAGAGGAAGGGTCAATCACGTCACTGCAGAATTAGTGCCTGAGGATGCCGACGTAGTGTATGGTATGTTCCTTGTTAACTCCATACCTACATCAGTTTTATTTGACTCTGGAGCATCACATTCGTTTATAACTGAGTCATTTGTGGAAAAACACAATATACCTAAGTATCCTCTTAAGGAGATATTACACATTAGTTCACTGGGAGGTGACATGAAGGCCACACACTCATGCCCTCATGTTAATATCAAGATTCAAGGAATAGATTTTTTAGTTGACCCAGTGGTCCTAGGATCCAACGGTATTGATGTGATTCTTGGATGCAACTGGTTGAAAAGTTGTGATGGAGTGATACAGTGTGCCAATGGAACAATTATGTTGACAAGTCCTCAAGGTGAAAGAATCCAAGTTAACATAGACAAGTCAATAGATGAAAAAGGGAAAATAGTGATCAATCACTTGGAAGAAAAGCCCTTGGAAAATATTAAAGTAGTGTGCGAATACCCAGACGTATTTCCGGAGGAATTACCAGGTATGCCATGATATAGAGTTTTCTATTGAATTATTACCCAGAACCGCACCTATCTCGAAAAGACCTTATAGAATGGATGTCAAAGATTTAGTAGAACTGAAGAAACAAATAGAAGAATTACTAGAAAAAGGTTTCATTCGCCCAAGTTCATCCCATTGGGGAGCCCCAGTTCTATTTGTAAACAAGAAGGATGGTTCGAGGAGAATGTGTGTTGATTATAGAAGTTTGAATGAAGTAACCATCAAGAATAAATACCCATTACCTCGAATTGAAGATTTATTTGATCAGATGAAAGGAGCTAAGATATTCTCGAAGATAGATCTGAGATCGGGAAATCATCAGTTAAAGATTCGAGCAGAAGATGTACCCAAGACAGCCTTCACGACGAGATACGGATTATATGAGTTTTTGGTCATGTCGTTTGGACTGACTAATTCACCAGCATACTTTATGAACTTGATGAATAAAGTATTCATGGAATATCTGGATCAGTTTGTGGTCGTATTCATTGACGACATACTGATATATTCTCCGAATGAAGAAACACATGAAGATCATCTAAGGCTAGTCCTACAAAAGCTTCGTGACAACCAACTGTACGCAAAAATCTCGAAGTGTGATTTTTGGTTGAAGGAAGTTGCTTTCTTAGGGCATATCGTTACCGATGGTGGAATTAAAGTGGACCCAGGAAAGATAAGTGAGATACTGGATTGGAAACAACCAAAGGATGCGTCTAAGATCAGAAGTTTTCTTGGATTGACGGGATACTATAGAAGATTTATTGAAGGTTTTTCCAAGTTAGTGAAACCTCTTACCTCTCTACTGGAGAAAGGTAAAGAGTTCAAGTGGGATGAAGCTTGCCAGAATTGTTTTGAAGAACTCAAGAAAAGGTTAACCACTGCACCAATATTGGTAATGCCAGACATCCACAAGGGATTTGATGTGTATTGTGATGCATCACACCTTGGACTTGGATGTGTGCTAATGCAAGAAGGAAAAGTGATAGCTTATGCCTCAAGACAGTTGAGGAAGCATGAGAAGAATTATCCTACGCATGATTTGGAACTAGCTGCCATAGTGCATGCTTTGAAGATTTGGAGACACTATATGATTGGAAATAAGTGCAAAATCTTCACGGATCACAAAAGCTTGAAATATATATTCACTCAGAAAGAACTCAACCTTAGACAAAGAAGATGGCTTGAGTTAATTAAGGACTATGATTTGGAAATACAATATCACCCTGGAAAGGCAAATGTAGTAGCTGATGCTTTGAGCCGTAAGGGTCAAGTGAACAACATCACTACTCATTTGATGTCACAAGAATTGTGCTGGGAAATGGAACAACTCAACCTTGGTATGCTTTATAATGTAGAAGCAACGGTGATGGAAGTTGAATCTACTTTGGAAGAAGAGATTCGTAAAGGACAAGAGTCTAATGAGAAGATTAAGGAAATTAAAGCTTTGATTGGTTTGGGTAAAGCCCCAGATTTCACAAAAGATGAACAAGGCACGGTATGGTTTAAGAAGAGAATCTATGTACCCGAAATCGAGCACTTGCGCCAACTTATTTTGAGAGAAGCTCATGATTCAGCTTACTCTATTCACCCTGGAAGTACAAAGATGTATCAGGATCTTAAGGAAAAGTATTGGTGGTACGGATTGAAAAGAGATGTTGCTACTCATGTTGCATTATGTGACGTGTGTCAGCGAGTTAAAGCCGAACACCAAAGACCAGCAGGATTACTACAACCTCTCAAGGTACCAGAATGGAATTGGGAAGAAATCAGTATGGATTTCATATTTGGACTACCCCGTACTCGAGATGGCTATGATTCAATATGGGTCATAGTAGACAGGTTAACTAAAGTAGCACACTTTATACCTATGAAGACAACTTACTCGGGAGCCCAGTTAGCAGAGTTATACATGTCAAGAATTGTTTGTCTGCATGGAGTACCGAAGAAGATTGTATCAGATCGAGGAACCCAGTTTACCTCACGCTTTTGGAAAAGACTACATGATTACATGGATACCAAGCTAAATTTTAGTTCAGCTTATCATCCGCAAATGGATGGGCAAACAGAAAGGACAAACCAAGTGTTAGAAGATATGCTAAGAGCTTGCGCTCTAAAGCATGGTAGAAGCTGGGATAAGAGTTTGCCTTATGCAGAATTTTCGTATAACAACAGTTATCAGGCAAGTCTAAAAATGGCACCATTTGAAGCACTTTATGGACGAAAATGTAGAACACTGCTTTATTGGAATCAGACTAGAGAAAGTCAAGTATTTGGTCCAGAAATTCTCCAAGAGGCGGAAAAGCAAGTGCAGATTATCAGAGAAAATTTGAAGACAACACAGTCAAGACAGAAAAGCTATGCTGATAATAGAAGAAGAGAGTTGATGTTCGAAGTAGGAGACTTTGTATACCTTAAAGTTTCACCGATGAGAGGAATGAAAAGGTTTAAGGTAAAAGGAAAATTATCACCTCGCTATATTGGCCCATTCAAGATTTTGGAAAGAAAAGGTGAAGTAGCCTACCAGTTAGAGCTACCCGATAGTTTATCGGATGTGCATGACGTATTTCACGTATCACAACTCAAGAAGTGCTTAAGAGTACCAGAAGAACAGTTACCCATGGAAGAACTGAATGTTAATGAGGATTTGACTTATTCGGAGTACCCGGTCAGAATTCTAGAAACATCTCGCAGAATTACACGGAGTAAGGTCATTAACATGTGCGAAGTTAAGTGGAGTCATCATTCGGAAGATGAGGCTACTTGGGAAAGAGAAGATGAACTTAGAGCAGAATTCCCCCAGTTATTCTCGGAAGTTTCTTAATCTCGAGGACGAGATTCTTTTAAGAGGGGTAGGTTTGTAACACCATAAAAGCCATCAATTAAAAATAATGAATTTAGTTATTATATTAATTAGGGTAATAATTTTTTTAGTGTTTAATTATTTATTTGCATTTTGATCGTTTTCTTTGCATGCGCTTGATTGCTTATCGGAATGTTTATTATCAACTCCTTTTTAAAGAAAAACCTAGTAATTAATATAATAAGTAAATAATATAATAATTATTAGTCTAAAAACAAGTATTTTATTTATAAATAGTTTTGATGTATTTTTTATGAATTTTTGAGCTATTTAAAAATGCCTTTCGGAATTAGAAAAAAAACCCTAAACCTAATCTAAATCGGCCCACTAGGGGCCCATTACCCCAAACCCTAGCACCCAGCGCGCGCGCTCCCTGGCTGCTCAAGCCAGCCGCCGCCGTCTGCTACTCACTCCTTCTCTCCCTCTGTTCTCTCTCTCTCTCTCTCTCTCTCTCTCTCTCTCTCTCTCAAGCGCTGCTCTCTCTCTTCTCTCCTTCGCTCTCTACCGCACGCAGCAGCCGCTGCCGCGACCCTGGCCGACTAACCGAGCCTCGCCGCGCGCCTGCCCCGCGCGCGAGCACCGCGCCCGAACAACCGCGCCGCCAGCCGCCCTCCCAACGACGCATGCCCTGCCCCGCGCCTCTGCCGCCGCGGCCAAGCCGAGCGACGCCCGAGCGCAAGCCCTGCCCCTGCGCGTAGCCGCGTGATGCGCGCGCGCACCAGAGCCAGCTTGTGCGACGACCGAGCCCACGCGTCCGTTTGTTTCTCGCGTTAAGAATCATTACTGCTACTGTTTCTTCCTCCCATTACTCCTCCATTATCCTCCTTGTAACTGATGCTTGTGATGGCCATTGAAGACCACCAGTTACTTCTCCTCTCCCCTCCCTCTCTCTATAAAATGGCAGCCGAGTCTCTCTCCCATTCTCCTGCCTACCCAAGCTCGCCCCATCTCTCTAGCTCGCAGTGCACTGCTCGACGCCGTCGTTCATTGCCGAAGTTCACCGGAGCCCGCAGTTCGTCGTCGGACCACGCACTTGCCATCCGCCGTCCGTAGTCGAGCCCTGCTCTTCACCCGGTCGAACCCCGTCGAACTCTCGCCGCCGTCACGCGCACGAACCTAAGGTTGATGACGACCCAAATTATTTTGTGTATTTTATAAAAGTACTTGTTGATTCGATTCATGAGTTGTATATTTTGTTTGTTGTAATATAAACACATGTGATTCGCAATTTTTGTGTATATGCGTTATGGAATTGTTTGGTAGATTCATGCGATTATTAGTACCGTGATAATTCATGTTAATCGATGCGTTGATTTTTGGATTAGAAAAAGATGACAAAATTTAGTAGACACACGTTGGTGATAAAAATACTAGATAGGAAACTTTGTAGTCAAATTTGGTCACAATAAACTTTAGAAACTATTTGGAGAATTATAGTTATGGGTGCATTTTAATGGATTTAAAAAAATGGTATAGAACGCATGTCATATGAATAATATAGGATTTCTAGATGATTTAGCTAATTATTTTATTAACATTTTCTTGTTATAAAGAAAGGAGAAAATATCACCGTAGTGTGGAAAATAGATTTTTTTGCTAGTTAAATAATCATGTTCGCAAATTTAGCACTTAAATTTTTAGAGTACTAGTTTATGTCAAATAATCTCGCTTGTGTTAGAAAATGTTCAATTAGTAGTTTATAAGGATTTTTAGAATGTTAAATTCATTTTTGCTATACTAAATAATTTGAGTTAGAAATAATAAAAGGTATTAATTTATTTATTAGTATTAAAAGACAATAAGTATTATTTATTTTCATTGATGATGTTAAAATATATTAATACTAGTTAAACTGTATTTATTGCACCCACTCATAAATTCACCATTAGGATTCATAATAATAACTATAATGGAATTAATAAGTATTTACGCGATTAGAACGTATTTAAGATGTGATAAGTGTGATGTGTGTTTAATTGTGTAATGGTGTATGTTTATGTAATGGTGCATGTTTATTTATGGGTGTATACTTTATTTTTGTATGTGCAATGTGCGACTATAATAGAAGCCGATTGTGGTGTAGACGAACCCAATTCGTTCGGGGACGATCCGCAGGACTCGCTTGAGCAAGCCAAGTGGATTCTCCCTCTACATATTCTGTTTGTACCTACTCATTGCATATAATAATGTTTACTTTTTGATATATTGCATAATTTGATGGGTTAACATAATTAAGGATTTCCTAGATTTAGTACCTGTATTACTTGTTTAACCTGGGAAAATTATTAAGCTGTGCAAAATTTGTGCTACCGCTCAACTTAATGATTTTTAATGTCACTCATCAATTGGTATTAATGTTCCAAAATGTTAATTGGCAATTATGGCATTAACCCGATGGTTAAGATAACATTATTTCAAATTAATTGGAACATGGAGTGACCACCCAGGATAACAGTGCAACCACGAGTACTATCATGGCTCTGGCTTTGGTAATTAGCTTTATATGCTTAGTGCCTAGCAACCTTACCTGAAACATGGGCAAGAAGGGGAGCGGTAGGTGCTGGCAGCCCACGTTAACATGGGGTCGTATTCTTGGCTAAGGTACCTCACCCAGGGGGCCACCACCATCGTCTTTAGAAATCTTAGCGGGTTGCTTCGTATTAAGTGTATTTTGTGAAAGCCTCATAATGGATCCCTAGCCATTCACCTCGGCAGTGTCTAAGGGTCCGATCAACCCGGGCTAGATGGGATACATGGCTTGTGGGTAAAGTTGTACCACCTCTGCAGAGTGTAAAACTGATATATCAGTCGTGCTCCCGGTTAAGAGCGACCTAGACTCCTCACATGATAATTGAACTTGAAGATGGAATTAAATTGAGATCCGATGATCTGCCAATAATTTGCTTAAGTGATTTCACTTAAGTGTTTTTGTTATATTCATATTCCTTTGTTTAAATGGGATATTTGGGATTCACATTTAATAGTAAGACATGTGTTGTTAATAAAATATTGACCAACTAAAATGCTTACTGCTCAACCTTAGCCACACCTTGTTATATCTGCATTACTTTTTCCCCCACTTGCTGAGCCCTGACCATAAGTGAGCTCACCCTTGCTAATATTTTGATCAGAGGGTGATGCTGGAGACTTTGATGGAGATTTTATCGACGACGATGAATTCTAAGTCTAACGATGCGCCGGTCATCTTCCTGTGGGAGATCGTCCAGTTGTATATTTCCGCTTTACTTTGATGTGATACTTGTTAAAGATACAATGTTTCAAATGATGTAATAAAGTATTATACTCTCTTTACGCCTTTATTGCATTGTCTTTTGATATACTACACTTGTGACATCAACATATGTATGGAAATGGATCCTGGCACACATATGGTATGCGCTCGGTTCTACCCCTGGAACCGGGTGTGACAATGGAATACCTCTTTGATGAACCTTGCAGCCATTAGCTTGTGGACCTCCTCGCCTATGGATCTGCGCTTTTCTTCATCAAAACGGCGCAGGTGCTGTTTCATGGGTTGGGCTCCGGCTCGGATGTCCATTGAGTGCTCGGCGACATCCCTCGGTATGCCCGGCATGTCCGAGGGACTCCATGCAAAAACTTCGGCATTTGCACGGAGAAAGTCGACGAGCACTGCTTCCTATTTGGGGTCGAGCTTGGAGCCGATCCTCACTTTCTTGCTGGCTCGAAGTTGCCGGCGTGCCGCTTCGCGTCGGGCGCCTCTTTGGAGAGGCAATCCAGGTCGGCGATGAGGGCTTCGGACTCGACGAGGGCTTCGGCGTACTCCACGCATTCCACGTCGCACTCGTAAGCGTGGCGGTACGTGGGTCCGACGGTGATGACTCCCTTGGGGCCAGGCATCTTGAGCTTGAGGTAAGTGTAGTTGGGGATGGCCATGAACTTGGCGTAGCACGGTCTTCCCAGCACCGCGTGATAGGTCCCTCGGAACCCAACTACCTCAAAGGTGAGGGTTTCCTTTCAGAAGTTGGAGGGAGTTCCGAAGCAGACGGGTAAGTCAATCTGTCCGAGGGGCAGGATACGCTTTCCGGGTGCAATCCCGTGGAAGGGTGCTGCACCAGCCCAGATCTCGGATCGATCAACCCCCAAGAGCTCTAGGGTCTCGGCGTAGATGATGTTGAGGCTGCTGCCTCCGTCCATGAGGACCTTGGAGAGCCTAACGTTGCCGATGATTGGGTCGACGACGAGTGGGTACCTTCCTGGGCTCGGCACGTAGTCGGGGTGGTCGCCTTGGTCAAAGGTGATTGGCTTGTCGGACCAGTCTAGATAGACTGGCGTTGCTACCTTCACCGAGCAGACCTCCCGGCGCTCCTGCTTGCGGTGTCGAGCCGAGGCGTTCGCCACCTGTCTGCCGTAGATCATGAAGCAGTTGTGGACCTCTAGGAACTCTTCTTTCCCGTCACCTCCTTTCTTGTTGTTGCCTTGGTCCTTGCCACCTTTCGCCGTGGGTCCTGCCTTGTTAAAGTAGTGCCGGAGCATGTCGCACTCTTCAAGGGTGTGCTTGACGGGACCCCTGTGATAGGGGCATGACTCCTTGAGCATCTTGTCGAACACGTTGGCCCCTCCGGGAGGCTTCCAAGGATTCCTGTGCTCGGCAGCGGCGACGAGGTCCACGTCGACGGCGTTGCACTTCGCTTGCGCCTTCTTCCTGGTCTTCTTCTTCGTGCCACGCTGGACGGACGCCTCGGGGTCGTCTTCCTTCTACCTTCCCTGAGGCTGCTTGTCCTTCCGTAAGATGGCTTCGACCGCCTCGTGGCCAGAGGCGAACTTGGTGGCTATGTCCATCAATTTGCTCGCCTTAGTGGGGGTCTTGCACCCCAGTTTGCTCACCAGGTCCTAGCAAGTGGTGCCGGCGAGGAAAGCCCCGATGACGTCCGAGTCGGTGATGTTGGGCAACTCGGTGCGCTGCTTTGAAAACCGCCGGATGTACTCTCGCAGGGATTCCCTAGGCTGCTGGTGATAGCTCCGGAGGTCCCATGAGTTCCCAGGGCGCACGTACGTACCTTGGAAGTTTCCCGCAAAGGCCTTGACTAGGTCGTCCCAGCCGAAGATCTGCGCAGGGGGCAGATGCTCCAGCCAGGCCTGGGCAGCGTTGGAGAGGAAAAGGGGGAGGTTGCAGATGATGAGGTTGTCGTCGTCCGTCCCTCCCAACTGGAACGCCAGCCGGTAATCCGTGAGCCACAACTCTGGCCTCGTCTCCCTCGAGTACTTGGTGATGGTAGTCGGGGCCCGGAACTAGGCAGGGAACAACGCTCGTCGTATGGCTCGGCTAAAGACCCGTGGGCATGGTGGTTCAGGTGAGGGGCTCCGATCCTCCTCACTGTCGTAGCGTCCCCCACGCCTGGGGTGGCAACCTCGGCGCACCTTTTCCTCGAGGCGGACTCGACGGTCGCGGCGGCGCTGATCGTCGCCGAGGCGATCCCTGGCTGTAGGTGTCTCGTCTCTTGTAGGCTCGGTGTGGACCGAGGCCTCGCGCGTGTGTCGGGAGGATGCTACGTGATGCACCAAGGGGCACCCTCACCTTCGGGAGGCGGAGCTCTCGGCTCGTCGGGCTGCGGCGTTTTCCAGGAGGTTCTTGAGCTCGCCCTGGATACGTTGCCCTTCGGTGGTGGATGGCTCCGGCATCGTTCGAAGCAATACCGCCGCTGCAGCCAGGTCCTGGCTAGCCCCATTGATGGCCGGGGGCAGCATTGCCCTGGCATCGTCGATAATGTGACGTTGGACGTCCCGGGCTCGATGACGCGCTCCTCTGACGAGCGCTCAGCCTGCCCACTCTCGCTCGAGGTTTTGTTGGAGCTGCACAAGTCGCCCCGTTTCTTCGTTGAGCTTAGCCTACATCTCGCGGAGTTGCTCGAGCCGTGAGCCCTGGTCCCCCGTGGGGACCTAGGCCACAGCTAGCTCCCGCGGGATCTCAACGCAAGATGCAGGTGCAAGGGCGCCGTCGCCCCCTGGCATGCCGGGGTGATTGTCTCCGTCGTGATCTTCCTGATCGATGTGGAAGCACTCGCGAGTTGGGTCGCAACCCTCGTCGTCGAGGTTGTGGCCATCATCAGAGCAGCCGGAGAGGCAGTGGTCACATGCGGACATGAAGTCACGCATGGCACCGGGATCACAGAGTCCGGAGAAATCCCAACTAACGTCGGGGTCGTCCTCTGTTGGTTGGTAGACAGCGGTGAAGTTGCATCGGAGATGGAATGCGTCGTTATCTCAGGCGCGAGACTGAGGCCCGACAAGTCCTTCGCAAAGGTGCCGGCGTCGTCAGTCCGCCTGGGGCTGGCGTTTTGCTGGGAAGCGACACCCGTCGTTGTCCCAGGTGTGAGGATAACACCCGACATGTCCCCCGCAGGGGTGTCGGCGTTGTCGACTCGCTCTGGTCCGACAGCCGTCGAGGCGCTGCCCCCTGCCTGGCCATGGTTGCCCCGTCTCCGTCTCCTCCGGCGAGGAGGGTGGCGGGGTTGACTCAGGTGTTCCTCTTCCGCCACGTGGAGATGTCGTCGTCGAGTTCGTCTCCGCTGGGCGAGCCGACGACCGTCGTTGTTGTCGTGCTGCGGGGGGAGCAGTACCATGTCGTAGCCGCTGTCGGGGGACATGAACTCGAGACTTCCGAAGCGGAACACCGTCCTAGGCTGAAGAGGCTGCTGAAGATTGTCCATCTGGAACTCAACGGGAAAGTATTGTCAACACGCAGCGAGCCCCTACCTGGTGCGCCAACTGTCGGTGTTTCGGACCCAGGGGACCCTCAACCGGACCGACTAGTGAATTTTGTGCCGCGTGCCCCTGTCCAGATGGGTTGATGCAAGATAGAACACAAGAGGGGGAATGAGGCTTATATTATCTTGCATCGGGGGTGCTTGCAGTAGGGGTTACAAGCTGAGCGAGAGCGAGAGCAAGAGAGAGAGAGAGGGTTCGGCCTTGAGTCGTCTGAGTTAGCCTCCTCCGTGTCTCTCCCACTCTGTCTGCCTCTGCTCGCTTCTGCCCGCCCTCTCTTTTCTCTCCTCCTTTAGGAAGGCCCTGGACATCCCCTTTTATAGATACAAGGAGATGGTCCAGCTGTTCAATGGGGGTGTAGCTATGTGCTAACGTGGCCGGCGGAGAAGTGCTTGAGCCCTGTAGAAGTGCAGCTGGCGGTGCGGCATGGATCCTGCTGACATTTCCTTGCTTCCGTAGAGAGCTTGGGGACTATTGACGTCATGGACGCATGCGGGGAACCATCATTACCTATTGCCGGAGTAATCTAGATGTGACTCCGGTCTTGTTCCTTTGTAGCCTGAGGCGGCTAGCTAGAGGTAGGGTAATGATGTATCCCCTGTAGCGTAGTCGGTCCGAGGCCGAGGTCGGGCGAGGCGGAGTCCTTCTCCCGAGGCCGAGGTCGGGCGATGCGGAGTCCTTCTCCCGAGGCCGAGGCTGAGGCCAAGGTCGAGGTCAGGCGAGGCGGAGACCTTCTCCCGAGGCCGAAGCTGAGGCCGAGGCCTGGGGTCGGGCGAGGCGGAGCTCCCTGTTGCGCCCGAGGCCGAACTCAGGAAAGGCCGTGACTGTTGTTAGTCTTTCCCTGATGGTTGGCACAGTAGCCGGAGCGGGGCGAACAGTGCTGTTTTCCTGTCAGAACGGTCAGTGAAAGGGTGAAGTGACTGCGGTCACTTCGACCTTGCCGACTGAGGCGCGCGTGTCAGGATAATGTATCAGGTGATCCTCGCATTAAATGCGCATGCGATACGGTCGGTTGGTAAGGCGATTTGGCCGAGGTCGCTGCACGACAAGGTTTGCCCGAGCTTGGCTTCGGGCAAGCCGAGGGTGCGCCCACTGCCTGTGGAGGCTCTCGGGCGAGGCGTGAATCCGCCTGGGACTACTGTTTCCGCCAGAGGCTGGGCTCAGGTGATGCGAGATTGCGTCCCTTGGCAGACGAGGCCTTGACTTGAACCGTGTTTATCAGTCTTTACGGTTTGTTCTAAAGACGTTTTTCAGCCGTGTTTAGGAGTGTTGGGGGTACCCCTAATTACGGTACCCGATAGTGCCATTATCTATATATATACAATTTATTTTTTGGATAGTATAAATTTTGTAGTATCATATCCGGTCCTATATTTAGATAAATCCTTGCTCTGCCACTGCGCCCGAACGCATAGCATCAGGTTTTAAGTTTGTTGGACGAACACTCCATAAAAAAGGCTAACCCATTAAAGAGTTGCACCATCAACCATATACGACGTGATTGGTTGCCCGGGCAACTAGCGCATGGCGCGCGCTGGCCTAGCCGGCCCCAAACTCCATTTTTCTGGGTTCACGTGCATGCAACCGAAATAGTTTGGTTTGGTATACGATGCACCCACTTATGCAGGCTCAATAATTCTCATGCAAGCATTCAATCAAAGGCTATGGCATAGTCAACGCACTATGCGTAGAACTAGGTTAGCGAGTAGCAGGCAACCAATTAGACCGATAAAGTATGTCCACCCACACCCATAGCTCACAATGTGAAAATATTCCAACACGGATCTCCGTGCACGCCCCCCCCCCCCCCCCCCCCCCCCCCGTGGGTTTAGAAGTCTCGTGTCTTCGTTTTCCAGGCGTGATGAGATATGCTTTCGACTGGGTCAAAGTATCACTGGAGTTCGTTTCTGAATTCTGATACATGGTTACGCTTATCGCCGCGCCGTACATGCATCTGTGGGCACACGAGAGCTTATGGGTGGGTGGGTGGCTCTTGACATTTAGCTCCAAAGTATAAAGACGACGTCTCTATCTGCTCTTCGTTGTCCTCCGGCCCAGTTGTCAGCTGCTGCCCTAGCGACGACGGAAAATACATGGGCGTTCTTACTTCTCGCCGAGCGCAATTCCTGTCAAGATGGCAACGTCAATTGCACGCATGGTGCTGGGACACGGGAAAACATTCCAGAATGGCATCCACCCACTGAACTTGGAATGGCACCGTGGCACATGCATGTATATTCGTCTATTTCTCTGGAACATGAGGAATTCTGAAACAGGAGAATTTTCAAATTACAAGGAAACTTCTCATGGGTCAAGGTGGTGTTCCGTGTAGTCATCATCATCATTACATACTAGGTGAGTGTCCGTGCATTGCAACAGAAACATATAATACCACAATAACTTATGTACAAATGTACGTTATATTATTATGAAAAAAGATTTCATAATTCATTTATGATTCTAGGCATATATAATCCTCTGTTTCACCACTACATTACAACCAATCAGTATTATGCAACCATCTAATTATAAATATTCTACATAAGTTTATGGAATGAACTTTGAAACAAGTTCTTTCAGGCCACATGTAGAAGCCACGATAGAAAAATGCAAGTTTTTTAAACAAGTTCTTTCTCACAAAAGGGCGTTCTCGCGGATCCTTGTTGTATATATGGGGCAAAGTACCAAATCAAAGGACACAAGAAACCTAAAAGGTAACTATAACCACAATATGCTCAATTGATAATTGTGAACCAAAGTATATATGAAGGTTGTACTAAAGAATACTTACAAAGATCACTATCTGGCTATCTAGCAATCCACCAAAGTTCTGTAAACATTTCACAGTGAGCAAGAAAGACAGAAATAATAATATTTGCTTGTGTTTGCTAGTAGTCTCAAAACAGGATTGCCCCCCACCAAAATGAACAACAGAGTTCACACACCTTTTGTGAGAACTCAACTTGGTGAATCAGAGAATAGTGGAAGATGTGAGGAGGAACGGGGTGGGGTGGCGGCCTCGACTATCTCTTCCCTTCGGATTTCTTTAATACTCGTCGTTGTGGTGCAGCGTCGTTGGAAGGTCGCCCCCAATGATGGGAGGAGATTGCAGGGGCGATGATGGAGGGTGCAGCCACAACGACGATTACCTTCCATCGGGTGCGCGGAGCGGGTCTCTGGTTTGGGGGCGACCTTCCATCGGTGGACGCGTGGTGGGGGAGGCGGCGAGGTGAAGCTGCGCGAGCGGGTGCGCGGATTGTGGAGGCAATCGCGCGGTCTCTGGTTTGGGGCGACCTTCCATCGGCGTCCGCGCGGTGGGGGAGACACCGAGGCTGAATCTGCGCGACCTTCCATCGGTAGACGTGGACGCACGGATTCTGCGGATCGCGGAGGCAGCCGCGCTATCTCTGGTTTGGGACGACCTTCCATCAGCGTCCGCGTGGTGGGGGAGGCGTCGAGGTGAAGTTGCGCGACCTTCCATCGGCAGACGCGAACGCACGGTGGGGTGACCGTGCGATGGGAGCCGGTAGACGTGGATTCTGCGGACGCGAATTCTGCAGACGCGGACGCACGGTGGGAGCGCAGCGCGGCAGAACATGGCGCACGGAGTGTGGACGCCTACAATGGTGTCTTATAGAATAATATAACATCCTTAGTGTTATAGAATAGTACAACGCACGAGCACACAAACATATTTAATATCCATAAAATAAAAAAATAAATTTAATATCAAAGTGAACATATAGTTCACATATCAGATATTAAACTAATAAGCACAAATATTACACCTTAGCTAAAAGGCCGAGAAATATTGCTCTCAAAAGCTTTTTAATATGATGTCGTGTTAGCACAACATCCTCAGTGTTACAGCAGCACTACATTGCTCGGCAGTAGCAAATAGGGTAGCCTGAATAGCTAGCTCAAAGATTTCCTTGTATAGCCTCTGAGATCGTACATATTGAAAAGCTCTTTTGCAGTCAGTACAGAGGAAGGTATCAACAATAATCTGAGAAAGATAAATCATTGTCAAGACATATAGTACAAGTGACACATACACTAATCTGAACTAATTGGATAGACAACAAAACTTATCTAGAAATGTCATAAACTTTCAATTACCATGGTCCTAATCATTGAAATAGCTTGCCATCTCTCAAATAGTGGACAAGATATATGGAGAGTAGTACAAGAAAAGAGTGTGCCAATTGAGTAGTCTGCATAAAAGCAAACATAAAAGACCATTATGTTTTGAGTAATGGTTGATTAGGTTAGTAAATACCATTTTCAAAATTCACTAATCGGCTACAAACGTTGTCTTATTCAAATTTGTTACCGCACGATATTCATGTGAATCATTATCATTACTATTTACGTCACATTTCGTGAAGAAAACGACACCATATTGTATATCTAAATGCATAAGAAAAACTATTTATCTAATAAACTAAAACGGCTTATAATTAGTAGATATTGATAATGTTTATTATATATATTGATTAGAGATAGTTGGAATTATATCACAGGCTTGCCATCTTGTTGACAATCGGTGCTCGCTGGTGTCTGCAAACAGTTCTAGAAACAGAAACACAGTTTTTCAATCATTGGCTGAGAACCTGGAAGACAAATACTTGTTTCAAGCAAAACATGATCAATGATCTAATGCTCATGTCGTTCATGGAGGTGAGTGGGAACCTATAACAGATAACACGCCTGGACCCAGCAAAGCCTACGTTGATCAGCCCACGAGTAGGTTCTCCGCTTTGACTTATGCCAGGACATCGTCTTCAAAGAACGCCTGATGAAGGGCTTCTACGAGTGCCTTTGCATCGCTATCATGGACTATCAGCGACTTGTTAACCTGCTCAGGATGAAGACGTGGTGAATGTCAGTGCCGAAAACATGCATATGACAAACAAATTTTGCTCAATTTGGTTTCCTTTGATGATAGATGTTGTGACTAAGAACCATGGATGCAACAAGCCAACAAGCACGTAGTACTCATTTGGTGTGCTATGGTGACTCCAGCAAGCGAGGGAGTACCTTTGACGCTCCTTGAGAGATCATCTGAACATTAACCCCACTTTTCCTCAGCACATGTCACGTCTGAAGATTTATTAAATTGTTAATATATATGTTGATGTCCAATGAAAATAACATTAGAGAGGAAAAGCCAAATAAGAAATAATGAATGAAGATAGTGCTATTCTAGTATGAGAGATGATTGCTCCACATTTTCGATAAGTGAAATTATCGCCCTCTGCTGAAGTAGATGAACGATTGCTATTTTCTCAAGCTCTTCAACTACATGGTCAAGTTCCTGAAAGATTGTTAACAATTGTGAAGCACAGATAACTAAAATAAAAAAGTTCAGGCATGGACTATCAAGTCACTTGCAAAAAAAATCTCTCGTGTTTCTACTTGCTAGCTCTTCAACTACATTGTCAAGTTCCTGAAAATTTGTTAACAATGTGGAAGCGCAGAGAATTGTAATAAAAATATTTCTCTTAGAAATGCACTATCAAGTCACCAAAAACAATTTGTCATGTGCTTCTACTTGCTAATACAATAAAGGAATGGAAACACTTGCCTGTTGTATCAGTTCCCTACTCCAGATCTTTGATGGATCAAGTGACACAGAAACACTAACTTCACTGGTAGCAACACAATCCACAGATATACATAGATCTTCAAATATAGCAAATACCTGCTCAAGGTCACACATGCAGTGATTAGAACAGTGAAATATAAATACAAAAATGGCTCAGTGTTTAAGATACCCTTGCCAGAAAACCATACTGACCAAGCATCCGAGTGCTCACAATGTCCAACATAGCGACATTTGACTTGAGCACTATGCTAGTTAGTACAACCTAGTAGTGAAAAAGAGGGGCGAAAAAATCAATGCCTCGAAAGTCAAGCGGATGTGAGGATATATTTGAAGTTACCTACTACAGACCATATCCATGTCCCTTTGTCTGGTAATAACTAATAAGGGTGCCTGGAGCTTTAGGGTTGTATGAATTCTTAACCCTAACTGGAATATCCCCTTCTCCAGCAGGTCTCATCGATTGTGGATGCAAAACCTGCATTGGAGTGAACAGTCCACAATAACGATCCTAAATTTCTCGCTTCTGTTCAGGAGACTGACATCATGAGCTATATGTTCAATTCATGATGGTTAGTAAAGCAAATGCCAAGCAACAATCAATATAGCTTTAAAAGGTAAAAAGGGAACAGATGTTTATCTACTGAACATGATCTTTCATTTTTGAGAAGTATGCAACTGAAAGATTCGTTTATTCACTGAGAAGCAGCCTGCTCATGCTATGCACGGTTCAAGTCCTAAAAACGTGCAATAAGGATGAATATCATGTACCGTTGTTTAGTTCCAGAACTCTTTTCTCGAGCATTCAAAATATAATTTGTACAAAGATTCATTAGTGACAAAAATGAATCATCGCATGTCAACCATCATAGCCCCTTTAACAATCCAAGACAGATAATTTTTCTTGGGGGAAATGTTACTTTTAATTCTTCACTCAAAAGAAAGAGTACCTAAGCACCAAAATAAGCAAGTTCTGTGGCCTCTTCAAATGTTAAGTATGGAACAGTCTTTGCATGTGGGTAGATATTTGGATCACAAGTAAGTACACCATCAACATCTTTCCATACCTATCACAAGCACAATATGCTTTCAGACCAATTAGGCAATGTATGGGGATAAGCAATGATTTTCATGATATGCACATGCTAGCTTAGTGATTAGCATCAACTGTTGACTCAACTTTTTTCCTCAGAAAGAAAAATATGGTTTATTAAATATCTATCAGACTAAACATAGACCTAAATTTCTCTCAGTCCCAAGGCTTTACCAATGGTTGTAGCAGTCAAGTCGCTACCACCTCGGCCTAAAGTAGTTACAGCACCAGATTTCCAGCCCTACAAGTGATGGTGGTTGCAATAAACAAGTTGCTTCATGGATGAAGAAATTGTTTGTCGATGAGATACCTTCCCAAGGAACCCAGTAACAAACGTATCGCTGGATCCTGTATCCAGTCCCCATGAAGTCTCTTCGCAACAACAGGATAGGTTGCTTCTAAGATATCTGCATTACCAAATTCATCAGTTGTAATGAAACCAATATCAAATGCGTCATACTGCAAGAATTTTCAAATAATATTAATAATGAACTTGAGTTCACATCATTTTTTATAGATGCTTTTGTGGGCTCACGTACAAGATAAAAGCAGTCCGCCATCTCTTTTCTAGGACACAATTGAAACATGCCTTTTTCAAACAAACACAATTATCAGTTTATCACATGGCCTAATGATCACGTAGAAGTTTTGCCCAAATTCTACAGATCCAGTCCTCCACACATCAAACTCAAATCAGATGCACTAAAATCAACTACAGCTCCGGCCATGGAGCGCTTACTTCTACAAGCCAAAACATCGGAACAAACAGGTGTCGCCGCCGCCTCGTGAGTAACACCGTCCACACATACTGCTTAGCCCAAGGTGTCTCGCGTGAGAATAAGTGGAACCTGCCTGTGCACGATGCCAGAGAGCTGGGCAGAGCATCGGAGCACACCCGGGCGACATGACACCAGATCCAGGGAAGGTACGAGCGGATCCACACCTAGGGGCCCCAGATCCACACAGCCGTTGACCGGATGGCGACGACGCTGCTAGAGGTTCAATCGCAAGATGGAGAAAAGAGGGATAGAGGAGGGAGAAAAGGTGGTGCCGACAAGCGGCGGCCGGGAGAGGGGGCAATTGGTGGTTTTCGGCGGCGGTGCCAGAGTCGCCCAGAGAGACGATGCAGTGGTGCCGCTTATGACCATGTATATTCAAACTCGAACTTGCTTTGGTCTCCCACGCCATAGGATTACGGAAGGAAGAATTCGAGGCTTACCGCAGAATCCGTGAACTGATCCGCCATGGCCCGCCATCGCCCGACCTAGAAGCGCGCCGTGCAGGACGCCTCCAGCTACGCCTTGAACAACCCACGATGGTGGTCCTCGAGGAGGAGGTGGAGAGGTGCGTGAGGTGGTCGTGGAGGTCGTTCTGATGGGGACCGACGAGATGGGTCGGGTGGCGACGGTCCCGACGCTCGCTCGTCTCCGGATCTCTTCTTCCTCTCCGCCTCGCCCTTCCCCATCAGTATTGCCTCCGCGAGATTGGGGGTGGAACAGGGGGCAGGGGTCATGGAGAGAGATTGTCGGGGTTGGTGGGGTGGGGCACGCGGTCACGGAGGCAGGGGGTGGAGCCGAAGGAAGGTGCGCGAGGGGTAGGATGTCGGGCGCGGGGGCAATGATGGCGGGCGTCGACGGAGAATTTCCTAGGATTGCGCGAGGAGATCACCGTGCCGATGGAAGGTACGCCGTGCGCGAGGATGTCGGGGGCGGATTTTGGGGGCATGAGCAAGGAAGCGAGGGGGTGCACGGGGACGGGCAGAACCGTGGTGCACGTGTGGACGTCTACAATAGAGTCTTATAGAGTAGTAGGGATAAGAGCCATATTCTAACGCCTATGAAAATAGTCTGTGAGCATGGGCCACGTACGGGACATGGATTAAAGTATAATACGAATTCAAATATATAACATGTATATACTAAAAATATATATTTTTTGGGCTAAATTATTGATCAAAGTTTTAAAACGTTGACTTTCTAAAAACATGCACGTCTTATTTATTTTTTTGGATGGAGTTAGCTAGCTCTTTGATGAGACATGATCTTTAATTTAAGTTCTTAGAGTTTAATTTAAGTCTATGTTTTATTTGTGGGACATTATCTTTATTTAAATAAATAAAATAGGGTAATTAATATGTTTGCATTTATGTTGAGAACTTTTGAAACGTGCATTTACTCTATGTTTGAAATCCACATCAAAGATTTGGATTTGAATATTTAAAACAAAAACCAGAAATTACAAAAAAGGAAAAATAAAATAAAAATAAAACCCTCCCTCGGGTCAGTGGTCCGAAACCAGCCGGCCCATCCACGCGTGCCCGTGAGCCTAGCTGGGGCTGGCGTCGACAGGTGGACTCGATTTCAGCCGCCCCTTTACCATGAGCACATGCACGGTAGCTCCCTAGCTAGTGGGCTCCACGCACTAGTCTCTCCGCAACGCACCAAGTCATGACCGTGGACCCTACTTGCCAGTGAGGCGTTTCCATCGCCGTAGCTGAAACACAATCATGTGTGATCTCCAGTGAAGACAACTGGCACAACGAATCCCCCTAACCGTCCAGCGTGCACTTGTGTGGGGGTATATAATTCTCCCGCAGGCCTCGCCTGCGACACCAAGTAGTTGTGATCACTAGAACACGTGCCACCGTCACCAACCGCGAGGAAGGGAGTGGCTGCTACCTTGGGATTCTTGAGACGGGCTCAAAATAAGTTTGGCTTAAAGATAAAAAAGATAAGAAGCGGTAATAGGACGGAGTTTAAGAACTCTCAAATTGAAGGCTTCCTTGAGGATGAGGGCATCAAGCATGAGTTATCTTCTCCCTACACACCTCAACAAAATGGTGTAGTGGAGAGGAAAAATAAAACTCTACTAGACATGGCAAGGACACTGGACCGGTTTTAGGCCGAGGCGATTAACATCGCCTGCTACTCCATCAACCGGCTCTACCTTCACCGAATCCTCAAGAAGACATCATATGAACTCCTCACTAGTAAAAAGCCCAATGGGCTAGTTGAAGTTTCTTGTGACATTGTGTTTGATGAGACTAATGGCTCCCAAGTGGAGCAAGTTGATCTTGATGAGCTAGATGATGAAGAGGCTCCATGCGCCGCGCTAAGGAACATGTCCATTGGGGATGTGTGTCCTAAGGAATCCGAAGAGCTTCCACAAGCACAAGATCAACCGTCATCTTCAAATCAAGCATCTCCACCAACTCAAGATGAGGAACAGGCTCAAGGCGATGAAGAATAAGATCAAGAAGATGAGCCACCTCAAGAAGAGGTCAATAATCAAGGGGGAGATGAAGAAAATAAAGAAGATGAACAAGAGATTCAGGGTCAAAGACCGCCACACCCAAGAGTTCACCAGGCGATTCAAAGAGATCACCCCATCAACTCCATTCTTGGTAACATTCATAAGGGGGTAACTACTCGATCTCGAGTCGCACATTTTTGTGAACATTACTCTTTAGTCTCCTCTATTGAGCCATACAGGGTAGAGGATGCACTAAGAGATTCGGATTAGGTGCTGGCTATGCAAGAGGAGCTCAACAACTTCACGAAAAATGAGGTATGACATTTAGTTCCGCGTCCTAACCAAAATGTTGTAGGTACCAAGTGGGTATTCCGCAACAAGCAAGACGAGCATGGTGCGGTGATAAGGAACAAAGCCCGACTTGTGGCCAAAGGTTATTCACAAGTCGAAGGTTTGGATTTTGATGAAACTTATGCACCCATAGCTAGACTTGAGTCAATTCGCATATTACTTGCCTATGCTACTTACCATGGCTTTAAGCTTTACAAATGGACGTGAAAAGTGCCTTCCTCAATGGACCAATCAAGGAAGAGGTCTATGTTGAGCAACCTCCCGGCTTTGAAGATAGTGAGTACCCTAACCATGTTTATAAACTCTCAAAGGCGCTTTATGGGCTCAAGCAAGCCCCAAGAGCATGGTATGAATGCCTACGAGATTTTCTTATCACTAATGGCTTCAAAGTCGGCAGGGCCGATCCTACACTCTTTACTAAAACTGTTGCAAATGATTTGTTTGTATGCTAAATTTATGTTGATGATATTATATTTGGGTCTACTAACAATCTATTTGTGAAGAGTTTAGTAGGATCATGGTACAAAAATTCGAGATGTCAATGATGGGGGAGTTGAGATATTTCTTAGGATTTCAAATCAAGCAACTCCAAGACGGCACCTTCATCAGCCAAACAAAGTACATTCAAGACATACTTAACAAGTTTGGAATGAAGGATGTAAAACCCATCAAGACACCCATGGGAACTAATGGGCATCTCGACCTCGACATGGGAGGTTAATCCATAGATCAAAAGGTATATCGGTTGATGATAGGATCTTTACTCTATTTATGTGTATCTCGACCGGATATTATGCTTTCTGTATGCATGTGTGCAAGGTTCCAAGCTGATCCTAAGGAAGTTCACCTTAGGGTCGTGAAGAGAATCATGAGATACTTAGTTTACACTCCTAAGTTTGGGCTTTGGTACCCCAGGGGATCCACCTTTGATTTAATAGGTTATTCCGATGCCGATTTGGCAGGGTGTAAAATTGATAGGAAGAGCACATTAGGGACTTGTCAGTTTCTAGGGAGATCCCTGGTGTCTTGGGCTTCAAAGAAACAAAACTCAGTAGCTCTTTCCACCGCCGAAGCCGAGTATATTGCCACAGGACATTGTTGTGCGCAATTACTTTGGATGAGGCAAACCCTCAGGGACTATGGTTACAAATTAAGCAAAGTCCCTCTCCTATGTGACAATGAGAGTGCTATCCGCATGGCGGAAAATCCCGTTGAACACAGCCGCACTAAGCACATAGACATTCGGTATCACTTTCTAAGGGATCACCAACAAAGGGGGATATCGAAATAGCCTATATTAACACCAAAGATCAATTAGTCGATATCTTCACCAAGCCACTAGATGAGAAAACCTTTAGCAAACTTAGGAATGAGCTAAATATTCTTGATTCCCGGAATTTTGATTGAAACATTGCACAAATAGCTCATCTATATACTATCTCTTTCATTTGGTACATTTACATATTTCTTATTCTTCTTGTGCCAAAGCTAAGACTAATGTGTTTCCATGAGTATTTCTTGTGTTAGTCCTAGATTGAAAGGGAAATGGAGTACTTTGCAAAGACATCGTTTCCACTCAACTCCAATGGTATTACTTAACTTTGCCGGTATTCCGCCATCTCTCCACATTGGTATAATCTTTCACTCATATCTATATTATCAATGGGGTAGAAAATGTAATAAGGGCTCCAACGTTCTCTGTTTTTGACGATTAATGCCAAAGGGGGAGAAAATATTAAGCCCAAAGCAAAAGGACCGCACCACCACCATTTCAAAAATTTTCAAAATGAAAGATTTATTTGGTAATCATAAATGTTTGTTTTTCAAGTAGTACTCAAGATAAATTTCACATTGGTAAATTTCAAATTGGTATCTATGCTTATAAAATTAAGATTTCAAAATTGGTATCCATTTCAAAATCCTCTTGAAAGCTAAGAGGAGAATTTCATTCAGGGGAGCTTTTAATTAATCAAAGGAAAAGCATTTGAAATAGGGGGAGAAATTTCAAAACTTGAAAATGCTTCTTACAATTTTTGACTATTTGCAAAAGATCTTTGAAAAGAATTTGAAAAGATTTGCAAAAACAAAAAACATGTGGTGCAAAAGTTGTCCAAAATGTAAATAAAAGAAAGCAATCCATTCACTCGTATTCATATGCAACAAGACTTTCATATTGGTTTAATTCTAAGTAACCTATGCACTCACCATATACAAACTAGTTTTTTTTCTGCACTTTGTATATTTGCTTTGGTTTGTGTTGGTATCAATCACCAAAAAGGGGGAGATTGAAAGGGAAATAGGGTTAACCTTTACCCACAATTAGTTTTGGTGGTTGAATGCCCAACACAAATAATGGACTAACTAGTTTGCTCTAGAATATATGTTCTACAGGTGCATAAAGATTCAATGCAAACCAATAAAAGATTGAAGGGTTCAAATACAAAGGATCAAAGAAACCGAATGTGCCCTGGTCTGGCGCACCGGACTGTCCGGTGCACCAGGACCGTACAAGGACGAACTGGCCACTCTCGGGTTTCTCCAGGCGCGCTCCGCTATAATTCACCAGACTGTCTGGTGTGCCACAGACTGTCCGGTGCACCAGCGGAGCAATGGCTCTTTTGCGCAACGGCCGGCTGCAAAAGCTGAAGAATCAGATGAACAGTGAAGAACAGTGCGCGTAGAGTCAGAGCCGCCCGTCAGAGGCGCACCGGACAGTGAACATTACCTGTCTGGTGTGGCACACGACTGTCCGATGCCACTACATGACAAAGCCTCCAACGGTCAAATGCTCCAGAACCCTAACGGTTGGGTGACGTGGCTGGCGCACCGGACTGTCCATTGCGCCCATCGACAGCAGCCTGCCCCAACGACTTTGTGGTGGTTGAGAACTATAAATACCCCCCAACCACCACCACTCCAAGCATCCAAGTATCCAGCACTCCACATTCAATACAAGAGCTAGTGCATTCACTCCTAGACACAATTCAATAGAATCAAAACCTCTCCAAGTCCCAAATCAATTCCAATCACCTAGTGACTTGAGAGAGAGTTTGTTTGTGTTTTTTGCGCTCTTGTTGCTTGGATCGCCTTCTTCCTTCCTCATTCTTGTTCCCAAGTGTTTTGTAAGCCAGGCAAGAGACACCAATTGTGTGGTGGTCCTTGTGGGGTCTAAGTGACCCGTGAGAATTAAGGAGAAAGCTCACTCGGTCTAAGTGACCGTTTGAGAGAGGGAAAGGGTTGAAAGAGACCCGGTCTTTGTGACCACCTCAACGGGGACTAGGTTCTTTAGAACCAAACCTCGGTAAAACAAATCACTGTGTTCATCCGCTTTATTTCTTGGTTGATTTGTTTCCCCTCTCCCCCGGACTCGGTTTTAATTCTAACACTAACCCCGACTTGTAGTTTGTGTTTTAAGTTATAAATTTCAGGTTTCACCTATTCACCCCCTCTAGGCAACTTTCAGAGAGTCCGACAATTGTTCATCAGAGCTCTAGGAAGCCGAGGAGGGGGCACGTCGTCGTGGACAGTGCGATGATCGGGTGGACAACTGGTAAGGTCCCCCCTCTCATCTTTGCCTCATCACGGTAGTCGAACGTATCCCGGTCGAATTTGGTCAGGTTAGGGTGGCGGGCTGCCGGGAATTTCTCGTCAGAGTTGGGCGACGCTGCGACATCCCTACTTGTTGTGGCTAGGGGTTGGAGACCGATGTTTGGTGCCAAATCTAGGTCAACCTGAACT
Source organism: Zea luxurians (assembly GCA_029449295.1). NCBI lineage: Eukaryota > Viridiplantae > Streptophyta > Magnoliopsida > Poales > Poaceae > Zea > Zea luxurians. The sequence continues at coordinate 2,352,834 of JAOPSE010000148.1, read as the reverse complement.
AGGGCATTGAGGGCATCATGTGGGGGACGATATATTTTCGGTGCGATGCCCTGGTTCCCGGACCAGGGGTCGCCGGAGTGTACACCGCCATGGGAGGTGGGTGGCGGAGCTCAGTGTCGTCACCTGGATTTTGTAGGTGAGGGCGATCGTGTCGGAGCCACCCGATCTGGGATGGATGTCCCTGATTAAGTTCGATGATATCGATTCGGCATTTTAAACCTTGATCGTCGATACGTGATCCTATGGCCATCAGTGCGTACCACTTCTGGTTAACATAGATCTAATTTGTGCCATTGATATTGGATCAAATGACTGAGATATATTCATATGCCTTCGCCGCACACCTTTTACATAAGAGACCCTGGGAAACATGATAAGTAACCCATAGTCCACTAGAATATAAAGATCCCTACTATTTGGTCCTGTTTTTTAGCAAATAAAACCCTGAGTTCCCTGATTTTCATACACGCAGCCTAGATCCCTGATATAAATGAATTTAAAATATGGAAACTGATTTCTAGAATAAAAATAATTCCAAAACATAGAAAATCCATAACTAATTCGTTCTAACTCCGATTTTAGTGGTTCTCGAACCTACGATTTCATGTCGAAGTATAGGATAATACTATGCAGTTCGTTCCCATATTTGGTGTGATGTTAATTTTGCTCCTATATTGTTTGTTTGTATCGATGCGAGTAGACAAGAAAGTGACCGAGGAACCAGAAGCACATCAAGTGGAAGATTCTGAGCATGAACTCGCTGAAGGCAAGTTGTGCCCTTGATCACATTCTTTTACATAATAATGTTCCTGTTATTCACCGTGACATGCTTAGGTTAATTTTGTCGGCGTTTCGGACCTGGGGGGTCCCTGGACCGACTAGTAAATTTGTCGCTGCGTGTCCCTACCCAGATGGGTTGGTGCGAGATGGAACACAAGGGGAAAATGGGCCTTGTATTATCCTGCACCAGGGTGCTCATAGTAGGGGTTACAAGCGCTGCGAGAGAGCGAGAGCGGGATAGCAAGTAGGAGAGAGCGAGAGAGAGAGAGGGTCTGGCCCTGCCCGTCTTCTCTCGTCCCTTTGTCGTGCGTCTTCTCGTCTCCCCAGCTCCTGGACATCCCCTTTTATAGACATAAGGAGATGGCCTAGTTGTACAATGGGGGTGTAGCTATGTGCTACGTGGCCAGCAGGGAAGTGCATGGTCGCTATGTACATGTTAACGTGTCCGTTGGAGAAGTGCATGAGCCCTGTAGATGCACAGCTGTTGGCGCTGCATGGATCCTGCTGACGTCTCCTTGCTTCCGTAGGGGGCTTGAGAACCACCGACGTCATGGACGCACGCGGGGAGCCATCATTGCCTATTACCGGGGTAAGCTAGATGGGACGCCAGTCTTGTTCCTTCGTAGCCTGAGCTAGCTAGGAGTAGGGTATTGATGTATCCCTTGTGGCGCGGTCGATCTGAGCCCAAGGTTAGGTGAGGCGGCGGCTCCTTCGAGGCCGAGGTTGAGGCCGAGGCCCAGGGTCGGGTGAGGACGTGACTCTTCCTGAGGCCGAGGCTAAGGCCGAGCCCTGGGGTCGGGCGAGGCGGAGATCTCCTCCCGAGGCTAAGGCCGAGGCCGAAGCTTGAGGTCGGGCGAGGCAGAGCTTCCTGTTGCGCCCGAAGCTGAACTTGGCTGTTGTCGGTTTCACCCGGGTGGTTGGCACAGTAGCCGGAGCGGGGTGAGCGGCGCTGTTTTCCTGTCAGATCAGTCAGTGAAAGGGCGAAGTGACTGCGGTCACTTCGACCTTGTCGACTGAGGCACGCGTTTCAGGATAAGGTGTCAGGCGATCCCTGCATTAAATGCACATGCAATACGGTCGGCTAGTAAGGCGATTTGGCCAAGGTCGCTTGCCCGACAAGGCTTGCCTTTGGCTGAGCCGAGGGTGTGCTCACTGCCTGAGGAGACCCTCGGGCGAGACGTGAATTCGTCCGGGACTACTGTTCCCGCCCGAGGCCGGGCTCGGACGAGGCGAGATCGCGTCCCTTGGTAGACGAAGCTTTGACTTGACCTGCATTGTCAGTCTTTATGGTTTGTTCTGAAGGTGTTCACCAGCCGTGTTTAGGAGTGTTGTGGGTACCCCTAATTACGGTACCCGACAGTAGCCCTCGAGCCTCGAAGGGAGTGTAGGCACTCGCTTGGAGGTTCTGCCAGATTTTTGTGAGGGGACCAGCCTTTCTCGATTATGTTTCGTTCCGGTGGGTGCGCGCGAGCGCACCCGCCGGGTGTAGCCCCCGAGGCCTCGGAGGAGTGGTTTGACTCCTATGAGGTCTTAATTCTTGCTATGATGCCTCGGTCAGCCTGGTTGTTCCCTTATGCGGCCTGGCCGCAGCCCGGGTGCACGGTCAGGCTCCGAGTTTTTTGAGCTGGTTTGTTGACGCTGTCAACAGTTTTGGCCGTAGCCGGGTGCGAGGGCAGCCCCCGAGCCTCTGCACGGAGCGAGAGGACGATCAAGGACTGTCTCGACTTTTATCATATGCCCCTTTCGTCGCCTTTTCGCAAGGAGGAAGGGGGAAAGCGCCACGTTACCCTCAGAGGGCACCGATCATGGTGTTTCCAGTGAGTTGCTAACGGGTAATCCGAGTGGACGCCCATGCCCCGTTTGTTAAGGGTCGGCTAGTGGCCCAGAGGCGCGCTCCAAAAGTACCTGCAGGGGATTTGCTGGACCTGGACCCATTTCGATAGGGTCTGAGGGCTCGGTGCCTCCCTCTAGTAGGATTCCATTACAAATCGTTCCCGCTGGTCTCAGAAATGTCCTAGGGTACCTCGGGAGCGTAGCTCGAGCCTCGGCCATGTAATGGACGTACCCAGGGTCATCCCTCGCTATGCGTGCTCTGGGGCGGCTGTCGAACCCTTCCGAGGGGCTAGCCTCTGAACCCCTGATCAGTAATGGGTGCGGAGCCTGAGTGCTCTGGGGCGGCTGTCGAACCCTTCCGAGGGGCCAGCCTTCTAACCCCTGATTAGTAATGGGCGCGGAGCCCGAGTGCTCTGGGGCGGTTGCTGGACCCCGCAGGGCGCAACCTTCGAACCCATGATTAGTAGGAGGACTCGGGGGGCCCGAGTGCTCTGGGGCGGTTGCTGGACCCCGCAGGGCGCAACCTTCGAACCCCTGATCAGTAGGAGGGCTCGGGAGCACGAGTGCTCTAGGGCGGTTTGCTGGACCCCGCAGGGCGCAACCTTCGAACCCCTGATCAGTAGGAGGGCTCGGGAGCCCGAGTGCTCTGGGGAGGTTTGCTGGACCCCGCAGGGCGCAACCTTCGAACCCCTGATCAATAGGAGGACTTGGGAGCCCGAGTGCTCTGGGGGGGTTGCTGGACCCTGCAGGGCGCAACCTTCGAACCCCTGATCAGTAGGAGGGCTCGGGAGCCCGAGTGCTCTAGGGCGGCTGTCGAGCCCTTTCGAGGGGCCAGCCTTCGAACCCCTGATCATTAATGGGCGCAGAGCCCGAGTGCTCTGGGGCGGTTGCTGGACCCCGTAGGGCGCAACCTTCGAACCCTGATCAGTAGGAGGGCTCGGGGGCCCGTTTCCTTCACGGAGAAGGATCCTTTTCGAAATATCCCCTTTCCCGGTCCCTGTGGCAAGAGAGAGAGGGGAAACAGAAAAGGATATGAATTTAAATAACGTGGCGCACCTTTTTTGACGCGGTCATCATGACGGAGGTGAAACGTCGCCCGCTTCGCTTGCCAAAGGTGTTGCTTGCTCTGCCAAGGAGTTAATGCGACGGGACAGGCGATTCGTGGGGCGTCTGTTGCGCGTGCGCGAGTCGTTCGAGGAACGGAACACGGGCGCATCGTCTTTACGCCGTGGGAGAGGGCTCCCCTGCTACTTCAGGAAAGGATGCGAGCCTGGGGGTGATTTGACCGCTGCTTCCGCTCATCTGTTGTAGCAGTTATTGCCGGTCCGCTTTGGCCATATCAACTACCGCGCCTACCCCCGCGGCTGACTGACCCGTGATCGTCGCACTTAATTGGCACTATTGGGTCACGCGCGGGGCTGCCTCGAGTCGCGGCACTGGTTCCGCAGTCGAGAAGACGCAGCATTGGCGCAGGTGGCGGTGCGGTTTCCTTGGACGTAGTGACCGTCTCGCCGGTTACATGATATGTGGGACCGGGCCTCCATGCTGGTCCACCGGATGTGACGAAGCCGAAAGGATGCATAACCGCGGTGCGGTTGCATGCTCCCTGTGTGGCGGCTCGCCCTTTCATCCGCTGGTTTCGACGAGGATGAGGGAACGCTTATAACCGCAGGGCGGTTACATGCGTGCGGCGGTTTGCCTCCTTCGCGTTTCGGGTCAGCTTCTCATGACGTGTGGGACCGAGCTCCCGTGTCGCAAGGTGGGAACCCTGGAGCACGTTGGGTGAGACTTTGCCCATGACACTTGGGGGTGCGAGTGAGGAGATCCTCCTATAAAAGGGGATCGATCCCCCGGGCAGTAGCCATGCCTTCGCACTCCTCTCTTGTATCGTTCCCTTTTACCTTCCGAGCCCCCAAATGGGGCATAGCTGTGTGGCTCTCTTCTTGCTGCTGTTTGAGAAGCGCAACCTCATGGGGGTTGGCGCTCTTCAGTCGTCGCTCGGCTTCAAGGATTTTCATCATGCAGCCCGGCTGCAGTCCCTCACAAATGGTCATCCGTAGGGATGATCACTAGCCTTGTGGTGGGGAGAAGCAAGCCGGGCTATGGCCTCTGCCCCGCCCTCAGCTTCAAGGATGTTCATCATCCGGGCTGAGGAGGAGGAGCGCGCCGAGCTGGGTTCTGCCTCCCGTGTGGGCCGGTGACCCGCTTCTCCCTCTAGCATTCGGGGGGGGGGGGAGGGCATCCTCCAGCCCTGCAGAGGTGACGTCCTCCAGCCATGCGGGGGAAGGCGAACTGCTGCTACCTGGCCAGGGTGTAGCTGTCCATCCTCCACCCGGGCGACGGTCGTGCCACACGCGGGCCGGCTACGTCCAGGTCCTCCTTGCGCTGTCGGCTGCACCGGGGGGTCGCACAACACGTCATACGCCGCGAGGGCGATACTCGTGTTCTGGGACGGCCTCGGCGAGGACGGGAGTGAGGACCTGCCGGTGCGCTTTGGGGCGACCGCCGTTCGCCGGCGCAGTGTTGGTGGGCAGGTGGCCGCTGTCGTCGGTGCTGAGGTGGTTGTCGCCATAGGTGAGGCTACCTCTTGCACAAGCAGTTGTCTCCGCCGACGAGACCGTCGGCGCCACCTGCGCTCCAGACTTCTGGCTCTTTGGCTTTAATGGCTGATTCTCATCCTCCGTGAGGGACGTGAACTAAGGCCTTTCAGCAGTAGCGTTTGCCCTAAGGCCATCGCTGCTGCTGTCTAGCCGCCCGAGGCGGAGGTCGTTGTCGCGCTGTTGGTGTGGAGGTAGTTCATTCTCGCGGGAATGGAGCTAGAGTCCCGTTTGTAAGGGAATGTAAGAGCAAAATGTGATTGCTCCAAGTACTGAGATATCTGTTGTAGGTCGGGAAAGCTACCGACATCTACGTAGCGTAGTTATCCCGAGTACGTGTGTTTGTTGTTTGTAGCTGCTGAGGCCTGAACATTTGGGTATTTGAGCATAAAGACGTGCTTCTTCCTCGTCTCGAGCATTAAGACTTGCCCGTCGGTAGCCGAACCACTTAACTGAGCGTGAGTTACTTTTCGTGGAAGGTGACGAGTGAGGTATCCGTATCCCGGAGGCGTAGGATTCCCTTGGCTCGGTCGGCCTTGCCGTTCAAGGTCTCTCTCGCCCGGTTTTAGATCCTTCGACCGCTCTGTGATGAGCTAAAGCTGGAGGCAGCGGTGGCATGGATAGAGGCAATGTCGGCTCGGACAGAGGCTTTCTCGGCGCGGGAGCAGGTGGCTTCCAAGGCCGAGGAGATGTAGCAGCGGCAGCTGGAGTTTGGCCAGATCATTCGTGAGCGGGACCAATCCCGGAGCCAGGCTGCCGAAGCCGTGAGCCGGGCTGAGATCCTTGGGGGACAGCTGGCTGAGGCTATAGAGCGGCTAGCCGAGGCGTCTGCTTGTGTTGCCGTCTGAGGCCGGGCCAGATTCCGCCGAGGGTGGAAACGACGCCGAGGGTGCTGCTCCTCCCCCTGCCGATGTCAGAGCCTACAGGAACAGTTCGTCTGAAGTATGCGTATGTTTTTTGCAGCCGCTGAGGCCTAAACATATTTAGCGTTTGGATTATCAAGCTGCATTTTCTTTCCTCTCATTTCGAGCATTAGGACTTGTTTGTCGGTAGCAGAATCGCCTTTATCCGAGCGAGAGTTACTTTTCACGGAAGGTGATGAGTGAGGTATCCGTATCCCAGAGGTGTAGGAGTCCCTCGGCTCAGTCAGCCTTACCGTTTATGTGCTCTCTCACTCGTTTTCAGGATCCTGTTATCGATATAGTCGAAAATGCACGAAAGTCGTTTTCTACCCGAGCGTTAGGACTTGTTCGGTAGCAGGATCGCTTATCTGAGCGTGAGTTACTTTTCGTGGAAGGTGACGAGTGAGGTATCCGTATCCCGGAGGCATAGGAGTCCCTTGGCTCGGTTGGCCTTGCCGTTTACGTGCTCTCTCACTCGTTTGTAGGATCCTGCTATCGATATAGTCGAAAGCACGGAAGTCATTTTCTACCCGAGCATTAGGACTTGTTCGATAGCAGAACCGCTTATCCGAGCGTGATTTACTTTTCGCGGAAGGTGACGAGTGAGGTATCCATATCTCGGAGGCATAGGAGTCCCTCAGCTCGGTCGGCCTTGCCGTTCAAGGTCTCTCCCACTCGTTTTCAGGGTTCCGTTATCGATGTAGTCGGAAAGCACGAGAGTCGTTTTCTACCCGAACATTAGCACTTGTTCGATAGTAGAACTGCTTATCCGAGCGTGATTTACTTTTCGCGGAAGGTGACGAGTGAGGTATCCATATCCCGGAGGCGTAGGAGTCCCTCGGCTCGGTCGGCTTGCCGTTCAAGGTCTCTCCCGCTCGTTTTCAGGGTTCCGTTATCGATGTAGTCGGAAAGCACGAGAGTTGTTTTGGTAGAAAACTTTTCTTGGTAGAAAACTTTGACGTAGAGGGGGTTCCCCCCTTCTAGCCCCCGAGGGACGGTCGGGCTTTGCCGAGGCAAGGCCAATCCTTCCTTGATGGTTAGACTTTATTTGTGTATGTAAAGAAAGCGAGATACATGAACGACTCGAAACATTTTAAGGGTAGAAGCGACGTAGCTGTTGGATGTTCCAAGCATTGCTGTAGACCTTGCCTTGATCATTGGCCAGCTTGTATGTCCCGGGCTTCAAAATCTTGGCGATGATGAACGGCCCCTCCTAGGGAGGAGTAAGCTTGTGGCGCCCTCAGGCATCTTGTCGCAGCTGAAGTACCAAGTCTCCCACTTGGAAGTCTCGGGGCCGAACCCTTCGGGCGTGGTAGCATCACAGAGACTGCTGATACCGCGCTGAGTGTAGTAAGGCCACGTCCCAAGCCTCTTCTAGATGGTCCAAGGAATCTTCTCGGCTGGTCTGGTTGCCTCGGTCGTCGTATGCCTTTGTCCTCGGGGAACCATATTCTAAGTCCGTGGGCAGGACGGCCTCGGCCCCATAGACTAAGAAAAACGGCGTGAAGCCCGTGGCCTGGCTCGGTGTCGTCCTCAGACTCCAAACCACCGAGGGTAGCTCTTTCATCCACCGCTTGCCAAACTTGTTGAGGTCATTGTAGATCCTCGGTTTTAGTCCCTACAAAATCATACCGTTGGCGCACTCCACCTGTCCATTTGTCATCGGGTGAGCTACGGCGGCCCAGTCCACACGGATGTGGTGGTCCTCGCAGAAGTCCAGGAACTTTTCCCGGTGAACTGTGTGCCATTGTCGGTGATGATTGAGTTCGGGACCCCAAAGCGATGGATGATATTTGTGAGGAACGCCGCCTGCTCGGACCTGATGCTGGTTAAGGGTCGGACTTCGATCCACTTAGAGAATTTGTCAATGGCAACCAGCAGGTGCGTGAAGCCCCCGGGTGCCTTCTGCAAGGGACCGATAAGGTCCAGACCCCACACGGCAAACGACCAAGTGATAGGTATTGTCTGCAGTGCCTGAGTGGGCAGGTGCGTCTGTCGCGCGTAGAATTGACACCTCCGGCAGGAGCGTACAATCCTAGTGGCGTCGGCCACTGCGGTTGGCCAGTAGAAACCTTATCGGAAAGCGTTTCCTACGAGGGATCTAGGTGCTGCATGGTGACCACAAGCCCCTGAGTGTATTTCTTGTAGCAGCTCTTGCCCTTGGGCAATGGATATGCATCGTTGGAGAATGCCCGAGGGGCTACGATGGTACAACTCCTTTTCATCACCCAACAAAACGAACGACTTGGCACGCTGAGCCAGTCGCCGAGCTTCAGCCTTGCCGAGGGGCAGCTCTCCTCGGAGGAGACATTCCAGTTACGGGGTCTGCCAGTTCGGGACCGGTGTGACCCCTTCCGCTCCCCCTCAACACACAGGGCCTCACCCTTGGCGACCGAGGGTACCTCGGGCTAGGCCGAGGCCTCCTCGGGCTCGGGCGCGTCGTCGACTTTGACGGATGGCTGATATATATCCTTGGAGAAGATGTCCGGGGGAACTGTCATTCGCCCCGAGGCTATTCTCGCTAGCTCATCTGCGGTTTCGTTGTACCGTCGCGCAACATGGTTGAGTTCTAGCCCGTAGAACTTATCTTCCAAGCGCCGAACTTCGTCGCAGTAGGCCTCCATTTTTCGATCACGGCAGTGGGAGTTCTTCATGACCTAGTCAATGACGAGCTGCGAGTTGCCACAAGCGTCGAGGCGCCAAACCCCTAGCTCGATGGTGATGCGCAGGCCATTAACCAAGGCTTCGTACTTGGCCACGTTGTTTGACGCCGGGAAATGGAGGCGCAGTACGTAACGAACATGTTCTCCGAGGGGTGAGATGAAGAGCAAGCCCGCGTCTGCTCCAGTTTTCATCAGCGACCCGTCGAAGTACATGGTCCAAAGCTCGGGCTGTATTGGGGCCGTCGGTAACTGGGTGTCAGTCCATTCAGCCAGGAAGTCGGCCAAGACTTCGGATTTTATGGCCTTCCGAGGGGCAAATGAGAATGTTTCGCCCATGAGTTCCACTGCCCATATTGCTATCCTACCCGAGGCCTCTCGGGACTGGATGATCTCTCCCAGGGGGAAGGATGATACCACAGTCACCGGATGGGACTCGAAGTAGTGTCGCAACTTTCGCCGTGTCAGAATCACTGCGTAGAGCAGCTTCTAGATCTGTGGGTAGCGGACTTTGGTCTCAGATAGCACCTCGCTGGTGAAGTAGACTGGCCTCTGGACGAGTAGCACGTGCCCTTCTTCTCGTCTCTCGACTACGATCGCGGCGCTGACCACCTGAGTGGTTGTGGCTACGTAGATCAAGAGGGCTTCTCCCGCAGCGAGGGGCACCAAGATGGGCGCATTGGTAAGGAGTGCCTTTAAGTTTCCGAGGGCTTCCTCGGCCTTGGGGGTCCAAGTGAAGCGCTCGGCCTTCCTTAAGAGGTGGTATAGGGGCAATCCCTTTTCGCCAAGGCGTCAGATGAAGCGGCTTAGAGCCGCAAGGCATCCCATGACCCTCTGTTCTCCTTTTAAATCCTTGATTGGTCCCATGTTGGTGATGGCCGTGATTTTCTCCGGGTTGGCCTCTATGCCCCGCTCGGAGACGATGAATCCTAAGAGCATGCCTTGGGGGACTCCGAAGACACACTTCTCGGGATTGAGCTTCACACCTTTCGCTCTTAGACACTTGAATGGCGTCTCAAGGTCAGAGAGGAGGTCGGAGGCTTTCTTTGTCTTGACGACGATGTCATCGACATAAGCCTCGACCGTTCTGCCGATGTGCTCCCCGAACACGTGGTTCATGCACCTCTGGTAGGTGGCACCTCTTTGATGAACCCTGCAGCTAGTAGCTTGTGGACCTCCTCGCCTATGGCCCTGCGCTTTTCTTCATCAAAACGGCGTAGGGACTGCTTCATGGGTCGGGCTCTAGCTCTGATGTCCAGTGAGTGCTCAGCGACCTCCCTTGGTATGCTTGGCATGTCCGAGGGACTCCACGCAAAAACTTCGGCGTTTGCGCGGAGAAAGTCGACGAGCACTACTTCCTATTTGGGGTCGAGCTCGGAGCCGATCCAGACTTTCTTGCTGGCGTCGTTGCTGGGGTCGAGAGGGACGGACTTAACTGCCTCAGCTGGTTCGAAGTTGCCAGCGTGCCTCTTCGCATCGGGCGCCTCCTTGGAGAGGCGTTCCAGGTCGGCGATGAGGGCCTCGTACTCGGCGAGGGCCTTAGCGTACTCCACGCATTCCACGTTGCATTCGTACGCGTGGCGGTACGTGGATCCGACGGTGATGATCCCGTTCGGGCCTGGCATCTTGAGCTTGAGGTAGGTGTAGTTGGGGACGGCCATGAACTTAGCGTAGCACGGTCTTCCCAACACCGCGTGGTAGGTCCCTCGGAACCCGACCACCTCGAAGGTGAGGGTTTCCTTTCGGAAGTTGGAGGGAGTTCCAAAGCAGACGAGCAAGTCAATCTGCCCGAGGGGCAGGATACGCTTTCCGGGTGCTATCTCGTGGAAGGGTGCCGCACCGGCCTGGACCTCGGACCGATCAACCCCCAAGAGTTCTAGGGTCTCGGCATTGATGATCTTGAGGCTGCTGCCTCCATCCATGAGGACCTTGGAGAGCCTAACATTGCCGATGATCGGATCAACGACGAGCGGGTACCTCCATGGGCTTGGCATGAAGTCGGGGTGGTTGCCTCGGTCGAAGGTGATAGGCTTGTCGGACCAGTCTAGGTAGACTGGCGCTGTCACCTTCACCGAGCAGACCTCCCGGCGCTCCTGCTTGCAGTGCCGAGCCGAGGCGTTCGCCACCTACCCGCCGTAGATCATGAAGCAGTTGTGGACCTTCGGGAACTCCTCTTCCTTGTCGCCCTCCTTCTTGTGGTTGCCTTGGCCCTTGCCATCTTCCGCCGAGGGACCGGCCTTATGGAAGTAGCGCCGGAGCATGACACATTCTTCAAGGGTTTCCTTGATGGGACCCTAGTGATAGGGGCACGGCTCCTTTAGCGTCTTGTCGAACGCGCCGGCCCCTCCAGGAGGCTTCCGAGGGTTCCTGTGCTCGGCAGTAGCGACGAGATTCGCGACAGCAGCGTCGCGCTTTGCTTGCGCCTTCTTCCTGGTCTTCTTCTTCGCGCCACGCTGGGCGGACGCCTCGGGGGCGTCTTCCTTCGGCTCTCCCTGAGGCTACTTGTCTTTTCGGAAGATGGCTTCGACCGCCTCCTGACCCGAGGCGAACTTGGTGGCGACGTCCATCAATTCGCTCGCCTTGGTGGGAGTCTTGCGCCCCAGTTTGCTCACCAGGTCTCGGCAAGTGGTGCTGGCGAGGAAAGCCCCAATGACATCCGAGTCGGTAATGTTGGGTAGCTCAGTGCGCTGCTTCGAAAACTGCCAGATGTACTCTCGGAGGGATTCCCCTGGCTGCTGGCGATAGCTTCGGAGATCCCATGAGTTCCCAGGGCGCACGTACGTGCCTTGGAAATTTCCCGCGAAAGCCTTGACCATGTCGTCCCAGTCGGAGATCTGCGCAGGAGGCAGATGCTCCAGCCAGGCCCGGACAGCGTCAGAGAGGAAAAGGGGGAGGTTACGGATGATGAGGTTGTCGTCATCCGCCCCTCCCAACTGGCATGCCAGCCGGTAATCCGCGAGCCACAACTTCGGCCTCGTCTCCCCCGAGTATTTGGTGATGGTAGTCGGGGCTCGAAACCGGGCGGGGAACGGCGCTCGTCGTATGGCCCGGCTGAAGACTCGCGGACCGGGTGGCTCGGGCGAGGGACTCTGATCCTCCTCACTGTCGCAGCGTCCCCCGCGCCTAGGGTGGTAGCCTCGGCGCACCTTCTCCTTGAGGTGGGCTCGATGGTCGCGACGGTGTTGCTCGTCGCCGAGGCGATCCCGGGCGGCAGGTGCTTCGTCCCGCGTGCGCTCGGGATGGACCGAGGCCTCCCGCATGCGTCGAGAGGACGCTGCGTGATGCTCCGAGGGGTCAGCTCGCCTTCGGGAGGCAGAGCTCTCGGTTCGTCGAACTGCGGCACCTTCCAGGATATCCTTGAGTTCGCCCTGGATACGCCGTCCCTCGGTGGTGGATGGCTCTGGCATGGTTCGAAGTAGCATCGCCGCTGCAGCTAGGTCGTGGCCGGACCCGCTGACGGCCGAGGGCAGCGCTGCCCTGGCATTGTCACGATACGACGCTAGACGTCCCGGGCCCTATGACGGGCTCCTCCGGTGAGGGTTCGGCCTGCCCACTCCTGCTCGATGTTCTGTCGGAGCTGTACAAGTTGCCCTACTTCCTCGTCGACCTTGGCCTGCATCTCGTGGATTTGCTCGAGTTGTGTGTCCTGATCCCCCGCAGGGACGGGGACCACAGCTAGCTCCCGCGGGATGTCAACGCGAGATGCGGGTCAGGGGGATCGCCAACCTCTGGCATGCCGAGGTGGTTGCCTTCGTCGTTATCTCCCTGATCGACGTGGAAACATTCGCGACTCGGGCCATAACCCTCGTCGTCAAGGCCGTGACCATCGTCAGAGCAACTGGAGAGGCAGTGGTCACATGCGGACATGAAGTCCTGCATGGCACCGGGATCACCGAGGCTAGAGAAATCCCAACCAAAGTCGGGGTCGTCCTCTTCTTCGGAACCCGCCGGTCCAAAGGTTGAGACGGTTGTCAGTCGGTCCTAGGTTGACCACATATGGTACCCCGGAAGGTCTGGATACGCCCTTGCGAAAGCGCTCACTGAAGCAGGGTCGCTAGGTGGATCGAAGCTGAATCGAAAGGGAACAAGGTGGAATACGGACAGTACCTCTTGGTCGATGGATGGTGGTGAAGTCGCGTCGGGGACAGAACGCACCGTCATCTCAGGTACGAGGCTAACGCCCAGCAGGTCCTTTGCGAGGGTGCTGGCATGTTGCGGAGAAGCGACATTGTCGTTGTCTCAGGCGCAAGGACAACACCCGACATGTCCTCCAGAGGAGTGCCGGCGTCGTCGACTCGCTCTGGTTCGACAGCCGATAAGGTGCCACCTCCTGCGTGGCCACGGTTGCCCTGTCTCCGCCTCCTCCGGCGAGGAGGGTGGCAGGGACGACCTGAGTGTTCCTCCTCTGCCGTGGAGGGATGCCATCGTCGAGTTTGCCGCCGCCGGGCGAGCCGACTGTCATTGTTGTCGTGCTGCGAGGAGAGGAGTACCATGTCGTACCTGCCGTCGAGGGACATGAACTCGAGACTCCCGAAGCGGAGCACTATCTCGGGCTGAAGAGGTTGCTGAAGTCTACCCATCTGGAACTCAACGGGAAAGTGTTCGTTAACACGCAGCAGGCCCCTACCTGGCGCGCCAACTGTCGCCGTTTTGGACCCGGGGGGTCCCTGGACCGACTAGTAAATTTGTCGCTGTGTGTCCCTGCCCAGATGGGTTGGTGCAAGATGGAACACAAGGGAAAATGGGTCTTGTATTATCCTGCACCAGGGTGCTCGTAGGAGGGGTTACAAGCGTTGCGAGAGAGCGAGAGCGGGAGAGCGAGTAGGAGAGAGCGAGAGAGAGAGAGGGTCTAGCCCTGCCCGTCTTCTCTCATCCCTTTGTCGTGCGTCTTCTCGTCTCCCCCTCCTCCTGGACATCCCCTTTTATAGACATAAGGAGATGGCCCAGTTGTACAATGGGGGTGTAGCTATGTGCTACGTGGCCAGCAGGGAAGTGCATGGTTGCTATGTACGTGTTAACGTGTCCGTTGGAGAAGTGCATGAGCCCTGTAGATGCACAGCTGTTGGCGCTGCATGGATCCTGCTGACGTCTCCTTGCTTCCGTAGGGGGCTTGAGAACCACCGACGTCATGGACGCACGCGGGGAGCCATCATTGCCTGTTACTGAGGTAAGCTAGATGGGACGCCGGTCTTGTTCCTTCGTAGCCTGAGCTAGCTAGGAGTAGAGTAATGATGTATCCCTTGTGGCGCGGTCGATCTGAGCCCAAGGTCGGGCGAGGCAGCGGCTCCTCCGAGGCCGAGGTTGAGGCCGAGGCCCAGGGTCGGGTGAGGACGTGACTCTTCCCGAGGCCGAGGCTGAGGCCGAGCCCTGGGGTCGGGCGAGGCAGAAATCTCCTCCCGAGGCTAAGGCCGAGGCTGAGGCCTGAGGTCGGGCGAGGCGGAGCTTCCTGTTGCGCCCGAGGCTGAACTTGGCTGTTGTCGGTTTCACCCGGGTGGTTGGCACAGCAGCCGGAGCGGGGCGAGCAGCGCTGTTTTCCTGTCAGATCGGTCAGTGAAAGGGCGAAGTGACTGCGGTCACTTCAACCTTGTCGACTGAGGCACGCGTGTCAGGATAAGGTGTCAGGCGATCCCTGCATTAAATGTGCATGCAATACAGTCGGCTGGTAAGGCGATTTGGCCAAGGTCGCTTGCACGACAAGGCTTGCCTTTGGCTGAGCCGAGGGTGTGCTCACTGCCTGAGGAGACCCTCGGGCAAGACGTGAATTCGTTCGGGACTACTGTTCCCGCCCGAGGCCGGGCTCGGACGAGGCGAGATCGCGTCCCTTGGTAGACGAAGCTTTGACTTTGACCCGAACTGTCAGTCTTTATGGTTCGTTCTGAAGGTGTTCACCAGCCGTGTTTAGGAGTGTTGGGGGTACCCCTAATTACGGCACCCGACAAATTTGATGAGACCTAATGGGTTACCCTAATTTTGTCTACCCTATACCTTGCTTACAAATTAACTATTGGGTAGTCTTGCTATTGCTTTATGTGGTTTTGGATGTTATGCTATATGTGAACCATGATCATGCTTATTACTGCCAATGGTTTATTTATTGTTCATGATAAGATTATTTTGGTTAATTGCAACATGGAGTGACCACCCAAGAAAACAGTGCTACCGCAAGGGTGGAATGGGATGCCCTTGGCCAAGTAATTAGGAAAGCTAGTAGGAGTTAATCCTTTTCCGAAAGGGGCAAACGAGGTGTGGGGAGCTGCTGGTATAGGTAGGTTATCGACTGAATCTGTCTGTGATAGCTTTTCGGGCGCGGGATTCCTATATCGCCCCCTCCTGCCTTAATTCATAGCGGGTTCTCTTTTGCTAGTGGAACTTTGGAAAGGCTTCGTAGTGCTACCATGCCTCATCTCCTTGGTAGAGATGAATAGGATTCAAAACCCCTTGGCAAATGGTTAACACGACTTGTCGGTAAAGTTACACAACCTCTGCAGAGTGTAAAACCGGTATAACGGCTGTGCTCATGGTCAACGTCGGCTCGGACCCTCACATGAGTAATTTATGGAATTAAACTTAATCTGTCATATGCATTGCATTGTGAGTTTTAATATAATTGTGATCTCTTATTTAATTGGGTTGGTATACACCTATACTTAGTATAATTGCTAATGAAATTTTGACATACTTATTAAAAGCAATGCTCAGCCTTAACCATTATTTTTTGATAAGCCTTACACTACACATGAACCCCACCGTAAGTGAGCTCATGCACATTATTCCCCACATCTGCTGAGCGATAACCGTATGGGTGCTCACCCTTGCTATAATCACACCAAGTGAAGAGCAAGTACCGCCAGAGGAGGATTACTACGATGAGATCTAGGCGCCATCTCTTTGTCAACTATGGCACCATGGAGATATTTATCTTAGTTCGATTTATTTTATTATCAGATAATTTGTAAGACATTTTAATTATGTAATAAAGATTATAACATTCATCTCTATACACTGAGTCATTGTATGTGTGGATCTTTATTTGACATATATTTGAGACACACCCGGATTTGCCCTTAAATCCGGGTGTGATAAATCAAATCTCTTAATTAGCATAATCCCATAATCAAGGTAAGGGCCTATTTGTGGGATTATAATCTGCCTAGATTATATAATCTAATTTTTGAATGAATTATATAATCTAATTTATTTTGAACTAAGTGTTAGTCCAAAATAAGTTAGATTATATAATATGGATAGATTATAATCCCAAACAAACACCCCCTAAAACTAGGTTACAAGAGAATATGGATGCTAGAAGTCCAATTTAACCCTAACTAATCCTCCAACATACCATAATCAATCATCATAATCAATTAAGCCAAACACTTTGATTATTGTAATGCATACTCCGGATTATAATAATCATATTTGTAATCTAGAATGTAATAATCGAGCCAGCATCAAATAGATCCTTAGTGCATCTATTGTTTTCCTAAATCAAAATTTTCCATTTGTTTACCACATCAGTATATCGAAATCGATTGATATATGTGTTTATTCTAAGCCAACAACGTTGTTTATATTGTCAATCTATACGCTTTAAGTTATTTTAATGTATTGGCTCAGTGGAAGTACAAGATTGCAAACAACGTTGATATGTCTATATATGTGCTCTCCAATAAGCATCCATTAACCTAGAACCACAAGCTTTGCTTTGCTTTTCCTCGGCTATCCCTAATAATTTTCTTGGACTACCAGTAGCATAATCCAATCAATGGCGTTTGTTGTTAGCAGGAGTCGTCCATGCATAGGAATACATGTACAAATTAAACAAGAAATCTGTAGTGTGGAGCCCTATTAATATATATACTCCGGCTCCTAGTGGTACAATGTTACAAGAACTTTGCATCCTCATTAATTTGCGACGGCGGCGTGTAGCCGCAATCATCAAGTTGAACCCATCAAAATGCTCGTCGTGAAAAAAAAAACAAGATTCGTGAAAAGCATCGCTTTCAAAAATAATATTAATTGTCACATTAATAATATTTTGACACAAGCACAAGTGGATGGTACAACGACACATTTATCAAACAATTTAGGGTGTATAGAATTCTGAAGAAAAAGATAATTTGGTGAGTCCTAGACACGGTGCAGTATTTCTAGTAGTAATAATGTAGCAGAAGCAAGGATTGGTTATATATAGGAGATAAATAGTTTTTAAAGTTGACTATGAGCTAATGCAACCTATAGTGATAGCACCATCAAGTATATCATAATAAAAGAACACGTAAGGTTCTTTTGTTTGTATGAGGTGGTAATTATATGCTTGTGTTTCATTGCATCACCCTAAACAAAGGAAGAGCAAATTAAGTGTTGGCACCCTTTTGGAGGTGCCAATCACTCAAAAGAACCAGCGGCGGTGCTCTCTGGTCAGGCGCGGACGGTCCGCGGCACAGAGCCAGACGGTCCGCGACCTGGCGCGAGGCGGCGGTGCTCTCTGGTCAAGCGCGGACGATCCGCGACCTGGCGTAGGAGCTAGGGTTCCCTGCCTGACGGCCGGACGGTCCGCGCCCTAGGGCCGGACGGTCCGTGCGTGCGCAGGGGCGGCGGAAGATCGCCGGCGGCGCCTGGATCTCGCTCCCGGGAGGGACCTGTCGGGGAGTAGAGATCCTAGGTGGTGTCTAGTCTCGGGTAGACCGACCTAGACTCCTCTAATCGACGTAGAGTCGAGGAGAGGCGGAGAATTTGGGGATTGGAAGACTAAACCTAAACTAGACTAGAACTACTCCTAGGATAAAATGCGAATTGTATTGATTGAAGGTTTGATTCGTTCTTTAAATCGGCCGTATACCTCTCTATTTATAGAGGAGGGGGACTGGACCCTTTACAAACTAATTTCCGAGCGAATCCCGCGAATCTAGCTAACAACCGTATCACAAAACTTGGAACCCTAAACTACTCTGCGCACGCGCGGACCGTCCGGCCCACAGGCACGGACCGTTCGGCCTCAGGGCCGGACTATCCGCACCTCAATTTGGTGCCGAACATATGCCCCCTGCCTTTTGGTGGAGCTGAGCAAACCAAAAGCAATTAACTCGATGTGATTACATCGGTTCTCTTAGGCATCTTGCCACATACTAGGATGATACTGTTTGAGGAAATGCCCATTCAAAGCCTTAGGTAAATCCTTGCCTTGTAATGTTTGCAGTAAATAAGCGTTACCAGACATCACCTGTTTTACTTTATAAGGACCCTCCCAGCTTGGTGACCATTTCCCGAACTTCCGGTCTTTATTCGTTAGAGGCAGGATGGTCTTCCACACCAGGTCCCCTATTTGAAATGATTTTGCTTTGACCTTCTTGTTGTAGGCCCTGGCTACCATAATCTTGTCCTTTTCTATTGCTCCCAAAGCTATCACCCTCTTGTCGGTCACCTCATCAATATTATCCATCATTGAATTATAATAATCAGTGACAGTTAGATCATTTTGTCTGGCGAACCTGACAGCATTCAAACTTATTTCCACAGGCAATACTGCTTCCTGCCCATAAACAAGCTCAAAAGGAGATACTTTAGTAGCACTATGTTTAGATATTCTATGAGCCCATAAAGCTTCGGACAAAATCTTATGCCAATGTTTAGAATTATCAGATATCTTCTTTTTTATCAAATTAATCAATGTCCTATTACTAGACTCGGCCTGTCCATTGGCCTAAGCATAATATGGAGGTGAATTAAGCAGCTTAATTCTATATAATTCAGCAAATTCACGTACCTCCTTTGACATAAAAGAAGTCCCTTAATCTGTAGTCAAGGTCTAGGGAATGCCGAATCTATGAATGATATGTTCAGTTATGAACTCAATTACCTCCTTGTGTGTCATGTTCTTCAGAGCAACGACTTCAGTCCATTTGGTAAAGTAGTCAGTGGCAACTAACACGAACCAATGTCCCTTTGATGATGAAGGATGAATTTCTCCAATAAAGTCTAATACCCATCCTCTGAAAGGCCAAGGCTTGATGATAGGATGTAATTCGGCTACAGGGACCAACTGTAGGTCGCCGAATTTTTGACACACTTGGCAACCCTTGTAGTGCTTGAAACAATCAGCTATCATGTTAGGCCAATAAAAACCAGACCTTCGCAACAACCATTTCATTTTTGGAGCCGATTGATGGGTACCACAAATTCCTTCATGCACTTCGGCCATGGCTAATATAGCATCATCTGGGCCCAAGCACTTAAGCAGGACGTCGTTGACTATTCGGCGGTAGAGTTCATTACTCATCAAAACATACTTGAAAGCTGTACGCCGAATATTCTTATCTGTCCCGATATTGGGATTTCGTAAATAATTTGTTATGGGCGTCCTCCAATCACTTGCATCGGCTTCATTATCGGCCGAATCGATTAGAAGAACCTTCCTAGTAACCCCGGACGGTCTGGCGCCTTCACGCGGACGGTCTGCGGCCTGGTGATTTGGCTCTACACTGGTTATCAGATTTTCAGTGTTGTGAAATCTCCCTCGCTTTATCCGATAACCTGATGCATCTTGTGCCAAATTGTTAGCTCTATGATTCTCAACTCCAAAGATATGCCGAATACTGAATTCGTCAAAAGAATAGATTATGCTCCAACATTTTTCAAGGTAACTATTTAAAGTACCATCAAAACATTGATATTCTTCTAACACCTGTTGGACGACCAGCTGGGAATCACCAAATTCCTTCACATGTTTTACTCTCATACAATTTAAGAGTTCCAAACCGAATAAGAGGGCCTCATATTCGGCTTGATTATTAGTGCAATAAGTTTTCAGTCGGCTAGAGAAGTCGAAGGAGACATCACTTGGTGAAACAAGTACGATGCCAATGCCTTGCCCTTCATTGCAAACCGATCCATCAAAATATAAAGTCCAAGGAGTAATAGTGAGGTATGTCATGTCTAGTTTATGAATATCATTAATCCGATGTTCTACAATAAAATCCGCTATGACCTGGCCTTTCATAGATTTCAATGGTTCATAGGCCAAGTCATATTCTATAAGTGCATAAGCCCACTTACAAATTCTACCACTCATAATTGGGTTATGCAACATGTATTTGATTACATCGGCTTGACCAGAAACAGTGCAATGACTAGACAATAAATAACATCTACACTTGGTGCATGCATAAAACAAGCATAAGCATAACCTTTCAATAAAAGTGTACCTTGTTTCAACATCCACCAACCTCCGACTTAGATATGTCACCACATGCTCCTTTCCTTTAGTTTCTTGTGTCAGAACAGCCCCAATAACCTTATCTTCAGCTACAATGTATAATCTGAATGGTGCTCCTACTTGTGGTGCTTTTAACACGGGAGCCGAATACAAGTATTTTTTAATGAGATCAAATGCTTCCTGCTGCTCTACCCCCAAGTGAATTCGCCATCATTCTTAAGCCGAAGGATAGGGGTGAAGGCATCAATCTTCTTGGCTAGGTTAGAAATAAACCTTCATAAATAATTCACCTTACCGAGAAACTTCTGCACTTCGACCTTACAAGTCGGAGGCCCCACATTCTGAATAAACTTGATTCGGTCAAGGTCTATTTATATACCATGTTCATGGATGACAAATCCTAAAAACTTACCAGCCGACACTCCAAAAGCACATTTACGTGGGTTCATTTTCAAACCATACCAACGCATTTTATCAAAGGCTTTGCGCAAATCAGCTATATGAGAACTAAACTAAGCCGATTTGACTACAATATCATTAATGTATACTTCCACAGTGTTTCCTAACAACTCATGGAAGATCAGATTCATAGCCCTCTGATAAGTAGCACCAGCATTTTTAAGACCGAATGTCATGACAACCCATTCAAATAAACCAATGAAGCATGGACATATAAAGGCCGTTTTAGACGCATCCTCTTCGGCCATGAAAATCTGGTTATATCCGGCATTACTATCAAGAAAGCTAATAATTCTATTTCCTAATGCATTATTGATTAATGTGTCGGCTCTGGGCATGGGATATTCATCTTTAGGAGTTGCTCTATTTAAATTGCGAAGATCAATGCATACCCAAAGCTTACCTGACTCCTTCTTCTCCACCGGCACAATATTGGAGACCCACTCTGCGTATCTGCAAGGTCTAATAAAATTAGCTTCTAGCAGCCGGTGGATTTCATCCTTGATTCGTGGGAGAAGATCTGGACGAAATGTTCTAGCTTTCTGCTTGAAAGGTCTGAAACCGGACTTAATAGGCAGCCGATGTTCGACGATCTCTCGGCTTAGTCCAGGCATCTCAGTGTAATTTCAAGCAAAACAATCTGAATATTCCTTCAATAGACCGATCATTTCATTTCTAGGATCGGTCTCCAGGGTCTTGTTTACAAAAGTCGGCCTTGGAGTTTTACCATCTCCTATGTCAATCTCCTCCAAAGGATCGACCGATGTAAACCCTTGTCCTAGTTTATCAAGATCTCTAAATTCCTCTATCATGTCCCCCACAGAGGAATCAGATGATCTTTGTGTGATGGTGGATTTTCCGGTCTTGGGTACCGGATCATCCGTAATACTGTCTTTATGCTGTGGTAGATGCTCGGTCTTAAAGTCCGAACTGTTTCGTGAAAGACCAGACCATCCGGCTTTAGAAGCCGAACTGTCCGTGACTAAAGACTCATGAGCTTTGTGTGTACTTATCATTTAAACTTTATTTAGGATTTAGCCGATTCTCCATCGGCTCTAGCATTACAGGAATGAAACCTCTCTTATCTATACTTATGGACTGATAATCAGAAAAATCTACTCCTGTGAGACATGTAGCAGTCTCATAGGTCCAGAGTACAGGGGCATCGGCCACAGCGATACAGGCCGATACATCAGCATGTACTTGTTCTACATCATCGCCTACCCATTGTATTAACATTTGATGTAATGTAGAAGGTATACATTGATTGGTATGAATCCAATCTCTGCCTAGGATTAAACTGTAATTTCCTTCTACATCAGCGACGAAGAATGCAGCAGCAAGGGTCTTAGTTCCGATGGTTAATTCAACGAACGTGACTCCCCTGGCTTTGATCGAACTATCAGGTCCAACACCGCTGAGGGTCATGTTGGTCTTGACAAGTTCGTCGTCTTGTTTACCTAATTTTCTGTATAATGAATAAGGCATTAGATTTACAGCCGCCCCTCCATCTACCAACATTTTAGCAATCGGTATCCCATCAATGTGACCGCGCACGAAGAGCGGCTTTAAATGATTTATCGATTCTTTTGGTTTAGTAAAGGCAGCTTCTTTAGGACCAAAATCAAACTTGGCAACAACAGGTTCATCGTTGCCAACAATAGTACAATCGGCGGAAAATGTAATAACATTTACATCCATACCTGAGCGCTTTGGAGAAGCCTCGTAGTCGACCAGATTTTCTCCCAGTAGGTCGTCCTCTTCCATTGATGTTGGCATGTCGTTGGAGGCTTCTTGGAGTGGTGCGGACGGTCCGGACTCCGGGGGCGGACGGTCCGTGCCTGGTACAGATTGTCCAGCCTTGTTGGCCAGGCTATCTGTCATGCCTGCAGGGTGTTGTACAAGTGTTGTTTCATTTTCTATCTTTGTGGCCGTTTGTTTTTCTTTAACGGCCTTTGGTCTCCATTTCTTTTGCGGTGGCGGGTATTGTGGATGTGTGTCATTGAATATATTTTCTGCCTCCTTTTCCTGGTTTTCTTTTGCTCTTAGGTGTTGTAATTTTCGCTTTTGGGACCGTGTCAATCCCGTTGGGCACCATCGAGGCATGGAGTATTTTGGATCGGTTGTTTTGATGGTAGCCGTATCTTCTTTTTTTGTTGTGTTGGCCGATTCACCAAAAATCATCGACCCTTTATTATCTTCCTGTATGACAACATCTGCAGTACCTATTTTTATGACGTCCTTTTTTGTTGTCCTTTCGGTTGCTGTAGGTATATGCCCCCTTGCCGGATTGGTCGGCCTTTGAGGCCGAGTACTCCGACACTCTTGTTGGGCCTGTGCCTGGTGACCGGGTTGAGCGGCGCTCAATCGGTCTTGTATTGGAAGTGCCAACCTGTCGAATACAGATGTTTGGGGTGCCCCCCAAGCAGGGTACTGTGGCATCCCAAATGGATATGGTGGCATGCCCCACATTTGGTTTGGGACATATGGTGGAGGTAAATATGTGTATGGATATGGCATAGGCGGATAAGGTGGAGGTGTCCATGCAGGTATGTTAGGTCTCAGTTGCACAGTATGGCCTTTCATTTCTTCCGATTGGTGAGGTGGTCTAATCGGCCTTACCTGACGTTGCTCATGAATGGGTGAGCGGGGTCGCTTCGCTGGCTGGTCACTGGGGCCAGCCTTCTTTTTTATGTATTTAGACAATAATTGATCGAAAGTTGGGCCGGCTTTAACCAACCGACCAGCTGCCTTGAATGTATTTGTTTTCCACGTACCTATCTCTGGTCGTCGTGGTTTGAAAGTACGTGGCGTTGTGAGTCTTGAGCACGACCGGACCGTCCGCTGGAGTTCTCCAGACCGTCCGGTGGGGTCCCGGACCATCCGCGCCTGTGTGTCGGACCATCCACGGTGCGCAGCACAGGTTCCTGCTCCTTGGTCCGTGCTTGCCTCCCAGTGCCGGAGGTCGTGATGGTCACCTTCAGAGTTTCCCCTCCATCAGGAGTCTCCTCTGCCACCACTTTCCTGCAAGAAATTTTATGATTCTCATCGGCCTCTCTTGCATTGCCGATGACTATCTCCTTGCCTTTGCCTTCATCGGCTGTGTTTGGCCGAACCAGGACTTTCTTGCCCTCGAAGTCGATCATGTTCATCGAAAAGGGCTCTGTATCCACCTGCATTTCCTGAAATTTCAATTGTCCCTCGTTAATGGCCGATTGAATCTATCGACGGAATACATTACAATCATTAGTGGCATGAGAAAATGAGTTATGCCACTTGTAGTATGCCCGACGTTTTAGCTCGTCGGCGGATGGAACAGTGTGATTTATTTTAATGTTACCATTTTTGAGTAATTCATCAAATATTTTATCACATTTACCAACATTAAATGTAAACTTAACCTCCTCTTGCCGTTTCTTTTGAACCGACTGCAAGGAGGAACAAGCCAAAGATTTGGCCTGCTTTGGCCAAACCATTTCAGCAGCATAAATTTCTGTTGATTCGTCGTCCGAGCTACTTTGGTCACATTCTACTATATGGACATTGTGACGAATAGTTTTGGTAGTCCCTTTGCTTCGGCTTTCACAGGCCAAAGCTCTTTGGTGTAATTGTCCTAGCGTGAAAAAATGAATGCCTTCTAATCTTTCCTTTAAATAATATCGCAATCCATTAAAAGCTAGTCCTGCTAACTGTTTTTCTGCCAAATGATTTGGAAGCATCGGTTTCTGTTATCTCGGAATCTCCGGATATAGTCATTAACCGATTCATCTTTCGCTTGTCGCAAGGCCACTAGATCTACCAGATCTAATTCATAGTCACCGGAGAAAAAATGATCATGGAATTTTTGTTCTAAATCCCCTCGTGACGAAATAGAATTAGGAGGTAAAGTGGCATACCATGCGAACACGGTTCCTGTTAAAGATAATGAAAATAAACGCACGTGAAATGCTTCTGTGTCGGCCAACTCTCCTAATTGTGCTAGGAACTGGCCTACGTGTTCGCGTGTGCTCTTTCCCTGGTCACCCGAAAATTTTGAGAATTCGGGTATCCTGGTTCCCTGTGGGTATGGGTGGTGATCAAATCGGTTGTCGTAAGGTTTCCGATATGATTGCCCCCCAGGGATCATGCTTACTACGAGCTTATCTCGGAACGCCCCAGCTATTTCTTCCCTCACTATATCAATGGCAGCCGGTGTGAGACCACCGGCTCTCTAGTCAAACATAGGTGGGGTTGGCTGGATATTGGCATGTTGTCTTCTCCCCCATTGGTTTGAGCTATGTGGCGCATTGCCATTTGCCTTATATGGCTCATAAGATTGATCGCTCCTTTCCGGCCTTCTTGGCGGGGCCAGAAAGCTTTCCTGGGCTCTGAATTTTGTATTATTAGGTTGATGCATCGCATAGTGTGATGGGGAGTGTTGCTGGGACGGGTGAGGATTCGGGTAACAATCCTCCTCAAAAAGGTCATGCGCAGACTGTCCGGACGTTGGCCTGGACCGTCCGTGATTATATGCGGACCGTCCATCGTGGTATGCGAACGGTCCGACTGGGTAATTTGAATTTTGCGCTAAACGATATGGCTCTGGTACATGTGTTGGTAACTCATTAAAAATGGGCCCTGTAACACCCCTGGTGTTACTGTAACTAAAACTTGAGCATGACATCATAAACATTGGTATTGCATATGTTTGACATACCTAGAGTGTATTTACTAGGTAAAAATTTCAAACAAGTGTATTGTTTTTGATATTTTGTAAATAGACCCCTGGTTAAGGAACTTGACCCTGAATAGAGATTAATGGGGTAAAACTTAACCCAAGATGAGAAAACCTAAAGGCTTTAGGGGAAAGAGTTATAAATGTCCCCAAAAACAAAGTTGAGTCACATTTATACCCCTGGATACCAACAATCTCAAATAGAACCCTGGAAAACCCTAAAACCAAACCCTAGGGACCTAAGTGCAAAATTAGTCCACTTTTGGACTAAAGTGCAAAAATCAAGTCAAATAAGTATCTTAAGTTATTTGGGTCACTCATATGTGAATTTGCAATCCAAAACTTAAGATTTGGACTTAAGTGCAAATGTGCCACACTTAACCCTTTTGGGTTAAGTCTGGATTTCAGTGTGGTTCATCCAACTTGAAGCCCTTGTAACTTTTAAATCAGAGGGTTTTTGCCCTAGGTCACCACATCAAAATTGTAGCCCAATTATAGGAGAACAACTTTGCTTAAGAGTGGGAGCAGAGTTGTTAAGCTAATATTAGAGATAATCCAGCTCAAAGTTTGGCTGTCAGACAATTCCTAGACTGAATCTTCAGTAACAATGAGATAGGACCAACTTTGAGCTCGATTTTGAATGAGATCCAGTGACTTCTTGTGAGAGCATATTGTATCAAAGTTATAGGAGAATTATAGCTCTACAACTTTGCTGCAGAAGGTTGGCAGTGGTTTCACATAAAATTTGGAGAAACTGATGCTTCAAAATGCTCTGTCAGTTCATCTGAAAGGAACTCGCCATGGTATAGTGATCTGATAAGGATCAGACTGCCAGCGCTGCTCGCTCGTCGCCGGTGACCTCCCTGCGCTGGGATTTGTGCTGCCGCCACCCGGATTCGCGCTGGAGATTAGCGGATAACGTCGCGGGATGGGGGAATGTTCATCGCCGATGAGCTGGACTCCACTCCGGCGATCCCCCTTGCTTTCCCTCTACTCTCCGGCTTGAGTCGATAAACTCGCCGGCGAACTGCCGTTCTCCGGCCTTGCGCCGCATGTCCCAACCTTGCCATCGCATCGCCGTGACTCCCTCTATCTTCCTGTCGACCATCGGACTTACTGCCACGACATTGCACACGTATTCACCGCACCCGTGTTCGTCTTCACCACCGGCCGTCGCGTTATTCGCTCAAATTGAGTACCACCGACGAAGCTGCTTATAAATTGAGCCCGTGACTCGCTTCGCAACATCGTTGCGCACCCCCACGGCTAGTATTGCTCCCAGCCGATCACCAGCAAGCTCCAATTTCATACTTCCCCCAAATCAGTCGAAGAACACCGTGAAACCAAGTCCACCGTGGCCAGCCGATTCTGGTAAAGCTCTGTTCGATTCAAACCTTGTTTAAGTCTTCTCATAGCTCAGTGATACTCGCCAAGCCATCAATTTGAATGTAGATGCCCCCAATCATCGGGAACACGACGGGCTAGCCACCATGTTCACGGCCCCCGTGGCCAGAGCACATCTCTTGACCATTCGCGCAATTATATTGGGGAAAATGCTTCCCGGGTCACGAATTTGGTTTGGCCTTAGTCTAGGCACCGGTCTTGGAACAATTCGGCCGGTCTGCGCGCTCACTGGAGTTCGTCCTCCGCGCGACGCCGTCGAGGACCCTCCCCTGCGAAGAATTAGAAGTCCGAGGGGTTTTCTGGAAAGCGTCAGTGACTCTGTGAATAGCACATCGGTTCTGTTTCTGGTTGTTCAGAAAGGCGAGGGCTTTTCTGCAAACCGGACATCACGCGGGCGTGCGCAGGCGCTTTCTCCCTCTGAGTTGGGCTACTGGGCTGAAATCAGCCCAGTACTATTCATAGGCTTTTCTTTTTCTTTTTACTCCAGAGTAAAACAATTATAGAAAACAGTAGAAAAATGATAAAATTGTGAAACCAATTTTCCTAGGTTTCTTATTTTCCCTAGAATTTAGTAAAAATAGTTTTGTGATTTTTATGTTAAATAAGGAATTTTAGGGCATTTAAAGGAGTTAAAAGTATTAGTTATGGATTTTTAGAAAATTATTGGTAAGTCCAAAAATGCCAAACTTTTTATGGGAACTTAAAACAATATTTAGAAGCCTTGGGTAGGGTTTGAGTTAATTTGGACCATGTTTGATAACTAGAACCCAAAACCACCCCCCTGCCCTGTGAACTCCTTTACCGACTCCGGAAACCCTAGGTTCTCGGAGTACTGTGAAGGAAAGTTGTACTCAAG
Source organism: Zea luxurians (assembly GCA_029449295.1). Taxonomy (NCBI): domain Eukaryota; kingdom Viridiplantae; phylum Streptophyta; class Magnoliopsida; order Poales; family Poaceae; genus Zea; species Zea luxurians. The sequence goes on along the minus strand of JAOPSE010000148.1, from coordinate 2,325,414 downwards.
ACTTAGATAATAAGTTTATATTATCTTCGCATCCTCATGAGCATCCCATGGCATCCATTCTTATGCATATATATGGTTATGTTAGAACACGAAGAAGAAGAAGTCACTGAAGAGGGGAATCCACCAACCTCAGATCCTCAAGCAGGCAACTGCTTTTATTTCGATATTTGTGGATCCGAGCAGGACTCACCTGTTAACAAAGGCAAGCCCCGGTGCATTTGCCACCTTCCTTGATGTTTTTAAATCTTTCTCACTTGCTTGATGCATTAGGTGATAGGAGTTGATTGATAAAACAATTCCTGCATTACCTTCCTTGAATTTGATTACCTTCCTTGATCACCCGTTTTACAAAAGATTTTGATGCTTAGCCTTGCTTTAGAAAAACAAAATGTTTTGTTTTCACAAAAGATGATGTGGCAAAAGTGGGTGGGGTGTTTTTGAAAATAAAATTTGATGGTGGATCCATCAGGGCCTTGATGGATTCAACATCTGGAAAAGATGTACCTCTGCCAGGTACCAAACTTTGGGTTTGAAATAATTAAGATGAGACCGGGCGGGTGACTTGCACGAGAAAGGAGTCTCGGTGTAGTGTCTCCGTCTGAGTCAATTAAGGACCTTGTCGATGTAGGCTTGTTGATCGAGGACCCTTTAACTGGTCACATGCCTCGTCATGGGTAAGCCTTGCCTTGGGCAGACTAAGGTCGGAATAAGATAACACGAAATGGGCATGGAGCGGTGGCGAGAGTAGCGTGTACCCTCCGTGGCAAGAGGCCGGACGGTGGTGTATCTGTGCTCTCGGTTTGCGTGAACCTGATCCGGTCTTAAGAACCTCGGTGGCGGGTTGACATATGCAAGGGTTAAGTGCTACATATGTCGTGTGATTGGAGATCCTCAACTGAGTATAATCGATTCGGATCGCCGTACCTTCACGGTTATGAAGACTTGGTCACTACCCTACACGTAGCATTCCACTAAAGATGATGGGTATTTGTTAAGAAATTGGCTAGTGCAGGACCAGCGATTGAACTAGGGTAGAAAGAACTCTAGTTGCAGGTAATTGAACTTAACTGGACAAATAAAATTGGATTTTTAAGGATCCACTTAGTAAGCATTTCTGCAAAACTGAGTCTTTGAGTATTGAGAAGCCTTACCTTGACTCCCTAAAAGCCAGCATACCCTTGAGAGTCTTTTCTTTAGTCGGGTAAGTCTTGCTGAGTAATTCCATACTCAGGGTTTATCCCTTCGTTGTTTTTAGGTGAGGAAGTAGCAGATTTCTGCTGCTTCTGTGCCAAGGTGGTTCCCAAAGAAGAAACACAAGACTGAAGTGCGGGAGGACTTGGTCCTCCATATAGATCTTTTACTTAAATCTTCTCGGGAGGAGTTTTTGCCTCCCTTGGTTTGTATAATATTACTACTCAGCACTCGCTCTTAGTTCTGGTCTGTAATAAAACAACTTGAGCTTGCTTTTAAATAAAGGTGAATTATGTAATCGCTTCCGCAATTCTTTACCTCCGATGTTCTGTAATGTCTGCAAGACGGGTGAATCGTTCCTGGTAAGGTAAGGAAAGATACCGAACTTGTCAAGTAATTCAGGGGCACCTACAGAGTTGTCTGAAGTCCGTTGGACAAGGACAACTGTAGGTGGGCCTAATTACTTGGGAGGTTCCGTCTCAGCTGGTATCGGAGCGTAGCCCTTCTTTGCAGACATTATGAGGCATCTTCAAAAGGATTTTCGAAAGTCTTACCTAAAAATTCTTTTCTCTTCTTACCTAAGTATTCTGAAGAGTCTATCTTAAAGACCAGATAGGAAGAGTGCAATGTATAGAAGGTTGAATCGACTAAGGATGATTCTGTACTTATTCATGCATCATGCTAAGAATTATGCTAATAAATTTTCCCCCTTAGAAAGATGCCGCCACGCACAAGGCTAACGGCACGTAAGTCAACGGGACCAATTGGAGTACCCCGGCATCAACTAGCCCCTCGACACGAAAGCAGCAGCAGCGGAAGTAATGACACCATAGGAGACCTTGAAGCCCGAGTGAGTCGACTTCAAGCAGAGCTGCAACACAGGACCAATGCTTGGGTCGCAGACAGAGATAGAATCAATGAATTAAGAAGGGACATCCGTCACCTGCAGGATCAGCTTGCTGATTGAGACTTAGCACTTGACTGGGCAGTACAGTCTCATTTGCTGGCATGTGCTAAGGAAGCAAGGGCTCAGGCCCGAATTAAAGAACTTAGCTCAACTGTCGACGACCTGCAGGTCTACTGCAATACGTTGCATGAGGAAGTCCATATACTATACTCACAATTACACCCTAGTGTGCCTGCACACTCTGCTGAGGCGGAAACCGAACCCTCTCACGTTGCGGGACGCGCGTTGGGTGGGGAGTTAGACCTTTTTGAACCCCCTCCTTCTTTGAGGTTGGTTGACGTCTGGACTCCCACACCTGACGATGAGGCCGCCAAAAGTAACGAAAAGCAGGACTAATGGTGTAATAGAAGTAGAGTAGTGTATTGTAGAATGCACGATTGTATAATAGGTTGAACTTTTGTATAATGGGTAATGTATCCTGTTATGTAATATCGAGTCTGTATCATTACTTTTTATAGTAATGTAAAATGGAAGGTCTCTTTGGCATATTATGTTTATTCAAATGTTTTTGCCTCAGATGCCGACCAGGACTCGTGGACAGGACGCAGCCGGAACTTCTGGGGGTCGGGATGTCACCCCAAATCCACCTCCAGTTCCACCCACGCTAGCCGAGGCGATTGCCGCCATGGTGAATGCCACCGCAGATAATACCCGCTTCCTTAGGGAAATGGCGGGTCAACAGCAGTTCTAGCAGCAGGCAGGAAGAGGTTTTCAGCAAGGTCCCCGTGAAACCACCTATCTGGACTTCTCCGAAACTCGACCACCTCTATTCACCAAGGCAGAAGACCCGCTAGAAGCCGATGAGTGGATACGAGTTATTGAACAAAAGTTTGGTCTTCTTCGTTGTTCTGAAACGCAGAAGCCATTGTTCGCGGCACAGCAACTACGTGGCCCTGCCAGTACTTGGTGGGGCAATTTTGTGGCTATCCAACCTGACAACCATCAAATCACCTGGGAAGAATTTAAAGCAGCCTTCCGTGAGCACTACATACCGGAAGGGGTGCTGCATATGAAACAAGAGGAATTCATGAAGCTGAAATAAGGAGGAGACACCATCAATCAGTATCTTAACAAGTTTAATCACCTGTCGCAGTATGCCATCGACCAGGTGAATACTGATTTGAAGAAAAAGAACTGTTTTATGAGAGGTCTAAATGACCGGTTGCAGCGAAAGATGGCCACATGTATTGATCTCACATATGGAAAGGCTGTCAGTACAACCTTATCTGTGGAAGCAAAATACGCAAGTTCAGGGAAGAATAAGGGATTCAGTGGTGAGAGGCCTAATCAGGGCCAGGCGAAGAGGCAACGGTTCGTCATCCGGCCTTCTAGCCAAAACCGCACTTTTTCCCGTCCACCAGCATTCCCTTTCAAACAGCCCATTATTATCCGCCCCAACAATACCTCCACTCCCCCAAATCAGCCGGGTGCCCCAGGCACTCGATTCCCTACCTTGCCCAGCTCTTCCACTGGGTGTTTCAATTGCGGCAAGTCAGGACATTTTATCAAAGACTGCCCATACCCCAAGCAAAATCAATCCAATGCTCAGCAAGGAACTGGGAAGTCTCCTCAGCCCAAGGGTAATGCTGTGGGAAGAAATACCAAGAAAACGGGGCGTGTATACTACACTCAAGTGGCCACTACACCGGAAGGAGAGCCGGTGATGATGGGTACGTTTCCCGTGGCCAGTCACCCTGCAATTATTCTTTTTGATTCTGGTGCTTCGCATACCTTCATTAGCAAGAAATTTGTGGAGCAACATCACATTGCATGCCATGAATCAAGAGAGGGATTTAAAATTCATTCACCTGGGGGACACATTTTTACTAGAGAAGTGGCCTATGAAGTGCCAGTAACAATGGCCGGACGGAACTTTCCTGCTAACATGATTGTTCTGAAAGGCCAGGATATAGATGTAATTTTGGGTATGAATTGGTTAACCCAACACAAGGCAATCCTCAACACTGAACTCAGAACCGTCAGGTTGAGCTATAATCAAGAAGAAATTCTTTTGTCTCTCCCCGTAATCAATCCAGCCAAAGCTTCTGGTAGAATATTTGAAGCCATTGTACCGGAAATCAAGGACATTCCGGTAGTATGTGAGTTTCCAGATGTATTTCTGGAAGATTTGCCTGGACTACCCCCTGAAAGAGATGTAGAATTCGTAATTGAGCTAAAGCCCGGTACGGCTCCCATCTCCCGAAGATCGTACCGTATGCCTCCTAATGAGTTGGCGGAATTAAAGATTCAATTACAAGATCTACTGAATAAGGGATTCATCCGGCCAAGCTCGTCCCCATGGGGTTGCCCCGCCATTTTTGTTAAGAAGAAGGATCAAACCTTGCGGATGTGCGTGGATTATCGACCCCTGAATGAGGTCACCATCAAGAATAAGTACCCTCTTCCAAGGATCGACATCTTATTTGATCAACTGACTGGGGCAAGGGTATTTTCTAAAATTGATCTCAGGTCGGGCTATCATCAAATCCGTATTCGGCCCGAGGATATACCGAAGACCGCATTTACTACGCGGTATGGATTGTTTGAATACTTGGTAATGTCTTTCGGGCTCACAAATGCTCCTGCCCACTTCACCTATTTAATGAACTCAGTGTTCATGCCCGAGTTGGACAAGTTCGTGGTGGTCTTCATCGATGATATTTTGATATACTCTAAAAATGAAGAGGAGCATGCTCAGCATCTACGGATTGTATTGACGCGCCTGAGGGAACATCAGCTGTATGCCAAGTTCAGCAAGTGCGCGTTCTGGCTGGAGGAAATTCAATTTTTGGGGCACGTGTTATCAGCTAAAGGAATTGCGGTAGATCTGAGAGCACCTAGAGGGGGGGGGTGAATAGGTGATCCTGTGAAACTTAAAACTTAGGCCACAAAAACTTGTTATGTGTTAGCACAATAATTGCCAAGTGGCTAAAAGAGAAGTCTCAACAAAAACACAATACCACAAGAGATTGATCACAGAGTTGACACAGTGGTTTATCCCGTGGTTCGGCCAAGACCAACGCTTGCCTACTCCACGTTGTGGCGTCCCAACGGACGAGAGTTGCACTCAACTCCTCTCAAGCGATCCAATGATCAACTTGAATACCACAGTGTTATGCTTTTCTCTTCTTATCCCTTTCGCAAGGAATCTCCACAAATTGGAGTCTCTTGCCCTTACAAGTATATGATCACAAAGAAAGCACAGAGTAAGGGAGGGAAGCAACACACACAAATCCACAGCAAAAGCGCACACACACGGCCAAGAATCGAGCTCACAAGAATATCTCAAAGTTCTCACTAGAACGGAGCTCGAATCTCTTAGAATCACAAACGAATGCGCAAAGACTAAGTGTGGATGATCAAGAATGCTCAAGAGTTGCTTGTTTGTCTCCTCCATGCGCCTAGGGGCTCCTTTTATAGCCCCAAGGCAGCTAGGAGCCGTTGAGAGCAATTTTAGAAGGCCATCCTTGCCTTCTGTCGTCGGGGGCACCGGACAGTCCGGTGCACACCGGACACTGTCCGGTGCCCGATTTATTTCCATAACTGGCGCTGCCGACCGTTGCAGACGGTTGGAGATCTGCGAGCCGTTGGCGCACCGGACATGTCCGGTGCACACCGGACAGTCCGGTGCCGTCTTCCGACCGTTGGCTCGGCCACGTGTCCCGCGCGGATTGCGCGGCCGACCGTTGGCTCATCGGACAGTCTGGTGCACACCGGACAGTCCGGTGAATTTTAGCCGTACGCCGTCGGCCAATTTCCCGAGAGCGGCCAGTTCACGCCGAGTCAGCCTGGCGCACCGGACACTGTCCGGTGCTCCAGACCGAGCTGGGTCTTGGCTGCACACAGCCAAGACTTTCTCTCCCCTTTTCTTTTCTTCTTCTTTCTGTTTCTAACACTTAGACAAGTATATTAGTATCCAAAACCAATGTACTAAGGCTTAGAAACATACCTTTACTTTATGATTTGCACCTTGTTCATCCATGGACATAAATTTCACAATTAAGCACATGTGTTGGCACTCAATCACCAAAATACTTAGAAATGGCCCAAGGGCACATTTCCCTTTCAATCTCCCCCTTTTTGGTGATTTATACCAACACAACATAAAGCAACTAGAACAAGTGCAAACTCACTTCAAATAAAACTTAAATTTATTTTGAATCAATTTTGGCATATATGGATCATCCTTTGCCACCACTTGGTTTGTTTTTGCAAATCAACCTCAAATCTCTATCTCTAAGTCAAACACACATGTTGAAGCATAAAGAGAGTCATTCCAAAAGAGATTGATCAAAGATTTCAAAAACTCCCCCTTTTTCCCATAATTACTACTTTTCCCCACAAGAAGCCAACTTTTGACAAGAGAGACAACAAAAGAGTTTTGACAACCAAAAACTCTAATCTACTATTTTCAAAATCTCTCAAGTGGTAGCTGATCCATTTATTGCTTTGGCCTTTATTTTCTCCCCCTTTGGCATGAAGCACCAAAACGGGATCAATTTTGGCCCTTTTAACCCCATTGCCTCACCAAAATCTTCAATTAAGAGCAAATGGCAAAAAGAGGTAATGAGATGAACTTGGAATAAGTTACCCTCTCATCGGAGTGCAGTGGAAGTCTTTCATGGTCCAAGTCCACCTTTTCCCTTTCAATTCTCCTTTGAGACCAAAACAAGCAAACTCAAGCATATGGTTAGTCTCAAAGGGTCAAGTTGTAACACATCTCCCCCTAAACATGTGCATCACTTTGCAACGGACTTGTGAGGTCCAGGGAGTGGTTGTACAACTTGAGCACCATAATAAGCAACAAAATGCAGAATGGACATGATCAAAGGCATAAACACATGTATGCTACAATTCAATCCAAGTTCCGCGAATCTAAGACATTTAGCTCACTACGCAGCCTGCAAAAGGTCTTCTCATCTAAAGGCTTGGTAAAGATATCGGCTAACTGGTTCTCGGTGCTTACATAAAACACTTCGATATCTCCCTTTTGCTGGTGGTCTCTCAAAAAGTGATGCCGGATGTCAATGTGCTTTGTGCGGCTGTGCTCAACAGGATTTTCCGCTATTCGGATAGCACTCTCATTATCACATAGGAGTGGGACTTTGCTCAGATTGTAGCCAAAGTCCCTGAGGGTTTGCCTCATCCAAAGTAGTTGCGCGCAACACTGTCCTGCGGCAACATACTCGGCCTCAGCGGTGGATAGGGCAACGGATGTTTGTTTCTTAGAGTTTCATGACACCAGGGACCTTCCTAAGAATTGGCACGTCCCCGATGTACTCTTCCTATCGACCTTACATCCAGCATAGTCGGAATCTGAGTACCCAATCAAGTCAAAGTTAGACCCCTTTGGATACCAGATCCCGAAGCAAGGCGTAGCAACTAAATATCTAAGAATTCGCTTCACTGCCACTAAGTGACACTCCTTAGGATCGGATTGAAATCTAGCACACATGCATACGCTAAGCATAATATCCGGTCTACTAGCACATAAGTAAAGCAAAGAACCTATCATGGACCGGTATGCTTTTTGATCAACGGACTTACCTCCTTTGTTGAGGTCGGTGTGTCCGTCAGTCCCCATCGGAGTCTTTGCGGGCTTGGCATCCTTCATCCCAAACCGCTTCAGCAAGTCTTGCGTGTACTTCGTTTGGGAGATGAAGGTTCCGTCCTTGAGTTGCTTCACTTGGAACCCAAGGAAGTAGGTTAACTCGCCCATCATCGACATCTCGAATTTCTGCGTCATTACCCTGCTAAACTCTTCACAAGACTTTTGGTTAGTAGAACCAAATATTATGTCATCGACATAAATTTGGCATACAAACAAATCACCATCACATGTCTTAGTGAAAAGAGTCGGATCGGCTTTCCCAACCTTGAAAGCATTAGCAATTAAGAAATCTCTAAGGCATTCATACCATGCTCTTGGGGCTTGTTTAAGTCCATAGAGCGCCTTAGAGAGCTTACACACGTGGTCGGGGTACCGTTCATCCTCGAAGCCAGGGGGTTGCTCTACGTACACCTCCTCCTTTATTGGCCCGTTGAGGAAAGCGCTCTTCACATCCATTTGGTACAACCTGAAAGAATGGTGAGCGGCATATGCTAGCAAGATACGAATGGACTCTAGCCTAGCCACAGGAGCAAAAGTCTCCTCAAAGTCCAAACCTGCGACTTGGGCATAACCTTTTGCCACAAGTCGAGCCTTGTTCCTTGTCACCACCCCGTGCTCGTCCTGTTTGTTGCGGAACACCCACTTGGTTCCCACAACATTTTGCTTGGGACGAGGCACCAGCGTCCAAACTTCATTGCGCTTGAAGTTGTTAAGTTCCTCCTGCATGGCCAACACCCAATCCGGATCTAGCAAGGCCTCCTCTACCCTGAAAGGCTCAATAGAGGAGACAAAAGAGTAATGCTCACAAAAATTAACTAATCGAGATCGAGTAGTTACTCCCTTGCTAATGTCACCCAAAATTTGGTCGACGGGATGATCCCTTTGAATCATCGCTCGAACTTGGGTTGGAGGTGCCGGTTGTGCTTCTTCCTCCAACACTTGATCATCTTGTGCTCCCCCTTGATCACATGCCTCCCTTTGATGAACCTGTTCATCGTCTTGAGTTGGGGGATGCACCGTGGTTGAGGAAGAAGGTTGATCTCGTTCATCTTGTTCCTGTGGCCGAACGTCTCCAATCGCCATGGTTCGTATAGCGGCTGACGGAACATCTTCTTCATCTACATCATCACAATCAACAACTTGCTCTCTTGGAGAGCCATTAGTCTCATCAAATACAACGTCGCTAGAGACTTCAACCAAACCCGATGATTTGTTGAAGACCCTATACGCCTTTGTATTTGAATCATAACCTAATAAAAACCCTTCTACAGCTTTGGGAGCAAATTTAGAATTTCTACCCTTCTTCACTAGAATGTACCATTTGCTCCCAAAAACACGAAAGTAAGATACATTGGGTTTGTTACCGGTTAGTAGCTCATACGAAGTCTTCTTGAGGAGGCGATGAAGATAGACCCTGTTGATGGCGTGGCAAGCCGTGTTCACAGCTTCCGACCAAAAGCACTCGGGGGTCTTGAATTCTCCAAGCATTGTCCTTGCCATATCAATGAGCGTCCTGTTCTTCCTTTCTACCACACCATTTTGCTGTGGTGTGTAGGGAGCGGAGAACTCGTGCTTGATCCCTTCCTCCTCAAGAAACTCCTCCACTTGAAGATTCTTGAACTCGGACCCGTTGTCGCTCCTTATCTTCTTCACCTTGAGCTCAAACTCATTTTGAGCCCTCCTGAGGAAGCGCTTGAGGGTCCCTTGAGTTTCAGACTTATCCTGCAAAAAGAACACCCAAGTGAAGCGGGAAAAGTCATCAACAATAACTAGACCATACTTACTTCCTCCTATGCTTAGGTAGGCGACGGGTCCGAAGAGGTCCATATGCAGCAGCTCCAGAGGTCTTGACGTGGTCATCACATTCTTGCTGTGATGCGCTCCTTCCACCTGTTTACCTGCCTGACAAGCTGCACAAGGTCTATCTTTTTCGAAATGCACATTTGTTAGACCTATCACATGTTCTCCCTTTAGAAGCTTGTGGAGGTTCTTCATCCCCACATGTGCTAAGCGGCGATGCCACAGCCAGCCCATGCAAGTCTTAGCCATTAAGAATGCATCTAGACCGGCCTCTTCTTTTGCAAAATCAACTAAATAAAGTTTGCCGTCTAGTACACCCTTAAAAGCTAGTGAACCATCACATCTTCTAAAGACAGACACATCTACATTTGTAAATAAACAATTATATCCCATTTGACATAATTGACTAACAGATAGCAAATTATATCCAAGACTCTCCACTAAGAATACATTTGAGATAGAATGCTCATTAGAAATTGCAATTTTACCTAACCCTTTTACCTTGCCTTGATTCCCATCACCGAATATAATTGAATCTTGGGAATCCTTATTTTTGACGTAGGAGGTGAACATCTTCTTCTCCCCCGTCATGTGGTTTGTGCATCCGCTGTCGATAATCCAGCTTGAACCCCCGGATGCATAAACCTGCAAGGCAAATTTAGGCTTGGGTCTTAGGTACCCAACTCATGTTGGGTCCTACAAGGTTAGCACATATATCCTTAGGGACCCAAATGCAAGTCCTGTCTCCCTTGCATTTTGCCCCTAACTTCCTAGCAACTGTTTTCCTATCCTTTCTACAAATAGCAAAGGAAGTGTTTAAAGCATAATAAATTATAGAAGGTTCATTCACTACTTTCCTAGGAGCATGAATAACATTCTTTCTAGGCACATGAGCAATATTTCTCCTAGGCATATGTACAACATTTCTCCTACTCATATCCCTATCATGCTTATAAGAAGAACTAGAAGCAAACATGGCATGAGAATCATAAACATGTGAATCAAAATCATTATAAGCCTTTCTAGCATTTCTCCTATCATTATACATAAAGGCATGGTTCTTTTTCGCACTACTAGCCATAGGGGCCTTCCCCTTCTCCTTGACGAAGATGGGAGCCTTATGGCTTGTTAAGTTCTTGGCTTCCCTCTTGAAGCCAAGCCCATCCTTAATTGAGGGATGTCTTCCAATTGTATAGGCATCCCTTGCAAATTTTAACTTGTCAAATTCACTTTTGCTAGTCTTAAGTTGTGCATTAAGACTAGCCAATTCATCACTTAGTTTGGAAATTGAAACTAAGTGTTCACTACAGGCATTAACATCAAAATCCTTACACCTAGTGCAAATTGTAACATTTTCAACACAGGAATTTGATTTACTAGCTACTTCTAGTTTAGCACTTAAATCATTATTAACATTTCGTAAAGAAGCAATGGTTTCATGACAAGAGGATAATTCACTAGAAAGCACCTCATTTCTTTTCACTTCTAAAGCGTATGATTTTTGTGCCTCTACAAATTTATCATGTTCATCATACAATAAATCCTCCTGTTTTTCTAAAAGCCTATCCTTTTCATTCAATGCATCAATCAATTCATTGATTTTATCTATCTTAGATCTATCTAAGCCCTTGAACAAGCATGAATAATCTATGTCATCATCATCACTAGATTCATTATCACTAGAAGAAGCATAAGTGGAGTCTTGAGTACTCACCTTCTTCTCCCTTGCCATAAGGCATGTGAGACGCTCGTTGGGGAAGAGGGAAGACTTGTTGAAGGCAGTAGCAGCGAGTCCTTCATTGTCGGAGTCGGAGGAGGAGCAATCCGAGTCCCACTCCTTTCCTAGATGCGCCTCGCCCTTTGCCTTCTTGTATTGCTTCTTCTTCTCTCTTTTGTTCCCCTTTTCCTGGTCACTTTCATTATCGGGACAGTTAGCGATAAAATGACCAAGCTTACCGCATTTGAAGCATGAGCGCTTCCCCTTTGTCTTGGTCTTGCTTGGCTGCCCCTTGCGACCATTTAGCGCCGTCTTGAATCTCTTGATGATGAGAGCCATCTCTTCATCATTGAGTCCGGCCGCCTCAATCTGTGCCACCTTGCTAGGTAGCGCCTCCTTGCTTCGTGTTGCCTTGAGAGCGAGAGGTTGCGGCTTGTTGATCGGACCATTCAAGGCGTCGTCCACATACCTCGCCTCCTTGATCATCATTCGCCCGCTAACGAATTTCCCAAGAACTTCTTCGGGCGACATCTTGGTGTACCTAGGATTTTCACGTATATTGTTCACCAAATGAGGATCAAGAACGGTAAATGACCTGAGCATTAGACGGACGACGTCGTGGTCCGTCCATCGTGTGCTTCCGTAGCTCCTTATCTTGTTGATAAGAGTCTTGAGCCGGTTGTATGTTTGCGTCGGCTCCTCGCCCCTTATCATTGCGAACCGTCCAAGCTCACCCTCCACCAACTCCATCTTGGTGAGCAAGGTGACGTCGTTCCCCTCATGAGAAATCTTGAGGGTGTCCCAGATTTGCTTGGCGTTATCCAAGCCGCTCACTTTATGATATTCATCCCTGCACAAAGAAGCTAGAAGAACAGTAGTAGCTTGTGCATTCTTATGAATTTGTTCATTAACGAACATGGGACTATCCGAACTATCAAAGTGCATTCCACTCTCTACAATCTCCCATATACTAGGATGGAGAGAGAATAGGTGACTACGCATTTTGTGGCTCCAAAATCCGTAGTCCTCTCCATCAAAGTGTGGGGGCTTGCCGAGTGGAATGGAGAGCAAATGAGAATGTGAACTTTGCGGAATACGAGAGTAATCAAAAGAAAAGTTCGAATTAACCGGTTTCCTTCTCTCGTAGTCGTTGTGGTCCTCGTCCTTTTGGGAAGAAGTAGACTCGTCGCTGTCGTAGTAGACGATCTCCTTGATGCGCCTTGTCTTCTTCTTCTTCCCTTCCTTTCGTCTTTGGCCCGAGCCGGAGTCGGTGGGCTTATCGTCCTTCGGCTCGTTGACGAAGGATTCCTTCTCTTTGTCATTGATCACAATACCCTTCCCCTTAGGATCCATCTCTTCGGGCGGTTAGTCCCTTTGTGAAGAGAACGGCTCTGATACCAATTGAGAGCACCTAGAGGGGGGGTGAATAGGTGATCCTGTGAAACTTAAAACTTAGGCCACAAAAACTTGTTATGTGTTAGCACAATAATTGCCAAGTGGCTAAAAGAGAAGTCTCAACAAAAACACAATACCACAAGAGATTGATCACAGAGTTGACACAGTGGTTTATCCCGTGGTTCGGCCAAGACCAACACTTGCCTACTCCACGTTGTGGCGTCCCAACGGACGAGAGTTGCACTCAACTCCTCTCAAGCGATCCAATGATCAACTTGAATACCACAGTGTTATGCTTTTCTCTTCTTATCCCTTTCGCAAGGAATCTCCACAAATTGGAGTCTCTTGCCCTTACAAGTATATGATCACAAAGAAAGCACAGAGTAAGGGAGGGAAGCAACACACACAAATCCACAGCAAAAGCGCACACACACGGCCAAGAATCGAGCTCACAAGAATATCTCAAAGTTCTCACTAGAACGGAGCTCGAATCTCTTAGAATCACAAACGAATGCGCAAAGACTAAGTGTGGATGATCAAGAATGCTCAAGAGTTGCTTGTTTGTCTCCTCCATGCGCCTAGGGGCTCCTTTTATAGCCCCAAGGCAGCTAGGAGCCGTTGAGAGCAATTTTAGAAGGCCATCCTTGCCTTCTGTCGTCGGGGGCACCGGACAGTCCGGTGCCCGATTTATTTCCATAACTGGCGCTGCCGACCGTTGCAGACGGTTGGAGATCTGCGAGCCGTTGGCGCACCGGACATGTCCGGTGCACACCGGACAGTCCGGTGCCGTCTTCCGACCGTTGGCTCGGCCACGTGTCCCGCGCGGATTGCGCGGCCGACCGTTGGCCCGGCCGACCGTTGGCTCACCGGACAGTCCGGTGCACACCGGACAGTCCGGTGAATTTTAGCCGTACGCCGTCGGCCAATTTCCCGAGAGCGGCCAGTTCACGCCGAGTCAGCCTGGCGCACCAGACACTGTCCGGTGCACACCGGACAGTCCGGTGCTCCAGACCGAGCTGGGTCTTGGCTGCACACAGCCAAGACTTTCTCTCCCCTTTTCTTTTCTTCTTCTTTCTGTTTCTAACACTTAGACAAGTATATTAGTATCCAAAACCAATGTACTAAGGCTTAGAAACATACCTTTACTTTATGATTTGCACCTTGTTCATCCATGGACATAAATTTCACAATTAAGCACATGTGTTGGCACTCAATCACCAAAATACTTAGAAATGGCCCATGGGCACATTTCCCTTTCAAGATCCTAGCAAGGTCAAAGATATTCTGGAGTGGAAACCCCCAACCACTGTTCACCAAGTCCGGAGTTTTCTTGGACTAGCTGGATATTATCGCAGATTCATACCTGATTTTTCTAAGCTTGTGAAGCCAATCACAAGTTTATTGAAGAATGATATTAAATTCAATTGGTCTTCTAAGTGTAATGAAGCCTTTGAGCAATTGAAGACATTATTAACCACTGCTCCGGTATTGGCTCAACCGGACATCACTAAGCCTTTGATGTATATTGTGATGCATCTGGCAGTGGGCTCGGCTGTGTACTGATGCAAGAAGGCCGAGTAATTGCGTATGCTTCAAGGCAGTTGCACCGACATGAGGAGCATTATCCAACTCATGATCTGGAGCTAGCTGCTGTGGTTCATGCCCTGAAAATATGGCGTCACTATCTGCTGGGAAATATCTGTCACATATATACATATCATAAAAGTTTGAAGTACATCTTTACCCAGTCAGAGTTAAATATGAGGCAAAGACGATGGCTTGAGCTCATTAAAGACTATGAACTAGAGATCCATTATCACCCAGGCAAGGCCAATGTGGTGGCAGATGCATTGAGTCGTAAGACTTCCTGCCACTGTCTTATGGCAAAGACCTCCGAGAACACCTTATGTCAAGAAATGGAGAAGCTAAACCTGGGGATAATCCAGCAAGGGACTCTAAATCAGCTGAGGCTTGAGTCAATCATTCTGCAAAAGATAATTGATGCTCAAAAGGATAATCTGGGTATGAAGCACATACGAGAGAAGATAAGGGCTGGAACAGCCAAATGTTTCAAGGAAGACGATCAAGGTGTGATATGGTTTAAAAACCGCATAGTAGTGCCAAAGAATGAAGAACTCCGTCAGCAAATCTTAGATGAAGCGCATCTTAGTCGCTATTCTATTCATCCGGGAAGCACTAAGATGTATCATGATCTAAAACAGCACTACTGGTGGACGAAGATGAAAATTGAAATTGCACGCTATGTGGCTAAGTGTGACACTTGCAGACGTGTCAAGGCCATACACATGAAAACTGTCGGTCCATTGCAGTCATTACCAATACCAACAGGGAAATGGGAAGACATAAGCATGGACTTCATTGTGGGATTGCCCAGGACCACAAAAGGGTATGACTCTATTTGGGTTATCATTGATCGATTTACCAAGATCGCCCACTTCCTCCCTGTCAAGGTAAAATATCACGTCATTACCTATGCGGAGTTGTACATTGCCCGTATTCTCAGTTTGCACGGGGTTCCAAAGACTATAGTGTCGGATCGTGGACCACAATTTGTATATAAATTTTGGGAAGAACTTCATAAATCCCTGGGTACTAAGTTACTCCACAGTTCGGCCTATCATCCTCAAACCAGTGGACAAACTGAGAGAGTGAACCAAATACTTGAAGATATGTTGCGGGCATGTGTCCTGGATTTCTCACCAAAATGGGATGAATGTTTACCTTTGGCGGAGTTTTCATACAATAATAGTTATCAAGAAAGTATTAGGATGGCACCTTTTGAAGCTTTATATGGACGACGGTGTCGGACTCCGCTAAATTGGTCTGAACCTGGTGAAAGGTGCTTCTTTAGACCTGATCTGGTGAAAGAAGCCGAGAATAAGGTTCAGAAAATTATTCATAATATGAAGAAAGCACAAGCTCGTCAGAAGAGTTATGCAGACACACGGCGAATGCCCTTATATTTCCTGGAAGGAGACTATGTTTACCTGAAAGTCTCACCAATGAAAGGAGTATCGCGTTTTGGGGTTAAAGGGAAGCTTGCACCCAGGTACATTGGTCCATTCCTGGTACTTGAGCAATGTGGACCAGTGGCATACCGACTCCAACTACCCGAAACCTTGTCTGCTGTGCATAATGTGTTCCATGTGTCACAATTGAAAAAGTGTCTTCGGGTTCCCGATCGAACCATTGAAGTGATAGATGTTGTCCTGGAACCAGACTTAACGTACTCAGAACATCCTATTCGAGTTCTGGATCAAAAGGACAGGGTTACCCAGAGAAAGACTCTCAAGTTCTACAAGGTACAATGGAACCAGCATTCTGAGGAAGAGGCTACGTGGGAAACTCAAGACTTCTTGAATAAGAAATTCCCAGGCTTTCTAGCCTCATGTAATTTGTAAAATGTATATAGTTATGGCAATAAAGGAATGAACCCCACACCACTCCTGCCTTGTACCAAAAATAAGGAAATAAAAATGTGACACATTTCCTTTTCCATTACTCACCCTAGGATTTTAAATCTCGGGACGAGATTCTTTTATGGGGGAAAGGATGTAACACCCCTGGTGTTACTGTAACTAAAACTTGAGCATGACATCATAAACATTGGTATTGCATATGTTTGACATACCTAGAGTGCATTTACTAGGTAAAAATTTCAAACAAGTGTATTGTTTTTGATATTTTGTAAATAGACCCCTGGTTAAGGAACTTGACCCTAAATAGAGATTAATGGGGTAAAACTTAACCCAAGATGAGAAAACCTAAAGGCTTTAGGGGAAAGAGTTATAATAATATTAGAGGCTAAGACCTACGGATTTTTGACCAAGAAATGGTCTCCACCAGAAATCCAAGAATGTGATCTATGGCAAGGAAACATATGTGGGGTGAGGTGTATGAGCCTCTGGTCGATGATCAATGGCCACACAACCCCCATTTTTGTCGAAAATAGCCATGAATGACCATTTACAATAATACCGAAGGCTAACACCTACGGATTTTGTCCCCAAAAACAAAGTTGAGTCACATTTATACCCCTGGATACCAACAATCTCAAATAGAACCCTGGAAAACCCTAAAACCAAACCCTAGGGACCTAAGTGCAAAATTAGTCCACTTTTGGACTAAAGTGCAAAAATCAAGTCAAATAAGTATCTTAAGTTATTTGGGTCACTCATATGTGAATTTGCAATCCAAAACTTAAGATTTGGACTTAAGTGCAAATGTGCCACACTTAACCCTTTTGGGTTAAGTCTGGATTTCAGTGTGGTTCATCCAACTTGAAGCCCTTGTAACTTTTAAATCAGAGGGTTTTTGCCCTAGGTCACCACATCAAAATTGTAGCCCAATTATAGGAGAACAACTTTGCTTAAGAGTGGGAGCAGAGTTATTAAGCTAATATTAGAGATAATCCAGCTCAAAGTTTGGCTGTCAGACAATTCCTAGACTGAATCTTCAGTAACAATGAGATAGGACCAACTTTGAGCTCGATTTTGAATGAGATCCAGTGACTTCTTGTGAGAGCATATTGTATCAAAGTTATAGGAGAATTATAGCTCTACAACTTTGCTACAGAAGGTTGGCAGTGGTTTCACATAAAATTTGGAGAAACTGATGCTTCAAAATGCTCTGTCAGTTCATCTGAAAGGAACTCGCCATGGTACAGTGATCTGATAAGGATCAGACTGCCAGCGCTGCTCGCTCGTCGCCGGTGACCTCCCTGCGCTGGGATTTGTGCTGCCGCCACCCGGATTCGCGCTGGAGATTAGCGGATAACGTCGCGGGATGGGGGAATGTTCATCGCCGATGAGCTGGACTCCACTCCGGCGATCCCCCTTGCTTTCCCTCTACTCTCCGGCTTGAGTCGATAAACTCGCCGGCGAACCGCCGTTCTCCGGCCTTGCGCCGCGTGTCCCAACCTTGCCATCGCATCGCCGTGACTCCCTCTATCTTCCTGTCGACCATCGGACTTACTGCCACGACATTGCACACGTATTCACCGCACCTGTGTTCGTCTTCACCTCCGGTCGTCGCGTTATTCGCTCAAATTGAGTACCACCGACGAAGCTGCTTATAAATTGAGCCCGTGACTCGCTTTGCAACATCGTTGCGCACCCCCACGGCTAGTATTGCTCCCAGCCGATCACCAGCAAGCTCCAATTTCATACTTCCCCCAAATCAGTCGAAGAACACCGTGAAACCAAGTCCACCGTGGCCAACCGATTCTGGTAAAGCTCTGTTCGATTCAAACCTTGTTTAAGTCTTCTCATAGCTCAGTGATACTCGCCAAGCCATCAATTTGAATGTAGATGCCCCCAATCATCGGGAACACGACGGGCTAGCCACCATGTTCACGGCCCCCGTGGCCAGAGCACATCTCTTGACCATTCGCGCAATTATATTGGGGAAAATGCTTCCCGGGTCACGAATTTGGTTTGGCCTTAGTCTAGGCACCGGTCTTGGAACAATTCGGCCGGTTTGCGCGCTCACTGGAGTTCGTCCTCCGCGCGACGCCGTCGAGGACCCTCCCCTGCGAAGAATTAGAAGTCCGAGGGGTTTTCTGGAAAGCGTCAGTGACTCTGTGAATAGCACATCGGTTCTGTTTCTGGTTGTTCAGAAAGGCGAGGGCTTTTCTGCAAACCGGACATCACGCGGGCGCGCGCAGGCGCTTTCTCCCTCTGAGTTGGGCTACTGGGCTGAAATCAGCCCAGTACTATTCATAGGCTTTTCTTTTTCTTTTTACTCTAGAGTAAAACAATTATAGAAAACAGTAGAAAAATGATAAAATTGTGAAACCAATTTTCCTAGGTTTCTTATTTTCCCTAGAATTTAGTAAAAATAGTTTTGTGATTTTTATGTTAAATAAGGAATTTTAGGGCATTTAAAGGAGTTAAAAGTATTAGTTATGGATTTTTAGAAAATTATTGGTAAGTCCAAAAATGCCCAAACTTTTTATGGGAACTTAAAACAATATTTAGAAGCCTTGGGTAGGGTTTGAGTTAATTTGGACCATGTTTGATAACTAGAACCCAAAACCACCCCCCTGCCCTGTGAACTCCTTTACCGACTCCGGAAACCCTAGGTTCTCGGAGTACCGTGAAGGAAAGTTGTACTCAAGACTTAGATAATAAGTTTATATTATCTTCGCATCCTCATGAGCATCCCATGGCATCCATTCTTATGCATATATATATGGTTATGTTAGAACACGAAGAAGAAGAAGAAGTCACTGAAGAAGGGACTCCACCAACCTCAGATCCTCAAGCAGGCAACTGCTTTTATTTCGATATTTGTGGATCCGAGCAGGACTCACCTGTTAACAAAGGCAAGCCCCGGTGCATTTGCCACCTTCCTTGATGTTTTTAAATCTTTCTCACTTGCTTGATGCATTAGGTGATAGGAGTTGATTAATAAAACAATTCCTGCATTACCTTCCTTGAATTTGATTACCTTCCTTGATCACCCGTTTTACAAAAGATTTTGATGCTTAGCCTTGCTTTAGAAAAACAAAATGTTTTGTTTTCACAAAAGATGATGTGGCAAAAGTGGGTGGGGTGTTTTTGAAAATAAAATTTGATGGTGGATCCATCAGGGCCTTGATGGATTCAACATCTGGAAAAGATGTACCTCTGCCAGGTACCAAACTTTGGGTTTGAAATAATTAAGATGAGACCGGGCGGGTGACTTGCACGAGAAAGGAGTCTCGGTGTAGTGTCTCCGTCTGAGTCGATTAAGGACCTTGTCGATGTAGGCTTGTTGATCGAGGACCCTTTAACTGGTCACATGCCTCGTCATGGGTAAGCCTTGCCTCAGGCAGACTAAGGTCGGAATAAGATAACACGAAATGGGCGTGGAGCGGTGGCGAGAGTAGCGTGTACCCTCCGTGGCAAGAGGCCGGACGGTGGTGTATCTGTGCTCTCGGTTTGCGTGAACCTAATCCGGTCTTAAGAACCTCGGTGGCGGGTTGACATATGCAAGGGTTAAGTGCTACATATGTCGTGTGATTAGAGATCCTCAGCTGAGTATAATCGATTCAGATCGCCGTACCTTCGCGGTTATGAAGACTTGGTCACTACCCTACACGTAGCATTCCACTAAAGATGATGGGTATTTGTTAAGAAATTGGCTAGTGCAGGACCAGCGATTGAACTAGGGTAGAAAGAACTCTAGTTGCAGGTAATTGAACTTAACTGGACAAATAAAATTGGATTTTTAAGGATCCACTTAGTAAGCATTTCTGCAAAACTGAGTCTTTGAGTATTGAGAAGCCTTACCTTGACTCCCTAAAAGCCAGCATACCCTTGAGAGTCTTTTCTTTAGTCGGGTAAGTCTTGCTGAGTAATTCCATACTCAGGGTTTATCCCTTCGTTGTTTTTAGGTGAGGAAGTAGCAGATTTCTGCTGCTTCTGTGCCAAGGTGGTTCCCAAAGAAGAAACACAAGACTGAAGTGCGGGAGGACTTGGTCCTCCATATAGATCTTTTACTTAAATCTTCTCGGGAGGAGTTTTTGCCTCCCTTGGTTTGTATAATATTACTACTCAACACTCGCTCTTAGTTCTGGTCTGTAATAAAACAACTTGAGCTTGCTTTTAAATAAAGGTGAATTATGTAATCGCTTCCGCAATTCTTTACCTCCGATGTTCTGTAATGTCTGCAAGACGGGTGAATCGTTCCTGGTAAGGTAAGGAAAGATACCGAACTTGTCAAGTAATTCAGGGGCACCTACAGAGTTGTCTGAAGTCCGTTGGACAAGGACAACTGTAGGTGGGCCTAATTACTTGGGAGGTTCCGTCGCAGGCCCGACTGTGGCTGGCCCGGACGGTCCGCACTCATGTGCGGACGGTTCGGGCATGTGCAGATCGGCTGATTTGCTGCTGATTTGCGGTTGCTCAGGGTATGTGTCCATCGGCATCCCATAAAGGGGTTGTGACTGGTCGTGACAACCTATAGTCGATGTATTACGTGTGTTACCCCCTAATTCAACCTCGTGCGAAGGAAAATTTGCGATATTAGATTTATCAAATGCACGTACTAGTCTCCTATAATCGCTTTGCATACCCCCTATGATATTTTACATTTGTTCACGCTGTTCATCTACATAATTCTTAAGAGATTGCAGCTCGTTTGTATTACTTACATTGGGGATATCTGGTGTGGGTCGGAGCAAAGCCGGATCCGTCGCCCAATGTCGGACGACCTTGTTGTTCCTGTCCACTTTGAAGTTGGCCAAGAACTTTGCTTTTTCCTCCTGGATCATCTGCTCCTTGTGCTCCTCGAACTAGAGCTGTTCGTCAGCCGGCAAGGTCTCCCAAGTCGGCTCTATGATGTTGCTGGTGGAAACTTCAGAGCTATCCTTTGAACCGGCCATTGAGGGCCGATTTGATAGGTCTATATGCGTTGTCCCCAGCGGAGTCGCCAAAAAGTATGTTGGCACCCTTTTGGAGGCACCAATCACTCAAAAGAACCAGCGGCGGTGCTCTCTGGTCAGGCGCGGACGGTCCGCGACACAGAGCCGGATGGTCTGCGACCTGGCGCGAGGCGGTGGTGCTCTCTGGTCAAGCGTGGACGGTCCGCGGCACAGGGCCAGACGGTCCGCGACCTGGCGCAGGAGCTAGGGTTCCCTGCTTGACGGTCGGACGGTCCGCGCCCTAAGGCCGGACGGTCCGCGCCCTAGGGCCGAACGGTCCGCGCGTGCGCAGGGGCGGCGGAAGATCGCCGGCGGCGCCTGGATCTCGCTCCCGGGAGGGACCCCGTCAGGGAGTAGAGATCCTAGGTGGTGTCTAGGCTCGGGTAGACCGACCTAGACTCCTCTAATCGACATAGAGTCGAGGAGAGGCGGAGAATTTGGGGATTGGAAGACTAAACCTAAACTAGACTAGAACTACTCCTAGGATAAAATGCGAATTGTGTTGATTGAAGGTTCGATTCATTCTTCAAATCGGCCGTATACCTCTCTATTTATAGAGGAGGGGGACTGGACCCTTTACAAACTAATTTCCGAGCGAATCCCGCGAATCTGGCTAACAACCGTAGCACAAAACTCGAAACCTTAAACTGCTCTGCGCACGCGCGGACCGTCCGGCCCACAGGCGCGGACCGTTCGGACCGCGGACCGTCCGACCTCAGGGCCAGACTGTCCGCACCTCAATTTGGTGATGAACATTAAGTTTACTTCTTAATAACTTTGTCGCCACAACTTGCTTACGAGGAGCAGGGGTGTGTTACGTGTTAAATAGAACTATACGGTCTAGTTTCTCTAAGTCCATATATAACAATTCTAATAAATCTCAAAAGCTCAATACCTATGTTTAAATAAGCTTTAATGTTTAAGCCCATGGATAGAGATGAAATGTGCAACATTAATTAATTTCTAGCTAGCATATTGCTAGTTGATGTAGAGTAGGGAGTTTTCTACACACACACAATATATATATATATATACACCAATGCCCTAGGAAAAACTTTTCTTTTCTCACTGTTGCGCTATGTTAGCTTCTCCACCCAGCGCACGTGCACCAACATTCGATACAGCAGATCTCTGCAACGCTCTTCATTGTGTGATCCTGCATTGGTAGAGGACATATAAGGTTTTTGATGTGGTTCTGGTCCTAACTTCCATGAATGAGTTGTCTTTCATCCAAGTCAGGTGACACTATATTTTGAGATATAGTTAGTTAGATGCTCCGAGCTCTTTCTCTATCACTCATTGTCGACTTCTTACCTGCACCTGCAATGACTCCTCTCTATGTAAACGAAAGGTGCACACCTAGTGATCCAATGTTGTTGTTCATGTTATTTAATCTAAGTAGTATGTGATCAGTACTCATACTAGTATATACTCATGTGTTTAATTTAACTAGTATGCATGCGAGCAATTCTCATATTAGTTTCAAAGATTATCATCATTTATATTTTGGTTTTATCTAGAATTCGCCTAATAATTCAGCATTACAGTTATTGACCTAATAAGAAAGACAAGTTAGGAGCTATGATTATTTTTAAGGGTTAATTGCGTATACAAAATTAGACGGCTAGTTCATTTTGATGCCATGGAGTGGCATAAAAATGAAGTAGTTTCTAATTTTCAAAATTTTGAGTGGCATGTTTCCAACTGGGACTTTTTTAAAGGATTTTTGGAATGTCGGTGAGCTACTTGGCAGGAATATTACAACACTCATTTTTTGTAGTCTCTTCTTTAGAAACAAATTGTAGAGGATTCAAAAACTACTTTCTACATGTGGCCTTGATCTAGGATATCACACAATCCACCTGGGTTAGGATATCACACAATCCACCCTTAGAAGATTGACATCCTCATCGATCAACCCCAAGCCAGGAACCGTACCTTCCCACTTTGGCCACGTCTTTGTGTCACGCGAGGTTTGGCTCTGATACCATTTATAACGCCTCATCCATGTCTGGACCAGCGCTATTTACTCTTGGCAACTCTCTTGGATCATAGACCTTCTCCACAGACCAACACAAGTCTTTTGCATGCACTTTGTCCTCACTAATGCATACCCGAGAAGATTTTCAGGTTAGTCACCCATTCCAAGATTGCTCTAGGCCAAGCATGTTTAACATATATGTTCTTTCAAGGTAGGCTTCTACAAATAAAAATGTACCTTATAGTATCAGTATTCTATCAATCCTATTAGGCCTTGAGCTAGGATATCACATAATCCATCCGAGTTAGGATATCATAGTCAGTTATGAATAAAAATGATTTTCTATGGGTTGTTGCCTTAATACAACCACCCATTGTCACCGCTGTTAGTATTTAGCCAACCACTTAGCAAATGGATTTCAATGGATGGTTTATTTCAAATCATCTACCAATTAAAATACTTTTAAATTCTCTAGATTTCCTAGTCATGGTTGATGTATTATTTGTCTACTAATTTTGGGGTTACCGTTTGAACGTAATGACTACTTTTTGTGTGGACACCGAAATGTCTAGGCCTATGGTAGACTATATGGTGATCATTTAGCACATAATAGCTAGTTTCACCTAAAGGTTGGACAATCTGGTAGTGGTGTTAGATCCATATCGAGGACCCAACATGGATCAACCAGAAGTTTGTAGATGTTATCAAGGATGAACTCTCAGTCAACCTCAATGTAGGCCTCCCAAGCCTAGAGGTCCATGTGGTGGGATTGTGCCGATGGATTGGATTTCACGGTGTCCTTTAGCCTAGCAAGGAACATATAGATGGAAGGTAGTTGCTCCTCCTCTTGCATGGGTCACCTAGGTTCTTGCAGATGCAGGGCTCCGAGTTTGTTGGTGACAACGTCCAAGATGCCAAAGGTGATATTGGCATCCGATTGCATCTTCTCAACCTTATCAATATATATTGATGATGAGACCCATCTAAAATGTGTTGAATCTGCCTATAAAATGCCCCTACCTGGCATGCCAATTACCTAAGGTTTTGACCCAATAAAGGAGATTAGTGTATCACACACAAGGATATTAGAAGCATAGCACACAAGACATAGATTTATATTGATGGGTCTTGTAAGTGTTTATCATTTCTATTATACACAATTCAATAATATATATTCGCTGCTATCTGGTGTGCCCTTGTACCTACTTTGTATCGTGAAGGGTGGACATCAAATATGCTATAAGGAGGGGATTTGCAATGTGCGCTTCACCGACCCAGTGGTTGTTAACCAAAAAACAATTATGGACTTTCATGTCGACACCCTAAAAAGATTTCTCAAGTTTTTTCACAAGCAATATTATATGCAAAACATACTTCAACCTTATAGTTTTAAGTTAATGTTCACATCTCGTAGCTCGTACCTTTTCATGATTGAATGTGTAGTTTAACATTTCTACAACATTCGATGTATATTCTAGTGATATTAATGAAACCAAACATTGTACACATCTTTTACTCCACGAAGAAGCCAACCACAAAGTTACAAGAAGTTGTGGACCTTCTTAATGAATAATTCTTACCATTTGCATTGAACTTAATTCTCTAAACCTCTAAATGATCGGATCATGCATCAAGGAACGATCATTTTTGTTATGCAAGACATGGAGGTACCTACGCAAAAAACAACTCGGCCTAAAACAAAATTTTAAGCTCAACCCAAACTTTTCTGTATGTATGAAGCTTGCACATCTCGCAAGTTATTTGCCAATAATAGTGCATTACCTTTTTCGAGTTTTAGTGTTCGACACAAAAATGGGAACAATCTTTGTGGATGCTATATTTGTGATTTTTTCACAACTTTCTAGTTACCAAGTCAGTGTCAAAAGTTATCAAGGTACATCAATAATGTCTACAATATTAATGCTGATTTCATGATAATAAAGTATCTCAACTTTGAATTTAATATAATAAAATTTATTATTAATGCCTTTTGCAAATCACAATTTATGAAGATGAAGGAAGAACTACACCCTTAGAAAAACATCGAAGCAATTCAAGAACAACTAATAAGTTTCATATTAATGAGGTCGTACCGAAAAATGAAGAGTTTTATTATGATGGATAAAATCTTTTGGTACAATCAAAAGACAAATTAGCTAAATATTGAGAATATAGAAACGAAGAAATATTTATTAGTAGTAAGTAAACTTCATAATACTTGCTTGTACATTTATATATATTACTATTACTATTTATTTTATTATACACATGTTATTATTGTTTATTTGTATATATTAATGTATATATATTAAATATATGTCAATATTAATATGTAAATATATAGAATAAAAAGTGCTTGGACACTTTAATACCGGTTGTTGTCTACAACATGCACTAAAAGGTCGCTCGTTTGTGACTTGAACCCTTACTAAAAACCTCTCTTTAGCATCGGGTCAATTGCTCAATACTTGTTAGAGATTCGATAGTCACTACCGGACACAGCTCCTTTGCCGAGTGTCTCAGACACTCGGCAAAGGTTATTTTACACTCGGCAAAGGCTTTGCCGAGTGTTACACTCGGCAAAGAACGCTCGGCGAACTGTACATCGACAACGGCCTCTTTGCTGAGTACTTTTTGTCGGGCACTCATTTGGCACTCGGCAAAGAAAAGTCACCGTCACGGCGCCAAGTGATGGTGACGGATCCTTTGCCGAGTGTCTTCGTAGGCACTCGGCAAAGGAGGCTTCTTTGCCGAGTGTCTAGTGGACTGGCTCTTGGCAAAGAGTCCTCCAGTGGGCCCCTTTGCCAGCCCCTTTGCCGAGTGTGCTAGGCGGCACTCGGCAAAGGTAGCTTCTTTGCCGAGTGTCTTGACCACAACACTCGGCAAAGAAGGCTTTACCGGTTCCCAGGTTTCCTCCTTTGCCGAGTGCCATGGTCATAGCACTCGGCAAAGATACCCTTTGCCGAGTGTTACACTCGGCAAAGTGACCAGAAAGTCCCTTTTTTATTTGTTTTTGCTGTTCCATCCAAACAAACAAAAGATATATATCATTCACATCACATTATATATCATTCGCATCACAGAATCAACACATTTATCATCAACACCATATATATCACAAATATCACCACATAAATCAGGTTTCACAGCACATAAGTCTCAATAAGTATCTCACAAGACCAAGTATAACTAACATCACCAACACTCACGAATATAAGTCTAGATCATCACAAAACAGGTCATCAACGAGGTGGGCATCTGGACTGGTTTGGCGAAGGGCTAGACGAAGCGTGAGGATTGTTCGACGCCGCCGATTGACCCTGCACAGAGAAGAGATTGCATGTGTGAGAACATATGAATATATATCATGCAATACTAAAATTTTGATACTCACAGGAGTAGCGAACTCAGCAGGGTCAGCTGCAGGGAACAACGGAGGTGGTGGAGCATGACCCTGTGCGGCGCCAAGGCTCTGCATGTACGCGAACATCTCCGCCATCCTCTTCTCCAGCTCCTCACGTTGCCTCCTCTCATCATCTAGCTGAGTTTGTAATATTTCTCCCTAATGTTACGATAATGCAAAGAGAAGATATATAATAATCAATGAACGATGAATAGATAAGGACTAACCTGGAGTTGCTGGATACGATGTTGTGAGCTGTCCTGCCGAGGTCGTATGGCTGGGCTCGCGCTCATGCTCCTAGCTCGCACCTGAGATAGAGTGGGAGTGGAGGACGAGTCGATTGCCCCATCGGCAATCTAGTACCGCCCATGCCTCTTGCCTCCTCCGACCCTCATGAGGACATCTCCGTCGATGTCCTCGGTCCTCGGATCGTAATCTGGCCTGTGGACCTCCTTGGCCATGGCGGTGTACTCACTGAGGCGGCTGTGGACGGCGGGGTTGGTGTACGCCTCGGGCCTGTCATCCGGGTTGTAGGTGACGTCGGACGTCGCCTTCCCCTTGTGGGCCATAGCATATGCCGAGAACGTGGAGCAAGGCACGCCACCATGTGCCGCCGACTGCGAGATAACCAACGAGATGGTTAGAAATCATGTCTAATCGAAAGTTATATACCTAAATAAAAAAGAGCGCGTACCCATGCTTCCGCGTATTTGCCCAGGCTGCGGCTGCCTTGATGGTGGGAGGGACCTTGCATCATCAAACGCCGTTCCTGGCTAGCGTTGTGCGCCTCGTCCCACTCAGCCGAGCACCACCTCTGCACCATCTGCTCCCAGCACTCAGGATGCGCGGCGCACCAATGAGGAATCATCTAAAAAAATACAAGTACACGACTGTAACACCCCGTCCAATCCCTGGACCGGCGGTACTTACTCCTGGCAGCTCTCTAGGATCATATATTGTCCCCACAGACCAACACGAGTCTTTTGTGCGCACTTTGTCCTCACTCATGCGCACCCGAGAAAACTTCCCGGTCGGTCACCCATCCCAAATTACTCCAAGCCAAGCATGCTTAACTTGGATCCCAAATTACTCCAAGCCAAGCACGCTTAACTTGGAGATTCTTTCGAGATAGGCTTCCGAAAAAGAAGATGCACCTTGTTGGTATGATTACACTATTAATTCTATTAAGCCTTGGGCCAGGACATCCTATCCCAGGGGCCAGGATATCACAATCCACCCCCCTTAGAAGACCGATGTCCTCGTCGGTCAACCCCAATCCAGGAACCTCCCCTCTTGGCCACGTCTGTATGTCTAGTGTCGTCATATGCCATGCCATGTGACCACTCTAGGCCCACATGCGCCATGCGCCATATATCCGAACCCCCTAGCCCACACACGCCCGTGAAACCGCGAGGGTCGGCTCTGATACCACTTGTAACACCCCGTCCAATCCCTGGACCGGCGGTACTTACTCCTGGCAGCTCTCTAGGATCATATATTGTCCCCACAGACCAACACGAGTCTTTTGTGCGCACTTTGTCCTCACTCATGCGCACCCGAGAAAACTTCCCGGTCGGTCACCCATCCCAAATTGCTCCAAGCCAAGCACGCTTAACTTGGAGATTCTTTCGAGATAGGCTTTCGAAAAAGAAGATGCACCTTGTTGGTATGATTACACTATTAATTCTATTAAGCCTTGGGCCAAGACATCCTATCCCAGGGGCCAGGATATCACAACGACATATCAGAAGATAAAATTAAGCATATTTAGTACCAATAATAAAGTTCTGTATTTACCTGCAAGTACTGGTCCGGAGTCAACGACATGGTTCGGGCGTCCTTCTTGCTCACCTTCTGCCCAAGGACGGAGCCGTGGTAAGTGACGATGGCCTGGATGCGCGCCTCGTAGTGCATGTCCATGATGAGCTTCTTACAGCTCGTGGTAGCCACCACATCCGCCCTGGCCTCATATCCAGCCTCGCATCTGAAGAAATCCTACATACAAAGACGATGTATCCATACATTATTTCAAGAATATGCAATAAATGCGACTTATTAAACAATATAGTGCGAGGAAGACTTACCCACAGCTCTTGCTTCACCCACTCCGCCTTGTTGTTGAATTGTCTGCCGTCCCAATCTACTGCATCGGGAGCGACGACGTAGTGGTCGAAGGTGTATGCTGGGCTCGTCACTCCGGCGTACTCGACAAGTCCAGGGAAGTGTTCCCTGCATAGAAGGCCGAGGATGCCATTGGGGTTGCGGCCGTGACCCCCTGTAGTCTCCAAAACCATCCAAGACCTGTCCAAGTGATTAAGATAAAGTATTAGTTTCTATTATTAATTTGAACATATAATATGAAAAAGCAGCAACAACATCTAAAGTTACCTACCTCTCTCCATCAGGTCGTATCAGTGGACGTCTGTCACGAAGTATGGGTCGCTGAGGGAGACTCGCGGGACCTCGCAGGTAGATACTCCTCGAACCTGAGGAGCCAGAACCTGAGACGTCCTACTGAGCGGCGGCGGCGTCATCGTCGTCGTCCTGCTGCGCCGCATCGTCGTCGTCCTGCTGCGCCGCATCGACAGCGGCTTGCTACTCCACCTGCTGTTGTACGGCGTCGTCCTGCTGCGCCTCCTCCTCCGTCCTACGGGTGCTCCTCCTCCCCCTCCCCCTCCCCCTCCTCGTCCTCGTCCCACCGCCCACCATCTTTGTCCAACAACCTGCAATTAAGAGTAAGCAATTAAGCACAGATAAAAAAATATGTATTTAGAAACATATGCAAAATAAATGAAATATAGCATTACATCGATTAAAAATAATCTTCATATGTGTCCGGGTTAGCCGGATCATAAGTGTCATCATCACTATCAACCATTTCATAGTCAACACCATCTGAAGGCGCAATTTCGTCATTGGCATTGCCTTCAAGCATTTCTAAGTCATTCTCATTTTGCACCTCATCATCCTCCTCATCAACAACCATTTCAATATCTACTTCCATTCTGATCGCTTCGGTTAAGTCTATCTCAAATCGCCCTTCTAGCCCATCTTCTTGGAAGAACCCTCCGTCATATGTGTCCGGGTCTAAGTTATAATCTTCATCGTTTGGAACAGGTAATTTACCGTGCGGTGATACCTTATACACAACATCCAACCCTTAAGATGTTGTTTCGTTTGGCACGCATATGGAAGATAATACCCTTGTGTGGCCTGTTGGGCCACAATATAGACATCGTCTCCTGGTAAGGTGGAATCCTGTCGAATTTCGACTAGCCCAATATTAGAATGTGTCTGTCTCGTAACTTCAGGGTCAAACCAATGACATTTGAATATCACTGGAGTAAGAGGTTTGGAACCATAAAAATTGAGTTCATATATTTCTTCAATTCTTCCATAATACTCGACCTCGTCAAGCCCGGGCGTAAAGACTCCAGAACACGTGGTTTTTCGATTGGGCTGACTTTGGTCGTAGCTTGTTGTGCGAAAACGGTATCCATTGACGTCATACCCAGAAAATTTCCTGACCCTATAGGCAAAGCCATTGGCTACTTGTCTCAACTCGGCACTCATAGACGGCTCTCTTTGGCCCTGCTAGTTCAAATACGCTAGATTGTTATATTATTCGCACGTAAGAGCAACTTCAAATGACAAACTAAGCACGTACCTTATGTTTAAACCAGGAAATGAAATCGGGCAATCCATTTCCCGCACCCTTTCTAAGAAGGGTATCATATTCCTGTGGAGTTGGGTCCCTTGATCGACGCCAGAATTCATGAAGAAATTGCTCCATGTATGGCGTCACCTCTTCAAGGTTGGTCAATATATATAGCATGATATGGCGCCACTCTTCATGTCTCAGGGTCTTGGTGGTCGAACCACTCGCGCTTCCGAGTTGCCCTCGAAAAATGCTGAGGTTTGATTCATTGCCGCCATCATTGTAACGAGGGGGTGGATTATGCACGCTCGGCAGTTTGTCACCATAGTAAGTTGTTGTGAAGTTTGACACCTCCTCTAGTATGTATGCCTCTGCAATGGAAGCCTCGATTTTGCATTTATTTCTACATTTCTTTTGGATGGTCTTTAGACATCTCTCGATTGGATAGCACCAACGTCCCTGCACGGGCCCCCCCATTCGTGCCTCATACGGGAGATGAAGAATCAAATGCTGCATCGGATTAAAGAAGCTGGGTGGAAAGATCTTCTCCAGCTTACACAGTAACACGGGTGCCATCCTTTCCAAGTCTGCAATCATGGTCCGAGCTAACTCTTTTGCACAAAGCTGGCGGAAGAAATAGCTCAACTCTGCAAGCGCTAGCCAGACATGCTCAGGGACATAGCCTCGAACCATCGCCGGAAGAATTTGTTCAATCCATATGTGGAAGTCATGACTCTTCATCCCTAAGACTCGCAGAGTAGATAAGTTCACCCCCCCTACTAAGGTTAGCTGCATACCCATCAGGGAACATTAACATCTTGATCCACTATAGTACTTCCTTCCTCTGGGCCCTGCTCAGGACGAAATCGGCCTTAGCCCTTCTCCATGTCTTTCCACCACTAGGCGGCTTCATCTCTTGGTTTGGTCCACATAACTCTGCCAGATCCACTCTTGCCTTTACGTTATCCTTTGACTTATCAGGAATCTCCATAATTGTTGCCCAAAGTGCCTCGGCGACATTCTTTTCAGTGTGCATCACGTCAATGTTGTGTGGAAGGAGCAGGTCATCATAATAGGGGAGCCGAGTCAAGCCCGACTTATGTGTCCACATATGTTGCTCACCATATCCCACAAAACCACCTTCTGGGTTGGCCACGAGACCATCTATCTATTGGCGAACTTCGACACCAGTCATCATTGCAGGTGGGCCGTCTGTCACCACGACACCTTTCGTAAAGTTTTTGATGTCTAGTCGGAATGCATGGTCAGAAGGAGAAATTGTCGATGTTTATCGAATGACGAATATTTGCCACCCTTCTTCAACCAAATGAACCTAAGAGCTTCCTTGCAAACTGGGCATGGGAACTTACCGTGAACACACCAGGCGCAAAATAGCCCATACGCCGGAAAGTCATGCATGGAGTATTGGTACCAAACATGCATTTTGAAGTTTGTCTTCGTAGCTCGGTCGTACGTCCATACCCCTTCCTCCCAAGCACGGACCAATTCATCAATCAAAGGCTCCATGTACACGCCCATTTTATTCCCCGGGTGTCCAGGAATTATCAACGACACGAATATGTTCTGTCTTTGAAAGCATATGCCGGGGGGGAGATTGATGGGGATAACGAACATGGGCCAACATGTGTATGGGGCAGCGGTCATTCCATAGGGATTGAACCCATCTGTGGCCAGCGCAACACGAACATTACGAGCCTCTTTGGCTTTCCCATGGTGAATGGCATCAAAGTGGGTCCATGCTTCACCATCGGATGCGTGAACCATCTTGTCAGGATTGTATCGTTTGCCTTTTTTTGTGCCATGTCATCTGTTTCGCGGATTCCTCTGTCATGTATAGACGCTGGATCCTCGGTATGAACGGAAGGTGGCGTAGGATTGTCACGGGGATGTCGAGCTGCCTCTTCTGTCGATCACCAGAGTCTACCTCCATGAACCTAGACGATTTACACTTCGGACAGTACTTTGCCTCAGTGTGTTCTTTCCTAAATAGGACGCAGCCCTTCGGACAAGCATGTATCTGCTCATACGTCATCTTGAGTGCACGAAGGAGTTTTTGTGCCTCGTACATGCTCTTTGGCAGAACGTGATCCTCCGGAAGCAGGCTGCCAATAACTGTCAACAAACCATCGAAGGCGTCTCGACTCATGCTATACTGCGACTTGAACGCCATTATACGCCCAATGGCATCCAGTTGAGAAACCTTTGTCTTGCCGTGAAGGGGTTTCTGTGTCGCGTCAAACATGTCGTAGAATGCCTTTGCGGTCGCCTCTGGCTCGTCCTCCATACGTCCTTCGGCGAACTATGCCTCGTGATAGTCGTTCAACATGTCCGCTACCCCGGCATCAGCATCGTAATCCTCGATGCGTTGTCTCACCACCTCCTCTCTCGTGCGATGTGCTTCACCATGGAAGATCCACCGAGTATAGTCCGGCGTAAATCCATTCTTCCAAATATGTTCTACCATGACCTTCTTTGTTTTCCTTTTCCTGTTGGCACATTTGCTGCACGGACTAGGGACTAGACTAGCTCCTTTAGCAGCTTCGCCAAATGCCCGTTCCACGAAAGCATCGGTCTTCCTAATCCATTCAGGGGTGACATCATTACGTCGAACGCAGCCCGTGTACATCCACTCATGGTCCTCCATCCTCTAACATATATAACCGAGTATAGTTTAATATAGACATGTAATGCATGTACACTACGTTCCTACCTTCTAATAGGTGAGGATAGGTCCTAATCCCACCCGCGGTTGTGTAGATGGAGTTAGTTTCCATGCTCTACTCCGATGCGAAATAGAATTTCGGCAGCACCTCTCCGCTGTTCTCCGGATACACGTCCTGGCAGGGAGAGTGTACTGTCCGGAGAACAACAGGGAGGTGACGCCAAAACTCTATCTCGGACCGGAGTAGAGCATGAAACTAAAACCATCTACGCAACCGCGGGCTGTCCAAAAAACGTGGACAATTCGAAACTGATACATTTATAGATATTGAAAGATCTGCATATCTACACCGTATCTCTTTCGAACGGGAGACGCCTAACTGGGTTACGTGATCTACGACCATGATGCGAAAATTGAGGTTATACCTAGGGTGGCGGTGGAGTCAGGCTAGCGAGGCTGTGGCGGGTCGGTGCAGTGGCGACTCGACGCGGTGCAGGCAGACCCGCAACGGCTAGGAAGACCTCTGCAAAAAAATAAACAAGCCTGTCAATAAAAAATTTCGGCAACACCTCCCCTGCACGGGGAGGTTTTCGAAACCTGCAAATAAAACTGACAACACAATGGCTGACATCCACACATATATCAACGGCACGATGGCCGACAATCACATTTAATCAACATCCATATCCACCATCACCAACTAATATTAATTTCTATAGCTAATTAACAGAAGAACCATATCCATATCCATATCCATATCCACACATTTATGTTTACTGTTTATTTGTAGTGGAAACTAGAAGAACCATCGTTTGTTCTTCAATTACGTACCGGAGGCGAGGACGGTGGAGGCGCGGACGGCGGCGAGCGGGCGGACGGCTGGCGGACGGCGGCGAGCGGGCGGACGACGGCGCGGATGGCGGCGCGTGGGCGGGCGGACGGTGGGGCGCGGGCGGCCGTGAGGCGGCGCGTGGGCACGGCGAGCCGGCGGCGGGCGCGGGCGGCCTCGGCAGGCGCGGGCGAGCTCGGCAAGTCGGCGGCGGCGGTTTAGGGCGGCGGCGGCGCACAGCGCTGAGACAGAGAGAGTGAGAGGAGAGAAAGAAGAAGAAAGAAGCCGGGCGCGAAGTATATTTTCCTTCTTTGCCGAGTGCCCGCGATCTGGCACTCGACAAAGATTTTTTTTATTTTTAAAATAAGCTTTGCCGAGTGCCAGATCGGCGACAGTCGGCAAAGGCTCCTTTGCTGAGTGTCGGCCAGGTGACACTCGGCAAAGATTAATTTACACTTCTTTGCCGAGTGCCTACCTGGGCGGCACTCGGCAAAGCATACTTTGCCGAGTGTCACCATCTGACACTCGGCAAAGTACATTTGTATTTTTTTGGTTTTGGCCACCAAACTTTTTGCGGTTTGTTCCTACACTATGTAGACCTACATGTACCATTTGGGGACAATTATAACTGTGTTTGCAATATCTAGTAGATTTAGTTCGTTTATTTGAATTTCTTCGGAAAATTCAGATTTGAACTGTAGGTCACTCGAAACTTGGAAAACCGTGCATGCAAAAATGATATTCATGTTACTTACCATAAGTTACGACCGATTCCAGGAGCGTACCAGAAACGTCGAGCAACATGCTCACTAAACATGGCCGTGAACTTGCCATCCACATATTTAAAAATTGTATAAAACACAAACAAAGTCAGAAAATCATGAAACTTGTCCACGTGTCATTATATCATATGTACAGGCTGTGATAAAAATTGTAGAATGTTTGGAGAAAGTTGTGAGACACAATGTGTAGAAACCTAAGAGAACTACACATGAAATCATAGAGTTTCAATGTAGTTCTCTTATGTTTCTACACATTGTGTCTCACAACTTTCTCCAAACATTCTAAAATTTTTATCACAGCCTGCACATATGATATCATGACACGTGGACAAGTTTCATGATTTTCTGACTTTGTTTGTGTTTTATACAATTTTTAAACATGTGGATGGCAAGTTCACGACCATGTTTAGTGAGCATGTTGCTCGACGTTTCCGGTACGCTCCTAGAATCGGTCGTAACTTATGGTAAGTAACATGAATATCATTTTTGCATGCACGGTTTTCCAAGTTTCGAGTGACCTACAGTTCAAATCTGAATTTTCCGAAAAAAATTAAATAAACGAACTAAATCTACTAACGATTGAAAACTCTGTTATAATTGTCCACAAATGATACATGTAGGTCTACATAGTGTAGGAACATACCACAAAAAGTTTGGGAGATAAAATCAAAAAAATAAAAATATACTTTGCCGAGTGTCTAGAGAAGACACTCGGCAAAGAGTCTTTTGCCGAGTGCCAACCCACGGCTCTCGGCAAAGACTGACGGCCGTCAGCTTTGGGACGGCCGCTGACGGCCCTTTGCCGAGCGCCGCCTTTGCCGCATGTTTAACACTCGGCAAACGTGTCTTTGCCGAGTGGGGTCCTGTGCCGAGTGTCTAGCACTCGGTAAAGAGGCTCGTTGCCGAGAGCCTAACTTTACCGAGTGCGGCTCTCGGCAAAGAGGCCAACACTCGGTAAAGCCTCGGATTCCGATAGTGAGTGTAGCCGATTTCTATCCTATATTGATGGCCCTTCTCCAACAGTGATCTCACAATATCAAGACCAAGAAAATTTCCATTTGCTCCATGAAATAAACTTTGTTTTATCTAAAAATGGAATTGGATAATTTATGTATATACCTACTATTTGATTAGTAGGCATAGTTTAACGAAAGTCCACCTTTCCCTTTTTGATAGTAAAGTTATTTGGATTTTAACAGCTTATAAAAGATCAAACAAATGGTCTTGGAGTTAATGGCTACGCCTAGTTTTGCATGGACGCCGAAAGGATCGACGGGTCCGCTCGACAAAATTGCAGTACAACATATATGTTCCTTTCGTAGAGGAATAGCCATGCTTCTTTCATTGTCTATAGTATGAGATGCATGGACAAATGTTTATAGTGGACTACACCCAAAAACTAAACAAGTATATTCTCATTTCCTAGTGGAACTATGTACGGCATAGGCACCTCCAGCAAGCTTGGGCGCTCCTTGTTTTCTTCTCCGTCGGTTTTGTTTGAACAAAACCACAGCGTTCAAGGTATCACAACACGTGAAGATTCTTATTCGAGTCAAAGACATGCTCTATGCGTCTCTTTGGTCTCTCCTGCAGTCCTGCATGCAAAGTCCACCCAAGGTATTGTTGGTAATAAACATGCAAAAACGTCCTCCACAGTTCTCATATAAAAAAGCTATAATATACTGCAGATATAACACGAGTTATTCTCCCATACGCGATTAGTAATAATAACATATGAACTTATATAATACGAGCACAGTATAATTCTGCATTTTCTGTTTTCATAAATTTATTACATTCCCTGGTGTAGACACAGTTTACTTGAGTCTAATCTCTACTACTTATTAAGTAAGCAATAGTAGTCTGCCGTTCTGCCGTTCTGCCCTCTCCCGTTCCGCGTGCAGAAAAAAAATTAAACCGTGGCTGCTCAGGAATCGAACCTTGGATCTATTGAGCAGAATACCTAGCCTTCCACCCTCTAGCCAACATGACTCATGTTGAATTGTACAACTTCAACTAAAACGTCTTTTGTGTTTAACCCGCCGTCCACTCTGTATGCTCACTGAGTCTAGAAAAACATTTATAGCTTAGCCCCTGATCTTTCTGGAGTTTGGGACGCAGTCCAGGAAATAAAGAAAATAGGGAAAAGAAGTTTAGAAATTGATTTATAGTTTAAAAATAATTGCAGAAACCCATTTAATTCATGGAAATT
Organism: Zea luxurians; assembly: GCA_029449295.1. Taxonomy (NCBI): domain Eukaryota; kingdom Viridiplantae; phylum Streptophyta; class Magnoliopsida; order Poales; family Poaceae; genus Zea; species Zea luxurians. The sequence goes on along the minus strand of JAOPSE010000148.1, from coordinate 2,288,757 downwards.
TCATATTAAATCCAAATGAGTTCATTCCAATTTCTATAATTCTATAATATTATTTTTATCACATAATACCTCTGTTTTGTCATGAAAACAACAATAAAATTGATTTCCTAATTAATCATATATCAAATCTCTACTACTTATTAAGTAAGCAATAGTAGTCTGCCGTTCTGCCCTCTCCCGTTCCGCGTGCAGAAAAAAAATTAAACCGTGGTTGCTCAGGAATCGAACCTTGGATCTATTGAGCAGAATACCTAGCCTTCCACCCTCTAGCCAACATGACTCATGTTGAATTGTGTACAACTTCAACTAAAACGTCTTTTGTGTTTAACCCGCCGTCCACTCTGTATGCTCACTGAGTCTAGAAAAACATTTATAGCTTAGCCCCTGATCTTTCTGGAGTTTGGGACGCAGTCCAGGAAATAAAGAAAATAGGGAAAAGAAGTTTAGAAATTGATTTATAGTTTAAAAATAATTGCAGAAACCCATTTAATTCATGGAAATTTCATATTAAATCCAAATGAGTTCATTCCAATTTCTATAATTCTATAATATTATTTTTATCACATAATACCTCTATTTTGTCATGAAAACAACAATAAAATTGATTTCCTAATTAATCATATATCAAATACATAGAAACTTTGGAAATTCGTAACTTCCCCATTTTAATTCCAAATTGAACCGTTCCAGTTGTGTTAGTCTTGTATGAATATTTACTACGCAGTAACAACATTGATTATATCATGTTTCATACTTTTATAATTAGATATTTATTTATCCTATGTTAATTGGGTTAATCTATGTCTATTGGATTAATTTATTTAATATATTAATATAGTATTCTAACTTTATGGTTATACGATGTTTGACCATTAGTCTTGCAAACACACTTACCTTTTTGTTTAAGCAAAAGCGTATGGTGGTATGTGTCCGATGACTAATGATGTACGAGGGAATTTCTTCCGGTATGTGTGAAACGTGCTCTCTAATAATGAGACCATGCAAATCGTGACATATATCGAAGTCTGTATGATACTGATGGTTGCAATGTAGTGGTGAAACAAATAGATTATAAATAACAAAATTTATGTATGGCCAAAATCACAAATTGATTATGAAACATTTTCTCATAACGGTATAACACATATTTTGTATATAAGTTATCGTAGTATACTGGTATTATATATTCCCGTTGCAACGCACGGGCATTCAGCTATCATGTATAGAAGTCTGCACGGTACTGTTGGTTGCAATGTAGTGATAAAATAGTTAGATTGAAATAACAAAATTTATGTATGGCTAGGATCACAAATTAATTACGAAACATTTTCACATAACAGTATAACACACATTTGTTCATAAGTTATCATGATATTAAATGTTTCTGTTGCAACGCACGGGCACCCACCTATATGTGTTTATGTCTACATCTATGACAGGAAACACATCTACTACATCTCTCTCCAAGCTCACTTGCTATCATTGCACAATGCGTAGTAGTAGATAAGTATCACCGAGATTTTTGAATTATATTTTTGGATGGAGGTAATATTATTTAAAGAAGAGCTTTGCATGCTATTTCTTTTGTTTGAATAATGCATTATACTTAAATTCCCTTTTTTGCATGTGTGACATTTTTTCTTCGTAATATTTTTTTTCCATGGATCAGACTTGTGTCATTTTCATAAACCAACGCCAAACATGAATCCATGTTTCCTACTTCAAACCCCGAACAAACTCCATGAGCAAGAGGCACTCACGTTGTCGTCGCTTATCGATGACGAGAAGAAGCTTGGCGACTGTCAGTTCGACCTCTAAAAGCAGTCTTACGTGGTCGCATGCGCTGCTGTGTACGACAAGCTCCCGCGAAGCCGCCGCTTGGACGCGGTCCAGAGCAGCTGCACCGCGTTGTCCATCGTTAAGCAGGGGGGCCTCATGGTTGTCGCCAACGTCGACGACTCTCGGGTTGTTCTGGACACCGCATCCGACGACGACGCCATCACGCCGTCCAGCTCATCGTCCACCTGAAGCCCAACCTGCCACATAAGTCGCTACTGACCGGACATAAATTCTTGTGCGCTGGGATGATGGACGTTGCTGACGTTATGTGAGTGTCCTCGAACATGATGTATGTAGTGGAAAAACGCATCCGGTGGTGCAACGGCCAAGGGTACTACCTCGCTGATGAGCCCGGGGTGCACTTCGTTTGGCAGCCCAACCAAGAGTCATCGGTACTCGTTATGTCGCGTGCGTTCGATGACTACTATATCGAGGATTGTGGCATCATCTTGGCGCCGGAGGTGACACAGAGGAGGATCGACAACAGTGACCAGTTCCTCATCCTCGTCACAGTCAGGGTAGCTTTTGTGTCGGCCTGCCTTTAATTCTCTTCGCAAACAGATACACACTTACCTTTTTGTTTAAGCAAGAGCATATGGTGGTGCGTGTCTGATGACTAATGATGTACGAGGGAATTTTTCCGGCATGTGTGGAACGTGCTCTCCAATGATGAGACCATACAAATCATGGCATATATCGAAGTCTGCATGATACTGATGGTTGCAATGTAGTGGTGAAATAATTAGATTAAAATAACAAAATTTATGTATGGCTAGGATCACAAATTGATTATGAAACATTTTCTCATAACAATATAACACACATTTTGTATATAAGTTATCGTAGTATACTGGTATTATATATTCCCGTTGCAACGCACGGGCATTCAGCTAGTATAATGTTAAGAATGTATTCTCCAGCGAATCCACCATGCTTGCTCTCCAAACCCTTGTTCATATGAAATCCTAGCTAGCTTCTAGATTAATTTTGTTTGCCGTAGAGTAGGTGTACAATATAACAGGTTATACTCCTGAAGTTCATAAAATAATACAAGTACATTCGAAAGAAGATTCCATCCTTCGAACCATATCGAGGTATTTCTCTATATTAGAACTTTTAACCCTTGCTTGATTTATCCACCTGGCCTGTGGTAACTTGAGAATCTGATTTCAATACTACTCTTTGTACACCCGGTGCTTTCAGCTTCCTTAGTTCCAACAACAAAGCTTCATATTCTGCTATATTATTTGTACTCTGAAATTGCACCCTGACAGCATATGATGTCATCACCTTAGATGGTTACACAATAATAGTTGCAGCTCTAGCTCTGAACGATCCCCATGAGCCATCGCAAAAAACTGTCCAAACAATTTTGTCTGACTAAACTGCTTCGTCTTGTGAGCCTGGGGTCCAATCAGCAATAAAATCTGCCAATGCTTGAGACTGTATGGAGGACGCGTGCACAAAATCGATGATGAACTCATTGAGATCTGCTGTCCATTTACCAATTCGGCCTGAAGCTTCTCTATTTCTTATAATGTCTTTGAGTGACAGTGACGAAGGTACAACGATATTATGAGACTGAAAATAATGCCGAAGCTTTCTTGAGGCCATCAGGACTGCATAAAAGGACTTTCTCCATTTATGTATAATTTCTTTTGGATGGACTTAGTACTTCGAAGACGAAATAACTAGGCATCTACCTTTTGGTACCCTCGGTCACTGTCTTCTGGACCAATGCATCGCTTACTATTGTTTGCGAAGCTGATACTTAGAGTAACAATGGAGCCCCTAGCAAAGGTGGGGATAATGTTGTAAGCTTTCAGATAATCTTTCAATTCTTCAAAGGTTTGCTACTGAGGGGACCCTATTGGAAGACCTTTGCTGATTTCGGGACTTCGAAGAATGGCAAGCTTCGTTCAGTAGACCTCGAAATGAATCTGTTCAAGGAAACCAACCTTCCTGCCAATCTATGAGCCCCCTTTCTTGGTTTTGATGGCTCCATTCGAAGTATTGCTTCGATTTTGCTTGGATTTGTTTCTATACCTTTTGTTGACACAAGGCAACCCAAAAACTTGCCCTTCTTTACTTCAAAGACGTATTTCTCTGGGTTAAGCTTCAAACCTGCTTCTCTAAAATTAGCAAATGTTTATTAGAGATCTGAAATATGATCTTGTTGCTTCGTACTCCTTACTATAATGTCATCAACATAAGTTAAGACATTCCTACCTAGCTATGAACTCAACACATAGGTTGTCATTCTGCTGAAGCTCACACCAGCATTATTAAGCCTCTTAGGCATCCGAAGATACAATAAGTTCCACTGAGGGTTATGAAACTAGTCTTCAGCTCATCTTCTTTTCTCATCCATATATGGTGATACCCTGAATAGCAATCGAGTGACTCATGAGCTCCGAAGTTGCAGTTGCATCCACTAGTGAGTCAATTCTTGCTAGTGGGATTTCATCCTTCGGGCACGCCTTGTTGAGATCTATTAAATCAATACACATTCTCCACTTGCCGTTGGATTTCTTGACCATGACTATATTGGCCAACCGTTCCGGGTATGCAACTTCTCTTATGACTCCAGCATTGAGCAATCTTTTGACTTCGGCTTTTGCAACTTTGCCCTTAACTTCGGACATCTTCCGGAGTTTTTGCTTGCGTGGCCTAACACTTGTGTCCACATTCAGCGCATGCTCTATTATACTTCTATCCACTCCACATAGGTCATTTGCTGACTAGGCAAAGACATTTTGTTATGAAATAGGAACCTTCATAGATTGGACTCTTGCTCTGAAGTTAGCTGGTTGCCGAAGAATACCCTTTGCTCAGCGACATCATCACAGAGAAGTACTGGTTTCGGCTGATCCGCCGAAGTTGCCTTTTCTTTTACTAGCTTTTCAGAATCTCAGATTTGCCCTTTGGCTTCATCGATGTTGTAAACAATTTTTGGCTCTTATAGGGTCCCTTCTACCCTTCTTGCTGGCTCTTGGCTGCCATAAACCGGTATCACCCCTTGATTGCTAGGTATCTTCATGCAGAGATAAGTTAAATGCAAAATTGTTTTGAAGACATTGATAGATCCCCTTCTGCTGAAGGTGTTGTATGGGAATTCCATATCAACGACATCGAACATTACATCTTCTGTTCTTGTGTTATTAACATAGCTGAAGGTGACGAACACGATTGTCTTCCATAGAACCACAAATTATTGTGAACTATGTACGCTATTATTGTGAACTATTTATGCTATTTGCGTAAAAAACAGAACCACAATTTATGGTGTGCGTCCCACGTGGGGGTTAGGATGTTGGCCCGGGGTTTGACTGACACACTTGGGGAGGTTTGACCTAATGCACATAGGAGTGGGGTGAGGGTGGGCACGCCAGTGCGGTCCAATCGAGTCGCAGGGATGGTCGACCAGTGCTTCTATACTATTTGGAAGCAGTTGACTTCCAATATACCTATACTATATATATATATATATATATATATATATATATATATATATGTGTGTGTGTGTGTGTGTGTGTGTGTGTGTGTGTGTGTTTATTTAATTACCAGGTAAAGATTTAAAAGGTTGAGCCATTTGGTATCCCAAAACTGCTTAACAACAGTCGGACAAGTGGGTAATAGCCAGAATTAAGTGTTGGCTAGGTAAACGGCCCATAGTAAGAGGGGTAGTTATGAACCTTGTCGACCATCCCCATGAGGGTGGTGAAAGGAAAACCCCCATTGGTAGAAAAACCCACAATCCCTTGGGGTTATCTTGCGCTTGGAAGAACTAGGAAAAAGAAAAAAATATAGTGATAGTTTTATTCTTCGTCGACGTAAGTAAATACATAACTAGGAATATATATGGAAAATTGTAGTTGAAATGGCGGATTCACCTGCTACATTACAATATCTCGCTCCTTATACGGGAGCAGCCCTGGCTAGGTATTTTATGTACCCCGAACGGTAATAAATTATGATGATGTCTCCAAACAGGTACAAACTTATCGCCAAATGTTCCTTCTATTAAGAAGACCTCCCGGCCGTGAAGCTTATCCAGGGGTTCTGAGGGAGATGGTTAAGGAGCTCAGAAGATAGAGGATAGCGCCAGGCGCAGATTTGTGGAATACTTGTACGTCGTATTATGCCTTGAAAGAGGACTCGAAACCTCCACGCTCTCTAGCACGAGATTTTGAAGTCTGGCTTGTCTATCATTTCTCCATCAAGGCATCTTGAAAGCGAATCGTATTCCATAAACATGATATCTATCCATTGTGACATATGGGATATATGACAAGGGTGGAGCCTTGGAGTATTTCGATCGATCGGTCATATACATATAGATACAAATGCACACCTTAATCGATGGAATGGACAACATTCGATTAGCAACTAAACTTAGACAAGGTCCATTTAGGCTCTCTATATCATAGAGTTGAAAAGTATATATAACAAGCTAGGTTCCAGTAGACATGAACAAAAGTGTTGCCCTAAACTAGCCACGCTTTCGTGACTTGTCACGATTGCTTAAGATTAGTTACCACAAAAAATCACAAAAAGTATGGTTGGGATTTGATAACTTACCACAACAATGTTCATGTCGTCTAAAGATCCGGAAGAAAAAATCACAAAAAGGGAAGGACTTGGAAGCAATATGGTCTACTCAGTTTTTTCGCCAACCCTTCTCGTAGGGATGAAAACGGGACGGGTACCCGGGACGGGTACCCGGAACGGGTATCGGATACGTGTACCAAAACGGGACGTAATTTCGGATACGGATACGGGTATTTTGTTCGTCGGGACGGATACGGGTATTACCCGGATATTGAACCTCGGATACGGGTAGGATACAGATTCACTAATACCCGAGCAGTACCCGAAAATCCCGGGTCGGATACGGGTACCCAGAATTCGGGTACCCGTTTTTTCTTTTTCTGCATAATATAGTTATAAAATCATAACTTTTGCATATGAAATCGGATGAAGATAAAGTTTATATAAAAATTGTAGAGCTTGAAGAGATCTATGACTTTATAATACATCAATTTTTTGTTTAAACAATATTTTAATGATTTAAATGTATTTTGATGATTTTCTATGACAAGAAATTAATAATACATAAATAGCCTCAAAAAATCGTGAAATTTTACGGAGATACAACATATGTCCATATGTAACATAAAAAATGTTTGGATAATAAGATCTATAAGATGTCCATGTTTCTTTCCTTTTACTTTCACTTATTTGTATGAGTTACATGTGAAATTAGTGTAAGTATCCAAGTTTCAACATAATCAGTACTTCACTTTATCATTTTCATACGAGGATTTGAGTTATCTTCATATAAAATGTTTATTAGTTTTTGTAACTTATTTGCAATTTTTTAGTGAAACTAGAATATTTTATGAATTTTAAATATTGCGGTGTTGGTTCTACAATGTTCTTGTGATAAGCAACTTTGAACTGCATGATGTCAATTTTACCGGTTTCCTTTCTTACATCGGATCTATCATATACATGATTATGTATTGCTTAACTTATAGATGGTTGGACAATTAATATCATCGGATGAACTACCCGATAATTATCCGGTACCTACCTGTATCCGTCTCGAATTTTAACTACTCGTATCCGGTCCCGTATCCGAGAAAAATACATTAGGATAGGATACGGAATGCCCCTGTATCCGGCTGTATCCGTCCCATTTTCATCTCTACCTTCTCGGTCCCTCCAACAGTCTGGTCTAGGTTGACACCAGAATCTCATTTGATGTACTGGGGTCGTTGCACGACCGGCAGGCGGCAGCCTCTTTCTTTGGTTACGACGGCTCCCTCTGCTTCCAGCCCATTAGTGAATAAATAAATAAATAAATAGTTGGATTAATTAACTTCAATATTGATGGCTGCGTGATTGACCAATGGGTCACCCTCGCCGCATCTTCCCGGCCGTCGCTGAGGCCGCCAGCCCGGGTCAAAATGGGGACGGATTTCCGGTATTTTCTACGTATTAATAATAATAACTGGCCACGGGCCAAATGAAACAAGACCCAATACAAAGCGGCACACTGTCTTTTCGTAAATACAGACTACTTTCTCTATTCCAAATTGTACGTAACAAAGCCACAATGCTTAGCTACGGAGAATCATTAATCGAATCTGCCAAATACATTTGATTCGACAAAGAAGTTTGAAACGTCCACCTTTTCCTTTAATAAATAAAAACGTAAGTAGTAAACATCAAACAACGGGAGAAGAAAGACGTGAGCTGAGAATCCGAGGGCTGAGTCCGACGACGAACCCACGCGCTCTCCGACTCCGATACCGGAACAAACGCCGACTCCTCTGTTTCGTTCGTTCTGCCGTCTGCCTCCGCCCGCCTATATAAACCCTGCACCCGATTTCCCGCCTTCTCACACCAACCAATCCCAAAGTCTCATCACGAGGACACAAGAGAGAAGAGGACTCGTCGCTCTCCCTGTCAATTCACTCGCCGGACAGTAGCGCCCCCTCCTCCGATCGATCGGTCAGTCCGCCGATCAACCGTCCCGAGCTTGCTTGCTTGGATACTGTGCTGCCTGCGACCGATGGAGACCGTCACCGTCGTTGTCGCGCCGGCTCCGGTGGCCGTCACCCAGCAGCCACCGCAGCACAAGCTCGCCGAGTTGAAGCCTTCCTCCTTCGCCGGCGTGGCGAAATCGTCGCCGGCGACCAAGGCCAAGCCGGCCAAGACGAAGAAGCTCGCCGGCGGCTGTGGCGGGTACGTCCTTGAGGACGTCCCGCACCTCACCGACTACCTCCCCGAGCTCAAGGTGATTAATTCGTCTGATTGTTTAGATAATCAGAGATGGATCGATTTGCTCGTGTTCTTGATTCTTCTTCTTCTTCTTCCTCCTGCGCAGAGCTACCCGAATCCCCTACAAGACCACCCTGCCTACTCTGTCGTCAAGTAAGCAATCCGACCGAATCCTTGCTCTGGCGCCTTCGATCCTTCTTTTCCGGTTTCCTGAATCGGCGTTGCTCCGGCCGCGCAGGCAGTACTTCGTGAACCCGGACGACACGGTGGCGAAGAAGATCGTGGTGCACAAGAGCGGCGCGCGGGGGACGCACTTCCGGCGCGCCGGCCCGCGGCAGCGCGTGTACTTCCAGCCGGACGAGGTGAGGGCGGCGATCGTCACCTGCGGCGGGCTGTGCCCGGGCCTCAACACCGTCATCCGCGAGCTCGTCTGCGGCCTGCACGACATGTACGGCGTGGCCACCGTCTACGGCATCGAGGGCGGGTACAAGGGCTTCTACGCGCGCAACACGGTGGAGCTCACGCCGCGCTCCGTCAACGACATCCACAAGCGCGGCGGCACGGTGCTGGGCACCTCCCGCGGCGGCCAGGACACGGCCAAGATCGTGGACAGCATCCAGGACCGCGGGGTCAACCAGGTGTACATCATCGGCGGCGACGGCACGCAGAAGGGCGCCGCGTCCATCCACGAGGAGGTGCAGCGGCGCGGCCTCAAGTGCGCCGTCGTCGGCGTGCCCAAGACCATCGACAACGACATCGCCGTCATCGACAAGTCCTTCGGCTTCGACACCGCCGTGGAGGAGGCGCAGCGCGCCATCAACGCCGCGCACGTCGAGGCCGAGAGCGCCGAGAACGGCGTCGGGGTCGTCAAGCTCATGGGCCGGAACAGCGGCTTCATCGCCATGTACGCCACGCTCGCCAGCCGCGACGTCGACTGCTGCCTCATCCCGGAGTCGCCCTTCTACCTCGACGGCAGGGGCGGCCTCCTCGAGTTCGTCGAGAAGCGCCTCCGCGACAACGGCCACATGGTCATCGTCGTGGCCGAGGGCGCCGGCCAGGACCTCATCGCCAAGAGCATGAACTTCGCCGACACCCACGACGCGTCCGGCAACAAGGTGCTCCTCGACGTCGGCCTCTGGCTCTCCCACAAGATCAAGGAGCATTTCAAGAAGAAGCCCAGCTTCCCCATCACCCTCAAGTACATCGACCCGACCTACATGATCCGCGCCGTGCCGTCCAACGCCTCCGACAACGTCTACTGCACGCTGCTGGCGCACAGCGCACTGCACGGCGCCATGGCCGGGTACACCGGATTCACCGTCGCGCCGGTGAACGGAAGGCACGCCTACATCCCCTTCTACGTATGTGCACCGGCCCTCTCTCTCTCTCTCTCTCTCTCTCTCTCTCTTTCTCCAATCCAAGTAAATTTCTACTCTTCGTGAAGTGAACTGACCGACGTTGTCTGTGCGGCCGGCCATTGAACTGGATTTTGCAGAGGATCACCGAGAAGCAGAACAAGGTGGTGATCACGGACCGGATGTGGGCACGGGTGTTGTGCTCCACGAACCAGCCGTGCTTCCTGACACACCAGGACGTCGAGGGGGCAGGGTTGGACGAGGAGGAGCCGCAGATGCCACTCGTCGAGGGCGAGAACGCCTTAGTAAGGAACCCGTCCATGTGCAACGGCAATGGCCACCTCTGCAGTGGTGCGGCCTGAAAGGCGCAGGGACAGACAGCTCATTCACGTGTTACAAATGCGGCTGTGAATTGTGATGTAGGTTTTCTTTTTGTTCATTCTTTGGTTAGTACGATGGAATAAGTATTGGCGAGGAGGAGAATTATAATTAGCCATGAAGCACGCGATCTGGCCCAGCGTTCACTTGGTACGGACCAATCTCGGTCCTGTGGCCATGCCGTGCTTAGACAACATACTCTATAAACAATATAAATATATGTATATCATATAATTCATAAGTAAACAATAGCTCTCTTGGCTAGATGGTTTTACTACTATTTTTGTTATCTCTATCTCTACTAATCCTTAAGACGATAGTGTAGACCAGGCACAACCGTGCCCCCGCCTCTATCCCGACCGTCCGATTGCGTCCATCCCCACCGTCCGATCCCGCTACCGCAGCCGCCCCCGCGCAGCGTGCATCCGCATCCTTCCCCGCGCAGCCGCCCGCCCCGGACCCCGGCGCCGTCGCGTTGCCCCAGCCCCCGCCGCGATACCCGCCGTCCTCCCCGCCCCCGCCCCCGCACAGCGCGCAGCGCGCAGCCGCCCCCGCCTCCTTCCCCGCGCAGCCGCCCCCGTCCCCGCCTTCTTCTCCGCGCAGCGCGCAGCCGCCAACGCCCCAGCGCAACACAGCCGCTCGCGCAGCCGCCCCCGCGCAACGCAGCCGCTCGCGTAGCCGCCCCCGCGCAGCCGCCTCTATCCTAACAACCATGCGAGATCCTCGCAGCCGCATGCGCATGTCTATCGTCGGATCTGCCGTAGGTAAACAACCATGCCCACAGCCGCCTCCACCGGATCCGCGACTGTCGTACAACATATCTGCGCGCGCATGCTTAGCCCCCAACATCCCGTCGTCCAACATCCATGCGCGAGGCAGGCGCCGGATCCGCCGCCTCCGTTCGCCATCTAAATACAGGCGGAGCTACCTGCCCCATCCCGTCGTCCACCTCAAGAAAACCACAAGTCCACATCAGCTAGAGAGCTCCAATCCGATATTGATCCACCTCCTGCGACTCTTCTTCTTCCCTACGAGTTTGTCAAACCACTAAGGTAACATCCTAAGAGGAATCGCCACTGTCCGTATATTTATGAATGCTCGAGCCTATATTTACGTATTGTTCTTCACATTCATATAAATGTCTATCTAGCTGTTTGAAAATTTTGCTGGTTGGATCTGCACAGGCAACCGAGTTAAGGCCTTGACTCGACTCAATTCCATAGTAACGGCTCGAGTTTTGCCTATCGCTCTTCATATTCTTAGATTTCTATCTGCTGCCATTTTAGTTTCTTATGTTGGGATGGTGGTTTTCTCCAGTAACTCGAGTTTTGCAAAGTAGAATGAACTTTGATGGATTGTTCATTTGTTAGGCTACTATTTAAGTTCACAATCAATATACATGTAGTCACTTATCACATGAAGCAACTTTTGTTGGAGCAGTGGTGTTGGGCGTAGAGTCGGGCGTGGCTAATGTGGGATTGCCTTTGCAGCGTGGGTAGTGATAGAGCACCAGGGCAGGGGTGGGTCCTTCTTTCTATGATTTTTTGTATATGAGTCACTTTGATCATTGTGGGTTTTTTCCAATCTCTACTAATGATACAATGAAGAACCATACAACAATGACTCAGGTTCATCAGACAGTCAGTTCATTATATAATATCTCTAAGCCTAATATAAGTAACCCAAACAAACTGTGATGACCTACTAAAATTCCTGAAGGTAATATATTTGAGTAGGAATTCATCTTATTGCATTTTGAATTGCTATTAAGATTGCTTGAGCCGCTGAACCATACATGGGTTTGGGTTAAGTTTTTTTTAGATAATGGAACAAGGTTCGAGCTGGGTTTGGGTTATGTATTACCATAACTAAAATCAGTTTAATAAAGGCCTACACTAGAGTATAGAGGGTGGGTACCATATGATTTATCTAGCTGTTCATATAAATGTCTATCTAGCTGTTTGAAAATTTTGCTGGTTGGATCTGCACAGGCAACCGAGTTAAGGCCTTGACTCGACTCAATTCCATAGTAACGGCTCGAGTTTTGCCTATCGCTCTTCATATTCTTAGATTTCTATCTGCTGCCATTTTAGTTTCTTATGTTGGGATGGTGGTTTTCTCCAGTAACTCGAGTTTTGCAAAGTAGAATGAACTTTGATGGATTGTTCATTTGTTAGGCTACTATTTAAGTTCACAATCAATATACATGTAGTCACTTATCACATGAAGCAACTTTTGTTGGAGCAGTGGTGTTGGGCGTAGAGTCGGGCGTGGCTAATGTGGGATTGCCTTTGCAGCGTGGGTAGTGATAGAGCACCAGGGCAAGGGTGGGTCCTTCTTTCTATGATTTTTTGTATATGAGTCACTTTGATCATTGTGGGTTTTTTCCAATCTCTACTAATGATACAATGAAGAACCATACAACAATGACTCAGGTTCATCAGACAGTCAGTTCATTATATAATATCTCTAAGCCTAATATAAGTAACCCAAACAAACTGTGATGACCTACTAAAATTCCTGAAGGTAATATATTTGAGTAGGAATTCATCTTATTGCATTTTGAATTGCTATTAAGATTGCTTGAGCCGCTGAACCATACATGGTTTTGGGTTAAGTTTTTTTTAGATAATGGAACAAGGTTCGAGCTGGGTTTGGGTTATGTATTACCATAACTAAAATCAGTTTAATAAAGGCCTACACTAGAGTATAGAGGGTGGGTACCATATGATTTACACAACCTCTTCTTGTGGCCAATTCAAACTTATATTTATATATAACTGCACCTAGCATCCAATATATAGGTCTCAGTTCCCATCTCAGTCTCCTAGACATGGGCGCAATAAGAAATTCCTTTAGCACCCCCATGGATAATAGTACGGTCGTAGTAGTGTGCTTTTGTTCCAAGTGAGAATGTGAAGAAAATTGATGCTAACTGCAGTTGCATGAGGATAAAATCACTCAGAGCTGCACAGAAACCCTTTTCCAAACCTAGCTCCATCACCATAGGCAATCCTGTAAGCAGTCCCAGCTGGAGAAGAGACCATATGATTATGCTGACAATATTGTTAATGATCTTTTGTATATGATAATCATTTGTATGCAAATATTGTGGGCCTGCAACAGATCTTGTGATAATGTAATTAAATGGCACACAAAACTTACTGCTCAATGGGATTGATGGGGCAGGTATTTTATTTTTAGAATAATGGAAGTTCTGACCACAGTGCACGTTTTGTCCTCTTTTTGTAGGTAGGAACAATTTGACAACGACACATCATTATCTGGATATTGTGTTCTTGCTGAAAGATCCTGTTCAACATTCAGACTGTCTTCGATATACTTGCAACCCTTAACAGGTTTGATTTGCTTTCTTCATGCCTGGCCTTCACTGAAATCACATAAACTTTTTGACTTAACTCCATTTTTACTTTTTATGCTTTAGGGTCCTTATTTTTTGAATCTACTAAAGTTTAGTGGTCCTCTTTCTATAATAACTTTTGGTCTTCCCATCAGTCAGATATATGATGTAATTGTAATTAAAATATGACATAGGTTAATTAACTTTTGTGTATTTGGGGTCTTTTTTGGGGTATAAATTTTATAAGCATGATTCCTGTATATAGATGTTGATGCTAAACTTGAGATACATGAAAGTGGGATTTAGGGTCCTCTCTTTTTGAATCTACTGAAGTTTAGATGTCCTCTTTATATAATAACTTTTGGTCTTCCCATCGGTGAGTTTAGTAAGATATGGTAAAATTTGTAATTAAAATATGACATGAGTTAATTCCATTGTGTGTATTGGGGGTATTTTTGGGGTATAAAATTCTATATGCATGCTTCCTGTATATATAGGTTGATGCTAACCTTGAGATAACATGATATTGGGAAGGCTTAGCTGGTAGTATACTTTGAGTACGGTGCGCTTGCATCCGTTCCCAACTCTCTTTCTCACTTGCTTCTCTTTCTGCTTCTTTAGCGGGTCTAACATTAAACACAAATACAAAGACAAAGACCCTTTATTGCTCAGCAAATTTATCGTGCATTGGTGTTTAATAAACAAATATAATTATAATCAATGTTTAGCATCAACCTTGTTCTGCTTGCCCCCTCTACTCAATTATAAAAATTAAAATTTAAACATTGTTAAAGGATACAAATTTTCGATGGATCCCGTCGTATTGAATCGTGAAAGAGCTGCAGCGGACCGCCCAAAAAGGATGCCTATGTAAGTTATATTAAATGGTTACACACGATTTGTCTATCAAACTTATGACCCTATATTTAATCGAATGGTTAATATAGCTTCAGGTTGTTCGATGACTATCGTGATGAAGATTTTTATGGGCTACCGCGGAAGTACAATATTGTCGCTCGGGTAGAAGTTAAATTTCCTATTGAACCACGTTATCGAGACAGCCAACATTTCATTTTGTCTGACATCAATGTAAGACAGCATTTTCATAATTTCCTTTTCATAAATTATATATGACCTTAAAACCATTGCCTCTTTAACTATTAAAATAATATTAGGGATCCAAGATCGAGGCCATGACAAGTTCATATGAGACGGTCAAACACTTTGATAGTTTGATCAACGAAAAACATGTTTACAAGATGCACAATGTAGAGTTCAGCATTAATTTAGGTGATCGTTTTCGACATATAAGTGGCCCCATGGAATTGTATCTCACCAGACAAACTGTTGTGGAGCCGTACACTGTTCCATTTCAAATGCCGCCATTCCCAAAACATATATTCTTGAACCTTGCTGCTATTGCCGAACTGCCAAACCGGACATTAGTTGGTAAGAATGTATATCAATCTCCTACTATTTCTAACACCTTTGCAGAAATCAGTATTAATCGATTTTTCACAATTTTGTAGACATTATGGCTATTGTAGTCCACTTAGATACAGTTCAACACACAATGTGGGGTAATGTCAGGAAGATTGTTGTCATGGATGCTAGGTGGTCTCTACACACTATTAAAGTTTGGGGTGACTTACTAAACAAAAATGCACTCCGCTGGGCGTTGGCTAATGAGAATTATGGCATAATAATTGGGACTATGTTTCGGCGATTTAGAAGGCAAGGTACAATATTTACCTACGTCTTTTCATGCCCATATATGTCATTAGTAATTTTCGTTTAATGATTGGTAATGATAACTTTAATGTTCTACGCTAGAGTACCTCGAGTCATCTGATTATACAGCAATACACTTCAATCCGTACCATCACAACACCCATCATTTTGAACGTAAGTATTTGAAAAAAAACTCTTAAAATAAAATTTATGTTCGCATTATAACTTATGAAGTAAATGTCATATACATGTAATCAAAATGTGGCATTCATTGCAGCTATTCGGAAAGCTTTGATGGAGCGGGGTCACGATCGTCAATTTGCTATTACATTCCTTGAAGAAAAGAGGTGTAGCTAGAGTGCAATTGTAAAGTGCCTTTAGTCTTCGGAACATACAACAATACACTTCCCCATCAAGTTTAGATCTTTTACCAAATCTGTATTATATGATACAATAATTGTCATGGTGTTATAATATGACATCAAACTTACATATGTCAAGAGTTGTCAATCCTGTGTGTTCTCCATTTAGGCTGCGTTGCCAGGGGAGTTAAAAATAGTATAAAACAGATATCTGGAACGACAAACTTCATTATGATATGTAAAATTTGTGTGCCATATTTTCAATGTAACACTAATATTTTAATGACGCTATTATACGTAATACTTACTATTATAAAATGCACCGAGGATCGAGGGATCAGCCTGATAGGCAGTCAAGGAGGAGGCGGTAAGTAAGAATGCTGGGAGCAAGCCTGAGGGTTAGGAACAATAATCCAGCCGCACCAGGCATTTAGTTATTATAAGTGGTTCAGTTGTCCTTGTTAATTATGACCCCATATATTATGCTGGTTAATAATGCCCAATTTATTCTCCCTTGATGGCCAATATGGTTAACTCATGTTTAATCTATATATTTGTTGGCCCTCTTGCATTGTTGTTTATATGCTCATATTTCCATGGCACTGTTGTGGTTATGGATCAGATGGGACATAACGCTGGTCACAAACCATTCACAGACATCTCAAACACCATCATTCGAGGTAAAATTTCAATTAGCACGTGTCAATTGATGATTGAATCGTAGTAAGTAGGGGAACATTAATAAGCAAACTTACATTATAGGTGATCAAAATGAATCAAACTCGCTTGGACCAATGGTCGATGCTAAGGAACGTAAGAGGAAGAGGGATAAGGAAAGATATGATGCGATGTCTGTTGAACAAAAGAATGAGAAAAATAAGAAACGTCGAGAAGCACGTCAGCGAAATAAAGCACTATCGATAAAGCCCAATTCATCCAGAGGTGATGAAAAGTTAAATTCCTAATTGTTATACCTACATGCCCCTGAATTACAAAGTTGACATGTACCCTTTTTATATATATAGATATATATGAAGAAGACATTAATACAAATCAGACACGTGAGGCGGTTAACGTTGAAATATTTGCAGATGTGCATCTTGGTTCAGGTACATGACAATTTTACCAGTAATTTTAATATATCATGAAGTTGATTAATGAGTATGTATTAACCCTGTTTTTGGCTTTCACCGTAATTCGCAGTTAGCTTTCCAGATAACTGTAGCACCATTGATTTCACACATTCTGCAACAAACCCTACTAAAAACATTTCACTGGTTGGTAATTCTATCAAACAAAAAATTCAAAGGGCTAGAGAAAGGCGTGCAACATTGTCCGTTGAACAAAGGAACATGATCAATAAGAAGCGTCGGGAAGCGCGTCAACGAAAGAAGGGACAAAATGTCCAGGCAAATGACATTGTCCCAACGATAGACCTTCTGACACCAGGTACATGACTGTTCACTTGACTAAATAGGCAAAAAAAACACCTTATTTCATGCGGTTGAACGTAGACATGCCTCATTCCAGGTAGTGTGCATGAAACTGTTAGTGGCAGTGGGGAAACACATCTAGGCGTGGTGGAGTCTATGCATGAACACCATAGGTTATGTAATCAAACACCAAGGCGAAAAGAGGGGAAGTTAGAGTACATAAGGAAACGTAGAGCACTACAAGCTGACACTTTGAATCCGGTGTCTCTCGCCATAGAGGACCCAACATATACCTCTGTGGTTGTACACCCAACAGCTTATGCAACAGAACATGATACTATCGGTGACGCTGGGGACGGGGACGATTGGACACAACCCCATACAACTGCAGAGATCACCAACATTGGTAATTATAATTACTAATCATGCAGAGATGAATCTTGCACGACGTCAGTAGTATGTAGCCCAATTAAACTTGTGTTTCCATCAGTACAATGTAGGAATCCATGCCAAGGTGGTACCGTGGCAACAAATGGGAATGCATGCATGTCCGAGCAAGGAAGTGGGGTGGTGCATGGCCAGACGAAACCTAGGGTCATTTCCAATGGTAATTCCTAAAAATATTTATTTTAGATTACAAATTTTCCCCACCTTGAATGTCCTTGACATTTATGTGGCAAAACTTTTCAAAATCCAGGTGATGATGATGATGAGGGTATCATATTCGAAGAGGATGATGATGAGAACGAGGGATACTTATTCACTGGCCAATGTAACTATGGTATTTTTTGTTGCGATACAAATGCTTATTTAAATACAAATGTCTTAGTCGTTGTTTTCCACTAAAATATCAGATGAGGGTACTGACGAGGACATCAATATCCATGGTACTCAAGATGAATCTACTGCCACTGATGTGCCTGATCCGTACGATAATGTGTACAATAACATCCCTGAAGAAACACATATGTTGAAGCCTGTTCCCGACTGTGGTTATTGCACTGCGAAGAAATTTGAGTATGAGCCACCTGGTTTTTGTTGTCGTGGTGGGAAGGTTGAGCTAGCACCACTGGAGACCCCTCCGCAGCTCAAAAGGTTATGGGATAGTACAGACTCTGATGCTAGGCACTTTCGTGATAACATCAGGTTTTTTAATGGCCATTTCTCTTTCACTTCCTTGTATTGTTGCCTCGATAGTATGACTACTAATGTGAGGGATTCTGGTATATACACGTTCCGGGCTCAAGGCATGATGTACCACAATATCAAGTCATTTGGTAGGGAAGGTGGGGCGGAGCATAAACACCTAGAGCTTTACTTTTACGATGATGATCCCAGTCTTGAGCATCGGTACCGTAAGTGTCGTGCAGATCAGCTTCAGAGAGACAAAGAGGTTATTAGACAGATAGTTGGCATACTTCGTGGAAACCCGTACTCCGAGCACCTAAGGAGCATGGGCCATGTTGAGAATCTTGACGACTATTATATTGCATTGAACCTTGACCAGACGTTGAACCAAAAGACGTATAATGCGCCTCTCACTTCAGAGGTGGCCGCTGTCTGGATCGAGGGGAGCGAACGACGAGGCCAGTTCAGTAAGAGTGTTATGTTACATGGGAAGGATAGGTCAAACCACGGGATCCGCTCATACCATGGATGCTATGATGCACTATCATATCCATTGTTCTTCCCTAAAGGTGAGCTTGGATGGCATGCAAATATTCCAAAGGTTGGTGTATCTATGGACGAAGTGGATGCATACCGTGCGATACATAGGGCAAGTAATGCAAATGATGAAGATGCAGGTTAGTTGTTTCTTTGTAATTTATGATTTTTGCACATTGTTATCTATGCTTTCGGCATCACTAAATAATCAACACATGAATATGCAGAATCTCCTATCCATCTATGTGTGTCCGTACGTGACTACTACTGCTACAAATTCCAGATCCGTCCAGGTTTATTCAATCCAATACTTCATGGTAAGCGGCTGTTCCAGCAGTTCGCGGTCGACACGTACATTAAGATTGAGAGCTCCCGTTTAGATTTCATACGTAACAACCAGGAACGGTTAAGGGCAGACCTATACCAAGGCTTAGTGGATAGCATGGTAGATGGAGATATTAGTGCAGAGAAGGTTGGGAAACGAACTGTGCTGTCTCCGTCGTTCATTGGTGGTCCTCGTGACATGAGACGTCGGTACATGGATGCTATGGCTCTGGTGCGAAAGTTTGGTAAACCAGACATCTTTCTTACCATGACATGTAACCCCAACTGGGATGAGATAAGGAGGGAGCTCCTCCCTGATCAGACACCACAGGATCGTCCAGATCTTGTAGTGCGTGTCTTTCATGCGAAACTACAGGAGTTAAAGCATAGGCTGACTAAACAGGATATTCTCGGTAAGGTTCGTGCCTACGTCTATGTCGTGGAGTTTCAGAAGCGAGGTTTGCCACATGCCCATTTTCTACTCATCATGCAGAGGAAGTACAAGCTAACGTGCCCTGAGCAGTACGACCTTTTGATCTCAGCTGAGATCCCATCCAACAAGTATCCTGAACTGCGAAAGATGGTTATCAAGCATATGATGCATGGTCCGTGCGGTTCGCTAAACCCTAACTGCCCATGCACTAAGGGTCGTGCATCATGCAAGAATCAATACCCCCGGCCTTACAGTGAAGCAACCTTGCAAGGGAAGGATTCATACCCTATTTATAGACGCCGTGACGATGGGCGTAAGGAAAAGGTTCGAGGGTGTGAATTGGACAATAGATGGGTTGTCCCTTACAACCCTTACCTCCTTCGCCTCTTCAACTGTCACATCAATGTTGAGGCGTGCGGGAGCATTAAAGCTGTTAAATACTTGTTCAAGTACATATACAAAGGCCATGATCGTGCGTCTGTTGTTATGAGAGATGCGAGCAAGGCAAAAGATGATGTAGATGAGATCAAACAGTATAGAGATGCAAGGTGGGTTACTCCTCCAGAAGCCTTATGGAGGATATACGGATTTGAGCTAAGTCAAATCTCTCCACCTGTGATGCAGCTGCAACTCCATCTTCCAAACATGCACATGGTGACATTTCACGAGCGACAAATGGTCGAGCGAGTCGTCAACCGTAAAGGTGCTGATAGGTCAATGCTCACAGCATATTTTGAGGAGAATAGGATGCACAAGGAGGCTCGAAACATCTTGTATCGTGACTTCCCTGAGTGGTACACTTGGCAGCAGGGCAAGGTGTGGCAAAGGAGGAAACGAAATACGGGAGGAAAGGTTGGTAGAATAGTCTCTGCTCTACCAGCTGAGGGGGAGCGCTTCTATCTTCGGCTTCTCCTAAACCATGTGACTGGTGCTACCTCCTTTGCGGATCTAAGGACAGTAGATGGTGACATACTACCATCTTTTCGTGAGGCAGCACAAAGGAGGGGACTACTTGAAGCTGACGACACAATAGATGAATGTCTCAATGAAGCTGCTCTTTACCAAATGCCATCAGCGCTACGAAGGTTGTTTGCAACAATTCTGGTTTACTGCGAGCCGAACGATGTGGCAGAATTATGGCAGAGACACCTTGACGCAATGTCAGAGGACTATCACCGTAGTACTCAAAGCAAAACACATGTGCAACAGATGGTCTTGATTGACATTAGAAATATATTGCAGTCAATGGGGAAAGACATAAATACATTCCCCCTCCCTGCTATCATCGATATATATGACAATTCACATGGTACTGATAGAGAGATTTACGAGGAGGAATGTATCGAGCCAACGACAGAAGACATTGCTTTGAAAGAAACCCTAAACGAGGAGCAGCGGTCTGCCTATGATAAGATTCTATCTGTCGTTGACACCAATAACGGTGGAGTTTTCTTTGTGGATGGGCCTGGTGGGACTGGAAAGACCTATCTGTATAAGGCATTGCTTGCGGCACTGCGCAGTCAGGACAAGATTGCACTTGCAACAGCTACATCTGGGGTTGCCGCATCCATAATGCCTGGGGGGAGGACCGCCCATTCGCGCTTCAAGATACCACTTACTATTGATGATGGTGCAGTGTGTAGCTTCACGAAACAAAGTGGGACAGCAAAGTTACTACAAAAAGCATCGCTCATTATCTGGGACGAGGCATCAATGGCTAAGAGACAAGCAATTGAGGCACTAGACAATAGCATGCGTGATATAATGGGACGGACTGGGGTGCCCTTTGGTGGGAAGACAATTGTCTTTGGCGGAGATTTCAGACAAGTGCTTCCTGTCGTACGCAAGGGGTCAAGGGCTCAAATAGTTGCTGCCTCACTACGAAGTTCTTATCTCTGGGAATCCATGTGCCACCTAAAGCTTGTTCGCAACATGAGGGCACAGAGCGACCCATGGTTTGCGGAATATTTGTTGCGCGTCGGTGGTGGCACTGAGGAAGAGAACAACGATGGGGATGTTCGCCTTCCAGATGAGGTATGTGTGCCATATACTGGTAATGACCACGACCTTGATAGATTGATAGATGACATTTACCCCAAACTAAATGAGAATATGTCTAACACAAGCTACATCACTTCAAGAGCAATATTGACTACTCGGAACGACTGGGTGGATATGATAAATATGCGGATGATCGACCGTTTCCAAGGGGAGCAGATGATGTACCATAGTTTTGACACCGCGATGGATGATCCCAATAACTATTACCCATCGGAATTTCTAAACACCCTCACTCCTAATGGACTACCCCCGCATGTTCTGAAGCTAAAAGTTGGATGCCCAATCATGTTGCTTAGGAATATAGACCCGGGTAACGGACTTTGCAACGGTACACGACTGGTGGTTCGTGGTTTCCAAAAAAACAGTATTGAGGCTGAAATTGTTCTTGGTCAGCACGCTGGAATGCGGATTTTCTTGCCTCGTATACCCCTGTGCCCCTCTGATGACGAGATGTTCCCTTTCCATTTTAAAAGGAAGCAATTTCCAGTAAGACTAAGTTTTGCCATGACCGTTAACAAGGCCCAGGGCCAAACGATTCCTAATGTTGGTGTGTACTTGTTGGAACCAGTGTTCTCTCATGGCCAGCTTTATGTTGCTCTATCAAGGGCCACAGCTCGATCGAAAGTGAAGATACTTGCCATTCCAGTCATTGATGAGAAGAAGAAGAAGAATAACTGGGTGGAAAAGAATTCAACGATAAATGGTGCAACATACACAAAGAATATCGTTTATAAGGAGGTCCTTACATTGTAGCTGATATTGATTAATACATAGCAATTAACAACTTGTAATGCACTTTGTTATTTTATTTTTAATGGGAACATGTATTTTTTCCTTATATATGTTGTTTGTTTTTATGTAACTGTTATGCACTAATATTTCCTCGTATAATGCTAATATGTTGTTATTGAATTGTCTTATGCTTTTGTGGTCCTCTGCTTTACACACAATATTATTGCAGTTTATTCAGAAACTTGACAGTACAGAGTTCACTAATGAGGAAAGGTTCCAAGTCATGCACAGTGTTGCTGAAGAATTATCCGTCAGTTTTGATGCCAAGTAATTGGAACTCAAGTTATGGGCCTCACTACAAACAGAACATGTAAGTCCTCCACAAATTTATTACCTATTTTTCCAAAACATATTTATTACATGAACTATGATGTAGACACACTAAAATGTCCTTAACTTGAAATCATTTAATGTGTTTTACACTTTCCCTTAGGATATGCCTGAGAAGGGTTCAAGGAAGCCAGCAGAACTAGCAATGCCTTCATACAACCTGTGAATGATGATCCTGAAAAGCAAACTCCAAGTGGTTACAGAAAGCCCAACATCCCTGGACAAACTGATCACTTGGAGAACAAAAATGTGCTTCGACCTGTTTCTGTCAGAAGGAGAACTGCAAAGCTGCCAGCGCCTGTTGATGCTTATGTTGAGGTGCCTAACAATGCGAAGGTCACAACCCAAACACCCAAAAGTCACATAAGCCACTCAAGCAGGAGGAATGGTGCTAAAGATGACCAGAACCGGAAATGTAATGGGACTGATGATGTTGGTAGGAGACGAATGCTCAGATAACTCCAAATAGCCAATCAAAGCACATAGGCATGAGGAATGGAGCTTTAAACCACAAGAACAACTCTGCCAGGTTGATGCAGCGTATGCAACCTGAAGCAGCTGAGACTGCTATTGATTGTGGTAATCTCTTTCCTCGAAATGCAAATGGACAGATGCGACACAACAGCGGGCGCGGCGGAGACATGGATGAGGAGGAAAGGATGATGGACAAGCTTTTGATGCACTATACAAAGAAAGGTTCGGATCTGACCAACAATGAAACACATACAGATGCTGTGCATAAGGTTTCCTTGGCTCCTTGCATCCCACGGGTAGAGCTATCTCGCTACCACCTGAATCTGTTGGCCCGAGCAAAGATGCGAAGGTTCATGCTCGATGCACATCACTTCAGCCAGAAGGTCCTAGCAATCCAATGTTGATTTTGTATGATTCTATTCCTCTTCTGCAGAACTGGGGAATCCTCCTCAAATCCAAAGATCAACATTCGTTATATGATTTTCAGTCGGTGTCTGGAGGGGCCTGAGCTTGAGGTGATCTAAAGTCTGGTGGCTCGTCTACGGCATAGTGTTCTACCGAGGATAGGTCTGCAGACTCCAGGTGATCCAAGGAGCCAAAGAGCAATCTTCTTGGCCCTGTCTTTCTGTTTCAGTTGGTCTCTTGAGTTTGTGTGTCGGCCTAGGTTGTTATCGGTTCTTTGGTTTTAGCAATGGTCTGGCGTCTACTGTTAGACTGAGCTGGAAGGAGTCATTTCCTAACTTCTGTTACTAGGTAGTGGTCTGTTGTTTTTCTTTGTAAACTGGTGTCACCAGTGGTGGTCTCTCGTGTGGTTTGGTTGTGAACCTTAATTAGCTTTCTTAAAAGCAGAGCAATAAATATATATATAAAATATTTGTGAACAAGGTATGCATTCCCCTTGATAAACATCTAAAAACTTCTCAAACACATAAGAAAAGATATCTAACCTCAAAATATTCAACTAATTTGTGAGAGTGGCGACCAAGTTCACCAGCATAAATAACCTGACCTCCACGTTTCAAAAGCAGTAGCTGGAAAAAAAAACAGTTGTGAGGATATCACATTGAAAAAAGTCTAAAACATCAAATGGTTTCTAGATGTGCACACACAGTTTTGAAAGGGGGAGGGGAGGGAGAGAGCGGACCTCATCAAAAGACTCAAATATGTCGATGCTTGGCTGATGGATTGTGCAGACCACAGTACGTCCAGTGTTAACCGTATTTCTTACTGTACGCATGACAATCGCAGCAGCTCGAGCATCAAGACCAGAAGTTGGCTCATCCATGAAGATGATCGAAGGGTTCGCTACCAACTCCACAGCAATTGTCAGCCTTTTTCTTTGCTCAGTTGATAACCCACTAACTCCAGGGAGACCCACAAGAGCATCGCGCAACACATCAAGCTCTACAAGGGCCATCACTTCCTCCACAAACATAAGATGAAGGACGAAGGTATGCAGGTTAATTTTCTTATGTGCTATTGGACCACACATTGCCCTACTCTTTTGTGAGAGAACACATTTAGGTTGTCTCTATTTGGTTTGTGCACAGGTTTACTATGATGGTAACATTCAGGTGTTCTTAGTCTCACTAATTTTCTTAATTTGCTGTAATCAGGCTTCCAAGTCTGTCATTCCCTTGGAGGAAGCACTAGATCTGGAATGGGCACGCTTCTCATTTCAAAGACCAGATAGGAGTAACACCTATATTGCATACAGTAATATTGTTTCTTCAAGTTCAGTCCCAGCGTGATGTAATTGGCCGCCTGTAGATGTGCAATTACTCTTCCACGGATGGCATGATGTACTGCAAGACCCACTTTGAGCATCTCTTCAAGGAGACCAGGAGCTTTTCCAAGAAGTTCACGCCAGGTAATGTAATAGTACTACGTGCTCTTCAGTTTCCACGAAATTCTACTTAATTTGTCATGCCAAAATGTTCTGATGTTGTTGTTAAGCTGAAAGACAATAAGACTAATTCAAAGAAGTGGGTTAGCAAAACCGATATGGAAGGATAACCTGCTCTCACATTGATTGTAGGATTCCATGGAGCTGTTCCTATCTTTACAAACATGATTGACGGTTTCTGTAAAGCGAAGAGGTTCAGTGAAGCAAAAGATATGTTTATTGAGATTCCCAGGTTTGGGGTTGCTCCTACTGTCCATGTACTCCAACGAGTGGTCCTTCAAGGAGCAAGAGCTCAAGGCGCTCGAGACCCGACGCGCGCAGGCGCTCTAGGAGATCAAGCTCAAGAAGGAGGCGCGCAAGGAGAGTGTATGTCATGTCTGGCCATCTGTTATCGTTGGTGCTATCCCTGCTGTTAGTTTGTGTCCAGAGCAAATAGAGGTCAATGTTGATCATCCTTGACACAATCTAATAAATTGGTCAATGTAGACCATTCTGTTACATATTTGTTGTGTAATCATTGTAAGTTCGATACCTGGAAAGCCCTATGCTTATTGACCTTGTTCTCTAGGCAAATAAAAAACTGAAAGTATTGTAATGGTTTGTTTTCTGTTTTTTAATATAAATACCAATATTGGTTCTCCTTTATTTATATTTTCCAAATGCCAACATGGCTGCCTCAGTAAAACAGTTATGCTTCTTAAATATATTGAATAAACATTCAACTTTGGATTTGGCCAAGATATAGACAATGACGCCAAACAAATCGCTATATGATGAGGTCACTCTTGTCGTTGATTCGGTGTGCTCTCTCCCCCAACTTGACCATGGTAGTGAATTGAACGATGATTCCTTCTACACAACGAAATATAGGATCGATTCTCCATGACGAGGTACCATCTGCATCGACATCTAACCAAGATCTTTATCTGAACAAACGGTTCTTCTACGTACCATGCAAGCACTATAAACTTGTGCGATCGAGTTTGTAGTTTGCAACTCAAAGACAAAAATGTAAATAAAGAACCAAACTCATCGGTTGGTTCATACATCACTGTCGTTAAATTCGTTAAAACACTGTCTTTCTCTTCCCATTCCACGAGCTCAATAGTTCATGTCCCCACCGCCGGATCCATCCCGTCCGCATTCCATCCTCATCTGCAACATCCGCGCAAACTACAAACCTGCCGCATGCTGTGCAACAGACTCGCTCCCCCTTCCGCACGCTCCAAGGACAACCTCCGCTCCTCTGCCCCCGCGCGATGACAACAGAACCGCCGCCTCCCCCTCGCGATCCGCTCACGGCCAACAACCTGCGTCCGCCATCTTCCCATACGTCCAGCCTCCTCCCCCTCATGTCGGCACTAGCCGCCAAACAACCTGCGCCATGACTCAAGTTGCGCGCGCGCAATAGGCGCTCGCTCACCCCCACCCACGCGCGCGATCCGCATTCGCCTGTCCCCGCAAACATCGCGCATGAGTTATGTCTCCGCCGCAAACAACGCTCACGAGATCTGCCCCCGCTGCAAACAACATGCACAGGATAAACCTCCGCCGCCGCAAATGCCTGCGCCATGGATCCACATAAATAGCAAGCACGCGCCAGCGCCCAATCTGCACTCGCCCAGTCGCGTTCCATGCCATCCGCGTCTATATCCCGCACCCCCTCACATCGGCGGTGAATCACAGCAGCATCATCGCACCATCTCTAGAGAGCAGTCTGAGGTACTCTCCATCTCCTGTTGGACCTTCTATTGCCTTCGATTCATCAAAGGGGAATCACGGGGTGGGGCTAATTGTTCACCAGATCTATTTGTCGTCGCAGTCCGCCGTGTGCAGTGGTCGGCGTCGTCGTCACTTCATACACTACTTAATAGACTTCAACTGAGTTCGAGTTCGTTGTTTCGTCCACATCGAGTAGCACCTATAGCTGTAGAGAGTAGATCACCGGAGTCCCCAGAATTACTCGTCGGAGATGTGGGTTACCACGGAGCCGTGGTGCGTTGTTGCAGGAGGTCTCGGGTTGCTACGACAGGTGGTATGCAGGTCATCGTGTTTGGCATGGGTGGGCCTTCATTTAATTCGACATGAGGCAAGGAGTCATGTGCTATGGCGAATAATATCTGATGGGTTGGGACAGGGTGGAACACATAGGAACACATGGGCGAAGAATATCTCATGAATTTGGTGATACTAATATTAATAGGACCAAATTACTAGAATTTATTGCCAACTCCCTTTATCTGTTATTGGTCGGCACCATTATTTGAGTAGCAAAGTAGTAGCGTAAAAAAACCAAACCCCACTGTCTGGGTAGGTCATCGTGTTCGGCATGGGCGGGCCTTAATTTAATTCGAGATGATGCGAGGAGTCGTGTGCTAGGGCGAAGAAAGGCAATCGCTGGCGTTGCCGCAATCGTGGTGGAGAGCTGCACCGCCTTGGGCGAGCCTCTGGTGAGGGAGAACAACGCTGAGCCGTTCATTCGTGATCGGATGGCTGCGATTAGGTTATAGGATTGAATAATTGTATAACGCCGAGCCAAACATTCGTGATAGGATGGCTAAATGTGATGCTAAAAATATAGAATACCAATTAGGGTTTTTGCATATCAATGTATTTTATCAGACATGTATCTACAATATATTTAGATGATTAGATGATTTTATTCGCAATATATGCAGGACTCTTTCTCCTTGATGGATTCTTTAGAGGAAGAAAATGAAGTACCAGTTGATGAAAGCCAATTGGACAAGGATGCAACATTTGATAATGGATCACCTCTAAATACAAATATAGTTGTCCAAGAAGGTATTACAATTGTATATTAGTTATATCTACTATCACTATTTATTTAGTTCCTTAATCACATGGTTTGAACTAATAGTTGTTCACTTTTATGTCCTCACTAATGTTTGCCATGTACCTTGTTCCAGCTGGTTACATATTATTGAATATATATGTTTGCTATTGCTATACTTGGTTATTTGGTAATCGTGATACCAGATTGAGACATATTTTCAACTTGTTATAGTAGAGACATTTTTATTGATATATCAAGTAAAACATAGTATCAATGATTGTAGGTTTTTGTCTCGCGAGGATGGAAGATCAAGAGAAAAATACTGTACTTCCTACCCCCCAAAGAGATAATAAACTATCAGTAGATGAATCTTTACTTGTGTGCTTGTCTCATAACAAGCCAAAAAAATCGGTGGCAACTGTAATTGTTCCAAAAGGTATTATATATTATATTCTATAAAACTGTATGGATCAATTTGTTTTCTATTGTAAGCGATTTTCCTTTCATCTCACAACTATTTTGTTCCTAGATTATATTTGCACGGATGCTGATCTTGCCCTCATCGATTGGATTAAAGAAATCCCTTGTGAACAAAGGGTAGAAGTTGTGCTCATCGATGATGCCTGTGTGGAAAGGAAATGGATAGAATGTCTATTTCAACCGGGCGCATATCTAGGTGATGAGGTAATCTATGATTAGTTTTTCATCTGGTGACCCTGGTATGTATAATTTTTTTACTCACCCTGGTATTTTTAACCATAAATTACCTGCAGGTGATAGACTGTTACATAAATTTAATAAAAACTACACAGCAACTAAAGTGCAGATCTGGAGGTCGTGTACACATAGAAAATGCTTTTCAGTTCAACTTTCTAAAGCGAGACGGTGATGTTAAAACTAAAACAGATGAGCTATATCCAATTACAGACATGTCACAAATATGTAGTGCTGAACGAAGGGTTTTACTCTACCTAGACCATGATATGGTAAATATTAGTTTGCAATTTAGATGGTCAGTGTTTACATGTATTTTATTTTTATGGAATATTTATAATTATTTTGTAGGTGTTTATTCCGATAAACATCCGAGGAACACACTGGTATCTTGCCGTCATCAATGCAAGAAATATGGAGATACAAGTACTCGATTCACTTGGTACTACATTTGACCGCAATGACCTCACTGACTCGGTGAGTTTGCACAAACTAAACAATTACTAATATTATCTCATTAACTTAGCGCAACATCTGATTCCATGTTTTACAAAAATATAAAGATTAAAGGGCTGCAAAGGCAAATTGATATGGTATCTCAGCGTAAAGATTTAAAAGATCACAGGTGGCCAAACCTTCAAGTTGCTTCTTGGCCACTGAGAGAAATAGATATGGGATATGCAAAGCAGACAGATGGGTATACATAAATTCTTCTTAACTAATTTCTTCATACAAATGTTAATTTTGACATTTTTATTCATGTATATAATGTAGCTCTTCATGTGGCCTATTTCTTTTGAACTATATCGAGTACTGGACAGGGGATGAGCTATCTGACAGTTTTACCCAGGTATATTATTACTATTATGGTATATATGCACATCTACAGTCAGTGTTACATATAATGCTAAGTAAATTGTTTCTTATTTGCAGGATGACATGTCACATTTTAGAAAAAAATTGGCTGCTATATTACTATCTTCATACATGAACAAAAGAAGGGGATATCCAATATACAAATATGATAAAGAAGTTC
Organism: Zea luxurians; assembly: GCA_029449295.1. Taxonomy (NCBI): domain Eukaryota; kingdom Viridiplantae; phylum Streptophyta; class Magnoliopsida; order Poales; family Poaceae; genus Zea; species Zea luxurians. The sequence continues at coordinate 2,258,977 of JAOPSE010000148.1, read as the reverse complement.
ATACTGGAAGCCCCTCTGATGTTGAGATATTAGATAGCCCAACAAATCATAAGAAGAGGAAACTACTCCATGTGCTTGATAATAGCGAGGTATTGATGGAAGATGAGGATGGCCCCATTACTCAAGCAGACTTACAAAGGTGGTTTGTTGATGAATGGGATAAAAGAACTCCTACAAAAGTCTCGGCGGATGGGTGCACAGATGACTTTTTAATGAGTGGTCTCTCCACAAAAGACATGCCAGTGACTAAAGCCGATTTAATAGATGTGCTATGTGATTACATTATGACAATCCAAGATGATAGGACATTAGAGTAAGTGCTTATTGTTTTGTCTATTTTATTTATACCAATTACGTATAGTCTTGATATAGACTTCCGTCATGTCATGCTACATTACAGGATGATATGGGTGCGAAGTTTCAATCCTTTTAAGATAGAAATATCTGTCAAAGACCTGCAGAACATATTAAGTATAAATCTAGATATGACTCTAAAATGTTTTGATATGGCTGTTCGATTGCTTGCCAATAAAGAGTCACGTAGGCCGAAAGGTGAAATCATAAAGAATAAAAAGCATTATATGGACATGCGCTTCTGGGTAAGTTTATTTCCAATCAATAATGTAGCAATATATAGTATCTATCTATATCTAATCCTCATGTGGTCATGTATATATTAATATTTATCCAGAGAATGATTGGTTTTGGTAAACTGCCAAAGTACCATCAGGACCCTACAGCAGAAGAGTTAACAAAAACACTCGATTGTTGGCCATCAATGAACTATTATATCACGGCTTGTAAATATGTAAGTATGAGTTCATTTCAAATGTATTTATAAAGGGCATTTCTTTGCAATCCTAATGACTGATATTTTATAGGTTCTTATGCCATGGAAATTCAACGGTTGCTACGCCCTTTTCGTAATAGATCATGGTAAAAAACACGTCACTTTTATTGACTTTGCACCTATTCAAGATTGGTGTAAGCATATGCCATACAAGAGGTTCGCAGAAGCGATTATCATCGCTTCAAAGAAATATAAGATTGCCTATAGCAAGAAACGTACTGGATGGACAGAGGATATTTTTAAGTGGCAACATACAATTCAACCTGGTGTTCCAATTGACTTAAAAGAGTATTTTCTCCGTACCATCTTCTTAGCAATTTCATTTTTTTTCTATGATTTCCATTGTATATAACTTAGTTGGCAAAACATTATTTTATAGGCTTAACACCAGCTACCTTATCCTACAAGCTATGGCCATGTGGGGGAATGATAGTCCAATGAAATTTGTTAGGGTGAGTGGAGTACGTTCCTTTCATATTCAAACATACATTCCAATTAAATAATAAAAAATGACGTTTTGTTCTCTTATATGTCTTATGTGTAGGATGCAAAGGTTCTTCGGAGGAACTTTATTATTGAACTGTTAAGTTACGAGGAAAATTCGTGCAGATATGCCATCCCAGCAAATATACAACAAAGAGTTAACAATATTATTAAAAAAGATTAGATTAGTGTACAAGGTGTCAACATATTTACTTATGATTAAGCATTATATATTTACTCTTTATAAACTATTTGTGTGATTCCATTTCAATCTATTTGGGTAGACTTATTTATATCGTTCTATATCTATGTTTAACAATCACATATTTTGCCGTCACTATTGTACTCACGTCGCACGTCGTCAGGGCCCTAAGTCTATTAAAGGGTCGCAATTTGTATTCCGTGGCATCGCACGGGCACGTTCCTAGTTTATACATATGTTCAAACCATGCTTAGGGCTGGTCCATGCCTGCCGTGGTTGGACATCCATTATATTGAGGTCTGTGGGTCAGCACGACCCATTTTCTTTATGAGGCATAATTAAACCGTGCTTAACTGGGTGAAAGGGAATTAGACTTACACCTATTTCCTAATTGATTTTGGTGGTTGAATTGTCCAACACACAAATAATTGGACTAACTAGTTTGCTCTAGTCTATAAGTTCTACAGGTGCCAAAGGTTCACAAAAAGTCAATAAAAAGACCAAGAATGGGTTCAAACAAAGAGAGCAAGGGACAACCGAAGGCTGCCCTGGTCTAGTGCACCGGACTGTCCGGTGTGCCACCGGACAGTGTACGGTGCACCAGGGGACTTCAAGCTGAACTATTCACCTTCGAGAAATCTCAAATCCGCTTCGCTATAATTCACCGGACTGTCCGGTGAGTCACCGGACAGTGTCCGGTGTGACAGCGGAGCAACGGCTACCTCGCGCGCAACGGTCGACTGCAACGCATTAAATGCGCGCCTGCGCGCGCAGAAGGTCAGAGCACGCGCGGGTGGCACACCAGACAGCCTACAGGGCCTAATCCATGCTAACATGTGTTCAAACCATGCTTCGTGCTGATCCGTGCCGTGCTTGAGATCTATTACGGCATGTGGGTCAGCACGACCCATTTTCTTTATCAGGCCTAATCGGATCGTGCTTAACTGGGTCGTGCCAACGTCAAGCATGTGCTGGGTTTATCGTGCCGACTATACATGTACGTCTCGGTTGCGTCTAACGGACTAGCCCAGCCTACGACACGAAATTGGATACACGACCTAGGCCTAGCATGAGCTAGGTTACTTCTGGGCCCTGACCGACACGACACAACGTGCAAGCCATGACTAGGCCTCAAGTCAAGCACACAGGTAGAGATGGCAATGGGTACCCGAAACCCGATGGGTTTTTACCCCATTAGAGTACGGGTTTGGGTCAATTTTCATACCCATGGGTTTGTTAATGGACATAAATCTATACCCGGCGGGTTTATGGGTACGGGTTTGTTCCTATAGTACCCAAACCCGTGAACCCGTGGGTTTTTTAAACCCGACCAAACCTATTGCATATTGTCATTTTATTTTATAAACGACCAACAACCTTGTTATTCCTTATTTACTTCATAATTTTTATCAATTGGTGAATGTATCAGTAGTCGGTGAGAGTGTTACTTGCTTGCTATTATAGTTTTTTACTAGCATTATATATGTGGTGGATGGATAACTTAGTGCAAGGTCATTTAATTATACAACTTATTATTTGTATTTCATTCTCTCTACTAATAATTTTTATACCAAATCATGAACTCGTTGTTCATTACATAGATTTTGGATCATGATCTCATTAATCATTACGATACTTATTGATTATGAGAAGAACAAGTATATTGGAGATGAAACCCGCGGGTAACCCATGGGTACCCGCTAACCCGATGAGTACGGGTTTGGGCAAAATCTCAAACCCGTCATGGGTACGGGTTTTTTAATGGGCATGGATATTTTTCACGGGTACGGGTTTGGGACGGCAAAACCCAGCGGGTTTGTACCCGATGCCATCTCTACACACAGGTCGCCCCGGGGCACGACCCATTCTACACAACTGTTGCATGAGTGTGGTTGTGTGGACATTTTATCAGTTATGTTGTAACTGTATTCTGTATACTAAACATTTCTGAGTTGGTTGTGTTGTTTATTTCTCTCCGTATGATCAAGTGTTTTTAATGAGACAGCCATAAAACAACTCAGTTTTATTTTAGTCATATATATGCTTCATTCATACACTTTGTTTAAGTTTTTGTGATTGAATTAATTGCTTCGTATTGACGTTATTTTCAGATGAGTTGGTCTGATACATTATAACATTTTTTACTATTTGAACCGGCCTAACATATTTAAATATTTGTGGGTGGTAGTGTGGACCGGTGGCTCTGCCTACAAGCTATGATTGTCTTAGCAGGCCGTGCCGTGTTGTGCGTGGGCTGGATTGAACCGGCCCAGATGACCTATCTGACCATCTATATGGAGAATTTATTTGTGCGCTGTCAGGCATAGGTACAACTTACAACGTTGTCAGTGCACAGACAACAGGCATATATCCCTGTGTGCCAAGTCGTTCTCACGATTCCTTTGTATCCTTATTTTTTTTCTTTGCTATTTATCAGTGCACACACGATTATTGGAGGAATCGTTAGATATGCAACTGTAGGATTTGATTGGAGACTCGTAAAGCCTTTCTGTAGCAACGGTAAGCTTTTGTAAACTCAGTTCAGCATTTTGAGGTTCGTTTGCCAATCTGATAATAATAAATACGTAGTTTTGTTTGCGCCCTCCATCTCGCCCTGTCATGTGATAATTCTTCAACCTCCCGATTTACGGCAAATATAATGTAACTCCGTGCCCGCGTTTGCCGTCTTGGGAGCCGTCCTCGGCCGGCCCCATCGCCGCGTGCGATGCCACGACCGGGAGCCGTCCACGGTGGTGGCGCTGGTGCCATATCCATGGCCGCCAACACAGCTCAGAGGCCACCAGCGCCGCACCCTCACCTGGGGAACCTCGACTGTCGTCCATCTAGCGCCGCCGTGCCGGCGCGAGATCAAGGTCGTCATATGCCCCAGGCCCCAGCTGTGCCGTCCAGTCCACCCGAGGTCTCTGAAACAGAGTGGAGATTAACCCCAGGGCTCACCGCGCGCGCTGCCAAGTCGACTGCATCGTCAACGGGCTTCACTACTGTAACGTGGAAGAGCTCGACGTGGTGTAGTGTAGATCTCTCTCCCTTTCTCCTCCATAGGTGATGGGAAAGGAATATCTGTTTAGATTTCCTTTCCCGTAAAGGATATAGGCTCCGAGCCCTTTTACTGATCATGGGTTCGAAGGAATACACGGGCTCCAAGCCTTTTACTGATCAGGGATCCGAAGTTTGACCTCTCGGCAGGGTTCGACAACCGTCCAGAGCATAGTCAGAGATAACTATGGGTACATCCGAACATGGCCGAGGCTCAGGCTACAATCCCGAGCTACCCTATGACATATTCGAAACCCACAAAACGATTCGTAATGGTATCCCATCGAGGGAGGCACCGAACCCTCGGATCCTATCGAATGGGTACGGGACCAGCGAATCACCCACAGGTATATTAGGGCGCGTCTCCGGACCGCTAGCCGACCCCTATCGAATGGGGCTCCGGCCTCCACTCGGATCACCCGCTAACAGCTCACAGGAAACATCATGCTCGTTGCCGATCGAGGGTAGCATGACGCTTTCCCCCTCTTCCTCCTTGCGGAAACGCGACGAAGAGGCGTATCATCAAAAGTCAAGGCGGTCCTGGGTCATTCTCTCGGCCTGTGCAGAGGCTCAGGGGCTTCCCTTGAACCAATGCTGCGGCAAAATTGTTGATAGCATCAAAAAACCAACGCAGGGGCATGGGGCTGCCTTTGCACTCAGGCTGGGACCGAGTTACGTGCTATCGATAGATCAACAAAGTCCACGGAGGGAAACATAAAGACCTCGAAGGAGTAACCACTCCTCTGAGGCCTCGGGGGCTACACCCGACGGAGTGTGCTCACGTGCACCCATCGGAAACAAATCTAGCACCTTTCAAAGACTAAACAACATGCATGCGGAGTTTAGCAGAACCTCTAAGCAAGTGCCTTCACTCCCTTGGAGGCTCAGGGGCTACTGGTGGGTACCTGAAAGGGAATTAGGCTCACACCTAGTTCCTAAATAATTTTGGTGGTTGAATTGTCCAACACAAATATTGGACTAACTAGTTTGCTCTAGTGCATAAGTTATACAGGTGCAAAAGGTTCACATTTAGCCAATAAAAGACCAAGTGTTGGATTCAACTAAGGAGCATTGAGGCAACCGAGGGCACCTCTGGCTGGAGGCACCGGACTGTCCGGTGTGCACCGGACAGTGTCCGGTGCGCCCAGAGGACTCCAACTCGAATTCTTCGCCCTCGGGAATTCTCGGAAGCCGGCGCGCTATAATTCACCGGACTGTCCGGTGTGCACCGAGGCACCAGACTGTCCGGTGTGCACCGGACAGTGTCCGGTGCGCCCAGAGGACTCCAACTCGAACTCTTCGCCCTCGGGAATTCTCGGAAGCCGGCGCGCTATAATTCACCGGACTGTCCGGTGTGCACCGGACATGTCCGGTGCTCCAACGAAGCGCGGTCTCCGGAACTCGCCAGCCTCGGGTTCGCGCGGCAGCCGCTCCGCTAAAATTCACCGGACTGTCCGGTGTGCACCGGACTGTCCGGTGTGCCAACGGCTCCCTGCGGTGCATTTAATGCGCGCGCAGCGCGCGCAGACGTCAGGCACGCCCATACCGGTGCACCGGACATCAAACAGTACATGTCCGGTGTGCACCGGACACCCAGGAGGGCCCAGAAGTCAGAAGCTCCAACGGTCTGAATCCAACGGCAATAGTGACGTGGTAGGGGCACCGGACTGTCCGGTGTGCACCGGACTGTCCGGTGCGCCATCGAACAGACAGCTTCCTGCAACGGTCACTTTTGGTGGTTGGGGCTATAAATACCCCAACCACCCCACATTCATTGCCATCCAAGTTTTCCACTTCTCAACTACTACAAGAGCTCTAGCATTCAATTCTAGACACACCAAATAGATCAAGTCCTCTCCAAATTCCACACAACTCCATAGTGACTAGAGAGAGTGATTTGCTTGTGTTCTTTCGAGCTCTTGCGCTTGGATCGCATTCTTTTCTTTCTCACTTGTTGTTGAGATCATCACTCAATTGTAACCAAGGCAAGAGGCACCAATTGTGTGGTGGCCCTTGCGGGGAAGTTTTGTTCCCGGTTGATTGAGAAGAAGAGAAAGCTCACTCGATCCGTGGGATCGTTTGAGAGAGGGAAGGGTTGAAAGAGACCCGGCCTTTGTGGCCTCCTCAACGGGGAGTAGGTTTGCGAGAACCGAACCTCGGTAAAACAAATCCTCGTGTCACACTCTTATTTGCTTGCGATTTGTTTTGCGCCCTCTCTCGCGGACTCGTTTCTTTATTACTAACGCTAACCCGGCTTGTAGTTGTGATTATTTTTGTAAATTTCAGTTTCGCCCTATTCACCCCCCCCTCTAGGCGACTATCAATTGGTATCAGAGCCCGGTGCTTCATTAGAGCCTAACCGCTCGAAGTGATGTCGGGAGATCACGCCAAGTAGGAGATGGAGACCGGCGACAAGCCCACTACAAGCCAAGGGAGCACTTCATCGGAAGAGTCCCGCACCAAGAGAAGGGAGAAGAAGAAGAACTCCTCCAAGCGAAAGGAGAAAAGATCTTCCTCTTCTCACCACAAGGAGAAGAAGGAAAAATCTTCTTCTCACAAGCCGCATCGGAGTGGGGACAGGCACAAGAGGATGAGGAAGGTGGTCTACTACGAGACCGATACTTCATCAACATCTACCTCCGGCTCCGACGCGGCATCCGTCACTTCTAAACGCCAAGAGCGTAAGAAGTATAGTAAGATTCCCCTACGCTACCCTCGCATTCCTAAACATACACCTTTACTATCCGTCCCATTAGGCAAACCACCAACTTTTAATGGTGAAGATTATGCTATGTGGAGTAATTTGATGCGATTTCATCTAACCTCTCTCCACAAAAGATTATGGGATGTTGTTGAGTATGGTGTACAGGTACCATCCGTAGGGGATGAGGACTATCACACAGATGAAGTGGCCCAAATCGAGCACTTCAACTCCCAAGCCACAACCATCCTCCTTGCCTCTCTAAGCAAGGAGGAATACAACAAAGTACAAGGGTTGAAGAACGCCAAGGAGATTTGGGACCTACTCAAGACGGCGCACGAGGGTGATGAACTCACCAAGATCACCAAGCGGGAAACGATCGAGGGGGAGCTCGGTCGCTTCCGTCTTCGCCAAGGGGAGGAGCCACAAGACATGTACAACCGGCTCAAGACCTTGGTGAACCAAGTGCGCAACCTCGGGAGCGCAAAATGGGATGACCACGAAGTGGTTAAGGTTATTCTAAGAGCCCTTATTTTCCTTAACCCCACACAAGTACAATTAATTCGTGGCAATCCTAGATATCCACTAATGACCCCCGAGGAAGTTATCGGGAATTTTGTGAGTTTTGAATGCATGATTAAGGGCTCCAAGAAGATCAACGAGCTTGACGAGCCTTCCACATCCGAGGCGCAACCGGTGGCCTTCAAGGCAACGGAGGAAAAGAAAGAGGAGTCTACACCAAGTAGACAACCAATTGACGCCTCCAAGCTCGACAACGAGGAGATGGCCCTAATCATCAAGAGCTTCCGGCAAATCCTCAAGCAACGGAAGGGGAAGGATTACAAATCCCGTTCCAAGAAGGTTTGCTACAAGTGTGGTAAGCCCGGTCATTTTATTGCAAAATGTCCTATGTCTAGTGATAGTGACAGGGGCGACGACAAGAAGGGCAAGAGGAAGGAGAAGAAGAGATACTACAAGAAGAAGGGCGGCGATGCCCATGTTTGTCGGGAGTGGGACTCCGACGAAAGCTCAAGCGACTCCTCCGACGACGAGGACGCCGCCAACATCGCCGTCACCAAGGGCCTCCTCTTCCCCAACGTCAGCCACAAGTGTCTCATGGCCAAGGACGGCAAAAAGAAGGTAAAATCAAAGTCCTCCACTAAATATGAAACATCTAGTGATGAGGATGATGATGAAAATGAAGAGGATAATTTGCGTATTCTTTTTGCCAACCTTAACATGGAACAAAAGGAAAAATTAAATGAGCTAATTAGTGCCATCCATGAAAAGGATGATCTCTTGGACTCCCAAGAGGACTTCCTAATCAAGGAAAACAAGAAACATGTTAAGGTTAAAAATGCGTATGCTCTAGAAAGAGAAAAATGTGAAAAATTGTCTAGTGAGCTAAGCACTTGTCGTGAGACTTTAGACAACCTTAGAAATGAAAATGCAAATTTGTTAGCTAAGGTTGATTCTCATATTTGCAATGTTTCAATTCCTAGAAATGATAATGATGATTTGATTGCTAGGATTGAAAGATTGAACTGTTCTATTGCTAGCCTTAGAAATGAGAATGAGAAATTAATTGCTAAGGCTAAGGATTTTGATGTTTGCAATGCTACTATTTCCGACCTTAGAACTAAAAATGATTTATTGCATGCTAAGGTCATTGAATTAAAATCTTGCAAACCATCTACATCTACTGAGCATATTTCCATTTGTACTAGATGTAGAGATATTAATATTGATGCTATCCATGATCACCTAGCCTTAATTAAAAAACAAAATGATCACATAGCACAACTTAATGCTAAGATTAGAGAGCATGACTTAGAAAATGAAAAATTTAAACTTGCTAGAAGCATGCTCTATAATGGGAGACGCCCTGGCATTAAGGATGGCATTGGCTTCCAAAGGGGAGACAATGTCAAAATTAATGCCCCTCCAAAGAACTTGTCTAACTTTGTTAAGGGCAAGGCTCCCATGCCTCAGGATAACGAGGGTTACATTTTGTACCCTGCCGGTTATCCTGAGAGCAAGATTAGAAAAATTCATTCTAGGAAGTCTCACTCTGGCCCTAATCATGCTTTTATGTATAAGGGTGAGACATCTAGATCTAGGCAACCAACCCATGCCAAGTTGCCTAGAAAGAAAACTACTAGTGCATCAAATGATCATGCCATTTCATTTAAAACTTTTGATGCATCTTATGTTTTGACTAACAAATCCGGCAAGATAGTTGCCAAAATTGTTGGGGGCAAACACAAGGGCTCCAAGACTTGTGTTTGGGTACCCAAAGTTCTTGTATCTAATGCCAAAGGACCTAAAACCGTTTGGGTACCTAAAACAAAGAACTAAACTTGTTTTGTAGGTTTATGCATCCGGGGGCTCAAGTTGGATACTCGATAGCGGGTGCACAAACCACATGACAGGGGAGAAAAGGATGTTCTCCTCATATGAGAAAAACCAAGATCCCCAACGAGCTATCACATTCGGGGATGGAAATCAAGGTTTGGTCAAAGGTTTGGGTAAAATTGCTATTTCTCCTGACCATACTATTTCCAATGTTTTTCTTGTAGACTCTCTAGATTACAATTTGCTTTCCGTATCCCAATTATGTCAAATGGGCTACAACTGTCTTTTTACTAATACAGGTGTTACTGTCTTTAGAAGAAGTGATGATTCAGTAGCATTTAAGGGAGTGTTAGAGGGTCAGCTATACTTGGTAGATTTTGATAGAGCTGAACTCGACACTTGCTTAGTTGCTAAGACTAACTTGGGTTGGCTCTGGCACCGCCGACTAGCCCATGTTGGAATGAAGAATCTTCACAAGCTTTTAAAGGGAGAACACATTTTAGGACTAACCAATGTTCATTTTGAGAAAGACAGGATTTGTAGCGCGTGCCAAGCCGGGAAGCAAGTTGGTGTCCATCATCCACACAAAAACATCATGACTACCGACAGGCCACTGGAGCTCCTACACATGGACTTATTCGGCCCGATCGCTTACATAAGCATCGGCGGCAGTAAGTATTGTCTTGTAATTGTGGATGACTATTCTCGCTTCACTTGGGTGTTCTTTTTACAGGACAAATCTTATACCCAAGAGACCTTAAAGGGATTCTTGAGACGGGCTCAAAATGAGTTCGGCTTAAGGATCAAGAAAATTAGAAGCGACAATGGGACGGAGTTCAAGAACGCTCAAATTGAAGGTTTCCTTGAGGAGGAGGGCATCAAGCATGAGTTCTCTTCTCCCTACACTCCACAACAAAATGGTGTAGTGGAGAGGAAGAATCGAACTCTATTGGACATGGCAAGAACCATGCTTGATGAGTACAAGACACCGGATCGGTTTTGGGCCGAGGCGGTCAACACCGCCTGCTACGCCATCAACCGGTTATATCTTCACCGAATCCTCAAGAAAACATCTTATGAACTCCTAACCGAGCAAATTGATCTTGATGAGATAGGTGAAGAACAGGCTCCATGCATAGCGCTAAGGAACATGTCCATTGGGGATGTGTGTCCTAAGGAATCCGAAGAGCCTCCACATGCACAAGATCAACCATCCTCCTCCATGCAAGCATCTCCACCAACTCAAGTTGAGGATGAAGCTCAAGATGTTGAACAAGAAGATCAAGAAGATGAGCCACCTCAAAATGACGGCAACGATCAAGGGGGAGATGCAAATGATGAAGACAAGGAGGATGAACAACCAAGGCCGCCACACCCAAGAGTCCACCAAGCAATACAACGAGATCACCCCGTCGACACCATCCTCGGCGACATTCATAAGGGGGTAACTACTCGATCTCGTGTTGCGCATTTTTGTGAACATTACTCGTTTGTTTCCTCTATTGAGCCACACAGGGTAGAGGAAGCACTTCAAGATTCGGATTGGGTGATGGCGATGCAAGAGGAGCTCAACAATTTCACGAGGAACGAGGTATGGCACTTAGTTCCACGTCCTAACCAAAATGTTGTAGGAACCAAGTGGGTCTTCCGCAACAAGCAAGACGAGCATGGTGTGGTGACTAGGAACAAAGCTCGACTCGTGGCCAAGGGGTATTCACAAGTCGAAGGTTTGGATTTTGGTGAAACCTATGCACCCGTAGCTAGGCTTGAGTCAATTCGCATATTATTAGCCTATGCTACTTACCATGGCTTCAAGCTGTATCAAATGGACGTGAAGAGTGCCTTCCTTAATGGACCAATCAAGGAGGAGGTCTATGTTGAGCAACCTCCCGGCTTTGAAGACAGTGAGTATCCTAACCATGTCTATAGGCTCTCTAAGGCGCTTTATGGGCTTAAGCAAGCCCCAAGAGCATGGTATGAATGCCTTAGAGATTTTCTTATTGCAAATGGCTTCAAAGTCGGCAAGGCCGATCCTACTTTATTCACTAAGACTCTTGATAATGATTTGTTTGTATGCCAAATTTATGTTGATGATATCATATTTGGGTCTACTAACAAATCTACATGTGAAGAATTTAGTAGGATCATGACACAAAAATTCGAGATGTCAATGATGGGGGAGTTGAAGTATTTTCTAGGATTTCAAGTCAAACAACTCCAAGAGGGCACCTTCATCAGCCAAACAAAGTATACTCAAGATATTCTAAGCAAGTTTGGAATGAAGGATGCCAAGCCCATCAAGACACCCATGGGAACCAATGGGCATCTCGACCTCGACACGGGAGGTAAGTCCGTGGATCAAAAGGTATACCGGTCGATGATTGGTTCATTGCTTTATTTATGTGCATCTCGACCGGACATTATGCTTTCCGTATGCATGTGTGCAAGATTCCAAGCCGACCCTAAGGAATCACACCTTACGGCCGTAAAACGAATCTTGAGATATTTGGCTTATACTCCTAAGTTTGGGCTTTGGTACCCTCGGGGATCCACCTTTGATTTGATTGGATATTCGGATGCCGATTGGGCGGGGTGTAGGATTAATAGAAAGAGCACATCGGGGACTTGCCAGTTCTTGGGAAGATCCTTGGTGTCTTGGGCTTCAAAGAAGCAAAATTCGGTCGCTCTTTCTACTGCCGAAGTCGAGTATATTGCCGCAGGGCATTGTTGCGCGCAATTGCTTTGGATGAGGCAAACCCTGCGGGACTACGGTTACAAATTAACCAAAGTCCCTTTGCTATGTGACAATGAGAGTGCAATCAAAATGGCCGACAATCCCGTCGAGCACAGCCGCACTAAGCACATAGCCATTCGGTATCATTTTCTTCGGGATCACCAACAAAAGGGGGATATCGAGATTTCTTACATTAACACGAAAGATCAATTAGCCGATATCTTTACCAAGCCTCTTGATGAACAATCTTTTACCCGACTTAGGCATGAGCTCAATATTCTTGATTCTAGGAATTTCTTTTGCTAAACTTGCACACATAGCACATGAATATACCTTTGATCATGTATCTTTTATATATGCTATGACTAATGTGTTTTCAAGGGTATTTCAAACCAAGTCATAGGTATATTGAAAGGGAATAGGAGTCTTCGGCGAAGAAAAAGGCTTCCACTCCACTCTACTACTCATCCTTCGCCGTCGCTCCGCATCATCTCTCCAACTTTGGTATAATCTTCACTCATCCATTTCATGACCAAAGGGGGAGAAAGTACTTCATTGGGCTCTAATGATTCCGTTTTTGGCGATTCATGCCAAAGGGGGAGAAAATATGAGCCCAAAGCAAAAGGACCGCACCACCACCTAATTTTATAAATTTAATGATTTTATATTGGTAAATTTCAAAATTGGTATCTCTTTGTGTTCTAAAGGGGGAGCAACTAGTATTTTCAAAATTGATGTCTTAAAACCCTCTTGAACACTAAGAGGAGATCTTATTTGAGGGGGAGTTTTGTTTAGTCAAAGGAAAAGCATTTGAACAAAGGAAGAAAATTTCAAATCTTGAAAATGCTTTGCAAAATCTTATTCATTTACCATTGACTATCTTGCAAAAGGACTTTGAAAAGAATTTACAAAAGAATTTGCAAAAACAAAACTCTTGGTGTAAATGTGGTCCAATATGTCAAAAACCAAGAAACAATCCATGCGCATCATATAAATATTGATATTGGCTCAATTCCAAGCAACTTTTGCACTTACATTATGTAAACTAGTTCAATTATGCACTTCTATATTTGCTTTGGTTTGTGTTGGCATCAATCACCAAAAAGGGGGAGATTGAAAGGGAATTAGGCTCACACCTAGTTCCTAAATAATTTTGGTGGTTGAATTGTCCAACACAAATATTGGACTAACTAGTTTGCTCTAGTTGAGAGCACCTAGAGGGGGGGGGGGTGAATAGGTGATCCTGTAAAAACTTCAATCTTAAGCCACAAACTTGTTAAGTGTTAGCACGAGTATTGCCAAGTGGCTAAGGTGAAGTCTCAACAAAACACAATACCACAAGAGATCAAGACAGAGGTGACACGGTGGTTTATCCCGTGGTTCGGCCAAGCCAATGCTTGCCTACTTCCACGTTGTGGCGTCCCAACGGACGAGGGTTGCAATCAACCCCTCTCAAGCGGTCCAAAGACTCACTTGAATACCACGTTGTTTTGTTGTTCCTTTCACTATCCCTTTTGCAAGGAATCTCCACAAATTGGAGTCTCTTGCCCTTACAAGTATGATCACAAAGAAAGCACAGAGTAAGGGAGGGTAGCAACACACACAAATCCACAACAAAAGCGCACACACACAGCCAAGACTCGAGCTCGAATGACTATCTCAGAGTTCACACTAGAACAGAGCTCGAATCGCTTAGAATCACAAACGAATGCGCAAAGAACTTGTGTGGATGATCAAGAATGCTTAGGAGTTGCTTGTATATTTCCTCCATGCGCCTAGGGGCTCCTTTTATAGCCCCAAGGCAGCTAGGAGCCGTTGAGAGCAATTCTGGAAGGCTATCCTGGCCTTCTGTCGTCGGGGGCACCGGACAGTCCGGTGCACACCGGACATGTCCGGTGACCGATTTCTTTCCTAATCCAGCGCTTCCCGACCGTTGCAAACTGGCGGAGATCTGAGAGCCGTTGGCGCACCGGACAGTCCGGTGCACACCGGACAGTCCGGTGCCGTCTTCCGACCGTTGGCTCGGCCACGTGTCCCGCGCCGATTGCGCGGCCGACCGTTGGCCCTGGCCGACCGTTGGCTCACCGGACAGTCCGGTGCACACCGGACAGTCCGGTGAATTTTAGCCGTACGCCGCCGGCCAAAAACCCGAGAGCGGCCAGTTCGAGTCGAGTTGGCCTGGCGCACCGGACACTGTCCGGTGCACACCGGACAGTCCGGTGCTCCAGACCGAGCTGGGACTTGGCTGCACACAGCCAAGTCATTCTCTCCCCTTTTCTCTTTTTCTTCTTCCTGTTTCTAACACTTAGACATATATGTTAGTCCACAAAACCAATTTACTAAGGCTTAGAAACATACCTTTATCTCATGATTTGCACCTTGTTCATCCATGTACACAAATTCACAAAACACATGTGTTGGCACTCAATCACCAAAATACTTAGAAATGGCCCAAGGGCACATTTCCCTTTCAATCTCCCCCTTTTTGGTGATTTATGCCAACACAACATAAAGCCACTTGAACAAGTGCAAACTCTTATTCAAATAACATAAATTTAATTTGAATCAATTTTGGCATATATGGATCATCCTTTGCCACCACTTGGTTTGTTTTTGCAAATCAACTCAAATCTCTATCTCTAAGTTAAACACACATGTTTAAGCATAAAGAGAGTCATTCAAAAAGAGATTGATCAAGGATTTCAAAAACTCCCCCTTTTTCCATAATCAATACTTCTCCCCACAAGAAGCCAACTTTTAACAAGAGAGACAACTTAAGAATTTTGACAAACCAAAACTCTATTCTACTATTTTCAAAATCTTTTTGACAAACCAAAACTCTATTCTACTATTTTCAAAATCTCTCAAGTGGTAGCTGATCCATTTATTGCTTTGGCCTTTATTTTCTCCCCCTTTGGCATCAAGCACCAAAACGGGATCAATTGTGGCCCTATAACCCCATTGCCTCACCAAAATCTTCAATTAAGAGCAAATGGCAATAAGAGTTCAGAGATGGACTTGAAATAAGTTACCCCTCATCGGAGTGCAGTGGAAGTCTTTCATGGTCCAAGTCCATCTTTTCCCTTTCAATTCTTCTTTGTGACTAACACAAGCAAACTCAAACATATGGTTAGTCTCAAAGGGTCAAGTTGCAACACATCTCCCCCTAAACATGTGCATCACATTGCAACGGACTTGTGAGGTCCAGGGAGTGTTTGTACAACTTGAGCACCATAATAAGCAACAAAATGCAGAAGGGAACATGATCAAAGGCATAGATACATGTATGCTACGATTCAATCCAAGTTCCGCGAATCTAAGACATTTAGCTCACTACGCAGCCTGCAAAAGGTCTTCTCATCTAAAGGCTTGGTAAAGATATCGGCTAGCTGGTTCTCGGTGCTAACATAAAACACTTCGATATCTCCCTTTTGCTGGTGGTCTCTCAAAAAGTGATGCCGGATGTCAATGTGCTTTGTGCGGCTGTGCTCAACAGGATTTTCCGCTATTCGGATAGCACTCTCATTATCACATAGGAGTGGGACTTTGCTCAGATTGTAGCCAAAGTCCCTGAGGGTTTGCCTCATCCAAAGTAGTTGCGCGCAACACTGACCTGCGGCAACGTACTCGGCCTCAGCGGTGGATAGGGCAACGGAGGTTTGTTTCTTAGAGTTCCATGACACCAGGGACCTTCCTAAGAATTGGCACGTCCCCGATGTACTCTTCCTATCGACCTTACATCCAGCATAGTCGGAATCTGAGTACCCAATTAAGTCAAAGTTAGACCCCTTTGGATACCAGATCCCGAAGCAAGGCGTAGCGACTAAATATCTAAGAATTCGCTTCACCGCCACCAAGTGACACTCCTTAGGATCGGATTGAAATCTGGCACACATGCATACGCTAAGCATAATATCCGGTCTACTAGCACATAAATAAAGTAGAGATCCTATCATTGACCGGTATGCTTTTTGATCAACGGACTTACCTCCTTTGTTGAGGTCGGTGTGTCCGTCGGTTCCCATCGGAGTCTTTGCGGGCTTGGCGTCCTTCATCCCAAACCGCTTCAGCAGATCTTGCGTGTACTTCGTTTGGGAGATGAAGGTGCCGTCCTTGAGTTGCTTCACTTGGAACCCAAGGAAGTAGTTCAACTCACCCATCATCGACATCTCGAATTTCTGCGTCATCACCCTGCTAAACTCTTCACAAGACTTTTGATTAGTAGAACCAAATATTATGTCATCGACATAAATTTGGCATACAAACAAATCACCATCACATGTCTTTGTAAAAAGAGTTGGATCGGCTTTCCCAACCTTGAAAGCATTAGCAAGTAAGAAATCTCTAAGGCATTCATACCATGCTCTTGGGGCTTGTTTAAGTCCATAGAGCGCCTTAGAGAGCTTACACACGTGGTCGGGGTACCGCTCATCCTCGAAGCCAGGGGGTTGCTCCACGTACACCTCCTCCTTTATTGGCCCGTTGAGGAACGCGCTCTTCACATCCATTTGGTACAACCTGAAAGAATGGTGAGCGGCATATGCTAGCAAGATACGAATGGACTCTAGCCTAGCCACAGGAGCAAAAGTCTCCTCAAAGTCCAAACCTGCGACTTGGGCATAACCTTTTGCCACAAGTCGAGCTTTGTTCCTCGTCACCACCCCGTGCTCGTCCTGTTTGTTGCGGAACACCCACTTGGTTCCCACAACATTTTGCTTGGGACGAGGCACCAGTGTCCAAACTTCGTTGCGCTTGAAGTTATTGAGTTCCTCCTGCATGGCCAACACCCAATCCGGATCTAGCAAGGCCTCCTCTACCCTGAAAGGCTCAATAGAGGAGACAAAAGAGTAATGCTCACAAAAATTAACTAATCGAGATCGAGTAGTTACTCCCTTGCTAATGTCACCCAAAATTTGGTCGACGGGATGATCCCTTTGAATCATCGCTCGAACTTGGGTTGGAGGTGCCGGTTGCGCTTCTTCCTCCATCACTTGATCGTCTTGTGCTCCCCCTTGATCACACGCCTCCTTTTGATGAACCTGTTCATCGTCTTGAGTTGGGGGATGCACCGTCGATGAGGAAGAAGGTTGATCACGTTCATCCTGTTCCTGTGGCCGAACGTCTCCAATCGCCATGGTTCGTATAGCGGCCGTCGGAACATCTTCTTCATCTACATCATCACAATCAACAACTTGCTCTCTTGGAGAGCCATTAGTCTCATCAAATACAACGTCGCTAGAGACTTCAACCAAACCCGATGATTTGTTGAAGACCCTATACGCCTTTGTATTTGAATCATAACCTAATAAAAACCCTTCTACAGCTTTGGGAGCAAACTTAGAATTTCTACCCTTCTTTACTAGAATGTAGCACTTGCTCCCAAAAACACGAAAGTACGATACATTGGGTTTGTTACCGGTTAGTAGCTCATATGACGTCTTCTTGAGGAGGCGGTGAAGGTAGACCCTGTTGATGGCGTGGCAAGCCGTGTTCACGGCTTCCGACCAAAAGCACTCGGGGGTCTTGAACTCTCCAAGCATTGTCCTCGCCATATCAATTAGCGTCCTGTTCTTCCTCTCTACCACACCATTTTGTTGTGGTGTGTAGGGAGCGGAGAACTCGTGCTTGATCCCTTCCTCCTCAAGAAACTCCTCCACTTGAAGGTTCTTGAACTCGGACCCGTTGTCGCTCCTTATCTTCTTCACCTTGAGCTCAAACTCATTTTGAGCTCTCCTAAGGAAGCGCTTGAGGGTCCCTTGGGTTTCAGACTTATCCTGCAAAAAGAACACCCAAGTGAAGCGGGAAAAGTCATCAACAATAACTAAACCATACTTACTTCCTCCTATGCTTAGATAGGCGACGGGTCCGAAGAGGTCCATATGCAGCAGCTCCAGAGGTCTTGACGTGGTCATCACATTCTTGCTGTGATGTGCTCCTCCCACTTGTTTACCTGCCTGACAAGCTGCACAAGGTCTATCTTTTTCGAAATAAACATTTGTTAGACCTATCACGTGTTCTCCCTTTAGAAGCTTATGGAGGTTCTTCATCCCCACATGTGCTAAGCGGCGATGCCACAGCCAGCCCATGCAAGTCTTAGCCATTAAGCATGCATCTAGACCGGCCTCTTCTTTTGCAAAATCAACTAAGTAAAGCTTGCCGTCTAGTACACCCTTAAAAGCTAGTGAACCATCACATCTTCTAAAGACAGACACATCTACATTTGTAAATAAACAATTATATCCCATTTGACATAATTGACTAACAGATAGCAGATTATATCCAAGACTCTCCACTAAGAATACATTTGAAATAGAATGCTCATTAGAAATTGCAATTTTACCTAACCCTTTTACCTTGCCTTGATTCCCATCACCGAATATAATTGAATCTTGGGAATCCTTATTCTTGACGTAGGAGGTGAACATCTTCTTCTCCCCCGTCATATGGTTTGTGCATCCGCTGTCGATAATCCAGCTTGAACCCCCGGATGCATAAACCTGCAAGGCAAATTTAGGCTTGGGTCTTAGGTACCCAACTCATGTTGGGTCCTGCAAGGTTAGCACAAATATCTTTAGGGACCCAAATGCAAGATTTATCTCCCTTGCATCTAGCCCCTAATTTCCTAGCAACAACCTTCTTACCCTTTCTACAAATAGCAAAAGGAGCATTACAAGCATAATAAATGGTAGAAGGTTCATTCACTACTTTCCTAGGAGCATGAATAACATTCTTCCTAGGTACATGAGCAATATCTCTCCTAGTCATATGTACGACATTTCTCCTACACATATCTCTACCATGATTATAAGAAGAACTAGAAGCAAACATTGCATGAGAATCATAAGCATATGAATCAAAATGATTATAAGCATTTCTAGCATGTCTCCTATCATAATACATAAAAGCATGATTCTTTTTAGCATTACTAGCCATCGGGGCCTTCCCCTTCTCCTTGACGAAGATGGGAGCCTTATGGCTTGTTAAGTTCTTGGCTTCCTTCTTGAAGCCAAGCCCATCCTTAATTGAGGGGTGTCTACCAATCGTGTAGGCATCCCTTGCAAATTTGATTTTATCAACTTCATTCTTGCTAGTCTTAAGTTGGGCATTAAGACTAGCCACTTCATCATTTAATTTGGAAATTAGAACTAGGTGTTCACTACAAGCATTAACATCAAAATCCTTACACCTAGTACAAATTTCAACATGTTCAACACAAGAATTTGATTTACTAGCTACTTCTAGTTTAGCACTTAAATCAATATTAACACTTCTTAAGGTAGAAATGGTTTCATGACAGGAAGATATTTCACTAGAAAGCATTTCATTTCTTTTCACTTCTAAAGCATATGATTTTTGTGCCTCTACAAATTTATCATGTTCATCATACAATAAATCTTCTTGCTTTTCTAAAAGCCTATCCTTTTCATTCAATGCATTAATTAATTCATTGATTTTCTCTATCTTAGATCTATCTAAGCCCTTGAACAAGCAAGAATAATCTATGTCATCATCACTAGACTCACTATCACTAGATGAAGCATAAGTGGAGTCTTGAATACTCACCTTCTTCTCCCTTGCCATAAGGCAAGTGAGACGCTCGTTGGGGAAGAGAGCCGATTTGTTGAAGGCAGTGGCGGCGAGTCCTTCGTTGTCGGAGTCAGAGGAGGAGCAATCCGAGTCCCACTCCTTTCCTAGATGCGCCTCGCCTTTTGCCTTCTTGTATTGCTTCTTCTTCTCTCTTTTGTTCCCCTTTTCCTGGTCACTTTCATTATCGGGACAGTTAGCAATGAAATGACCAAGCTTACCGCATTTGAAGCATGAGCGCTTCCCCTTGGCTTTGGTCTTGCTTGGTTGTCCCTTGTGACCTTTAAGTACCGTCTTGAATCTCTTAATGATGAGAGCCATCTCTTCATCATTAAGGCCAGCCGCCTCAACTTGCGCCACCTTGCTAGGTAGCGACTCCTTGCTCCTCGTTGCCTTTAGAGCAATAGGTTGAGGCTCGTGGAGTGGTCCGTTCAACGCGTCGTCGACGTATCTTGCCTCCTTGATCATCATCCGCCCGCTCACGAATTTTCCAAGCACTTCCTCGGGCGTCATCATCGTGTACCTGGGATTCTCACGAATATTGTTCACGAGATGAGGATCAAGTACGGTAAAGGACCTGAGCATTAGGCGGACGACGTCGTGGTCTGTCCATCGCGTGCTCCCGTAGCTTCTTATCTTGTTGATAAGGGTCTTGAGCCGGTTGTACGTTTGCGTTGGCTCCTCGCCCCTTATCATCGCGAACCGTCCAAGCTCGCCCTCCACCAACTCCATCTTGGTGAGTAAGGTGACGTCGTTCCCCTCATGAGAAATCTTGAGGGTGTCCCAGATTTGCTTGGCGTTGTCCAAGCCGCTCACCTTATGGTATTCATCCCTGCACAAGGAAGCTAGAAGAACAGTAGTAGCTTGTGCATTTTTATGAATTTGTTCATTAATGAACATGGGACTATCCGAACTATCAAAGTGTATTCCACTCTCTACAATCTCCCATATACTAGGATGGAGAGAGAATAGGTGACTACGCATTTTGTGACTCCAAAATCCGTAGTCCTCTCCATCAAAGTGTGGGGGCTTGCCAAGTGGAATGGAGAGCAAATGAGAATGTGAACTTTGCGGAATACGAGAGTAATCAAAGGAAAAGTTCGAATTAACCGGTTTTTTCCTCTCGTAGTCGTTGTTGTCCTCATCCTTTTGGGAAGAAGTAGACTCGTCGCTGTCGTAGTAGATGATCTCCTTGATGCGCCTGGTCTTCTTCTTCTTCCCTTCCTTTCGTCTTTGACCCGAGCCGGAGTCGGTAGGCTTGTCGTCCTTCGGCTCATTTACGAAGGTCTCCTTCTCTTTGTCGTTGATCACTATACCCTTCCCCTTAGGATCCATCTATTCGGGCGGTTAGTCCCTTTGTGAATAGAACGGCTCTGATACCAATTGAGAGCACCTAGAGGGGGGGGGTGAATAGGTGATCCTGTAAAAACTTCAATCTTAAGCCACAAACTTGTTAAGTGTTAGCACGAGTATTGCCAAGTGGCTAAGGTGAAGTCTCAACAAAACACAATACCACAAGAGATCAAGACAGAGGTGACACGGTGGTTTATCCCGTGGTTCGGCCAAGCCAATGCTTGCCTACTTCCACGTTGTGGCGTCCCAACGGACGAGGGTTGCAATCAACCCCTCTCAAGCGGTCCAAAGACTCACTTGAATACCACGTTGTTTTGTTGTTCCTTTCACTATCCCTTTTGCAAGGAATCTCCACAAATTGGAGTCTCTTGCCCTTACAAGTATGATCACAAAGAAAGCACAGAGTAAGGGAGGGTAGCAACACACACAAATCCACAACAAAAGCGCACACACACAGCCAAGACTCGAGCTCGAATGACTATCTCAGAGTTCACACTAGAACAGAGCTCGAATCGCTTAGAATCACAAACGAATGCGCAAAGAACTTGTGTGGATGATCAAGAATGCTTAGGAGTTGCTTGTATATTTCCTCCATGCGCCTAGGGGCTCCTTTTATAGCCCCAAGGCAGCTAGGAGCCGTTGAGAGCAATTCTGGAAGGCTATCCTGGCCTTCTGTCGTCGGGGGCACCGGACAGTCCGGTGCACACCGGACATGTCCGGTGACCGATTTCTTTCCTAATCCAGCGCTTCCCGACCGTTGCAAACTGGCGGAGATCTGAGAGCCGTTGGCGCACCGGACAGTCCGGTGCACACCGGACAGTCCGGTGCCGTCTTCCGACCGTTGGCTCGGCCACGTGTCCCGCGCCGATTGCGCGGCCGACCGTTGGCCCTGGCCGACCGTTGGCTCACCGGACAGTCCGGTGCACACCGGACAGTCCGGTGAATTTTAGCCGTACGCCGCCGGCCAAAAACCCGAGAGCGGCCAG
Organism: Zea luxurians; assembly: GCA_029449295.1. Taxonomy (NCBI): domain Eukaryota; kingdom Viridiplantae; phylum Streptophyta; class Magnoliopsida; order Poales; family Poaceae; genus Zea; species Zea luxurians. The sequence goes on along the minus strand of JAOPSE010000148.1, from coordinate 2,236,672 downwards.
TTCGAGTCGAGTTGGCCTGGCGCACCGGACACTGTCCGGTGCACACCGGACAGTCCGGTGCTCCAGACCGAGCTGGGACTTGGCTGCACACAGCCAAGTCATTCTCTCCCCTTTTCTCTTTTTCTTCTTCCTGTTTCTAACACTTAGACATATATGTTAGTCCACAAAACCAATTTACTAAGGCTTAGAAACATACCTTTATCTCATGATTTGCACCTTGTTCATCCATGTACACAAATTCACAAAACACATGTGTTGGCACTCAATCACCAAAATACTTAGAAATGGCCCAAGGGCACATTTCCCTTTCACTAGTGCATAAGTTATACAGGTGCAAAAGGTTCACATTTAGCCAATAAAAAGACCAAGTGTTGGATTCAACTAAGGAGCATTGAGGCAACCGAGGGCACCTCTGGCTGGAGGCACCGGACTGTCCGGTGTGCACCGGACAGTGTCCGGTGCGCCCAGAGGACTCCAACTCGAATTCTTCGCCCTCGGGAATTCTCGGAAGCCGGCGCGCTTTAATTCACCGGACTGTCCGGTGTGCACCGAGGCACCGGACTGTCCGGTGTGCACCGGACAGTGTCCGGTGCGCCCAGAGGACTCCAACTCGAACTCTTCGCCCTCGAGAATTCTCGGAAGCCGGCGCGCTATAATTCACCGGACTGTCCGGTGTGCACCGGACATGTCCGGTGTGCACCGGACATGTCCGGTGCTCCAACGAAGCGCGGTCTCCGGAACTCGCCAGCCTCGGGTTCGCGCGGTAGCCGCTCCGCTAAAATTCACCGGACTGTCCGGTGTGCACCGGACTGTCCGGTGTGCCAACGGAGCAACGGCTCTCTGCGGCGCCAACGGCTCCCTGCGGTGCATTTAATGCGCGCGCAGCGCGCGCAGACGTCAGGCACGCCCATACCGGTGCACCGGACATCAAACAGTACATGTCCGGTGTGCACCGGACACCCAGGAGGGCCTAGAAGTCAGAAGCTCCAACGGTCTGAATCCAACGGCAATGGTGACGTGGCAGGGGCACCGGACTGTCCGGTGTGCACCGGACTGTCCGGTGCGCCATCGAACAGACAGCTTCCTGCAACGGTCACTTTTGGTGGTTGGGGCTATAAATACCCCAACCACCCCACATTCATTGCCATCCAAGTTTTCCACTTCTCAACTACTACAAGAGCTCTAGCATTCAATTCTAGACACACCAAATAGATCAAGTCCTCTCCAAATTCCACACAACTCCATAGTGACTAGAGAGAGTGATTTGCTTGTGTTCTTTCGAGCTCTTGCGCTTGGATCGCATTCTTTTCTTTCTCACTTGTTGTTGAGATCATCACTCAATTGTAACCAAGGCAAGAGGCACCAATTGTGTGGTGGCCCTTGCGGGGAAGTTTTGTTCCCGGTTGATTGAGAAGAAGAGAAAGCTCACTCGATCCGTGGGATCGTTTGAGAGAGGGAAGGGTTGAAAGAGACCCGGCCTTTGTGGCCTCCTCAACGGGGAGTAGGTTTGTGAGAACCGAACCTCGGTAAAACAAATCCTCGTGTCACACTCTTATTTGCTTGCGATTTGTTTTGCGCCCTCTCTCGCGGACTCGTTTCTTTATTACTAACGCTAACCCGGCTTGTAGTTGTGATTATTTTTGTAAATTTCAGTTTCGCCCTATTCACCCCCCCCTCTAGGCGACTATCAGTACCATAAGTGGTTGTAACCAGATTATGTCTCTAAACATACCAAGACACCCAAGTAACAGGGAATCAAAGGGCAAAGCATGCTCCCCGACCTCCAAGGTTATACAGGACCAAATCAAGATTCGTTTGAGGCTCCACTTGCCGGCTACACAGCTATGCTTCGCCTGAGCCCAACCTTGAGCGAGGGATACGCCTGCATGGGCCCTCAACTCACCCAAGGAGCATCCTTGGACGAAAAACACATATCCGCCTGACCCGAGGGCATCTCAGGCGAAGGTTCAGCCACGAGCCCGTCCTCGGCCAAAGTTCTCAAAACCGCAAGACGTGCGCATTAAATGCACACTATACGAACACCTGCCTCGCTGAAGACACCAAAGTCAACAAAGGACAATGGGACTGTGGTCAAATCTACTTTCACCGCCCATAATGACACACGAGCGCGAATACCGGGCACTATTCTGCCTGCTCCGAACACCTGCCTCGGAGAGGAAATCTCCAGCCAGGTGGCGAAACGCACCCGCCCTAAATCCTAAGATGAGGAGGAGGCCTAAGCGTTTTGCCTATCTGCTAGATGATCAATGAAAGCACGAGAGCACATAAGAGTTTAGAGTGGTTCAGGCCGCCGGAGCGTAAAACCCTACTCCACTGTGTGTGGTATTGCTGATACTCGAGAGCTTGGAGAACTTCCCGAGGGTCTAAGTGAGTCTGAGTGACTTGCCTTGTAACGTCGTGTGCCTTCCCTTTTATAGCTCAAGGGAGGCACATACAAGGATGCTGAGCCTCGACATGTGCAGCAGTTACGCTTTCGCATTCTCTCCAACTGTTGCGCCCTTTCGCCTCTGAGCCCTCTGCGCCCCTTTGCATTCGCGTTCTTCTGCTTTCCACCACCGTAGTTGCCATGGCCTCGCTGGTTCATCCCGAGCGTTTCTAGTCCGAGGGGGCACTCAACCTGGTGCGCAACCTGCTCGGATGGAGCGCGTCGGCCTTCGCCGGAAGGATCCACACCGGCGCCACTCCCCTCAGCAATCTCGCCGCCGAGGAGTTCGTGCTCTTCGTCTCCTACCTCTCTTGCGGGTTGGCGCTGCCGATCCTGCCTTTCTTCCTGCTGCTGCTGGAGGAGCTCGGCCTTCATCTTCAGCACCTCATGCTCCACTCCATCCTCCAGGCGGCCATCTTCGCCTACCTGTGCGAGATGTTCGTGGGGGTGGCGCCCTGTACCTCCCTCTTCCACCATTTCTTCATGCTGGTGAAGTCCGGGAAGGCCAAGGACCATCTTGGCGCCTACTACTTCCAGACAAGGCCAAACTCGGCTGGCGCCTACATCTCCTCCCTCGGTGGCGTGAGGTGGGAAAACTGGTGTGCCGACTGGGTGATCGTTAGTATCGAGGCCAAAGACCGCCTCGCGCTGCCGAGCGACGGGCCAAGGCTCGACCGAAAGCAATGGAGGGCCAAGCCGTCGCTGGCGCCGGAGTTCCTGCCCATACTAGACAAGATCAAGACCTTGGCAACCGGTGGTCTGACGTTGATGCATGTGGTCGGCGACTTCTTGAAGCGCCGGATTGCGCCGCTGCAGAGGAGGGCGCACCTGTGTTGCTGGTTCATCGGCTCAAACGACATCGGTCGGATCTAGCGTGGGCCGGGCACCGACTTGTCCTGGGAGGAGCTAGAAGTCCTGGCGAAGGGGATTACTGGTGAGTCCTTCATCCTTGAGTCCCTAATCCTTCCCTAGGGCATCCCTGTGCTCTGCGATGACCTAGGATTGAGGACAGTGATCCTGGCCTCGCTGCCGACCCTTGACGAGAGCGGCGTGGCGGTTCGCCAGACCAGCGGCCGGGACCCCCACCGCAGGATCTAGATTTCCGACGCGCCGACTGGAGGCTCCCAGCTGAAAGTCGCCTAGAGGGGGGTGAATAGGGTGAAACTGAAATTTACAAAATTAATCACAACTACAAGCCGGGTTAGCGTTAGAAATAATAATGAGTCCGAAAGAGAGGGCGCAAAACAAATCGCAAGTAAATGAAGAGTGTGACACATGGAATTGTTTTACCGAGGTTCGGTTCTCGCAAACCTACTCCCCGTTGAGGAGGCCACAAAGGCCGGGTCTTTTCAACCCTTTCCCTCTCTCAAACGGTCCCTCGGACCGAGTGAGCTTCTCTTCTCAAATCAAAACCGGGAACAAAACTTCCCCGCAAGGACCACCACACAATTGGTGTCTCTTGCCTTGGTTACAATGGAGTTTTGATCACAAGAACAAGTGAGAAAGAAAAGAAGCAATCCAAGCGCAAGAGCTCAAAAGAACACGGCAAATCTCTCTCGCTAATCACTAAAGCCTTGTGTAGAATTGGAGAGGATTTGATCACTTGAGTGTGTCTAGAATTGAATGCCTAGCTCTTGTAAGTGGTTGAGAAGTGGAAAACTTGGATGACTTGAATGTGGGGTGGTTCGGGTATTTATAGCCCCAACCACCAAACTAGCCGTTTGGTGGAAGCTGTCTGTCGTATGGTGCACCGGACATGTCCGGTGCGATAGCCACGTCACCTGGCCGTTAGGGTTCCGACCGTTGGAGCTCTGATTTCTGGGCCCGCTTGGATGTCCGGTGGCGCACCGGACATGCACTGTAGAGTGTCCGGTGCGCCAGCATGGGCGTGCCTGCCTTCTGCGCGCGCTGGCGCGCATTTAATGCACTTGCAGGTAGCCGTTGGCGCCGAAGTAGCCGTAGCCTCGCAGTTACACCGGACAGTCCGGTGTACACCGGACATGTCCGGTGAATTATAGCGAAGCAGCCGATGCGAATTCCCGAGACTGGAGAGTTCAGAGCCGCGTCCTCTTGGATCACCGGACACTGTCCGGTGAACACCGGACAGTCCGGTGAATTATAGCGCGCCAGCCCTGAGAATTCCCGAAGGTGAAGAGTTTGAAGTCGATCTTCCCTGGTGCACCGGACACTGTCCGGTGCGCCCGACCAGGGTGCCTTCGGTTGTCCCTTTACTCCTTTGTTTGAACCCTTTTTCTTGGTCTTTTTATTGGCTTATGGTGAACCTTTGGTACCTATAGAACTTATAAACTTGGGCAAACTAGTTAGTCCAATTATTTGTGTTGGGCAATTCAACCACCAAAATTAGTTTAGGAAATAGGTGTAAGCCTAATTCCCTTTCAATCTCCCCCTTTTTGGTGATTGATGCCAACACAAACCAAAGCAAATATAGAAGTGTAAAATTTGAACTAGTTTGCATATGCAAGTGCAAAGGTTACTTAGAATTGAGCCAATAAATATTACTTACTAGATATGCATGGATTGATTCTTTATTTTTAACATTTTGGACCACGCTTGCACCACAAGTTTTGTTTTTGCAAATTCTTTTTGTAAATCCTTTCCAAAGTCTTTTTGCAAAATAGTCAAAGGTAAATGAGTAAGATTTTGTCAAGCATTTTCAAGTTTTGAAATTTTCTTCCCTTGTTTGAAATGCTTTTCCTTTGACTAAACAAAACTCCCCCTCAATAAATTCTCCTCTTAGTGTTCAAGAGGGTTTTAAGATATCAATTTTGAAAATACTACTTTCTCCCCCTTTAGAACACAAAGAGATACCAATTTGAAATTTACCAATTGAAAATCATTAATTTTAAAATTGGGGTGGTGGTGCGGTCCTTTTGCTTTGGGCCAATACTTTCTCCCCCTTTGGCATGAATCGCCAAAAACGGATACTTGGAATGAAATATAGGCCCTTGTTAGCTACTTTCTCCCCTTTGGCAAATAAAACATATGAGTGAAGATTATACCAAAGACGAAGAGTGAAGCGGAGCGATGGCGAAGGATGAGTAGTAGAGTGGAGTGGAAGCCTTGTCTTCGCCGAAGACTCCAATTCCCTTTCAATATACCTATGACTTGGTTTGAAATACACTTGAAAGCACATTAGTCATAGCATATATAAAAGAGACATGATCAAAGGTATACTTATGAGCTATGTGTGCAAATTAGCAAAAGAAGTTCCTGGAATCAAGAATATTGAGCTCATGCCTAAGTTTGGTAAAAGTTTGTTCATCGAGTGGCTTGGTAAAGATATCGGCTAATTGATCTTTAGAATTAATGTATGCAATCTCGATATCCCCCTTTTGTTGGTGATCCCTAAGAAAATGATACCGAATGGCTATGTGCTTAGTGCGGCTATGCTCAACGGGATTATCCGCCATGCGGATTGCACTCTCATTATCACATAGAAGAGGAACTTTGGTTAATTTGTAACCGTAGTCCCGCAGGGTTTGCCTCATCCAAAGCAATTGCGCGCAACAATGACCTGCGGCAATGTACTCGGCTTCGGCAGTAGAAAGAGCGACCGAATTTTGCTTCTTTGAAGCCCAAGACACCAAGGATCTTCCCAAGAACTGGCAAGTCCCCGATGTGCTCTTTCTATTAATCTTACACCCCGCCCAATCGGCATCCGAATAACCAATCAAATCAAATGTGGATCCCCGAGGGTACCAAAGCCCAAACTTAGGAGTATAAGCCAAATATCTCAAGATTCGTTTTACGGCCGTAAGGTGTGATTCCTTAGGGTCGGCTTGGAATCTTGCACACATGCATACGGAAAGCATAATGTCCGGTCGAGATGCACATAAGTAGAGTAATGAACCTATCATCGACCGGTATACCTTTTGATCCACGGACTTACCTCCCGTGTCGAGGTCGAGATGCCCATTGGTTCCCATGGGTGTCTTGATGGGCTTGACATCTTTCATTCCAAACTTGGTTAGAATGTCTTGAGTATACTTTGTTTGACTAATGAAGGTGCCCTCTTGGAGTTGCTTGACTTGGAATCCTAGAAAATACTTCAACTCCCCCATCATTGACATCTCGAATTTTTGTGTCATGATCCTACTAAATTCTTCACATGTAGATTCGTTAGTAGACCCAAATATGATATCATCAACATAAATTTGGCATACAAACAAATCATTGTCAAGAGTTTTAGTGAATAAAGTAGGATCGGCCTTGCCGACTTTGAAGCCATTTGCAATAAGGAAATCTCTTAGGCATTCATACCATGCTCTTGGGGCTTGCTTGAGCCCATAAAGCGCCTTAGAGAGCCTATAGACATGGTTAGGGTACTCACTATCTTCAAAGCCGGGAGGTTGCTCAACATAGACCTCTTCCTTGATTGGTCCGTTGAGGAAGGCACTCTTCAGGTCCATTTGGTAAAGCTTGAAGCCATGGTAAGTAGCATAGGCCAATAATATGCGAATGGACTCAAGCCTAGCTACGGGTGCATAGGTTTCACCAAAATCCAAACCTTCGACTTGTGAATACCCCTTGGCCACGAGTCAAGCTTTGTTCCTTGTCACCACACCATGCTCGTCTTGCTTGTTGCGGAAGACCCACTTGGTTCCTACAACATTTTGATTAGGACGTGGAACTAAATGCCATACCTCATTCCTGGTGAAGTTGTTGAGCTCCTCTTGCATCGCCATCACCCAATCCGAATCTTGAAGTGCTTCCTCTATCCTGTGTGGCTCAATAGAGGAAACAAAAGAGTAATGCTCACAAAAATGTGCAACACGAGATCGAGTGGTTACCCCCTTATGAATGTCGTCGAGGATGGTGTCGACGGGGTGATCTCGTTGTATTGCTTGGTGGACTCTTGGGTGTGGCGGCCTTGGTTCTTCATCCTCCTTGTCTTCATCATTTGCATCTCCCCCTTGATCATTGCCGTCATCTTGAGGTGGCTCATCATTTTGTTCTTCCTCTTTATCAACTTGAGCCTCGTCCTCATTTTGGGTTGGTGGAGATGCTTGCGTGGAGGAGGATGGTTGATCTTGTGCATGTGGAGGCTCTTCGGATTCCTTAGGGCACACATCCCCAATGGACATGTTCCTTAGCGCGATGCACGAAGCCTGTTCTTCACCTATCTCATCAAGATCAACTTGCTCTACTTGAGAGCCGTTAGTCTCGTCAAACACAACATCACAAGAAACTTCAACTAGTCCTGAGGACTTGTTAAAGACTCTATATGCCCTTGTGTTTGAATCATATCCTAGTAAAAAGCCTTCTATAGTCTTAGGAGAAAATTTAGATTTTCTACCTCTTTTAACAAGAATAAAGCATTTGCTACCAAAGACTCTAAAATATGAAATATTGGGCTTTTTACCGGTTAGGAGTTCATATGATGTCTTCTTGAGGATTCGGTGTAGATATAACCGGTTGATGGCGTAGCAAGCGGTGTTGACCGCCTCGGCCCAAAACCGATCCGGTGTCTTGTACTCATCAAGCATGGTTCTTGCCATGTCCAATAGAGTTCGATTCTTCCTCTCCACTACACCATTTTGTTGTGGGGTGTAGGGAGAAGAGAACTCATGCTTGATGCCCTCCTCCTCAAGGAAGTCTTCTATTTGTGAGTTCTTGAACTCCGTCCCGTTGTCGCTTCTAATTTTCTTGATCCTTAAGCCGAACTCATTTTGAGCCCGTCTCAAGAATCCCTTTAAGATCTCTTGGGTATGGGATTTTTCCTGCAAAAAGAACACCCAAGTGAAGCGAGAATAATCATCCACAATAACTAGACAGTACTTACTCCCGCCGATGCTTATGTAAGCGATCGGGCCGAATAGGTCCATGTGTAGGAGCTCCAGTGGCCTGTCACTTGTCATGATGTTCTTGTGTGGATGATGAGTGCCAACTTGCTTCCCGGCTTGGCATGCGCTACAAATCCTGTCTTTCTCAAAATGAACATTTGTTAGACCTAAAATGTGCTCTCCCTTTAGAAGCTTATGAAGATTCTTCATTCCAACATGAGCTAGTCGGCGGTGCTAGAGCCAACCCATGTTAGTCTTAGCAATTAAGCAAGTGTCGAGTTCAGCTCTATCAAAATCTACCAAGTATAGATGACCCTCTAACACTCCCTTAAATGCTATTGAATCATCACTTCTTCTAAAGACAGTGACACCTACATCAGTAAATAGACAGTTGTAGCCCATTTGACATAATTGCGAAACGGAAAGCAAATTGTAATCTAATGAATCAACAAGAAAAACATTGGAAATGGAATGGTCAGGAGATATAGCTATTTTACCCAAACCTTTGACCAAACCTTGGTTTCCATCCCCGAATGTGATAGCTCGTTGGGGATCTTGGTTTTTCTCGTAGGAGGAGAACATCTTCTTCTCCCCTGTCATGTGGTTTGTGCACCCGCTGTCGATGATCCAACTTGAGCCCCCGGATGCATAAACCTACAAAACAAGTTTAGTTCTTGACTTTAGGTACCCAAATGGTTTTGGGTCCTTTGGCATTAGAAACAAGAACTTTGGGTACCCAAACACAAGTCTTGGAGCCCTTGTGTTTGCCCCCAACAAACTTGGCAACTACCTTGCCAGATTTGTTAGTAAGCACATATGATGCATCAAAAGTTTTGAATAAAATGTCATGATCATTTGATGCACTAGGAGTTTTCTTTCTAGGAAACTTAGCACGGGTTGGTTGCCTAGAGCTAGATGTCTCACCCTTATACATAAAAGCATGGTTAGGGCCAGAGTGAGACTTCCTAGAATGAATTCTCCTAATTTTGCTCTCGGGATAACCGGCAGGGTACAAAATGTAACCCTCATTATCCTGAGGCATGGGAGCTTTGCCCTTAACAAAGTTAGACAAATTTTTAGGAGGGGCATTAAGTTTGACATTGTCTCCCCTTTGGAAGCCAATGCCATCCTTGATGCCAGGGCGTCTCCCATTATAGAGCATACTTCTAGCAAATTTAAACTTTTCATTTTCTAAGTTATGCTCGGCAATTTTAGCATCTAATTTTGCTATATGATCATTTTGTTGTTTAATTAAGACCATGTGATCATGAATAGCATTAATATCAACATCTCTACATCTAGTGCAAATGGAAACATGCTCAACGGTAGATGTAGAGGGTTTGCAAGATTTTAATTCTACAACCTTAGCATGTAGTATATCATTCTCATTTCTAAGGTTAGAAATAGTGACATTGCAAACATCAAAATCTTTAGCCTTAGCAATTAATTTTTCATTTTCAATCCTAAGGCTAGTGAGAGAATCATTCAATTCCTTAATCTTAGCATGCAAATTAACATTACCATTTCTAAGATTGGGAATTGAAACATCACAAACATGTGAATCAACCTTAGCAATTAATTTGGCATTATCATTTCTAAGGTTGTCAATAGTCTCATGGCAAGTGCTTAGCTCACTAGACAATTTTTCACATTTTTCAACTTGTAGAGCATAAGCATTTTTTACCTTAACATGCTTTTTGTTCTCCTTAATAAGGAAGTCCTCTTGAGAATCCAAGAGATCATCCTTCTCATGAATAGCACTAATCAATTCATTTAATTTTTCCTTTTGTTGCATGTTTAGGTCGGCAAAAAGGGTACGCAAATTATCTTCCTCATCACTAGCATTATCATCACTAGAGGACTCATATTTAGTGGAGGATTTGGATTTAACCTTCTTCCTTTTGCCGTCCTTGGCCATGAGGCACTTGTGGCCGACGTTGGGGAAGAGAAGACCCTTGGTGACGGCGATGTTGGCGGCGTCCTCGTCGGAGGAGGAGTCGGTGGAGCTCTCGTCGGAGTCCCACTCGCGACACACGTGGGCATCGCCGCCCTTCTTCTTGTAGTGTCTCTTCTTCTCCTTTCTTCTCCCCTTCTTATCGTCGCCCCTTTCACTATCACTAGATAATGGACATTTAGCAATAAAATGACCGGGCTTACCACACTTGTAGCAAACCTTCTTGGAGCGGGGCTTGTAATCCTTCCCCCTCCTTTGCTTGAGGATTTGACGGAAGCTCTTGATGATGAGCGCCATCTCCTCATTGTCGAGCTTGGAGGCGTCGATGGGTGTTCGACTTGGAGTAGCCTCCTCCTTCTTTTCTTCCGTCGCCTTGAAAGCGACGGGTTGTGCCTCGGGCGTGGAGGAGGTGCCTTGCTCGATGATTTTCTTTGAGCCCTTAATCATTAGCTCAAAGCTCACAAATTTTCCTATAACCTCCTCGAGAGACATTAGCTTATATCTAAGATCACCTCGAATTAATTGAACTTGTGTAGGGTTAAGAAATACGAGGGATCTAAGAATAACCTTGACCATCTCATGGTCATCCCATTTTTCGCTCCCGAGGTTGCGCACTTGGTTCACCAAGGTCTTCAAGCGGTTGTACATTGCTTGTGGATCCTCCCCTTGGTGAAGCATGAATCGACCGAGCTCCCCCTCGATCGTCTCCCGCTTGGTGATCTTTGTTACTTCATCTCCCTCGTGCGCGGTCTTGAGTACGTCCCAAATTTCCTTCGCACTTTTTAGCCCTTGCACCTTATTATACTCCTCTCGACTTAGAGAGGCGAGGAGTATAGTGGTTGCTTGGGAGTTAAAGTGGTGGATTTGGGCCACCTCGTCCGAATCGTAGTCTTCATCCCCTACGGATGGTACCTGTACACCAAACTCAACAACATTCCATATGCTTGTGTGGAGTGAGGTTAGATGATGCCTCATTTTGTCACTCCACATATTATAATCTTCACCATCAAAAACCGGTGGTTTGCCTAATGGAACGGAGAGTAGAGGAGTACGCTTTGAAATGTGGGGGTAGCGTAGGGGGATCTTACTATACTTCTTGCGCTCTTGGCGCTTAGAAGTCACGGACGGCGCATCGGAGTCGGAGGTCGATGGTGATGAAGACTCGGTCTCGTAGTAGACCACTTTCCTCATCCTCTTGTGCTTGTCGCCTCTCCGATGCGACTTGTGGGAAGAAGATTTCTTCTCCTTCCCCTTCCCTTTGTTGGAGGATTCCTTCTTCTTCTCCTTCCTCTTGGTGCGGGACTCTTCCGATGAAGTGCTCCCGTGGCTCGTAGTGGGCTTGTCGCCGGTCTCCATCTCCCTCTTGGTGTGATCTCCCGACATCACTTCGAGCGGTTAGGCTCTAATGAAGAACCTGGCTCTGATACCAATTGAAAGTCGCCTAGAGGGGGGGGGGTGAATAGGGCGAAACTGAAATTTACAAAATTAATCACAACTACAAGCCGGGTTAGCGTTAGAAATAATAATGAGTCCGAAAGAGAGGGCGCAAAACAAATCACAAGTAAATGAAGAGTGTGACACATGGATTTGTTTTACCGAGGTTCGGTTCTCGCAAACCTACTCCCCGTTGAGGAGGCCACAAAGGCCGGGTCTTTTCGACCCTTTCCCTCTCTCAAACGGTCCCTCGGACCGAGTGAGCTTCTCTTCTCAAATCAAAACTGGGAACAAAACTTCCCCGCAAGGACCACCACACAATTGGTGTCTCTTGCCTTGGTTACAATGGAGTTTTGATCACAAGAACAAGTGAGAAAGAAAAGAAGCAATCCAAGCGCAAGAGCTCAAAAGAACACGGCAAATCTCTCTCGCTAATCACTAAAGCCTTGTGTAGAATTGGAGAGGATTTGATCACTTGAGTGTGTCTAGAATTGAATGCCTAGCTCTTGTAAGTGGTTGAGAAGTGGAAAACTTGGATGACTTGAATGTGGGGTGGTTGGGGTATTTATAGCCCCAACCACCAAACTAGCCGTTTGGTGGAAGCTGTCTGTCGTATGGTGCACCGGACAGTCCGGTGCACACCGGACATGTCCGGTGCGACAGCCACGTCACCTGGCCGTTAGGGTTCCGACCGTTGGAGCTCTGACTTCTAGGCCCGCTTGGATGTCCGGTGGCGCACTGGACATGCACTGTAGAGTGTCCGGTGCGCCAGCATGGGCGTGCCTGCCTTCTGCGCGCGCTGGCGCGCATTTAATGCGCTTGCAGGTAGCCATTGGCGCCGAAGTAGCCATTGCCTCGCAGTTACACCGGACATGTCCGGTGAATTATAGCGAAGCAGCCGATGCGAATTCCTGAGACTGGAGAGTTCAGAGCCGCGTCCTCTTGGAGCACCGGACACTGTCCGGTGAACACCGGACAGTCCAGTGAATTATAGCACACCGGCCCTGAGAATTCCCGAAGGTGATGTAACACCTCAAAATCTCATTTTGAGAATTATGTAAAAATTTCCAAAGATTTTGAGTTAGAATATTTTTTTTCTTCTTTCAAAACTTTTGAAGTTACATCGCCTAAAAAAAGTTTTATAATAAAGATTCCATAAAAACATTCTTATATAAATTATTCTTTGTTGAAATTTATAAGTACTAATGTCATAACATCTTTTAATAAGTAACCATACAATACAAACTATTTGTCTTAAGATAACTATATGTGTGCTACATATCCAAAAGCATTTGCTTTTGTAGGATAATAAATAAATGAATAAAATAAAATAAAATGAATACTTGCAACTCATGCTTGATATTTTGTTTGTTTGTTGTGAATTTTATCAAAAGTGTAAAACCTAGAATAAAAAAATTGAAGATTGGAATTTAAAGCTGAAATGGGAAAATAAAAAAAAATAAAAAAAGGGAATCAACGCTTTGGGCCTAATTCCCCAGCAACCGGCCCAACTCCCTCCCTACCCCGCCAGCCCACTTCTGCCTCCGGTTCCACGCGCACGCCTGGGAGTGTTCCGTCTCGCCAACATGTGGGTCCTCCCTGTCATATCTATCTCTCGCCTGCGCGCAACAGACCCCGCGCGGACTCCGGTGAAATCCTCGCGCTCGCGCAGCTCAACCGGACTCCGTTGAACAAAACGCGCCCTGGATTCCGGAGTCGGCCGAACCGCGCCATCTCGTGGAACGTCCTGCGGCTCGCCCCTATAAAACCCACCGTCCGCCTAGGAGTTCTCCGTGGTCGCAGCAAGAAGGAAGCACGTGGTCCACCCGCGGCCGGAGAAGGGAAGGAGGTGTGGAGCACTGAACCCGCGCTTCGCCACGAACCCACGACTTCACCTGGACAGATTAACCTCCGCTCAACTCTCGGTACTCTCGCCATGCTCACCCGAAGGTCTGGGTGGCCGGAATGTCTCGCCGGGGGTCGAACACAACCGTGGACCCGCCCAACGTCGCTGGGAGCCCCGTAGCTTTTGCCCTACCAGTAAGAACCCCTCTGTTGAGTTTGCTATCATCTCCTCCGCGCGTAGCACCTTACGGTTGGGAGAATAGTGCACCTGTGGGAGAATCCTCACAACTCCGGTGTGCTCCGCCGCCAGGAAGACGGGCGGCGCCGCCCACGCCAGTCGGGTGGTGAGGGCGATGGCAGAAGCGTTGATTTTTGGTGGACGGCTCAGATTGAACGCTTCGTACCCCCTTAGCTGGTTGGATCTGAGCGGTTGGATCCGATCAGACGGACCTAGAGTGATCGCGATTATTTAAAATATGGGCCACTGATCTGGCCGGGGGCGGTCACGATTAGATCTGAGATGTGATTGGTTGGCCCTTTTGATCTGTGCCGTTGCTTCATGATCCTAGGGCTGGGGCCAACTCGTGTCGTGGGAGGATTTCGGACCGTTGATCCACGATCCTACGATCACAATCTCTTGCCGTTTCATTTTAAATAACGATCTAATCAGGGCCCTTGCTTTGGAATCTAACGGCCAGGGTCGTCCTATACCCCTTCGCCGAGACAATTTGCAATAGTGCCCCTGTCTTTGTTCAAAAACAACCCGCAGTCCTGTCTGTGGGAATCCTGAGTCTTGAGCAATTTTGCATGTTAGCCCCTGCAGTTTCTGATAATAGTGCGCCTAGTCCAGTAATTAAAGAAAATAGGAAAAAGAGATTTAGAAATTGATTTTGAGTAAAGAAATAATTGTAAAACTTGTATAATCCATAGAAAATTCATATTAAGTCCAAATTAGCCCATTCCAGTTCCTATAATTTTGTAATATTATTGTTTATCATTTAGTGCCACTGGTTTTACATAAAAGTCACATTAAAATTGTTATCTTAATTAATCTTGTACTAAGCACATAGAATCTTTGGAAATCCATAACTTAAAATCTATAACTCCAAAATTAATGATTCTTGTTCCTAGAATCTTATTTTAATGTGTAGATTATTATTATGTATTTTGTTTACATGTTTGGTGTGATGTTAATTTTGCCTATACACTGCTTGTTTGTATTGCTACGACTAGCGTGAGGTCACGAGTCACCTGAAGATCATCCTGGTACCTAGAATCTCAAGTCCCAGGCAAGTTGTGCCCTTGATCACTTCTTTTTACCCACTCATGTTCTAATTAATCATAATGATCTGCATAGGTTAATTTTGATGGGACCCAATAGGATACCATAGTTTGTCTATCTTTATACCTTGTTTACCACTGAACTTTCTGGGTAGTACTTGCTAGTGCTATATGTGGTTTTGGGTATGGAGATACATTATTCATGATTACACTTTTGTTATCAGTTGTTATTTACTATTCATGATAAGATCATTATGTTAATTGGAACATGGAGAACCACCCGGGAAAACAGTGCTACCACAAGGGTTTAATGGGACGCCCTTGGCTGATTAATTAGGAAAGCTAGTGGATGACTACCTTACCCGAAAGGGGCAAGGGCAGTAGGGGAGTGGTCAGTGTAGGGAGGCCCTTGGGATGATTTTGCTGCGATGGCGGTCATGCGAGGGATTCCTGCATTGGAGCTTCCTATAAACTGTAGCGGGTTTTCTGAAGCTAGTGGAACTTTGTAAAGGCCTCGTAGTGTTACCCTGCCTCGCCTCCTCGGTAGAGGTGTATGGGATTGGCCGTCTCTTGGCAGATGGGTAACATGACTTGTGGGTAAAGATGCGCACCCTCTGCAGAGTGTAAAACTAGTATACTAGCCGTGCTCACGGTCATGAGCAGCTCGGACACTCACATGATTAACTTATGGAACTAAATTCAATTTGTCATATGCATTGCATCGTAGGTGATGTTGTTATTTTTGTTCTACTACTTAATTGGGTTTGGTATTTACTTATACTTAGTAATTGCTAATAAAATTTTGACCAACTTTAAAAGCAATGCTTAGCCTTAACCATCCTCTTTGGTAAGCCTTACACTTCACGTGAGCTCCCACCTTTGGCGAGTTCATGCACATTATTCCCCACAACTTGTTGAGCTATGAACGTATGTGAGCTCACTCTTGCTGTCTCACACCCCCCCAGGTCAAGAACAGGTACCACAGGATGAGGCGCATGGAGGATGCTGTGACGAGTTCGTGAGAGGTCTAGGCCGTCGTCTCCCAGTCAACTTTGGGTTGCTGGACCGTTGTCTCCTTATAATGTAATTATTTATTTATTTTGTATAGAACTCCTGTTATATAGTAAAGATGTGACATTCGATCCTGTGCCATGATTCATCATATGTGTGAGATGTGGTCCCAGCACACCTGGTGATTATGTTCACGCTCGGGTCTTGGTGCCCCGAAATCCGGGTGTGACAGGTGAAGAGTTTGAAGTCGATCTTCCCTGGTGCACCGGACACTGTCCGGTGGCACACCGGACAGTCCGGTGCGCCCGACCAGGGTGCCTTCGGTTGTCCCTTTGCTCCTTTGTTTGAACCCTTTTTCTTGGTCTTTTTATTGGCTTATGGTGAACCTTTGGTACCTGTAGAACTTATAAATTTGGGCAAACTAGTTAGTCCAATTATTTGTGTTGGGCAATTCAACCACCAAAATTAGTTTAGGAAATAGGTGTAAGCCTAATTCCCTTTCACCAGCCCGCTGGCGCGGGCTCCAGAGCCCCCCCACGGTCTCCAGCCCCTTGGACAAGGGCAAACGGGCTGCAAGTAGCTCCTCCGCCCCGGGTGGCATTGGGGGGTCGGAGGAAGAGAGGCGACACCGGCTGCGTCGCACCGACGGGTCGCTTGTCACGGACCCTCCCCTTGATTCGGAGAGCATCAGAGGACAGCTGGCAGGGCCAAGGAGACCGGCTCCCAGGCTCGAGGCACGCAGAGGCGCGTCAGTCCTCCGCCACCGCCACCATCGGATCTGTCGTTGCCGCCACCACCACCATCGGTCCTGCCGCCACCACCACCACCACCACCTAGGGGTGATCTCCCCCAAGGGCACCAGTAGCAACAACCACAACAGCAGTAGCAGCAGCAACAACAGCAGCGGACGTCCCGCTTCTAGGGTCGCTGGAAGGTCCAGGGCCCCAAGTAAGTGTAGCCCCTTTTTTCTATGAGTGTAATTATTATGCCGACGGGTCTTAACCCATCCTTTGCTTGCCAGGGCTTCCTCCCCTTTGCTTCCAAGGCCACACCTCCTCCTCCGGATACCATGCCCGCTGGCGGGTCTGGCTCTCAGCAGCAGGTGTCTGCTGGGAGTGGTGCCGGCGGTCCACCCCCGGCTGCTGCAACTGCGCCAACGGCTACCGCAACCTCAACGAAGTCGATGCCGTCGAGTACACCGTCGGCAGCAACGGAGGAGGTCCCAACTGCGCTCGCCCCTGCCACCGAGGGTGACGCGGGGGGCGTGTCCAGCTCTGACCCGCCGCCCACTCTGGAGGAGCCAGAGATGGTTCTTGGGCGACAGCTCTGATCTGGCACCGAGCCAGAAGCAGCACCGGTTCCCCTCCCCTGGGTGCTATCTCGTGCGCATCAGGCCCTTTAAGAGACCAAGGCGGCGATCCGATGGGAATGGGAGGCACTGGAATCTGAGCACCAGCGCCTCAGCGACTGGCGTACCTAGCTAGAGGAGCGCACCAAGGCGGCATCCCACCAGTTCGCCTTTGAGCGGTCCGAACTGGCACGGGACCACAAGGACTACAAGAAGGACCTCCAGAAGGTGTACGCCAGGAGCTAGAGGCGAGCCAGAAGGAGAAGAGGTTGGCCAAGAAGGAGGAGCACTTGAACCAGAGGGAGGAGGTTGTCACAGAGCTCCAGGACAAGCTGAATGCTTCAATAAAATCCTGGAGGAGCAGCGGGTCCAGCAGACCGCAACTGTGGAGAGCCTGTAAAAGCTGCAGCGGGAGCTCGATGGCAAGGCCCGCGACGCTGCCCTCGTCGAGGAGAAGCTTAAAGCGAAAGGAGAATCCTTGGACAGGCGGGAAACAGGTCTCGCCAGGCGGGAGGCGGACCTTGCCAGGCGGGAGAAGGATCTCGCCTTCAAGGAGGAAATGCTTGAGAGGCAGGAGAAGTCGCTGGCCGAGCATGAGCTCGAGGCGGAGGAGAAGGAGCGGACACTGGAGGAGCGGGTCTGCCGGTTCTAGGTGGCGCAGGCAGCACCGGGCCCCAGGCGGTGGAGGCGATGAAGAAGACACTTGAAGATCTCCAGGCGGAGCATCGCGCTGGGGTCCACCGCATCGCCGCATGGGCCGGCGAGGCGAGCACGACACTGGTGCCGCTAGGGGTGAGTCCCATCTCGGTGTCGGAGCTGCCGACGTCCATCTCCGACGCGCTCCCGGTGTTGGACTCCGCCGCCGACTGCCTCCAACGCCTGGACCAGATCCTTGGCGCCCGCCTGGAGGCCGAGGGCGGCAGGCTCTACTGGGTGGTGATCGAGTACATCCTGACGTGCTTCCGGAGCCATGACCTGGCCATCTCCTTGGAGCCGGTGATTGCTGGTCCGGTGGGCGATACTGAGGACGCCGCCCAGGAGGGCGTACAAGACACCATGGAGGTGGTGGCCGAGCGCTTCTAGCGGGATCCTGCCAATGATGAGTAGCTAGATCTACAGAAACAGGGCAAGGGTTCCGCTGGTGTGTGGCTTGTAATATTTTTTGGTTTTGTAAGATACTTTTGAGAAGTATTAATCTAACAGTGACATAACTTATTTGTATGCTATTTGCCTTTGTTGTGTGCGCCGTTACCAACTTCTCCCTAGTACTTGGCCCCCCCTGGGATGTAGGCTTAACGTGTCGAGGCTGGATGCCAGTACACTTAAGAAAGAATTGGTGACCTGGCCCCCAGGAGGTAGTCTCAGCTAGGACCTAGACCTGTACATAGCTTTAGCTAGGAAGTTTTAGTAGCACACCCATAGGACCCGCCAACTGGTATCTTCTATCCTTTGATTCATGCAACAGGGACCTACAGGACTTAGTCTAGGAAGCCAAGTCGTGTGTCCAGACCCCTTGAATCATAGCCCCAGATACTAGGACACCCGTCACAGAGTGGTGGAGCGTGTAGGCTTAGGGTACAGGACCAGGCTAAGTGGCTACACAACTCCGGACCACCCTAGGAGACGTGTGTTCATTCTCTAGAACCGGACCCCAAGTTACCTGAGAGCACCTAGAGGGGGGGGGGGTGAATAGGTGATCCTGTAAAAATCAAATACTTTGAAGCCACAAAACTTGATTAGGTGTTAGTTCAATAGAATCAAGTGGCTAAGGATCGAGCTCTTGTGAAACACAGTGGTCACGAAGAAAACAAGCACAAGAGACACAAAGATTTATCCCATGGTTCGGCCAAGTATAACACTTGCCTACTCCACGTTGTGGCGTCCCACTGGACGAGAGTCGCACTCAACCCCTTTCAAGTGATCCAATGATCAAATTGAATACCACGGTGTTTTCCTTTCTTTCACTATTTCCCGCTCGCGAGGAATCTCCACAACTTGGAGCCTCTCGCCCTTACAAATGATGATCACAAAGAAGCACGGAAGTAAGGGAGGGAAGAGCAACACACACAAGACTCAAAGCACGAGCACAAATACACACACAAGCTAGAACTTGAGCTCACAACACAATGCAGGAATTCACTAATCAACTAGAGCTCAAGTCACAATCACAATGAATCAAATGTGCGAGAATGGAGTCTTGGTGCTTAGAGATGATCAAAGAATGCTTGGGTTACTCCTCCATGCGCCAAGGGGTCCCTTTTATAGCCCTAAGGCAGCTAGGAGCCGTTGGAAGCAATCTGGGAAGGCAATTCTTGCCTTCTGTCAGGTGGCGCACCGGACAGTCCGGTGCACCACCGGATAGGTACTGTTCATATTCCGGTGTAGATCTCCTTCCAAAAATAGCACAGTCGACCATTGCAGAATTGGAGCCGTTGGCGCACCAGACACTGTCCGGTGCACATCGAACAGTCCGGTGCTCCCTGCCGACCGTTGGCGCGCTCACACATCGCGCGCGGATTGCGCGGTCGACCGTTGGCGCAGTCGACCGTTGGCTCACCGGACAGTCCGGTGCCTCACCGAACCGTCCGGTGAATTTTAGTCGTACGCCGTTGAACGATTCCCGAGAGCGACGACTTCGCCGCAGACGGCTCACCGGACAGTCCGGTGAATTATAGCTGTACACTGCCGTCAGTTCTCGAGAGTGGCCTGTTCACCGAAGGCTGGCCTGGCGCACCAGACACTGTCTGGTGCACCACCGGACAGTCCGGTGTGCCAGACTGCGCTGAGTCTTGGCTGCTCCAGCCAAGATCTTTTCTTCTTCTCTTTTCTCTGATTCCAGCACTTAGACAAATATATTAGTACACAAAAACAATGTACTAAGTCTAGAATTATACCTTCTTGTTGATTTGCACTTCATCAATCATTTGGCACAAGATTACTCACCCAATACGTGTTGGGCACTTAATCACCAAAACTATACTAGAAATGGCCCAATGGCACATTTCCCTTTCAATCTCCCCCTTTTTGGTGATCTATGCCAACACATCAACAAGCAACTAAAAGAAGTGCAACATCAAAGCAATTGAGAACAAGAATTGTTTTTGATTCAAATTTGGCATATTTGGATCATTCTTTGCCACCACTTGGTTTGTTTTTGAAACCAAACTCAACTTCCTATTTCTAAGTCAAACACACTTGTTTAGGCATAAAGAGAGGTATTCCATGAGAAAAATTGATCAAGAGCCAAAAACTCCCCCTTTTTCCCATAATCCTACATTCTCCCCACAAGAGGCCAAATTTTGCACATAAGAGAATTTTAACAAATCAAAAGTGCAAACTCTACTATTTTCAAAATTCTCAAAAGTGCTAACTCTACTATTTTCAAATTTCTCAAAAGTGCTAACTCTAATATTTTCAAATTTCTCAAGTGGTAGCTGATCCATTTTGCTTTGGCCTTTAATTTCTCCCCCTTTGGCATTAAGCACCAAAACGGGATCATTATTGGCCCTTAAAACCCCATTGCCTCACCAAAACAGTCAATTAAGAGTAAAAAGGCAATAAGAGCATGGAGATGAACTTGGAGTAAATTACCCTCTCATCGGAGTTCAGTGGAAGTCTTGCATGGTCCAAGTTCACCTTTTCCCTTTCAATCACCTTTGAGACTAAATTAAGAAAACTCAAGCAAACGGTTAGTCTCAAAGGGTCAAGTTGTAGCATTTCTCCCCCTAAGGGCTAGTTTGGGAACACTAATTTCCCATGGGATTTTCATTTTCCCAAGGGAAATTAGTTCATTTTCCCACATGGGAAATTAGTGTTCCCAAACTAGCCCTAAATATGTGCATCATTCACACATGGACTTGTTAGGTCCGGGGATCCCTTGCACAACTTGAGCACCATAAATAAGCAATAACATGCATAAAGGAACATGATCAAGGGCATAAAACACATGTATGCTCTAGATCAATCCAGGTTACGCGAATCTAAGACATTTAGCTCACTACGCAGCCTGCAAAAGGTCTTCTCATCTAAAGGTTTGGTAAAGATATCGGCTAGCTGGTTCTCAGTGCTAACATAAAACACTTCGATATCTCCCTTTTGCTGGTGGTCTCTCAAAAAGTGATGCCGGATGTCTATGTGCTTTGTGCGGCTGTGTTCAACAGGATTGTCCGCCATGCGGATTGCACTCTCATTGTCACATAGGAGTGGGACTTTGCTCAGATTGTAGCAAAAGTCCCAGAGGGTTTGCCTCATCCAAAGTAGTTGCACGCAACACTGTCCTGCGACAACATACTCGGCCTCAGCGGTGGATAGGGCAATAGAAGTTTGTTTCTTAGAACTCCAGGACACCAGGGACCTTCCTAGGAATTGGCATGTCCCTGATGTACTCTTCCTATCAACCTTGCATCCAGCATAATCGGAGTCTGAATATCCAATTAAGTCAAAGGTAGACCCCTTTGGATACCAGATCCCGAAGCAAGGCGTAGCAACTAAATATCTAAGGATTCGCTTAACGGCCACAAGGTGACACTCCCTTGGGTCGGATTGAAATCTAGCACACATGCATATGCTAAGCATAATATCCGGTCTACTAGCACATAAATAAAGTAAAGACCCTATCATAGACCGGTATGCCTTTTGATCAACGGACTTACCTCCTTTGTTGAGGTCGACATGTCAGTCGGTTCCCATTGGAGTCTTTGCGGGCTTGGCGTCCTTCATCCCAAACCGCTTGAGCAAGTCTTGCGTGTACTTCGTTTGAGAGATGAAGGTGCCGTCCTTGAGTTGCTTCACTTGAAACCCAAGGAAGTAGTTCAACTCGCCCATCATTGACATCTCGAATTTCTGTGTCATCACCTTGCTAAACTCTTCACAAGACTTTTGGTTAGTAGAACCAAATATTATGTCATCGACATAAATTTGGCATACAAATAGGTCACCATCACAAGTCTTAGTGAAAAGAGTTGGGTCGGCTTTCCCAACCTTGAAAGCATTAGCAATTAGAAAGTGTCTAAGGCATTCATACCATGCTCTTGGGGCTTGCTTAAGTCCATAGAGCGCCTTAGAGAGCTTACACACGTGGTCGGGGTACCGTTCATCCTCAAAGCCAGGGGGTTGCTCCATGTACACCTCCTCCTTGATTGGCCCGTTGAGGAAAGCGCTCTTCACGTCCATTTGGAACAACCTGAAAGAATGGTGAGCGGCATAGGCTAACAAAATGCGAATCGACTCTAGCCTAGCTACAGGAGCAAAAGTCTCCTCAAAGTCCAAACCTGCGACTTGGGCATAACCTTTTGCCACAAGTCGAGCCTTGTTCCTTGTCACCACCCCGTGCTTGTCCTGTTTGTTGCAGAACACCCACTTGGTTCCCACAACGTTTTGCTTGGGATGTGGCACCAGTGTCCAAACTTCATTTCGCTTGAAGTTGTTGAGCTCTTCCTGCATGGCCAACACCCAGTCGGGATCTAGCAAGGCCTCTTCTACCCTGAAAGGCTCAATAGAAGAGACAAAAGAGTAATGCTCACAAAAATTAGCTCATCTAGAGCGAGTGGTTACTCCCTTGCTTATATCACCCAATATCTGGTCGACGGGATGATTCCTTTGAATCGTCGCTCGAACTTGAGTTGGAGGGGCCCATGGTGCTTCTTCCTCCACAACTTGATCTTCTTGTGCTCCCCCTTGATCACACGCCTCCTCTTGAGGAACCTATTCATCATCTTGAGTTGGGGGGTGCACCATTGTTGAGGAAGAAGGATGATCTTGCACTTGGTGTTCTTGTGGTCGCACATCTCCAATCGCCATGGTGCGAATTGCGTCCGTTGGAACATCGTCTTCATCTATATCATCAAGATCAACTTGCTCTCTTGGAGAGCCATTAGTTTCATCAAATACAACGTCGCTAGAGACTTCAACCAAACCCAATGATTTGTTGAAGACTCTATACGCCTTTGTATTTGAGTCATAACCTAACAAAAACCCTTCTACAGCTTTGGGAGCAAATTTTGAATTCCTACCTTTCTTCACTAGAATGTAACATTTACTCCCAAATACATGAAAATATGAAATGTTGGGTTTGTTACCGGTTAGGAGTTCATACGACGTCTTCTTGAGGAGGCGATGAAGGTAGACCCGGTTTATGGCGTGGCAAGCTGTGTTCACAACTTCCGACCAAAATCGCTCTGGCATCTTGAATTCTCCAAGCATCGTCCTCGCCATGTCTATAAGCGTCCTGTTCTTCCTCTCTACCACACCGTTTTGCTGTGGTGTGTAGGGAGCGGAGAACTCGTGCTTGATTCCTTCCTCCTCAAGGAACTCCTCCATTTGAAGGTTCTTGAACTCGAACCCATTGTCGCTTCTAATCTTTTTCACCTTGAGCTCAAATTCGTTTTGAGCTCGCCTTAGAAAGCGCTTGAGGGTCCCTTGGGTTTTCGGTTTATCCTGCAAAAAGAATGCCCAAGTGAAGCGGGAAAAATCATCAACAACAACAAGACCATACTTACTTCCCCTTATGCTGAGGTAGGCGACAGGTCCGAAGAGGTCCATGTGAAGTAGCTCCAAAGGTCTTGATGTGGTCATCACATTCTTGCTGTGATGAGTGCTTCCCACCTGTTTGCCTGCTTGACAAGCTGCACAAGGTCTATCTTTTTCGAAAAACACATTTGTTAGACCTAACACATGTTCTCCCTTTAGAAGTTTGTGAAGGTTCTTCATCCCAACATGTGCTAGACGGCGATGCCACAGCCAGCCCATGCTAGTCTTAGCAATTAAGCATGCATCTAGATCGACCTCCTCTTTCGAAAAATCCACTAAATAGAGTTTGCCATCTAGTACACCTTTAAAAGCTAGTGAACCATCACTCCTTCTAAAGACAGACACATCTACATTTGTAAATAGATAATTATAACCCATGTGGCACATTTGACTAACAGACAACATATTATAGCCTAGCGACTCTACTAGAAATACATTAGAGATAGAGTGCTCATTAGTGATAGCTATCTTGCCTAAGCCTTTGACCTTGCCTTGATTCCCATCTCCAAATATTATTGTATCTTGGGAATCTTTATTCTTGACGTAGGAGGTGAACATCTTCTTCTCCCCCGTCATGTGATTTGTGCATCCGCTGTCGATAGTCCAGCTTGAGCCCCCGGATGCATAAACCTGCAAGGCAAATTAGGCTTGGGTTTTAGGTACCCAACTCTTGTTGGGTCCTACAAGGTTAGTTATAATAGACTTTGGGACCCAAATGCATGTCTTGTCTCTCTTGCACTTGGCCCCCAACTTCCTCGCAATCACTTTCTTATTCTTATGACAAATTGCAAAAGAATTATTGCAAGCATGGTAAATTGTAGAAGATTCATTACACACTTTCCTAGGCACATGAGCAACATTGTTCCTAGGCATACTTCTACCATGCATAAAAGAAGAACTTGATGCAATCATAGCATGTGAATCATAAGCATAACTCCTATGAGCATTTCTAGAAAACTTTTTATCACTATAGATGAAGGCATGATTTCTTTGAGCACTAAAACTAGCCATAGGGGCCTTCCCTTTCTCCTTGGCGGAGATGGGAGCCCTTTGACTTGTTAAGTTCTTGGCTTCCCTTCGAAAGCCAAGCCCATCCTTAATAGAGGGGTGTCTACCAACAGTGTAGGCATCCGTTGCAAATTTTAGTTTGTCAAAATCATTTTTGCTAGTCTTAAGTTGGGCATTAAGACTAGTCACTTCACCATTTAGTTTAGTAATGGATGCAAGATGTTCCTTACAAGCATTAACATAAAAATCCTTGCACCTATTACAAATTACGACATGTTCCACTCCTGAACTAGATTTGTTAGCTACCTCTAACTTAGCAATTAACTCATTGTTAACACTCCTCAAACTAGAAATAGATTCATGGCAAGCAGAAATTTCAGAAGATAAAATCTCATTTCTTTTAGTTTCCAAAACAAGAGATTTTTGTACACTAATAAACTTATCATGTTCTTCATACAATAAATCCTCTTGCTTTTCTAGGAGTCTATTCTTTTCATTTAATGCATCAATCAATTCATTGATCTTTTCTACCTTGGCTCTATCTAGACCTTTAAACAAGCTAGAATAGTCTACTTCATCATCACTAGACTCTTCATCGCTAGAAGAAGCATACGTAGAGTTATCTCGAGCGCTTACCTTCCTCTCCTTTGCCATGAGGCAGGTGTGACGCTCGTTGGGGAAGAGGGACGACTTGTTGAAGGCCGAGGCGGCGAGTCCTTCGTCGTTGGAGTCGGACAAAGAGCAATCCGAATCCCACTCCTTGCCAAGGTGCGCCTCGCCCTTCGCCTTCTTGTAGGATTTCTTTTTCTCCCTCTTACCGCTCTTTTCTTATCCCTGGTCACTATCATTATCGGGACAGTTAGCAATAAAGTGACCAGTCTTACCACACTTGAAGCAGGAGCGCTTTCCCTTCGTCTTGCGCTTGTTGGGATGCTCCTTGCGACCTTTTAGCGTCGTCTTGAAGCGCTTGATGATGAGGGCCATTTCATCCACGTTTAGCCCGACCGCCTCTACTTGTGCCACCTTGCTAAGTAGCGCCTCCCTGCTGCTTGTTGCTTTGAGAGCAACGGTTTGAGGCTCGTAGATAGGCATTGGGCCATTCAATGCCTCATCAACATATCTTGCCTCCTTGATCATCATACGCCCGCTTACAAACTTTCCGAGTATTTCCTTGGGCATCATCCTTGTGTACCTAGGATTCTCACGGATTGAATTCACAAGATGAGGATCAAGAACAGTGAAGGACCTGAGCCTAAGCCGGACGACGTCATGATCGATCCATCTCATGCTTCCATAGCTCCTGATTTTGTTGACCAGGGTCTTGAGCCGATTGTACGTTTGCGTTGGCTCCTCTCCCCTGATCATTGCGAACCTCCCTAGTTCGCCTTCCACCAACTCCATCTTGGTGATCATGGTGGCGTCGTTCCCCTCATGAGAGATCTTGAGGGTGTCCCAGATTTGCTTGGCGTTGTCCAAGCCGCTCACCTTATTGTACTCGTCCCTGCACAAGGATGCTAACAAAATAGTGGTAGCTTGTACATTTTTATGGATTTGCTCATTAATGAAAACGGGGTTGTTAGTACTATCAAAAAGCATTATGTTTTCAACAATCTCCCAAATGCTTGGATGGAGAGAGAATAGGTGACTAAGCATTTTGTGACTCCAAAATGGGTAGTCTTCTCCATCAAAGTGCGGAGGTTTCCCAAGTGGAATTGAAAGTAAATGAGCATTAGAGTTAAATGGAATACGAGAATAATCAAAAGAAAAGTTTGAGTTGACCGTTTTCTTTTTCTCTTCATATTCGTCGTCTCTTGGAGAAGAAGAAGACTCGTCGCTGTCATAGTAGACGATCTTCTTGATGCGCCTCTTCTTCTTCCCGTCCTTCTTCTTATGACTCGAGCCAGAGTCTGAGGGCTTATCATCTCTTGGCTCGTTGATGATGGACTCCTTTGTCTTGTCGTTGACCACCATCCCCTTTCCCTTAGGATCCATCTCTTCGGGCAGTTAGTCCCTTGCGTGAAGAGAACGACTCCGATACCAATTGAGAGCACCTAGAGGGGGGGGGGGGTGAATAGGTGATCCTGTAAAAATCAAATACTTTGAAGCCACAAAACTTGATTAGGTGTTAGTTCAATAGAATCAAGTGGCTAAGGATCGAGCTCTTGTGAAACACAGTGGTCACGAAGAAAACAAGCACAAGAGACACGGAGATTTATCCCGTGGTTCGGCCAAGTATAACACTTGCCTACTCCATGTTGTGGTGTCCCACTGGATGAGGGTCGCACTCAACCCCTTTCAAGTGATCCAATGATCAACTTGAATACCACAGTGTTTTCCTTTCTTTCACTATTTCCTGTTCGCGAGGAATCTCCACAACTTGGAGCCTCTCGCCCTTACAAATGATGATCACAAAGAAGCACGGTAGTAAGGGAGGGAAGAGCAACACACACAAGACTCAAAGCACGAGCACAAATACGCACACAAGCCATAACTTGAGCTCACAACACAATGCGGGAATTCACTACTCAGCTAGAGCCCAAGTCACTATCACAATGAATCAAATGTGCAAGAATGGAGTCTTGGTGCTTAGAGATGATCAAAGAATGCTTGGGTTACTCCTCCATGTGCCTAGGGGTCCCTTTTATAGCCCCAAGGCAGCTAGGAGCCGTTGGAAGCAATCTAGGAAGGCAATTCTTGCCTTATGTTGGGTGGTGCACCGGACAGGTACTGTTCATAGTCCGGTGCAGATCTCCTTCCAAAAATAGCATAGTCGACCGTTGCAGAATTGGAGCCGTTGGTGCACGAGACACTATCCGGTGCACACCGGACAGTCCGGTGCTCCCTGCCGACCGTTGGCGCGCCCACGCATCGCGCACGGATTGCGCGGCCGACCGCTGGCGCAGTCGACCGTTGGCTCACCGGACAGTCCGGTGCCTCACCGGACCGTCCGGTGAATTTTAGCCGTACGCCGTTGAACGACTCCCGAGAGCGACGACTTCGCCGCAGACGGCTCACCGGACAGTCCGGTGCACCACTGGACAGTCCAGTGAATTATAGCCATACACCGGCGTCAGTTCCCGAGAGTTTCACCGGAGGCTGGCCTGGTGCACTGGACACTGTCTGGTGCACCACCGGACACTGTTCGGTGCACCACTGGACAGTCCGGTGTGCCAGACTGCGCTGAGTCTTGGCTGTTCCAGCCAAGATCTTTTCTTCTTCTCTTTTCTCTGATTCTAGCACTTAGACAAATATATTAGTACACAAAAAACAATGTACTAAGTCTAGAATCATACCTTCTTGTTGATTTGCACTTCATCAATCATTTGGCACAAGATTACTCACTCAATACGTGTTGGGCACTTAATCACCAAAACTATACTAGAAATGGCCCAAGGGCACATTTCCCTTTCATTACCGGACCCACAGGACAATAGTTCCAGATACTATGATACCCGTCACAGAGTGGTGGAGGTGCAGGCTTAGGGTACGGAACCAAGCTAAGCGGCTACACAGCTCCAGACCACTCCGGGGAACGAGCACCCGTTCTCTAGAACTGGCCCCCAGGTTGCCGGACCCCCCTATCGAGGGGTCCCAAACTGCAAGCCTGGCAACTCAATCGGACGTCATTATACCAGCAAGGGTGGGAACTGTATGGGTGGGTTAGATAAAAAATGATGCTCGTAAATTGAAGCAAAATAAGACCATCACAAAAACAGATCTGGGGGTGAATCTTTTCTTTATAACTTGATATTCATGAGTGTAGGCCAACAGACTGGGTTTATGAGGGCGGACCTCACTGGGTTGGCGTACATATATGTGCTACCTAGTTACAAAGGAAGAAAACCGGGTCGCCAGGTTTGTTTTTATGGGTAAAACTTATGGAGATGCTCTATGTTCCAGGGGTTGGGAAGAGGCTCTCCTTCAATTGTAGCGAGGCGGACACACCTGGGTCGGCATATTTCCGTCACCTTGAAGGGTCCTTCCTAGCTAGGGGAGAGTTTGTGGAGCCCTTCTCGGTTCAGTACTCATCTTAGGACCAGGTCCCCGACCCTGAGCTCCCTACTATGCACGAACCGTTGGTGGTAGCGCCTGAGCGCTTGGTTGTACCGTGCATTTCGGATCGCCGCTTACCATCTACGCTCGTCGATGAAGTCCACGTCCTCACGTCGTAGCTGTTCTTGCATAGACTCATCGAAAGCTTGGACCCATGGGGAGCCCATAATGTTTTCCGGGGGAAGGCAGGCTTTGGCCCCGTAGACCAGGAAGAACAGGGTCTCCCCGGTAGCTCGGCTGGGTTTGGTCTGGTTCCCCCAAAGCACGGACAGAAGCTCACTGACCCAATTTGCACCGTGCTTTTTCAAGCAGTCGTAGGTGCATGTCTTGAGTCCCCTGAGGATTTCTGCGTTTGCCCTCTCCACCTGGCCGTTGCTCCTAGGATGAGCCACAGACGCAAAGCAGAGATGGGTGCCGATGCCCTTGCAATACTCCTAGAAAATCCGACTTGTAAACTAGGTCCCGTTGTCCGTAATGATACGGCTTGGGACCCCAAATCTATAGACAATCGACTTGAGGAAAGCAACAACAGCACCTTGGGTGATGTTGACCACAGGGGTGGCCTCTGGCCACTTGGTGAACTTGTCGATGGCGACGAAGAGGTACCGGTACCCGTCGACGGCCCTGGGGAACGGTCCCAGGATATCCACTCCCATACGGCGAATGGCTAGGAGGGTGGAATCATCTGCAGAGCCTGAGCTGGTGTGTGTATCTGCTTTGCATGGAATTGACACGCCTTGCAGGACTTTACCATCTCAGTTGCATCCTGGAGGGCGGTTGGCCAGTAGAAGCTATACCGGAAGGCCTTACCGACCAGTGTGCGGGATAAAGAATGACTTCCGCACTCACCTCCATGGATCACCGTGAGCAACTCATGGCCCTCCTCCTGGGTAATGCACCACATGAGAATGCCGTTGGCGCCACGGTGGTAGAAATCCCCTTCCACCACCGTGTGTCGCTTAGCCAACTGCACTATGCGCTCTGCGGATATATGATCTTCAAGAAGGATGTTTTCCTTCAGGTAGTCCCGGATCTCGGAGATCCATGCATCGGGACCACTCTGAGATACTGGTTGTGGCACTAAGGGGTAGGCAAGGCCCCCTGTTGCACACACAACCTTCGGTGGGTTCTGTAGATGTAACACCACCGAGACCGCTAGCTTCGAGGTGCTAGTCTCGCCCCCTTTGCCTAGTTCACCAGGTTGGGCGGTGGGTCTCAGCAGCCGTCTTTTGAAGACGCCCTCGGGCACGGGTGCCCAAGTTGATGCCCTCACGGAGAGTTCATCTGCTGCTGAGTTGTCAGCCCGAGAAACATGTTGCAGCTCCAGGGCAGTGAAGTCCTTCTCTAGGTTCCTTACGTGGAGGAGGTAAGCTGCGAGCCTGGGCTCATTGCAGCTACATTCCCCGCGGACTTGCTTGATGATCAGCTAGGAGTCCCCCTTCAAGAGGAGCTAGCGAATTCCCAAGGATAGGGTGGCCGACAAGCCGAAGATCAGTGCTTCGTACTCTGCCATATTGTTGGTGGCCTTGAACTCAAGGTGCACCATGTACTTCACTTGATCTCCGCTTGGGTCGATGAGGACCACTCCAGCCCCGCCAACTTGCTGGCGGGCGGATCCGTCGAAGAAGAGCGTACAGTGGGGCTCGGTGAAGACCGGACCCCTGGGCTCCGCAGATGTGGGGTTCGAATCAGGATTCGGACCCCCAGGAGCGCTTAGGGGAGGTGTCCACTCCACGATGAAGTCAGCCAGGACCTGGCGCTTCACGGTGTGGCGAGGCTGGAAGTCTAGCTAGAACTCAGCAAGCTCCACGACCCACTTGGCGATGTTGCTTGTGGTGTTAGAGTTGTGGAGGATGGCCCTTAATGGAAAGGAGGTCACCACCACAACCCTGTGTGCCTGGAAATAGTGGCGCAGCTTCCTGGATGCAACGAGTACAACATAGAGGAGCTTGTGCGTCTCAAGGTACCTGGTCTTTGCCTCATGGAGGACCTCGCTGACGTAGTAGACCAGCCTCTGAACGGTCCGGACCCCTGTAGCTGGTCCTGAGCCCTCAGGTTCTTGGCCTTCTTGCGCCGTCCTTTCCACGACCAGCACCATGCTCACTGCTTCTGTGGCCGCCACGATGTACAAATACAACGGCTCCCCAGGTTCTAGAGCTACCAGTACTGGTAGGGACACCAGGTGCTGCTTCAACTCTTGAAAGGCACGTTCCGCCTCTTCGGTCCAAGAGAATGGACTAGACTTTTGCAGGAGCTTGAAGAAGGGTAGCGCCCTCTCAGCCAGCCTTGAAATGAAGCGGCTAAGGGCGGCTAATGACCCCGTAAGCTTTTGGACGTCCTTGATTTGAGCCGAAGGCCTCATCGCCTCAATCGCCCTGATCTTCTCTGGGTTTGCTTCAATGCCCCGGTGTGAAACCAGGAATCCCAGTAGCTTCCCAGCAGAGACACCAAAGACGCATTTGTCTGGGTTCAGCTTCGTGCGCGTCGCCCGCAACTTGTCAAAGATCAGGGTCAGGTCTTCCACCAGAGTTGGCCCCCTCCTAGTCTTGACCATGATGTCATCGACGTATATCTCTACCTTGTCCCTAATCAGGTTCCCGAAGGTCTTACTCATCGCCCGTACAAATGTTGGCAAGGCATTCTTCAAACCGTAGGGCATTACAACAAAGCAGTAGAGCCCATCCACTGTTACAAAAGCGATATGCTTCCTATATTCCCTAGACATCTGGATTTGAAGGAAACCAGAGTAGGCATCTAGAAAGGACAAGAGGTCGCACCCGGAGGTAGAGTCCATGATTTGATCTATGCATGGAAGTGGATACGGATCCTTGGGACAAGCCCTATTAAGGCTGGTGTAGTCGATGCACATCCGAAGCTTCCCATTCGCCTTTGGAACGATGACCGGGTTAGCCAGCCACACGGGGTGATGGACCTCTTTGATAAAGCCAGCGTCGAGCAGCTTCCGGACCTCCTGACGGATGAAGTCCTGCCGCTCAACGGACTGTCTCTGAGGATTCTAACTCACCGGTCTAGCATCAGGGTTGATCTTCAAATGATGCTCAATCACCTCCCTGGGGATCCCAGGCATCTGTGACGGTTCCCATGCGAAAACGTCGACATTTGCCCGGAGGAAGGTGACAAGCGCGAGTTCCTATTTCTCCCCCAGATTGCCCGTGATGTGGGTGGTCTGGGAGGAGTCCGCGCCGACCTAGATGGTCTTCACGGGTCCACCGTCTGCTCTGGACGACTGCACCTTTGGCACCTTGGCAAGCGCCTTGGTACCGGAGGTTGAGGGGTCCTTCCCTCCGTCATCCGGGCGAGCAGCTTCCACCGCCAGGGTGTGTAGCTTCTCGACAGCCGTTATGGCAACGGCGCGGTCGCCCCGCACGGTGAGGACCCTAACCGGGGACGACATCTTGAGGACCAAATACCCGTAATGGGCAATGGCCATGAACCGGTACATGGCCGGCCTGCCAATGATGGCGTTGAAGGGGAGGTTAACCTCTATGACGTCGAACTGGATGTTCTCCGTGTGGAAGTTTTCCTCGGTCCCGAATGTTACCGGGAGGGCGATGCTCCCAAGGAGATACACCGGCTATGGGCCCACTCCAGAGAATGGGCAAGAGGGTCCCAGACGGGACCCTGGGATCTGCGTGGCTGATGACGTTGAGCCCTGCCCCGCCGTCAATCAGCACATGGTGCAGCCGCATGTTGGCGATGACAGGGGCGGTGATGAGCGGTAGTATACCGGCCCCTGCCATGTTGTCGGGGAAGTCGGATGCCCCAAAGGAGATAGTAGTGCTCCTCCACCGCTGGTGTGGAGCAGCCTTCGGGACCCCTAGGGTCGCCGATAGGACCTTGCGGCGCAGGGACTTGACATTCCTGAGGGAGGTGAGCTCCCAGCTCCCGCCGTACATGACGTATAGCTTCTTGAGGCGGTCGCTCTCGCCACCTGAGTCAGAGTCCCTGGTGAAGACGTCCCTCAGGACCCCCTCGGGTGACTGATACCCGAGGTCCCATTCTCCGGCGGCCACGTCACCATCGTCGACTCTCTCCTTGCCAGGCCAGCGACGAGGTGGGGAGCCATCCTTGGAGGTCTGCTCGCGCCGTTCGCGGACACGCTTCACGAGCTTGATGATCTCGTGGCACTCCGCGGTGCTGTGGTGACTATTGGGGTGCACTAGGCATGAGCCGCTGTTGCCCCCCTATGGCCATGGGCGCTTATTGCGCTCGTTCCAGCTTGCAGTCGCGGCTGCGACGACCAGAGCGGCAAGCTGCGGCCTCTCATGGCCACGGTTCGTTTTCTTCTTCTTCTTGCAGTCCTGGGCGACAGCACCGGAGCCACCCGTCTGGGCAACCCTGGTCTGTGGTGTCGAGTGCCATGCACGGCCCTCGGCGGCTCTAGCACACTTGTCGGCCAGAGCGAAGAGTGTGGTGACAGTTTCCACATCATGCGTGGCCAACTTCTCCAACATCTTCTCATCATGCACCCCCTGGCAGAAAGCGGTGATGATGGAAGCATCTGAGATACGAGGTATAGTGCCTCGTACCTTGGTGAAGCGGGAGATGAAAGCTCGGAGAGTTTCGCCGGGTTCCTGCCTCACTGCATGGAGGTGGGCCTCCATGATATGCTACTGGTAAGCACTGGCAAAGTTCGCTGTGAACCACACATAGAGCTCTTCCCAGGAGTAGATCGATCCCAAGGCAAGGTTCATGAGCTAGGTCCGGGCCGGCCCAGACAAGGCTACATGGAAGTATGTTGCCATTACGACGGTGTCTCCACCTGCTGCCGTAATAGCATTGACGTATACCTGCAAGAATTCCGATGGGTTTGATGTACCGTCGTACTATTCTAGCAGGTGTGGCCAGAACTTGGATGGCCACGTCGCCGCGTGAAGTTGATCCGGGCGCAGCCCACGCCGGCCAATAGGACACCCGCCTGAATTCGGGCGCCCCTTAGAGTTTGTGGTGCGATCGCAGCGAAGTCTTGGTCGAGGTTGCGACCCTCTATGTTTTGTCGGCGCTCACGCGCCCTCTCCATAGAGACACGGGCGTCCTCGCCCACACGCTTGCGGTTGAGTTCTGCCCGCAGGTCATCTGGCCTCTCCAGAGAGGCTGGAGCGTCCTCTCTCGCCCGCCTGCGGTTGAGCTCCGCCCACAGGTCCTCAATCGGCACAGCCTTCACTGAAGGCGAGCGCACCGATGCCGACGCCTCATGTTGACGTCGAAACGACCGAGGCCTAGGCCTGGCCAAGCTAGATTGTGCCATGCCCAGGAGACGATCAACGTCATCGCGCCACTGCTTCATGGCCCCCAGTGAGGCCGCGGAGCTTAGAGGGTGGCGCAACAACTCCCTAGCTGCAGACAGCGCTCCGGGTGCAGCCCTTAACGGCGCCTGGGATGACTGAGCGGGAGTGTGCTGCTGCGCAGCGTGCACAGCAGCAGCACCAAGCACAGGGTGGCTGGAGGCCCGTGGCATGGACGACACAGCCTCCTCCATCAGGAAGTCCTCGGAGGCCCCGCCATGGTGCTCGACAATATGGACCATGGTGTCGAGCAGGAAAACAAGCAAAAACCTAAAGCCAAGCCCCCTACCTGGCATGCCAAATGTCGGAGAGGAAATCTCTAGCCGGGTGGCGGAACACAGCCGCCCTAAATCCTAAGATGAGGAGGGGGCCTAAGCGTTTTGCCTGTCTGTTAGATGGTCGATGTAAGCATGAGAGCACACAAGAGTTTAGAGTGGTTCAGGCCGCCGGAGCGTAAAACCCTACTCCACTGTGTGTGGTATTGTTGATACTCGAGAGCTTAGAGAACTTCTCGAGGGTCTAAGTGAGTCTGAGTGACTTGCCTTGTAACGTCGTGTGCCTTCCCTTTTATAGCTCAAGGGAGGCACATACAAGGATGCTGAGCCCCGACTTGTGGGCCTATGAACACAATGGAAGGAATACCTAGAGCAACTAATGCAGGTGACGTCTGTGCAATCTCCAGGCCCATGTTGTCCGCAGCACGCGCAATGTTTACATGCGACGACAGCTTCCTTGGTAACATACGAGTAATGATGGGCGTAGTGCACGTGGCAGTATGGGCGTGCAGTCTGCCAGTGGAACGGACAGGCATGCCGCCTATGGGATGGACAGGTCGCTGCCTACCAGCAGAATGGACAGGTCTCATTAAATGCGGAGGCGGCACATCGCATGCCAGTGGAATAGACAGGCACGCCACCTGCGGAATGGACAGGTCTCATTAAATGCCGAGGCGGCACATCGCTTGTCAGCGGGATGGACAGGCGGCGTGCCTTATCCGCAATAAATGCAGGGGCCGCGTAACCCAGAGGCCTTACGTTAGGCTCCGCCCATTGGATTACGTCATGCGCGGTAGGCCACGTGGCAGCATCGGGTCTCCGCCTGGGCGGGGAGCAGTAGCGTATGCGGACAGGTCCGCACCAGACTGGGTCTGGACACGTGTCGACACCGGACCCCCGCCTGGATCCTGTTCATGCCCGGGCATTTTCTGTCCTAGGACCGTGGGAACCCCTGTGGGCGGCCCGGACCCCATACGGGGGGGGTCCGGATCCCATTCTAGGGGTCCAGCTTGCACAAGTGGAGGTCCGGACTGTATATCCGGGGGTCCGGGACCAACCTTGGGGGTCCGGACTGTATATCCAGGGGTCCAGCGCTCTCCCGTGGGGTCCAGACTCACTATTGATGCTTTGGAGTATGCCACCTTCTCTGGACACGTGGCGACTTCAGACCCGCCCACGTGGTGGAGTCGGGCACTGCTGTGGACCTAGAATAGCCGTCTGAGATTGGGGCGAGCCATGGCTTGGTCCCACACACAACACTTCTACCACGCGACTAAGGGATAGCCGCGTGGGTTCTTTGTCTTTGTACAGTAGCAGGGGGTACCCTAGTTTCAGGGTACCGACAGACAACTCTAGGCAGGACATGCCACAACTGCCCACAGCCTCGGCCTCGAGAGGAAACTTGAAAGGGAAATGGCCTCAAACATTTCCTATAATCGATTTTGGTGTTTGACGACCATCACAAACATTATGGACTAATTAGTTTGTTTAGTTGATCATTCCGTAGGTGCATAAGTTCATTTACAACTACTCTAAATCGATTGTCTGGAATACCATAGATTATTCCGGACAGGAGAAGATTTTTGGAAAAACACCCTTGTACGGACCGTCCGGGCCCTTGAGGCAGATCGTCCGCGACACTTGGGTGAGCCTCAAACAGGAACACTGCATAAATCATCGTGTACATTGTGGACTGTTCGAAGGAGAAGCAAGCACTGTCCGAGACCAAGCGCGGACTGTCCGGCCTCAGGCGCGGACCGTCCGGTCGGTGAAGAACCAGAAAAACCCGAAGGTGACTGGTTCTGTAAAATGTATTTATAGCATCCTCACAGACCGTCCGAGCTGCACGACCAGATCATCCACGACTGCTTTACCTGACATCTGACGACACATTAAATGCACTGTAGCCGTTGATATAGCCATTACTACTTACTGTTGCGATTTCATCCGTTGATGTGCAGGGGCGGACCGTCCGGGCAGAGGGCACGGACCATCCGCGGTCGGCAGGAAAGGGGCAACAACTAGGAAGTGGTTGGAGGCTATAAATTGTGGCAGAACCACCCGAATTATTCCAGCTTAAGTACCTAAGTCACGCCTCAGGGGCCGCAACACACTTAAATCGGAATAACCCGTCAGTCCTTCAGATCTAGTCTGATAGAGCCACTTAACCAGAATCAAATTCCACAATCTCACTCGAAGGTGAGTCACAGAAGAAATACAATAAAACAGGAAACCTCAAATTAAGTGCTGAATTATTACATAGATCGGAGTTTTTGAGTAGCAAATAAGGGTTCACAAAATAAAATGCAGCGGATAATCGATGTCGTCGATATCGAGGAAATGGGCAAGGCCTAGCCCACTATTCCTCGTGCTCCTCTCCTGCCGGAGCAACATCCCACTCGACCGTCCAACCCGGTGGCAGGGTGGTAGGCCAAGTCACACCATCAACCATTTCCTGAATGGTACCTGCAAAAATTATGCCACAAGCAAGGCTGAGTATACTAATACTCAGCTAGAGTTAACCGGTGTGAGGAGTCTACTCCTCTACCTCTAGACTATGCAGCTGTTTGGCTGAGGGGTTTGGTTTGCCAAAAGCACTAGCTGTTTCTAAAATCAATTTTTAGCTTTTCAAATTCTATCATCATTAACTTAGCTAGATTTGCTCCTTCTAAGCATACATGGTAACAAACATTTAGTTCAATCAACAAGTTATCTCATGTAACCTCATTTCACTTCTTACTCGATGCAGTACAAGGGGTCAAGCAGTCTCATTAGCTGCGAGAAGCAGACAATTCGAATCGAGTTTTAACCTTGCAAGGTAAACCTAAACACACGGCATGTCAGGGTACTCCGACCCTACACATGACAACCGTCCCCATCGATTCCCCGTTCGCATCCAGGCCTCACCGCCTTGGCATACAATGCTCCACTGACCCCGGCTGCCGCCGTGCAGTGACCGCACTTGTACCCACCATAGCTAGCATGGGAGACCCAGTCTCAGGTCGCATGAGGGATAAAGTCCGCGCCCGACTTCACTCAGGTACTAGGTTTACCGGTTACCATTTTTCCCGACATGTGCTTAGTACGTTCAAAAGCTTGACTCAGGTATCCACACATTAATCCTTAATTCCTTTTTCCCGTCTCATGGACAAGGCATCCTCCCTGGATCCAAGTCCATAGACTGACATATATCCCATTATCAAGATGAATACAATCAATTCCTGACCTCGCGCGAGTGCTAGAAAAATCACTCGACTTCTACCGAGATCCTGATTAGCAAGCAGCTACTCGACCTAGCATACTAGTATTCATCTCAAAAAGGAATCCTAAGTTCATGCATCTAGAGGTTTCAAGCAACTCCTACACTTAAGTGCACATTACACTCCTACAAGCATTAAGTGTAGTAAAGTAGCATATAATAATACGGTTATGCATAAAACCGGGGCTTGCCTTCAATTGCTAGGGCTGCGGGGAGATCCTCAACAGCAGCCTCGGAAGCTTGCTCCTGGTCCTCCTCTTGGACAGATCCTTGCTCGGGGATGAGCACGTACTCTCCGTCGGCAAGATTACAATCTAATGAATGTAATGCGTAAGATACATGCATGATATGATAGGTGCTTTAGAAATTACAACTTTTGACGGTGTATGATCTACTTGAGTTAAACAAGGTTAACTTTACTTATGTAAGACCTTTGGGTGGAATACTTGGTAAATTGGGTCAAACTTTATCTAAGGTAAGTGGTAGGTTTATTTTTTGGGTTCCACTGAACTCTTTTTAAGTCTTAGTGAGAATTGATAAGTGCTCAAGTTAGACTTATTGGGGTGAGGTTTATTTCTTCTTTCCTTTTCTTTTATTCTCTTTAATGTTTTGGAGTGGGTTTGAACTACAAGTTGCTTTAATAAAATTCCAAAAATTCTGCAAACATTACAGTGGCTTAGTACTGGTGTATAATTCTTTGTCTCAAAATTTGGGGATAAGAAAGTGAATAGTTTTCTCTGGACAAAATTGTCAAATTTTAGGGCAGAAGGGGTGTTTTGAACTACAACTATTATTTATCAGTGGGTAATTCTCTAAAACTTATTTTTGCTGGCTTTTAGGTGCTATAACATGACTTGATACAAATTTCTAGCCATTAATACCTTTTAGCTATTTTACTATGGTTTTCTCAAGTTTCTAGCCAAATAGGTGCTTTCTACTACCACTATATTTGAAAAATATCAAACAATAGGGTTCTTATTTTTCTTAGCTTTTGTTTTGTGCAAGAGCAATCATTCTGAAGTTTGACATCTTTTTGATTAAGGGAAGGGGTGGTATGCATTATTTAGATTAAGTGGCCTTTCTCATAAATCATTAGCAAAAGGTATGAGTTTGCTCCTTTTTCATGGGTTTGCATTTTTCTCTGGTGGTTTATCCCATTATAGACTTAGCAAATTTTTGGTTGTCCATTATTACATCATTAGGGGTTGTTCATGATTTATTTGAAAAATGCCTCATTATCATTTTATATTTATTTTCCTTACTTAAAATGTTGGGCTGAGGTGTTCAATATTTTTGCAGTGGGGCTCTGGTGGTTGTAAGTCCACTAGATTTTTATTATCCATTTTGGGTATAGCTTTGTAATTCTAATAATTGATTTTCAGTTCAAATAAGGCTAAATAAAACATTTTAATTTAAACTGATTTGGACTAATGGTCTCTTTATTTTTCCTAGGTTTTTTGTTACTTAAGCAAACTAGGAAAAATAATTCTAATCACTGTTCATTAATTTCTAATGCCTTTCTGATTTTTCCTAAGTTTTGGGCAAAATAGCTTTAAATGAAAATCTACACTATATTCTTCAATACTGGGGTTCCTACTATTTTTAAACAGTGCATAAGTGAGGTTTGAACATCTACAAATTTTCTTAGGTTCAGCACAGAAGAAAAACAATTTTTCCTTAATTAAACAAGGTTTGGTCAGTTTCTGTTTTTAATTTTAAACTCTAAAATTCAGAACATAAAGCATAGGGTTTATCATTTTTAAATGATAGTTCATAACATTTAGGATCTACCAAAATTAGTTTGGTAGCTTTTGATTAAGAATTCATCAAGTTATGGATTTTATAAGTTCTCTGGTTATTTAAAAAGATTAACAGAATTGATTAAATGGAAAACTACTTTGCACTGGGGTCCCTTGCGGGTGTTTTAAGTTTTCTTCGCGGATCAGTCCCTGGGCTACTATTCAAATGAGTCACTGACGTTATAGAAAACCCCTCGGGTTCTTCTAATCCTAACCCGAGGTCCTTCTCCTAACTTAAACAGTAACCGCGGCGGAAGAAAGGGCGGAGGGGCTTACCGGTGGCGAGATTGCTCCGGTGAAGTGGTCGAGGACGAAGGGGAGGTCTCGGGTATCACAACGGTGTGCGGGTCGCTGTCGAGGATGGTCGGAGTTGGCCGATCCACATGCGCAGGCGGGGATGCTCGTCGGCGGCGAGGAGTCCGGCCTGCTCACGGCGAGATAGTTCAATTGAACGGGTCAGAGAGCTTCACGGGATGCCAGAGAAGATGTGGGTGCAAGGAATTGGACGGAGACTTACTGGTTAGCTCTGTCCACGCGCGGCGGCGGAAGACCGAAGTCCGGTGAAGTTGATCTCGGGCTTCCGGTGAAGTCCAGCCTGGTCCGAGGGTTTGGGAAGCTTCACGGGCCACTGGCGGAGCTAGCCGAAGCACTGG
Source organism: Zea luxurians (assembly GCA_029449295.1). Lineage (NCBI taxonomy): Eukaryota > Viridiplantae > Streptophyta > Magnoliopsida > Poales > Poaceae > Zea > Zea luxurians. Next base: position 2,196,668 of record JAOPSE010000148.1, on the reverse strand, counting down.
CTCGACTTGGGGGTGGCTGGAGTGGGCTGGCCACAGTGGCCGAAGCTCTGGCGGCAATGGCAGGCGGAATTGAGCTCACCGGAGCTAAGGAGGGGTGGCTGGCCGGTGATGGTGAGCGCGGGGTGAAGTGAGGCGCGCCCGGGGAGGCTTTATAAGCGCGGGCGAGCACGGCCAAGGGCGGGGCTCTGACAAGCGCTCGGGGCGTGCGCAGCGAACGCCAGTGCGCGCTCTAGCGCCTGGCACAGCGTCGAGCACGAGGCAGCGCAGAGAGAGGTCAAGTTCAAGCGCGGATTGGGCCCAAATCTTTGAGATTATGACCATGATCCCGTTGAGAGATCTCTTCCTCTCAGGTCCCTTTGTCGTTTGTGTGTGGAGGCTAGCAAGTTTCGCTGACTGGATTAAGAGATAGAGGGGAGAAATCCTGTTTGTCTCACTGCCACACACAGGGAGAAGATCTCTGGTTTGACGTGTCCGAGGCACACGTCCCAATGCCATCTCCTGGCACATGACAGAGGGGTTAGTTAGGCACATTTTTGTTAATGGGGCCATTAGGATTCGAGTTAGGGATCAAGGTGAATATGCTTGATCTTTGGCTCAAGGTCTGAATTTCAGAATTCTGAAATTCAGAATTCCCATTAAGTCCCCACATGAGAAGCTTGATTTGGGGTTTTATTTGAGTTATTTTGGCCAAGGTTTCTCAACCTTTCTTGTTGCTTATTAAATATACTTCAATGTTTATAATTGGCTCAAGCCATGGTTTTAAATTTTGCATATCCTTTTCCCTATTTTCTTTAAATTTGCTCATGGGGCTCACTTAGGGTTTTTATTAGGGTTGCAACATTATTACCTTTTTGAAAGACCCATTTGTTTTGATCATGATACTTTTAAGTTTATGCTTGGTGGATTCTTTATTCTTAAGTTAATTTGATGCTCATGCTTACTTTGGTTCACATAAAATGATGGTTCTTGGTTTGGCATTTTAAGAGAAACCCTAGGTGACACTGGGGTGTCACAGCCTTCCCCCCTTAAAGGAATCTCGTCCCGAGATTCGGGCCAGAGTCCTCCCAGGGTGAAGCGAAGGGTGAGACTTAAAGGAAATGGGTGATTATTGTTATTATTAGGGTAAAACTGCTCTTGGAATGTCATTCTCTTTGCAACTTCAGAAGGAAGCCCTTTTTAAGTTTTACTTCATTGTTACTTCATTCTGAATTAAGATCATGTTTTTGAAAATTAGTTTCGAAGGGCAGGGGGAGGGGTTGGGTGTGATTACGTACCAGCTTCCTTAGGTAGGCAATCGGGGAAGTTGGATCTCAAGAATTCCTCGGTTTCCCAAGTAGCTTCTTCCTCTGAGTGATTACTCCACTGGACCTTGTACATCTTGATCGATTTAGCCCGAGTTGATCTTTTCTTGCAATCCAGAATCTTGGAGGGGTACTCTTGGTACGATAGATCTGGCTCTATCTCCAATTCTGGCTCTGCTATGATCTCGGTCGGCAATCGAACACACTTCTTCAGCTGAGATACATGGAATACACTGTGAATGGCAGACATCTTTGAAGGTAACTTCAGCTTATATGCCACGGGTCCACATGCTTCTATGATCTCATAAGGTCCAATGTAACGAGGGGCTAGCTTGCCTTTGATCCCAAACCTCTGCACTCCCTTGGTGGGTGATACCTTGAGGTATACAAAACTTCCCACCTCGAACTAGAGAGGTTTCCTTCTTCTATCATGGTAACTCTTCTGCCTAGCCTGAGCAGCTTCTAGATTCTTCCTGATTAGTTTGACCTTCCTTTCGGCTTCAGTCACTAAGTCAGGTCCAAAAACTTCTCTTTCTCCAGGTTGAGACCAATTGAGTGGTGTCCTACACCTTCTTCCATAGAGAGCTTCAAAAGGTGCCATCCTTAGGCTGGATTGGTAACTATTGTTATAAGCAAACTCTGCCAAGGAGAGGTGCTTATCCCAGTTCTTGCCACAATCGATTGCACAAGCTCTCAGCATATCCTCCAGAATTTGGTTTACCCTTTCCGTCTGACCATCAGTTTGTGGGTGGTAAGCTGAACTCCTGATTAGCTTGGTTCCCAAAGACTCTTGCAATTGTTCCCAAAATCTGGCAACAAATTGGGCTCCTCGGTCAGAAACAATGGTCCGAGGTAATCCGTGCAAACACACAATCCGGTCAACATACAATTCTGCATATTTCTGAGCCTTATCAGTGGTGTGCACAGGAAGAAAATGTGCCACTTTCGTCAGTCGGTCCACAATAACCCAAATCAAATCATGATGACGAGAGGTGTTGGGTAGACCCACAATGAAATCCATGCTGATGTCATCCCACTTCCACGAAGGTATGGACAGGGGTTGCAAAGCTCCAGCTGATTTCAGGTGGCTTGCCTTTATCCTCTGACAGGTGTCACATTCTGATACGTATTGGGCTATCTCCCTCTTCATTCTGGTCCACCAATACAAAGGCTTCAGGTCATGGTACATCTTGGTGCTTCCCGGATGCATAGAGAATTTGGAGAGATGAGCCTCATCCAAAATTTTCCTCTTGAGGTCCTGGTTTTTAGGAATCACCAATCTGCTTTTGAACCATAACACTCCCTTTTCATCTTGGCGGAAACAATTATACTTCTCAACCTTCTGATGGAGATTCTTCTTGATAATTTGCACTCCCTTGTCACTGAGCTGGGCCATGATAATCTGGTCTTGCAAAGCTGGCTCAACAGAAATGTGAGACAAAGAACCAGAAGGAATCACTTCAATTTGCATCTTGCTCAACTCATCACACATGGTGTTAATGCGAGAATCCATCAGAATACAATTGCATTGCAACTTCCGACTCAAGGCATCTGCTACCACATTAGCTTTTCCTGGGTGATAATGTACCTCCAGGTCATAATCCTTGATCAGCTCTAGCCATCTTCTCTGCCTCATGTTGAGATCAGCCTGAGTAAAGATGTACTTAAGGCTATTATGATCAGTGAAGATGTTGCAGTGGGTTCCCATTAGATAGTGCCTCCACATTTTTAATGCATGAACCACTGCTGCCAACTCAAGGTCATGAGTGGGATAGTTCTGCTCATGAGGCCTGAGTGCTCTTGAGGCATAAGCGATGACTCGGTTGTCTTGCATCAAGACACAACCTAGCTCGGTGCCAGAGGCGTCGCAATATACATCAAAAGGCTTGCTGTTGTTGGGTTGCGCCAATACTGGTGCTGTGGTCAGATGCTGCCTTAATGCATGGAAGGCATCTTCGCACTTCTGACTCCAAACAAATTTGGTTTCTTTCTTCAGCAACTCAGTTATAGGCTTCACAATTCGAGAGAAGTCCGGGATAAATCTTCGGTAATAACCAGCTAATCCCAGAAAACTCCGAATCTGACGGACAGTTGTTGGTGGCTTCCAGTTCATCACCTCTTGCACTTTATCAGGATCAACAGCTATTCCAGCCTGAGAGATAGTGTGACCCAAGAATTTGATTTCCTTTAGCCAAAAATCACACTTGGATAACTTGGCATAAAGGTGGTGCTCTCGCAGACGTTGAAGTACTACATGCAAATGCCCGGCATGTTCTTCTTCGTTCTTTGAGTACACCAAAATATCGTCGATGAAAACCACTACGAACTTGTCCAATTCAGGCATGAAAACAGAATTCATCAGATACATGAAATATGCTGGTGCATTTGTCAGCCCGAATGACATCACCAAAAATTCATATAGCCCATATCTGGTTGAGAATGCCGTCTTCGGAATATCACTTGCTCATATCTTGATCTGATGGTAGCCAGAGCGAAGGTCTATCTTGGAAAACACCTTGGCCCCGACCAACTGGTCAAAAGAACATCAATACGAGGCAAAGGATACTTGTTCTTGATAGTTACCGCATTAAGAGGGCGGTAATCTATACACAGTCTCAAGCTTTCATCCTTCTTCTTCACAAACAGTGCTGGACATCCCCAAGGCGAAGTACTTGGACGAATAAATCCCTTATCCAGCAACTCTTGCAATTGCTTCTTCAATTCTGCCAACTCAGCGGGTGGCATTCGGTAGGGCCTCTTGGAAATTGGTGCCGTTCCTGGTTGCAACTCGATGGCGAATTCAATATCCCGGTCTGGTGGCATTCCTGGCAATTCATCAGGGAAGACATCTGCATACTCACAGACCACTAGGATTTTCTTCAGAGGTAACTCCGTCATAGAGAAAGCACATGACTGAGTAGAACCTTGACTAGGCAGAATTAAGGTGAAGTTCCCGCAGAACGGAGAATTAACTTCCACAGTACGGCTGGCTACATCAAGCACAACTTGGTGCAAGGTCATCAAACTTGCTCCTAGAATAATGTCCACATTTTCCAAACCCAACACCAGAAGAGTGGTTTTGACAATGTGGCTTCCCAGTTGAATAGGCACACTTTGGTTTAATTGATTAGTTGCAATTTTACCCCCAGGTGTGACTATCATAAATGACCCTTTTGAGTGAGAGAATGGCAATTCACACTTATCACTGAACTTTTGGCTAATGAAACTATGAGATGCACCAGAATCAAACAAAATTAAAGCAGGTTGATTATAAACTTAAAAGATACCGGTCATGATAGGAGCTCCTTCAGGTACTTCCTCCAGAGTAGTGAAGTTGAGCTTCCCTTGCCTGACTTGCACCTTCTGCTTTCTTCCCTTGTCTTGATTTGGTGCTGGCATCTGCCTCTGCTGGTTCCTAGGACAATTCTTGGCATAGTGGCCCACATTGCCACAAGTGAAACACTTGTTCCCATTGCCCTGGCGGAACTGCTGCTGCTGCGGAGGCTGATTGTTCCTTGGAGCGGGAACTAGAAAGCGGTTGGGTGCCGGCTGCTGCTGCTGAGGTGGCCTGATCACCCATCTGCCTGCCTGCTGCTGAAAACCCCTGCTCTAATTGTGAGAAACAATCCGGAACCTCTGAGCCTGAGCGGATGGTGCTGCCATTGGTGCCTTTCTCTTCTTCTCTGCCCGGTGAGCTACAATGCAATCCTCCTGGGAGATGGCCATGTTGACCAACTCATTGAAGCTATCAGCCCGGACAGTGCTGAGTCGTTCCCGCAGCTTGGTATTGAGACCCCTGCGGAAGCGATCTCTCTTCTTTTCATTAGAATCAGCATGGTACCCTGCATACTGGCATAAGTCGTTGAAGGCTTGCGCATACTGCAGTACCGTGCGGGTACCTTGATTAAGGGCCAGAAATTCATTCAACTTCCGATCAAGAATGCCAGCTAGGATGTGGTGTCCTCTGAAGGCAGTCTTGAATTCCTCCCAAGATACTTCACGATCAGTGGGGAGCATAGCACGGAAGTGGTCCCACCAAGTCCGAGCAAGGCCGCGAAGCTGCTGTGCGGCGAAGCGAGCCATGGCCTCATCAGGGCAGTCTCCCGTGAGGAGGGGAAACTTGGACTCGACGACGCGAAGCCACACGTCGGCGTCCAACGGATCCTCTGCCTTGGTGAACAAGGGCGGCTGCGTGCTCAGAAACTCCTAGTAAGTTGCCATTATCGGAGGTCGCTAATGCTGGCCTCCACCATGCTGCTGAGGGTGGGGCTGGCGCTGCAAGAGCTGTCGCAGAATCTCATTCTGCTGGGCCATCAGCTTGTGCACTGTGGGAGCTGGAGGAGGTGGCGGGGGAACCTACTCGTTATGCCCGTGACGCTGCCTAGCTGCCATCTGAAAATAGAGATTGTCGCCATTGTTATCCCAACTCATAGTTTCGAACGACAAGATATCATCTCATATGGAAGGAAAAATGCCATAATCATAATATTAGGTTCGAAATGAAGATAACATGGTGACAAATATCCCACAGATTTCAAAGGTTCACAGGGTTACATCAATCAGGGGAAAGTACCCATAAGCCTAGTCCAAAATCTGACATTAACTAAGCTCGCATAGGTTTCTATCCGCCTAAAAGTGTCGAAGTGACTGCTTAACCCTGAGCGGTGGAAGCGACACTGGATATGGGTGAAGGAGGCATCACGGAGGTAGTCCCATGGGCACCAGGGGCTGGTCCTAGCTCCTCGGGAGCCTCTTCTCCCTCGCTTCCGGCTTCATTGGCCTCCATCTCCAGGTGGTGCATGTCCAAGTGGTCATTCGCTTCTTCGAGTTCCCTCTGCACATCGTGAAGCTGGTTCTCCAAGACATCAATAGTGTTGTCTCGGATCTCCACCTGCTGCTCCAAGGTGGTGATGCGCTGGCTCAGCCTCTCCACCTGCAGATCCTTCTCTACCAACTCGGTGGATAGATCGACCACAAAATCTTCTCGACTGTCGAGAGTGAGCTTGGCAGTTTGAGCGGTGTTAGCAAGGAGTGCCATAGCATCGTTCTGAAGGGCCTGAAGGCGGTACAGCGCACTCATGCACTGAACAGTGATCCTCCCAACCAAGTCAGGATACATCGCCCACACATCCTTTACATGGCTCACGCGGTTACACCACATGGGATCATCCTTCTTCTCAGCAGGGAAGAGTCCCAAGGGGTGCATCACCATCTCCAGGGGATGGTAGCCACAGAAAGTCGTCAGAGTCTTCATGGCTGCTGCTTCAACGGTGTCGTCCGTCCTGAGTCCAATTGTCTCAGAATCAAGAGAACGCCAACCCAGCTGAAGGGGATGAGCCTCCAAAGTCAGCCAGACCCGACAATGAGGTACCCAATGCTCCTCATACAACTGCACCGTGTACAAAGGGGGCGTAGGGTAACCAGCGGAGTTAAGCACTTCCCACAAGATGGAAGGAAAGCCATCGCGAGAAAGGAAGTCGGAACTGAAATGAGTGTCTCCTCCATTGGCGGGGGTGGGTGAATTCATCTGCGGAAGGGAACCAAAGGTAAAGATTATGGTGGAAGGAAAAAGAAAAAAAGAGAGCCCGGATGGTTCTAAAGAAAGTGGGTTAGCTCAAATTTTTAATTCCTCTTTGTGTTTATAATGCATGCATGCTGGAAGTAACGTTGCCTCTCCAAAAATAGGGTGCTTTTTAGGGCATCCTTAGAAATATAAGTACTGGCCCACGGGGCCTAATTAGTTAGCCACCTATTTCTCCCTCTATGACTAAGGCCTTTCATCCTAGGTCTAGCGGTCTAGTCCTGACGATCCGTAGCAGTTTCTAGGCAAGTTTTAGATTTTGAAAGTTGGTATTCATGGTTTATTGTCCTTCTCTGTGGTGGAATTTGCTCCGATACCAGCTGTGGCAGAACCACCCGAATTATTCCAGCTTAAGTGCCTAAGTCACGCCTCAGGGGCCACAACACACATAAATCGGAATAACCCGTCAGTCCTTCAGATCTAGTCTAATAGAGCCACTTAACCAGGATCAAATTCCACAATCTCACTCGAAGGTGAGTCACAGAAGAAATACAATAAAACAGGAAACCTCAAATTAAGTGCTGAATTATTACATAGATCGGAGTTTTTGAGTAGCAAATAAGGGTTCACAAAATAAAATGCAGCGGATAATCGATGTCGTCGATATCGAGGAAATGGGCAAGGCCTAGCCCACTACTCCTCGTGCTCCTCTCCTGCCGGAGCAACATCCCACTCGACCGTCCAACCCGGTGGTAGGGTGGTAGGCCAAGTCACACCATCAACCATTTCCTGAATGGTACCTGCAAAAATTATGCCACAAGCAAGGCTGAGTATACTAATACTCAGCTAGACTTAACCGGTGTGAGGAGTCTACTCCTCTACCTCTAGACTATGCAGCTGTTTGGCTGAGGGGTTTGGTTTGCCAAAAGCACTAGCTGTTTCTAAAATCAATTTTTAGCTTTTCAAATTCTATCATCATTAACTTAGCTAGATTTGCTCCTTCTAAGCATACATGGTAACAAGCATTTAGTTCAATCAACAAGTTATCTCATGTAACCTCATTTCACTTCTGACTCGATGCAGTACAAGGGGTCAAGCAGTCTCATTAGCTGCGAGAAGCAGACGATTCAAATCGAGTTTTAACCTTGCAAGGTAAACCTAAACACACGGCATGTCAGGGTACTCCGACCCTACACATGACAACCGTCTCCATCGATTCCCCGTTCGTGTCCAGGCCTCACCGCCTTGGCATACAATGCTCCACTGACCCTGGCTGCCGCCGTGCAGTGACCGCACTTGTACCCACCATAGCTAGCATGGGAGACCCAGTCTCAGGTCGCATGAGGGATAAAGTCCGCGCCCGGCTTCACTCAGGTACTAGGTTTACCGGTTACCATTTTTCCCAGCATGTGCTTAGTACGTTCAAAAGCTTGACTCAGGTATCCACACATTAATCCTTAATTCCTTTTTCCCGTCTCATGGACAAGGCATCCTCCCTGGATCCAAGTCCATAGACTGACATATATCCCGTTATCAAGATGAATACAATCAATTCCTGACCTCGCACGAGTGCTAGAAAAATCACTCGACTTCTACCGAGATCCTGATTAGCAAGCAGCTACTCGACCTAGCATACTAGTATTCATCTCAAAAAGGAATCCTAAGTTCATGCAACTAGAGGTTTCAAGCAACTCCTACACTTAAGTGCACATTACAATCCTACAAGCATTAAGTGTAGTAAAGTAGCATATAATAATACGGTTATGCATAAAACCGGGGCTTGCCTTCAATTGCTGGGGCTGCGGGGAGATCCTCAACAGCAGCCTCGGAAGCTTGCTCCTGGTCCTCCTCTTGGACAGATCCTTGCTCGGGGATGAGCACGTACTCTCCGTCGGCAAGATTACAATCTAATGAATGCAATGCGTAAGATACATGCATGATATGATAGGTGCTTTAGAAATTACAACTTTTGACGGTGTATGATCTACTTGAGTTAAACAAGGTTAACTTTACTTATGTAAGACCTTTGGGTGGAATACTTGGTAAATTGGGTCAAACTTTATCTAAGGTAAGTGGTAGGTTTATTTTTGGGGTTCCACTGAACTCTTTTTAAGTCTTAGTGAGAATTGATAAGTGCTCAAGTTAGACTTATTGGGGTGAGGTTTATTTCTTCTTTCCTTTTCTTTTATTCTCTTTAATGTTTTGGAGTGGGTTTGAACTACAAGTTGCTTTAATAAAATTCCAAAAATTATGCAAAAATTACAGTGGCTTAGTACTGGTGTATAATTCTTTGTCGCAAAATTTGGGAATCAGAAAGTGAATAGTTTTCTCTGGACAAAATTGTCAAATTTTAGGGCAGAAGGGGTGTTTTGCACTACAACTATTATTTATCAGTGGGTAATTCTCTAAAACTTATTTTTGCTGGCTTTTAGGTGCTATAACATGACTTGATACAAATTTCTAGCAATTAATACCTTTTAGCTATTTTACTATGGTTTTCTCAAGTTTCTAGCCAAATAGGTGCTTTCCACTACCACTATATTTGAAAAAAATCAAACAATAGGGTTCTTATTTTTCTTAGCTTTTGTTTTACGCAAGAGCAATCATTCTGAAGGTTGGCATCTTTTTGCTTAAGGGAAGGGGTGGTATGCATTATTTGGATTAAGTGGCCTTTCTCATAAATTATTAGCAAAAGGTATGAGTTTGCTCCTTTTTCATGGGTTTGCATTTTTCTCTGGTGGTTTATCCCATTATGGACTTAGCAAATTTTTGGTTGTCCATTATTACATCATTAGGGGTTGTTCATGATTTATTTGGAAAATGCCTCATTATCATTTTATATTTATTTTCCTTACTTAAAATGTTGGACTGAGGTGTTCAATATTTTTGCAGTGGGGCTCTGGTGGTTGTAAGTCCACTGGATTTTTATTATCCATTTTGGGTATAGCTTTGTAATTCTAATAATTGATTTTCAGTTCAAATAAGGCTAAATAAAACATTTTAATTTAAACTGATCTGGACTAATGGTCTCTTTATTTTTTCTAGGTTCTTTGTTACTTAAGCAAACTAGGGAAAATAATTCTAATCACTGTTCATTAATTTCTAATGCCTTTCTGATTTTTCCTAAGTTTTGGGCAAAATAGCTTTAAATGAAAATCTACACTATATTCTTCAATACTGGGGTTCCTACTATTTTTAAACAGTGCTTAAGTGAGGTTTGAACATCTACAAATTTTCTTAGGTTCAGCACAGAAGAAAAACAAATTTTCCTTAATTAAACAAGGTTTGGTCAGTTTTTGTTTTTAATTTTAAACTCTAAAATTCAGAACAAAAAGCGTAGGGTTTATCATTTTTAAATGATAGTTCATAACATTTAGGATCTAGCAAAATTAGTTTGGTAGCTTTTGATTAAGAATTCATCAAGTTATGGATTTTATAAGTTCTCTGGTTATTTAAAAAGATTAACAGAATTGATTAAATGGAAAACTACTTTGCACTAGGGTCCCTGACGGGTGTTTTAAGTTTTCTTCGCGGATCAGTCCCTAGGCTACTATTCAAATGAGTCACTGACGTTACAGAAAACCCCTCGGGTTCTTCTAATCCTAACCCGAGGTCCTTCTCCTAACTTAAACAGTAACCGCGGCGGAAGAAAGGGCGGAGGGGCTTACCGGCAGCAAGATTGCTCCGGTGAAGTGGTCGAGGACGAAGGGGAGGTCTCGGGGATCACAACGGTGTGCGGGTCGCCGTCGGGGATGGTCGGAGTTGGCCGGTCCACGTGCGCAGGCGGGGATGCTCGTCGGCGGCGAGGTGTCCGGCCTGCTCACGGCGAGATAGTTCAATTGAACGGGTCAGAGAGCTTCACGGGATGCCAGAGAAGATGTGGGTGCAAGGAATTGGACGGAGACTCACTGGTTAGCTCTGTCCACGCGCGGCGGCCGGTGAAGTCGATCTCGGGCTTCCGGTGAAGTCCAGCCTGGTCCGAGGGTTTGGGAAGCTTCACGGGCCACTAGCGGAGCTAGCCGAAGCACCGGCTCGACTTGGGGGTGGCTGGAGTGGGCTGGCCACGGTGGCCGAAGCTCTGGCGGCAATGGCGGGCGGAATTGAGCTCGCCAGAGCTAAGGAGGGGTGGCTGGCCGGTGATGGTGAGCGCGGGGTGAAGTGAGGCGCGCCCGGGGAGGCTTTATAGGCGTGGGCGAGCACGGCCGAGGGCGAGGCTCTGACAAGCGCTCGGGGCGTGCGCGGCGAACGCCAGTGCGCGCTCTGGCGCCTGGCACAGCGTCGAGCACGAGGCAGCGCAGAGAGAGGTCAAGTTCAAGCGTGGATTGGGCCCAAATCTTTGAGATTATGGCCATGATCCCGTTGAGAGATCTCTTCCTCTCAGGTCCCTTTGTCGTTTGTGTGTGGAGGCTACCAAGTTTCGCTGACTGGATTAAGAGATAGAGAGGGGAGAAATCCTGTTTGTCTCACTGCCACACACAGGGAGAAGATCTCTAGTTTGACGTGTCCGAGGCACGCGTCCCAATGCCATCTCCTGGCACATGACAGAGGGGTTAGTTAGGCACATTTTTGTTAATAGGGCCATTAGGATTCGAGTTAGGGATCAAGGTGAATATGCTTGATCTTTGGCTCAAGGTCTGAATTTTAGAATTCTGAAATTCAGAATTCCCATTAAGTCCCCACATGAGAAGCTTGATTTGGGGTTTTATTTGAGTTATTTTGGCCAAGGTTTCTCAACCTTTCTTGTTGCTTATTAAATATACTTCAATGTTTATAATTGGATCAAGCCATGATTTTAAATTTTGCATATCCTTTTCCCTATTTTCTTTAAATTTGCTCATGGGGGCTCACTTAGGGTTTTTATTAGGGTTGCAACATTATTACCTTTTTGAAAGACCCATTTGTTTTGATCATGATACTTTTAAGTTTATGCTTGGTGGATTCTTTATTCTTAAGTTAATTTGATGCTCATGCTTACTTTGGTTCACATAAAATGATGGTTCTTGGTTTGGCATTTTAAGAGAAACCCTAGGTGACACTGGGGTGTCACATAAATACAACCCCAACCACCTCTATTCTCATCATCCAAGCACTCCATTCATTCACATTCAATACAAGAGCTAGCAATCCATTATAAGGCACATTCAAAGCTTCCAATCTCTCCAAGTTTCCCAATTGAGACTAGTGATTAGAAACTTGAGAGAGTGTGATCCGTGTTTCATTTGATTGCTCTTGTTGCTTTGTTTCTTAATCGTGCTTTCTTCATCTCTCTAAACTTTCTAAGTGAATTGTAAAGCTAGCAAGAGACACCTATTTGTGTGGTGATCCTTGCAGGGTCTTAGTGACCCGTGTGATTGAGAAGAAGCACTTGACCGGTCTAAGTGACCGATTGAGAGAGGGAAAGGGTTGAAAAAGACCTAGCCTTTGTGATGACCGGTCTAAGTCAATCAAGTGCGCAACCTCAGGAGCACCAAATGGGATGACCATGAAATGGTCAAGATTATTCTAAGATTTCTCGTTTTTCGTAATCCTACTCAAGTTCAATTAATTCATGGAGATCCTAGATGTAAATAGATGTCTCCCGAGGAAGTGATTGGCAAGTTTGGGAGCTTTGAACTAATGATCAAAGACTCCAAACACATTGTCAACTTGGAGCATGGCAACACCTCCACACCCGAGGTGCAACCTGTTGCATTCAAAGCAACGGAAGAAAAGAAGGAAGAGTCTACACCAAGTAGACTCCCAATCGACGCCTCCAAGCTCGACAACGACAAGCCCCATTCCAAGAGGGTGTGCTACAGGTGTGGTAAGTCCAGTCACTTTATAGCTAAATACCCGTATACAAGTGACAGTGACAGGGACGACGACAAGAAGGGAAAGAAAAAGATGGAGAAGAAAAGATATTACAAGAAGAAGTGTGGCGAGGCGCACATGGGGCGGGAATGGGACTCTGATGAGAGCTCCACCGACTCCTTCTCCGATGAGGATGCCGCCAGCATCACCGTCAACAAGGGACTCCTCTTCCCCAACGTCGGCCACAAGTGCCTCATGGCCAAGGACGACAAGAAGAAGAAGGTACATTCTAGAGATACCTCTAAATATACAACATCTGATGATGAGGGTAGCTCTGGTGATGATAATGATGACTTAACTTCTCTTTTTGCCAACCTTACCATGAACCAAAAGAAAAAATTAAATGAATTAATAAAAACCATTAATGAGAAGGATGATCTCTTGGAATGCCAAGAAGACTTGCTCGTTAAGGAAAATAAAAAATTTGTTCAATTGAAAAATGCTTATGCTCTAGAAGTAGAAAAATGTGAAAACTTATCTAAAGAGCTTAGCATTTGCAATGATTTGATTTCCTATCTTAGATATAAAAATGCTAGTTTAAATGCTAAGATAGAAGAATTGAATGTTTGCAAACCATCTACATCTACTGTTGAGCATGTTACTATTTGCACTAGAAGTAAAGATGTTAATATTGATGCTATAGATGATTACCTTGCAATGATTAAAAAACAAAATGATCACAGAGCAAAATTAAATGCTAAAATTGCCGAGCATGAATTAGAAAATGAAAAATTTAAATTTGCTCGAAGCATGCTCTATAATGGGAGACGCCCTAGCATTAAGGATGACATTGGCTTCCAACAAGGGAACCAAAGCAACACCAAACTTAATGCCCTCAAGAACATACTGTCTAATTTTGTTAAGGGTAAGGCTCCTATTGTTTAGGATAGAGAAGGTTATATTTTATATCATGAGAACTATCCTGAGCACAAAATTAGGAAAATTCATGCTAAAAAACCTCACAATGTTTCCCATCATGCTTTTATGTATAAAAATGAGGCTTCTAGTTCTAAGCATTCAACTCATATCAAAATGCCTAAAAAGAAAAATGTCTATGCATTAAATGAGCATAATATTACATTTAAAACCTTTGATGCATCTTATGTGCTGACTAACAAATCAGGCAAAGTAGTTGCCAAATATGTTGGGGGCAAACACAAGAGCCCCAAGACTTGTGTTTGGCTACCCAAGGTGCTTGTTTCTAATGTTAAAGGACCCAAAACCATTTGAGTACCTAAGAACAAGGCCTAAATTTGTTTTATAGGTTTATGCATCCGGTGGATCAAGTTGGATAATCGATAGCGGGTGCACAAACCACATGACAGGGGAAAAAGGATGTTCTCCTTATATGAGAAAAATGAAGATCCCCAAAGAACGATTACATTTAAGGATGAAAATCAAGGATTGGTCAAAGGTTTGAGTAAAATTGCTATATCCCCTAACCATTCCATTTCTAATATGTTTCTTGTAGATTCTTTAGATTACAACCTACTTTCAGTTTCTCAATTATGCAAAATGGGTTACAACTATCTATTTCCTAATGTTGGTGTTACTGTCTTTAGAAAAAGTGATGATTCAATAGCTTTTAAGGGAGTGTTAGATGGTCAGCTATATTTAGTTGATTTTAATGATAACAATGCTGAACTAGACACTAGCTTAATTGCTAAGACTACTATGGGCTGGCACTGGCATCGCCGACTTGCCCATGTTGGAATGAAGAATCTTCACAAGCTTCTAAAGGGAGAACACATTTTAGGACTAACCAATGTTCATTTTGAGAAAGACAGGATTTGTAGCGCATGTCAAGCAGGGAAGCAAGTTGGTGTCCATCATCCACACAAGAACATAAGGACAACCGACAGGCCACTTGAACTACTCCACATGGATCTATTCGGCCCGATCGCTTACATAAGCATCGGTGGGAGTAAGTACTGTCTTGTTATTGTGGATGATTATTCTCGCTTCACGTGGGTATTCTTTTTGTAGGAGAAATCTCAAACCCAAGAGACATTGAAGAGATTCTTAAGACGGGCTCAAAATGAGTTTGTATTAAGAATCAAAAAGATTAGAAGCGACAACGGAACGGAGTTCAAGAAATCACAAATAGAAGGATTTCTTGAGGATGAGGGCATCAAGCACGAGTTCTCTTCTCCCTACACACCTCAACAAAATGGTGTAGTGGAGAGGAAGAATAAAACTCTTTTGGACATGACAAGGACCATGCTTGATGAGTACAAGACACCGGATCAGTTTTGGCGAAGGCAATTAACACCGCCTGCTACTCCATCAACCGACTCTACCTTCACCGAATCCTCAAGAAAACATCATATGAACTCCTCACCGGTAAAAAGCCCAATGTTTCTTATTTTAGAGTTTTTGGGAGCAAATTCTTTATTCTTATTAAGAGAGGTAGAAATTCTAAATTTGCTCCTAAAGCAGTAGAAGGCTTTTTACTCGGCTATGACTCAAACACAAGGGCATATAGAGTCTTCAACAAGTCCACTGGTTTAGTTGAAGTTTCTTGTGACATTGTGTTTGATGAGACTAATGGCTCCCAAGTGGAGCAAGTTGATCTTGATGAACTAGATGATGAAGAGGCTCCATGCATCACACTGAGGAACATGTCCATTGGGGTTATGTGTCCAAAAGAATCCGAACAGCCTCCACAAGCATAAGATCAACCATCATCTTCCATACGAGCATCTCCACCTACTCAAGATGAGGAAATAGCTCAAGAGGACAAGGATCAAGATGATGACGATTAGCCACCTCAAGAGGAGGACATTAATCAAGGGGGAGATGAAGATAAGCAAGACAAGGAAGATGATCAAGAGATTCGGGATCAAAGACCGCCACACCCAAGAGTCCACCAAGCAATTCAAAGAGTTCACCCCATCAACTCCATACTTGGTGACATCCATAAGGTGTAACCACTAGATCTCAATTTGCTCATTTTTGTGAACATTACTCTTTAGTGTCTTCTATTGAGCCATATAGGATAGAGGATGCACTAAGAGATCCGGGTTGGGTGGTGGCAATGCAAGAGGAGCTCAACAACTTCATGAAGAATGAGGTATGTCATTTAGTTCCATGTCCTAATCAAAATGTTGGAGGTACCAAGTGGGTATTCCACAATAAGCAAGATGAGCATGGTGTGGTGACTAGGAACAAAGGCCAACTTGTTGCCAAAGGTTATTCACAAGTCGAAGGTTTGGATTTTGATGAAACCTATGCACTCATAGCTAGGCTTGAGTCAATTCGTATATTACTTGCCTATGATACTTATCATGGCTTTAAGCTATATCAAATAGACATGAAGAGTGCTTTCCTCAATGGCCCTATCAAGGAAGAGGTATATGTTGAGCAACCTCCCGGCTTTAAAGATAGCGAGTATCCTAACCATGTTTATAAGCTCTCAAAGGCGCTTTATGGGCTCAAGCAAGCCCTAAGAGCATGGTATGAATGTCTGAGAGACTTTCTTATCACTAAGGGCTTCAAAGTTGGAAACGTTGGTCCTACTCTCTTCACTAAAACAATTGCTAAAGATTGTTTATATGCCAAATTTATGTTGATAATATTATATTTGGGTCTACTAACAAGTCATCTTGTGAAGAGTTTAGTAGGATAATGATACATAAATTTGAGATGTCTATGATGGGGGAGTTAAAATATTTCCTTGGATTCCAAATCAAGCAACTCCAAGAAGGCACCTTAATCAGCCAAACTAAGTACATTCAAGATATTCTCAAGAAGTTTGGAATGAAGAATGCCAAACCCATCAAGACACCCACAGGAACAAATGGGCATCTCGACCTCGACATGAGAGGTAAATCCGTAGATCAAAAGGTATACCAGTCGATGATAGAATCTTTACTCTATTTATGTGCTTCACGACCTGTCGGCATTTCGGACCCGGGGGACCCTCAACCGGACCGACTAGTGAATTTTGTGCCGCGTGCCCTAGTCCAGATGGCTTGATGCAAGATGTAACAAAAGAGAGGGGATGAGGCTTATATTATCTTGCACCGGGGGTGCTTGCAGTAGGGGTTACAAGCTTCGCGAGAGAGTGAACGGGCCCTAGGCCTCCTAGGGGGGTCTAGTGTTGCAGAGTGGAGCTCGATGTTTTGGTGAGTCCGTCTCCGTTGCTCTTGCTGCCAGTGTTGCCCCTTTCTCCCTCCTTTTTGAAGGCCCTTGGCATCCCCTTTTATAGACACAAGGGGATGGTCCAGCTGTACATATGGGGGTGTAGCAATGTGCTAACGTGTCCGGCGGAGAGGTGCTTGAGCCCTGTATGAAGCGTAGCTAGCGGTGCGACATGGATCCTACTGACGTCTCCTTGCTTCCGTAGAGAGCTTGTAGACTATTGACGTCATGGACGCATGCGGGGAACCATCATTACCTGTGACCGGAGTAATCTAGATGTGACTCTGGTCTTGTTCCTTCGTAGCCTGAGGCGGCTAGCTAGAGGTAGGGTAATGATGTATCCCCTGTAGCGTAGTCGGTCCGAGGCCAAGGTCGGGCGAGGCGGTGACTCCTCTCGAGGCCGAGGCTAAGGTCGGGCAAGGCGGAGACCTCTTCCTGAGGTCGAGGCGTCGGTCGAGACCTGGGGTCGGGCGAGGCGGAGACCTTCTCCCGAGGCTGAGGCAGGGGTCGAGACCTAGGGTCGGGCGAGGCGGAGACCTCCTCCCGAGGCCGAGGCTGAGGTCGAGACCTAGGGTCGGGCGAGGCGGAGCTCCCTATTGCGCCCAAGGCTAAACTCCGGAGAGGCCATGACTTACTGTTGTTAGTCTTTCTGAAAGGGAAATGTGCCCTTGGGCCATTTCTAAGTATTTTGGTGATTGAGTGCCAACACAAGTGCTTTTGTGCTAATCTATGCAAAGTGGTGGACAAAGTGAAAATCTTGTCAAAAGGTATGTTTCTAGACTTAGTACATTGTTTTTATGGACTAATGTATTGTGTCTAAGTACTGGAAACAGGAAAGATTGAATTGGAAATGAGATGGCTTTGTTCAGCCAAAGTCTACTCGGTCTGGGTGCACCGGACTGTCCGGTGGTGCACCGGACACTGTCCGGTGCGCCAGGCTGGCTCTAGCGAACTTACTGCTCTCGGGACTTCGACGGCGGTGTACGGCTATAATTCACCGGTCGGTCCGGTGGTGCACCGGACTGTCCGGTGGGCCATTCACAGGCGAACTCGTCGCTCTCGGGAAACCATCAACGGCGTACGACTAAAATTCACCGGTCTGTCCGGTGGTGCACCGAACTGTCCGGTGAGTCAACAGTCAGCCGGGGCAACGGTCGGCCGAGGATTCCGCGCGTGATGCGTGGCCGAGCCAACGGTCACATTGGTGCACCGGACTGTCCGTTGTGCACCGGACAGTGTTCGGTGTGCCAACGGCTCTCAGACTCCAACGGTCGGCTTCGCCAAATAAGGAAAGTAATCTGCACCGGACAGTGAACAGTGGATGTCCGGTGGTGCACCGGACTGTCCGGTGCGCCAGTCGATAGAAGGCAAGATCTGCCTTCCAGGAATGTTTTCAACGGCTCCTAGCTGCCTTGGGGCTATAAAAGGGACGCCTAGGCGCATGGAGAAGGACACCAAGCATACTTACAACATTCCTAAGCACCAAGACATCGATTCCGCGCATTTGTTTCTTTGTGATAGCATATAGAGCTCTAGTGGAGTTGTGAACTCATTGGGTTGTGTTGCGAGCTCTTGTTGCGACTTGTGTGCGTGTTGACACTCTGATTTTTGTGTCTTGTGTGCGTTGCTAATCCCTCCCTTGCTCCGTGCTTCTTTGTGAACTTCAAGTGTAAGCGCGAGAGGCTCCAAGTTGTGGAGATTCCTCGCAAAACGGGATTAAGAAAAGCAAGCAAAACACCGTGGTATTCAAGTGGGTCTTTGGACCGCTTGAGAGGGGTTGATTGCAACCCTCGTCCGTTGGGACGCCACAACGTGGAGTAGGCAAGCGTTGGTCTTGGTCGAACCACGGGATAACCACCGTGCCATCTCCGTGATTGATCTCTTGTGGTTATTGTGTTTTGACTCCTCTCTAGCCACTTGGCGATTATTGTGGTAACACTTAACCAAGTTTCTGTGGCTTAAGTTTCAAGTTTTATAGGATCACCTATTCACCCCCCCTCTAGGTGCTCTCAATTGGTATCAGAGCCGTTCTCTTCGCAAAGGGACTAATCGCCCGAAGAGATGGATCCTAAGGGGAAGGGAATCGTGATCAACGACAAAGAGAAGGAGTCCTTCATCAATGAGCCTAAGGATGATAAGCCTACCGACTCGGGCTCGGGCCATAGACGCAAAGATGGAAGGAAGAAGAAGACGAGACGCATCAAGGAGATTGTCTACTACGACGACAGTGATGAGTCCACTTCCTCTCATAAGGACAACGACGACAATGACTACGACAAACGAAAGACGGTTAACTCAAACTTTTCTTTCGATTATTCGTGTATTCCTCAAAGTTCAAATTCACATTTGCTCTCCATTCCACTTGGCAAACCTCCTCACTTTGATGGAGAGGACTACGGATTTTGGAGCCACAAAATGCGTAGTCACCTATTCTCTCTCCATCCAAGCATATGGGAGATTGTTGAGAATGGAATGAAGTTTGATAGCTCGGATAGTCCTATTTTTATCAATGAACAGATTCATAGAAATGCACAAGCCACTACTGTGTTATTAGCATCCTTGTGCAGGGACGAGTACCATAAAGTGAGCGGCTTGGACAATGCCAAGCAGATCTGGGATACCCTCAAGATTTCTCATGAGGGGAACGACGTCACCTTGCTTACCAAGATGGAGTTGGTGGAGGGAGAGCTTGGACGATTCGCGATGATAAGGGGCGAGGAGCCAACCCAAACATACAACCGGCTCAAGACCCTTATCAACAAAATAAGGAGCTACGGAAGCACGTGATGGACGGACCACGACGTCGTCCGATTGATGCTAAGGTCCTTTACCGTTCTTGATCCTCATTTGGTGAATAATATTCGTGAGAATCCCAGTACACCAAAATGTCGCCCGAAGAAGTCCTTGGAAAATTCGTAAGCGGGCGAATGATGATCAAGGAGGCGAGGTACGAGGACGACGCACTGAATGGTCCAATCAATGAGCCTCAACCCGTTGCTCTCAAGGCAACGAGAAGCAAGGAGGCGTTACCTAGCAAGGTGGCGCAAGTTGAGGCGGCAGGGCTAAATGATGAGGAAATGGCCCTCATCATCAAGCGCTTCAAGACGGCGCTTAAAGGTCGCAAGGGACAGCCAAGCAAGACCAAGACAAAGGGGAAGCGCTCATGCTTCAAATGTGGTAAGCTTGGTCATTTTATTGCTAACTGTCCCGATAATGAAAGTGACCAAGAAAAAGGGAACAAGAGAGAGAAGAAGAAGAATTACAAGAAGGCCAAGGGCGAGGCACATATCAGAAAGGAGTGGGATTCGGATTGCTCCTCCTCCGACTCCGACAATGAAGGACTCGCCGCCACCGCCTTCAACAAGTCATCCCTCTTCCCCACCGAGCATCACACATGCCTCATGGCAAAGGAGAAGAAGGTATATACTCGAGACAGTACTACTTATGATTCTTCTAGTGATGATGAGTCTAGCGATGAGGAAATAGATTACTCTAGCTTGTTCAAGGGATTGGATAGAAATAAAATTGATAAAATCAATGAATTGATTGATGCCTTGAATGAAAATGATAAACTTTTAGAAAAGCAAGAGGATTTGTTGTATGAAGAACATGATAAATTTGTAGAGGCACAAAAATCCTATGCTTTAGAAGTTAAAAGAAATGAAATGCTTTCTTATGAACTATCTACTTGTCATGAAACCATTTCTACTTTAAAAGGTGTTAACAATGATTTAAATGCTAATTTAGAAGTAGCAAATAAACCTAATTCTTGTGTAGAACATGTTATGATTTGCACTAGGTGTAAAGATTTTGATATTGATGCTTGTAGTGAACACCTAGTTTCAATTTCTAAATTAAATGATGAATTGGCTAGTCTTAATGGCCAACTTAAGACTAGCAAAAGTGATTTCGATAAGCTAAAATTTGTAAGGGATGCCTACACGATTGGTAGACACCCCTCAATTAAGGATGGACTTGGCTTCAAGAGGGAAGCCAAGAACTTGACAAGCCATAAGGCTCCCATATCTGCCAAGGAGAAAGGGAAGGCCCCTATGGCTAATAATGTGCAAAAGAACCATGCGTTTATGTACCATGACAGGAGACAATCTAGAAATGCTTATAGGAGTTATAATGCATATGATTCTCATGCCATGTTTGCCTCTAGTTCTTCCTATGCGCATGAAAGAAATGTTGTTCATAATATGCCTAGGAGAAATGTTGTCAATATTCCTAGGAAAGTTAAAGAACCTTCTACAATATATCATGCTTTCAATGCTTCTTTTGCCATTTATAGAAAGAATAAGAAGGTGATTGCTAGGAAGCTAGGGGCCAAATGTAAGGGAGATAAAACTTGCATTTGGGTCCCTAAGACAATTGTAACTAACCTTGTAGGACCCAACAAGAGTTGGGTACCTAAGACCCAAGCCTAAATTTGCCTTGCAGGTTTATGCATCCGGGGGTTCAAGCTGGATTATCGACAGCGGATGCACAAACCACATGACGGGGGAAAAGAGAATGTTCTCTTCCTACATCAAGAACAAGGATCCCCAAGATTCAATAATATTCGGTGATGGGAACCAAGGCAAGGTAAAAGGGTTAGGTAAAATTGCTATTTCATCCGAGCACTCTATTTCTAATGTGTTTTTAGTTGAGTCGCTTGGATATAATTTGCTATCTGTTAGTCAATTATGCAATATGGGATATAACTGCCTATTCACAAATGTAGATGTGTCTGTCTTTAGAAGGTGTGATGGTTCACTAGCTTTTAAGGGTGTACTAGACGGCAAACTTTATTTGGTTGATTTTGCAAAAGAAGAGGCTGGTCTAGATGCATGCTTAATGGCTAAGACTTGCATGGGCTGGTTGTGGCATCGCCGCTTAGCACATGTGGGGATGAAGAACCTCCACAAGCTTCTAAAGGGAGAACACGTGATAGGTCTAACCAATGTACATTTCGAAAAAGATAGACCTTGTGCAGCTTGTCAAGCAGGGAAACAGGTGGGAGGCTCTCATCACACCAAAAATGTGATGACAACATCAAGACCCTTGGAGATGCTTCATATGGACCTCTTCGGACCCGTCGCCTATCTGAGTATAGGAGGAAGTAAGTATGGTCTTGTTATAGTTGATGATTTTTCCCGCTTCACTTGGGTATTCTTTTTGCAGGATAAATCTGAAACCCAAGGGACCCTCAAGCGCTTCCTCAGGAGAGCTCAAAATGAGTTTGAGCTCAAAGTGAAGAAGATAAGGAGCGACAACGGGTCTGAATTCAAGAATCTTCAAGTGGAGGAGTTCCTTGAGGAGGAGGGGATCAAGCACGAGTTCTCCGCTCCCTACACACCTCAGCAAAATGGTGTGGTAGAGAGGAAGAACAGGACGCTCATCGATATGGCGAGGACTATGCTTGGAGAGTTCAAGACCCCCGAGCGTTTTTGGTCGGAAGCCGTGAACACGGCTTGCCACTCCATCAACAGGGTCTATCTTCACCGCCTCCTCAAGAAGACTTCATATGAGCTGCTAACTGGTAACAAACCCAATGTGTCTTATTTTCGTGTATTTGGGAGCAAGTGTTATATTCTTGTGAAGAAAGGTAGAACTTCTAAATTTGCTCCCAAAGCTGTAGAAGGGTTTTTATTAGGTTATGACTCAAATACAAAGGCGTATAGGGTCTTCAACAAATCATCGGGTTTGGTTGAAGTCTCTAGCGACGTTGTATTTGATGAGACTAATGGCTCTCCAAGAGAGCAAGTTGTTGGTCTTGATGATGTAGATGAAGAAGATGTTCCAACGACCGCAATGCTGTAACGCCCTGAATTTTGCAGTTGAATTTTTTTCTTTTCTTCACTCGCCAAATTCGGGCGTTACCTTTTCTTTTTCTTTTTCCCCTCGCTAGACCTTGATCTTTTCCAAAGTTAGCGGGATTCGGTTTGGAATTCCCGTGTAAAGAAAAACCCTAAATTGCTTTATGTTGTTTGATGCACCATGCCGAACTATGCATTCTTTGATTGTTTGAAAGTGCAAATGCATTCATCTAGGAAGATCAGATTTCGAAAATAAGGAGAAAACCTTTTCTTTCTTTTTCTTTTTCTTTCTCTCTCTCCTCCCTTTTCTCTCTCCCGCGCCGTGGGCTGCTCCTGGCCGGCCCAGCCGCCCCCGCGCGCCCCCCTCTTGGGCCTAGCCGGCCCAACCGCCCCCCCACTCCCTTCCCCTTATCCCTCTCCCTCTATTTCTCCCATTCTCTCCCACCCTAGCCGCCGCCCCCTGCCCTAGCTCGGCCGCCCCCTGCCGCCGGCCCAACCGCCGCCGCCCCTCGCCGCTCGCTCGCCCGTCCCCGTCCCCGGTGAGCCCCCTCCCCCCTCCTCCTTCCCTCTTCCCTCTCCCCTCTCCCCTCCTCTCTCTCCTTGGCCGGCCCAGCCGCCCTCGCCGCGGCCCAGCCGCCCTCGGCCACCGCCTGGCCGCGCCCCCAGCGCCCTGGCCGCCCCCAGCCGCCCTCCCGGCCGCGCCCCAGCGCCCTGGCCGCGCCCCAGCCGCCCCCTGGCCGCCCCCAGCCGCGCCCTGGCCGCCCTCGGCCGCCCGCCTGGCCGCGCCCCCAGCGCCCTGGCCGCCCCCAGCCGCCGTCCCGGCCGCGCCCCAGCGCCCTGGCCGCGCCCCAGCCGCCCCCTGGCCGCCCCCAGCCGCGCCCTGCCCGCCCCTGGCCGCCCTCGGCCGCCCGCCGGGCCGCGCCCCCGCCCCTGCGCGCCCCGCCAGCCCAGCCGCCCAGCTCGGCTGCCCCCTGGCCGGTTCGGCCGCCCCGCGCCCGCGCCCTGCCCAGCCGCCCCTGCCCCAGGCCGGTTCAACCGCCCCCTGGCCGGTTCAACCGCCCTCCCCCTTTTATTTATTTATTTATTTTTATTTATTTTATTTTATTTTACTTTCTGTTATCATTGTTATTTAGGCAGGCTAATCATTGTTCATGTTATTGAAATAGGAAACTTAATTTAGAATTTCGTTATGTTAGTCAATTCATGTAATCAATTGTTTATCTCATTCAATGTTGATCAACTAAAAATGACTAGGTTTCCATTAGTGCATATAACAGAATTCTTTTGTTAAGAACCAATTGTAACTAATCATTAGTGCATAAGCTTTAACCCCCCCCTGCGAGACCCTTTCCCGTTTCTTTCTAATCATAATGAATGCGATATCGAATGTCATACTTGATGCATATTCACTTTGTTTGTTCCCTTGTATGGTGTACTGTTTGTTTCCTAATTTGAATGGATGGATGTATGTATGTTTGCAATCGCATAGAGAACGATCCGGTCGAAGAGCCCGAGGAATTCGCAGGAGAAGCCCCTGAGCAGCAGTCGGTTGGTGGAGGCAAGTGTCCTTTGACCTATTGCTGTCCTATTCATTCTTTAATTCACCTCCCGCATTACACATTTATACCTAAGGATTGACTAGCTTTTGTTATCCATGTCCTTGTTTACCTATTTGGGTCGGATTATTACTGCTTAGTCTGATGCTATTGCTCAACTCTAATCAATGAACATGATGTGATTATCTATGATACACTATTTTCCCTTCTTATTTATGATTATATTTGTGACCTTCAAGGGGACTCGAGCGGTTTCTCGAGTGCCTCTCCGTAAGGACCTGTTCAATGGATGACCGCCCAGGAAAACAGTGCAACCATGAGGGTGGAATGGGACGCCCTTAGCTGAATAATTGGAGGAACCGGGGTGTAGATCACTTAGCCGTCGTGCCGTCAATGGGGCTCGGTGTATGCGGCTCGCTCTGCCAAGGTTGATTTGTCCCTTGGGGAGGAGTGCGGTACATTTAGGAAACCTAACGGGTGGCTACAACCTCGGGGAATCTTTGTAAAAGCTTCGTAGTGAATCCCTAGCCATTCACCTTGGGAGTGAATAAGGGTCTTGCAAGCCCGGGCCAGAGAGGGAATCACGGCTTATGGGTAAAGTGCACAACCTCTGCAGAGTGTTATGAAACTGATATATCAGCCGTGCTCGCGGTTATGAGCGGCCAAGGGAGCTCCAGAGATTAGTGATACTTGATCAGAGATACTTTGGTACAGGTGGCAATGAGATTGATGGTTCTGATTATGATTATGGTAATGGTAAGTGGTATTCTTTCCGTTTGGAAAGAATACATTGGGCTAATAACTTGGGTTAATGTTAAAACCTAGCTCTCTACTAGTAAGTAATAACCTGACCAACTAAAAGCAACTGCTTGACTTATCCCCACATAAAGCTAGTCCACTACAGCCAAACGGGATGCTTGCTGAGTATGTTGATGTGTACTCACCCTTGCTCTACACACCAAACCCCCCCCCAGGTTGTCAGCATTGCAACCACTGCTCAGGAGAAGATGAAGCTGTGGAAGGAGACTTCCAGGAGTTCCAGGACTACGACGAGTTCTAGGTGTGGGTTAGCGGCAACCCCCAGTCGGCTGCCTGTGAAGGCCGTGTTATCTACGTTTCTTTTCCGCACTTTGATTTATTGTAAGGACTATATGGACGTCTCAGACGTATGATGTAATCGACTATTATTTCCCCTTTTAATACTATTTGAGCACTGTGTGATGATGTCCATGTTATGTAACTGCTGTGTACGTGAATAACTGATCCTGGCACGTACATGGTTCGCATTCGGTTTGCCTTCTAAAAACCGGGTGTGACATAAGTGGTATCAGAGCCGTGCTGACTGTAGGACCGCTAACCTAGAGTAGAATGGTCGTTCTAAGGATTATAGACCTCTGTCACTGCCTTGACTTTGATATCCCTTCAAAAGTTGGTCATACCGACCAAACCTATGTTCTACTATACATTATACCTTGCTGAAAATTATGTTTTATTCTGATCCTTCATTTATTTATGATTCATTACTTGCTGGTCATATTAATTCTGTTCTCACCCTTTTGCTTGCGATGTCTTTTGTAGATGGCTCGACTTAGACACACTGCACGAAAGTCCGTCATCCCCTTCTTACCCTCCCGCCTTGCTGAGCGTCCGCTTCGCCGTCCCGTGGCCGGACAGTCCAGCCACTTGGAGAGACTGCACCACCGCCTGCATGAGGAGCAGGAACGTCGATGACAGGAGCAGCGGGGCTCTTCTTTCTCGCTCCAGCAGGAGATAGAGTCTGTGAGGAGCTGCTCTCCTGTGCTTCCCCTGGAGGCGCCCCCTGCACCACCACTGGGCGCCCCAGCTTCTGGAATAGCTGCTGGAGGAGACCCAGACGACGGAGATGGCGACGACAGCTTGAGCCACGACACCGACCTCCCTGCTGACCATGAGCCGGAAGGATGGGTTGCTCGACCCATCACTCGCGACGCTGCTCGCGGGTGTCACTTCCACGACGCGCTCGACACCCTGCTACGTCGGACACTTGACCGGCGTACTTGGTCCATCGAGTATCGCTGTGTGGTCTACCAGCATAGTCGCGGGGTCTACCCGGACCGCTGGGAGGCGACCTGCTTGGTGCGCCGTCCGGAAAACAGTCTCCAGGGCGCGGAGGCTTGCTCAGAGCACTATTCTATCTCTGAGCGGGACTCAGCTGAGGCAGCCATGCAGGATGCTGCACGGCGTGCGCTTTCGCACTACTGCTCGGTTCTCGGTGGGGTAGCTGACGGTCTCGACCTGAAGTATTACCCCCGCCGTCCATCTGGCAGCACAGGAGGCGTGATTGTTTCACCTGCTGGTGAGGACAATCCTAGGTTGAGCAGCACAGTCAACCTAGCCGCCGTGCTAAACACGGAGCTGGACCATGCATTAGACGAGCTGAGTAGGGCTCATGCTGAGATCGCCCTGCTGCGGGCTGAGTGCGCGGAACGTCGTCACTTGGATGATGGTTCCCCCGCTCCCGTTGGGACTCAGCACCCGTACCGCGCACCTCGGCGTGGACACCAGTCTTATGGCAATCCCGACTGCAAGACCAAGATAAATCTAGAACCATAGCTCGTTAGAGTTGGATCTTGTAATTAATACAAAATATACATACATAGAAGCTTCAGTCTTAGCGTTAGTCCCGCTTTTAGTTAGTCTTAGTTAGACAGGGTAGTTTGCTATATCCTGTGCATTTATGTTTGTCATGATGAACTATGTTTGGTTTGGATCTTTGTAATGATTGTCACCAGAGTGTGGGTATCCCCTGCATTTTGGCTTACCTATTATGTTAATGGAGTTAGTTATATAGTTGGGAAACCCTTTATTCTACTTTCCTCTTTATCTGAGAAGCTATGTGGTCTGTGTTGGAGATCAGTGAAGATGCTCATCTGTTCAGTGCTGTTGGAGAATTCTACACTCTTTTCTTATGCTGCAAGATTTGCCAGATCAGTTCTGATGCGTGGTTGTGTTCTGCAGATGTCAGAGAACAGGCGCAGAGGAGGAAGGCGTGCTCAGCAGGAGCGAGCCGCTCCGCAGGATGAGGCGCCCCAGCAACAGCAGCTGCCGCCCCCGCCCCCGATGTCGATCGAGCAGATGTTTCTGATGCAGACTCAGGCAGTTCAGGCCATCGGTCAGACTCTGGCCGCCATTCAGCAGCAGCAACAGCAACAGCAGCAGGCTCCACCCCAGCCTCAGATGCCTCAGATGCCCAGGGACAAGCGTGCTGAATTCATGAGAGGTCATCCCCCAATGTTCGCTCACTCTTCTGACCCCATGGATGCTGAAGATTGGCTGCGCACTGTGGAGCGGGAGTTGCATACCGCTCAGTGTGATGACAGGGAGAAAGTCTTGTATGGTCCCCGTCTGTTGAGAGGAGCAGCCCAATCATGGTGGGAGTCTTACCTCGCCACCCATGCCAACCCCGATGCCATCACCTGGGAAGAGTTCAGAGGTAGCTTTCGTCAGTACCATGTGCCTGCAGGTCTGATGACAGTGAAGAAGGAGGAGTTCCTGGCCCTTAAGCAAGGGCCGATGTCCGTTAGTGAGTATCGAGACAGGTTTCTGCAGTTGTCTCGCTACGCTCCTGAAGATGTCAACACCGACGCCAAGCGACAATACCGTTTCTTGAGAGGCTTGGTTGACCCTCTGCAGTACCAACTGATGAATCATACCTTCCCGACATTCCAGCACCTGATTGACAGAGCAATCATGACAGAAAGGAAGCGTAAGGAGATGGAGGATCGTAAGCGCAAGATCAGTGGACCCCAGCCTGGAAGCAACAGCCGCCCTCGTTTCTCAGGCAATCAACCTCAGCAGTTCAGGCAGAACCAGCGTCCACCTCAGCAGCATCAGCAGTTCCAAAGGCAGTATCCTCAGCATCAATACCAGAATCGTCAGAGCAATCAGCCAGGAGGAGGTCAGTTTCAGAGGCAGAATCAGCAGGCACCTTGTCTTCCTGCCCCCGCAACTCAGCAGAGCAGTCAGGCAGCACCAGCTCAGGTTGGAAACAGAGCATGTTTCCACTGCGGAGAGCAAGGCCACTGGGTGATGCAATGTCCGAAGAAGGCAGCCCAGCAGCAGTCAGGCCCCAATGCCCCAGTAAAGCAGAATGTGTCTCAGCCTGGAGCAGGCAACCGCTCTCAACCGCGCTATAATCATGGGAGACTGAACCACTTGGAGGCTGAAGCAGTTCAGGAGACCCCCGACATGATAGTAGGTATGTTCCCAGTCGACTCCCATATTGCAGAAGTGTTATTTGATACTGGAGCAATGCATTCTTTCATTACTGCATCATGGGTAGAAGCACATAATCTTCCAATTACTACCATGTCAACCCCCATTCAAATTGACTCAGCTGGTGGTAGAATTCGAGCCGATAGCATTTGTTTGAATGTAAGTGTGAAAATAAGGGGGATAGCGTTTCCCGCTAACCTTATAGTAATGGGTACTCAGGGAATAGATGTCATCCTAGGGATGAATTGGCTAGATAAGTATCAGGCAGTTATCAGTTGTGATAAAAGGACAATCAAGTCGGTGTCCCCACTAGGAGAGGAAGTGGTGACCGAGTTAGTCCCGCCTGAGCCGAAGAGAGGAAGTTGTTATCAGATGGCTGTCGATAGCAGTGAAGCAGACCCAATTGAGAGTATCAAGGTTGTGTCTGAATTCCCAGATGTGTTTCCAAAGGATTTACCGGGTATGCCACCAGAGCAGAAAGTTGAATTCGCTATAGAGCTTCTTCCTGGAACCGCCCCCATCTTTAAGAGAGCTTACAGAATATCTGGACCAGAGTTGGTTGAGCTTAAGAAGCATATTGATGAGCTGTCAGAGAAAGGTTACATCCGGCCAAGCACCTCGCCTTGGGCCGCCCCTGTCCTGTTTGTGGAGAAGAAAGATGGCACCAAGAGGATGTGTATCGATTATCGAGCTTTGAATGAAGTCACGATCAAGAACAAGTATCCCTTGCCCAGAATAGAAGATCTGTTCGACCAGTTGAGAGGAGCCAGTGTGTTCTCCAAGATAGATCTGAGGTCAGGTTATCATCAGCTCAGGATCCGACCTTCGGACATTCCGAAGACGGCATTCATTACCAAGTATGGTTTGTATGAGTTCACAGTGATGTCTTTTGGTTTGACCAATGCACCAGCCTTCTTTATGAATCTGATGAACAGTGTATTCATGGATTATCTCGATAAGTTTGTGGTGGTATTCATTGATGACATTCTGATTTATTCTCAAAGTGAAGAAGAGCATGCAGATCATTTGAGGATGGTATTGCAGAGATTGCGAGAGCACCAGTTGTATGCAAAGTTGACCAAGTGTGAGTTCTGGATCAGTGAAGTCCTGTTCTTGGGTCACATAATCAACAAGGAAGGATTGGCTGTGGATCCAAAGAAAGTGGCAGACATTTTGAACTGGAAAGCGCCAACGGATGCTCGAGGAATCAAGAGCTTCATTGGAATGGCCGGATATTATCGGCGATTCATTGAAGGGTTTTCGAAGATTGTGAAACCAATGACAGCGTTGCTAGGCAACAAGGTTGAGTTCAAGTGGACCCAGAAATGCCAAGAGGCCTTCGAAGCGCTGAAAGAGAAGTTGAGAACAGCGCCTGTCCTAGTCTTGCCTGATGTGCACAAGCCCTTCTCTGTGTATTGTGATGCTTGTTACACAGGTTTGGGATGCGTGTTGATGCAGGAGGGAAGAGTTGTGGCTTACTCGTCCCGACAGCTGAAGGTTCATGAGAAGAATTACCCAATCCATGATCTAGAGTTGGCAGCAGTGGTTCACGCACTGAAGACATGGAGGCACTATCTGTATGGACAGAAATGCGAAGTTTACACAGATCACAAGAGTCTTAAGTACATATTCACTCAGTCAGAATTGAACATGAGGCAACGAAGATGGTTAGAGTTGATCAAAGACTATGAGTTGGAGATCCATTACCATCCAGGCAAAGCGAACGTAGTGGCAGATGCTTTGAGCAGAAAGAGTCAAGTCAATCTGATGGTCGCTCGTCCGATGCCTTATGAGTTGGCCAAGGAGTTCGACAGGTTGAGTCTCGGATTTCTGAACAATTCGCGAGGAGTCACAGTTGAATTGGAACCTACCTTGGAGCGCGAAATCAAAGAAGCGCAGAAGAATGATGAGAAGATCAGTGAGATTCGGCGACTGATTTCGGAAGGCAAAGGCAAAGATTTTCGAGAAGATGCTGAAGGTGTGGTATGGTTCAAAGACCGCTTGTGTGTTCCCAATGTCCAGTCCATTCGGGAGTTGATTCTCAAGGAAGCTCATGAGACAGCTTATTCGATTCACCCTGGCAGTGAGAAGATGTATCAGGATCTGAAGAAGAAATTCTGGTGGTACGGAATGAAAAGGGAAATCGCAGAGCACGTGGCTATGTGCGATAGTTGCCGAAGAATTAAGGCAGAGCACCAGAGACCAGCTGGATTGTTGCAACCGTTGCAGATCCCTCAGTGGAAATGGGATGAAATCGGTATGGATTTCATAGTCGGATTGCCTCGCACTCGAGCCGGCTACGATTCTATTTGGGTAGTAGTGGACCGTTTGACCAAGTCGGCCCACTTCATACCTGTCAAGACTAGCTACAACAGTGCAGTACTGGCAGAGTTGTACATGTCTCAGATCGTTTGTCTTCATGGTGTGCCAAAGAAGATAGTGTCAGACAGAGGAACGCAGTTCACCTCTCATTTCTGGCAGCAGTTGCATGAAGCCTTGGGCACACATCTGAATTTCAGTTCAGCTTATCACCCGCAGACAGATGGCCAGACCGAAAGGACCAATCAAATTCTCGAAGACATGTTGAGAGCCTGTGCGTTGCAAGATCAGTCCGGATGGGATAAGCGATTTCCCTATGCAGAGTTTTCCTATAACAACAGTTACTAGGCCAGTTTGAAGATGTCACCATTTCAAGCGCTCTATGGAAGGAGTTGTAGAACGCCATTGCAATGGGATCAGCCTGGAGAGAAGCAAGTGTTTGGGCCAGACATTCTGCTTGAAGCCGAAGAGAACATCAAGATGGTCCGAGAGAATCTGAAGATAGCGCAATCGAGGCAGCGAAGCTATGCAGACGCAAGAAGAAGAGAGCTGAGTTTTGAAGTCGGAGACTTTGTCTATCTGAAAGTGTCACCGATCAGAGGAGTCAGAAGGTTCGGAGTGAAGGGCAAGCTAGCACCCCGCTACATTGGTCCGTATCCAATTCTCTCAAAGCGTGGAGAAGTGGCTTATCAGCTCAGCCTGCCAGAGAATTTGTCTGCTGTGCATGATGTCTTTCATGTGTCTCAGTTGAAGAAGTGTTTGCGTGTGCCAGAAGAGCAGTTGCCAGTGGAAGGTCTAGAAGTCCAGGAAGACTTGACCTATGTTGAGAAGCCAGCTCAGATCCTTGAGATTGCAGATAGAGTCACCCGAAGGAAGACCATCAGAATGTGCAAAGTCAGATGGAATCATCACTCTGAGGAAGAAGCAACCTGGGAGCGTGAAGATGATCTAATGGCTAAGTACCCAGAGCTCTTTGCTAGCCAACCCTGAATCTCGAGGGCGAGATTCTTTTAAGGGGGATAGGTTTGTAACGCCCCGAATTTTGCAGTTGAATTTTTTTCTTTTCTTCACTCGCCAAATTCGGGCGTTACCTTTTCTTTTTCTTTTTCCCCTTGCTAGACCTTGATCTTTTCCAAAGTTAGCGGGATTCGGTTTGGAATTCCCGTGTAAAGAAAAACCCTAAATTGCTTTATGTTGTTTGATGCACCATGCCGAACTACGCATTCTTTAATTGTTTGAAAGTGCAAATGCATTCATCTAGGAAGATCGGATTTCGAAAATAAGGAGAAAACCTTTTCTTTCTTTTTCTTTTTCTTTCTCTCTCTCCTCCCTTTTCTCTCTCCCGCGCCGTGGGCTGCTCCTGGCCGGCCCAGCCGCCCCCGCGCGCCCCCCTCTTGGGCCTAGCCGGCCCAACCGCCCCCCCACTCCCTTCCCCTTATCCCTCTCCCTCTCCCTCTCTTTCTCCCATTCTCTCCCACCCTAGCCGCCGCCCCCTGCCCTAGCTCGGCTGCCCCCTGCTGCCGGCCCAACCGCCGCCGCCCCTCGCCGCTCGCTCGCCCGTCCCCGTCCCTGGTGAGCCCCCTCCCCCCTCCTCCTTCCCTCTTCCCTCTCCCCTCTCCCCTCCTCTCTCTCCTTGGCCGGCCCAGCCGCCCTCGCCGCGGCCCAGCCGCCCTCGGCCACCGCCTGGTCGCGCCCCCAGCGCCCTGGCCGCCCCCAGCCGCCCTCGGCCACCGCCTGGCCGCGCCCCCAGCGCCCTGGCCGCCCCCAGCCGCCCTCCCGGCCGCGCCCCAGTGCCCTGGCCGCGCCCCAGCCGCCCCCTGGCCGCCCCCAGCCGCGCCCTGCCCGCCCCTGGCCGCCCTCGGTCGCCCGCCTGGCCGCGCCCCCAGCGCCCTGGCCGCCCCCAGCCGCCCTCCCGGCCGCGCCCCAGCGCCCTGGCCGCGCCCCAGCCGCCCCCTGGCCGCCCCCAGCCGCGCCCTGCCCGCCCCTGGCCGCCCTCGGCCGCCCGCCTGGCCGCGCCCCCGCCCCTGCGCGCCCCGCCAGCCCAGCCGCCCAGCTCGGCTGCCCCCTGGCCGGTTCGGCCGCCCCCTGCGCGCCCAGCTCGGCCGCCCCGCGCCCGCGCCCTGCCTAGCCGCCCCTGCCCCAGGCCGGTTCAACCGCCCTCCCCCCTTTTTTATTTATTTATTTATTTTTATTTATTTTATTTTATTTTACTTTCTGTTATCATTGTTATTTAGGCAGGCTAATCATTATTCATGTTATTGAAATAGGAAACTTAATTTAGAATTTCGTTACGTTAGTCAATTCATGTAATCAATTGTTTATCTCGTTCAATGTTGATCAACTAAAAATGACTAGGTTTCCATTAGTGCATATAACAGAATTCTTTTGTTAAGAACCAATTGTAACTAATCATTAGTGCATAAGCTTTAACCCCCCCCTGCGAGACCCTTTCCCGTTTCTTTCTAATCATAATGAATGCGATATCGAATGTCATACTTGATGCATATTCACTTTGTTTGTTCCCTTGTATGGTGTACTGTTTGTTTCCTAATTTGAATGGATGGATGTATGTATGTTTGCAATCGCATAGAGAACGATCCGGTCGAAGAGCCCGAGGAATTCGCAGGAGAAGCCCCTGAGCAGCAGTCGGTTGGTGGAGGCAAGTGTCCTTTGACCTATTGCTGTCCTATTCATTCTTTAATTCACCTCCCGCATTACACATTTATACCTAAGGATTGACTAGCTTTTGTTATCCATGTCCTTGTTTACCTATTTGGGTCGGATTATTACTGCTTAGTCTGATGCTATTGCTCAACTCTAATCAATGAACATGATGTGATTATCTATGATACGCTGTTTTCCCTTCTTATTTATGATTATATTTGTGACCTTCAAGGGGACTCGAGCGGTTTCTCGAGTGCCTCTCCGTAAGGACCTATTCAATGGATGACCGCCCGGGAAAACAGTGCAACCATGAGGGTGGAATGGGACGCCCTTAGCTGAATAATTGGAGGAACCGGGGTGTAGATCACTTAGCCGTCGTGCCGTCAATGGGGCTCGGTGTATGCGGCTCGCTCTGCCAAGGTTGATTTGTCCCTTGGGGAGGAGTGTGGTACATTTAGGAAACCTAACGGGTGGCTACAGCCTCGGGGAATCTTTGTAAAAGCTTCGTAGTGAATCCCTAGCCATTCACCTTGGGAGTGAATAAGGGTCTTGCAAGCCCGGGCTAGAGAGGGAATCACGGCTTATGGGTAAAGTGCACAACCTCTGCAGAGTGTTATGAAACTGATATATCAGCCGTGCTCGCGGTTATGAGCGGCCAAGGGAGCTCCAGAGATTAGTGATACTTGATCAGAGATACTTTGGTACAGGTGGCAATGAGATTGATGGTTCTGATTATGATTATGGTAATGGTAAGTGGTATTCTTTCCGTTTGGAAAGAATACATTGGGCTAATAACTTGGGTTAATGTTAAAACCTGGCTCTCTACTAGTAAGTAATAACCTGACCAACTAAAAGCAACTGCTTGACTTATCCCCACATAAAGCTAGTCCACTACAGCCAAACGGGATGCTTGCTGAGTATGTTGATGTGTACTCACCCTTGCTCTACACACCAAACCCCCCCAGGTTGTCAGCATTGCAACCACTGCTCAGGAGAAGATGAAGCTGTGGAAGGAGACTTCCAGGAGTTCCAGGACTACGACGAGTTCTAGGAGTGGGTTAGCGGCAACCCCCAGTCGGCTGCCTGTGAAGGCCGTGTTATCTACGTTTCTTTTCCGCACTTTGATTTATTGTAAGGACTATATGGACGTCTCAGACGTATGATGTAATCGACTATTATTTCCCCTTTTAATACTATTTGAGCACTGTGTGATGATGTCCATGTTATGTAACTGCTGTGTACGTGAATAACTGATCCTGGCACGTACATGGTTCGCATTCGGTTTGCCTTCTAAAAACCGAGTGTGACAAATGCGCACCATGGCGATTGGCGATGTGCGACCTCAGGAACAATTGGAGCAAGATCAACTGTCTTCCTCAACAAAGGTGCATCCCCCAACCCACGATGACGAACAGGTACCTCAAGTTGAGGCGCATGATCAAGGGGGAGCACATGATGTTCAAGTTGAAGAGGAAGAGGCACCTCAGGCACCTCCAACCCAAGTTCGAGCGACAATTCAAAGGGATCATCCCGTCGACCAAATATTGGGTGATATTAGCAAGGGAGTAACTACTCGTTCAAGATTAGTTAATTTTTGTGAGCATTACTCTTTTGTCTCTTCTATTGAGCCTTTCAGGGTAGAAGAGGCCTTGCTAGATCCGGACTGGGTGTTGGCCATGCAGGAGGAACTCAACAATTTGAAGCGTAATGAAGTTTGGACATTGGTGCCTCGTCCCAAGCAAAATGTTGTGGGAACCAAATGGGTATTTCACAACAAACAGGACGAGGACGGGGTGGTGACGAGGAACAAGGCTCGACTTGTGGCAAAAGGTTATGCCCAAGTCGCAGGTTTGGACTTTGAGGAGACGTTCGCTCCTGTGGCTAGGCTAGAATCGATTCGTATTTTGCTAGCATATGCCGCTCACCATTCTTTCAGGTTGTACCAAATGGATGTGAAGAGCGCTTTCCTCAACGGGCCAATCAAAGAGGAGGTGTACGTGGAGCAACCCCCTAGCTTCAAGGATGAACGGTACCCCGACCACGTGTGTAAGCTCTCTAAGGCGCTCTATGGACTTAAGCAAGCCCCAAGAGCATGGTATGAATGCCTTAGAGACTTTTTAATTGCTAATGCTTTCAAGGTTGGGAAAGCCGATCCAACTCTTTTTACTAAGACTTGCGATGGTGATCTTTTTGTGTGCCAAATTTATGTCGATGACATAATATTTGGTTCAACTAACCAAAAGTCTTGTGAAGAGTTTAGCAGGGTGATGACGCAGAAATTCGAGATGTCGATGATGGGCAAGTTGAACTACTTCCTTGGGTTCCAAGTGAAGCAACTCAAGGACGGCACTTTCATCTCCCAAACAAAGTACACACAAGACTTGCTAAAGCGGTTTGGGATGAAGGATGCCAAGCCCGCAAAGACTCCGATGGGAACCGACGGACACACCAACCTCAACAAAGGAGGTAAGTCCGTTGATCAAAAGGCATACCGGTCTATGATAGGGTCTTTACTTTATTTGTGTGCTAGTAGACCGGATATTATGCTTAGCGTATGCATGTGTGCTAGATTTCAATCCGATCCTAAGGAGTGTCACTTAGTGGCTGTGAAGCGAATTCTAAGATATTTAGTCGCTACGCCTTGCTTCGGGATCTGGTATCCAAAGGGGTCTAACTTTGACTTGATTGGATATTCAGATTCTGACTATGCTGGATGTAAGGTCGATAGGAAGAGTACATCGGGGACGTGCCAATTCTTAGGAAGGTCCCTGGTGTCGTGGAACTCTAAGAAACAAACTTCCGTTGCCCTATCTACTGCTGAGGCCGAGTACGTTGCCGCAGGACAGTGTTGTGCGCAACTACTTTGGATGAGGCAAATTCTCCGAGACTTTGGCTACAATCTGAGCAAAGTCCCACTCCTATGTGACAATGAGAGTGCTATCCGAATAGCGGAAAATCCTGTTGAGCACAGCCGCACAAAGCACATTGACATCCGGCATCACTTTTTGAGAGACCACCAGCAAAAGGGAGATATCGAAGTGTTTCATGTTAGCACCGAGAACCAGCTAGCCGATATCTTCACTAAGCCTTTAGATGAAAAGACCTTTTGCAGGCTGCGTAGTGAGCTAAATGTCCTAGATTCGTGGAACTTGGATTGATTTATAGCATACATGTGTTTATGCCTTTGATCATGTTCCTTATGCATTTTGTTGCTTACTATGGTGCTCAAGTTGTACAATCACTCTCCGGACCTTACAAGTCCTTCTGCAAGTGATGCACATATTTAGGGGGAGTTGTGCTACAACTTGACCCTTTGAGACTAACCGTTTGCTTGAGCTTGCTTGATTTAGTCTCAAAGGAGGTTTGAAAGGGAAAAGGTGGACTTGGACCATGAAAGACTTACACTGCACTCCGTTGAGAGGGTAACTTATTCCAAGTTCATCTCATGTACTCTTATTGCCTTTATATTCTCATTGAAGATTTTGGTGAGGCAATGGGGTTCCAGGGCCAAGATTGATCCCGTTTTGGTGCTTGATGCCAAAGGGGGAGAAAATAAAGGCCAAAGCAATAAATGGATCAGCTACCACTTGAGAAATTTTGAAAATAGTAGATTAGAGCTTTTGGTTTGTCAAAACTCTTTTATTGTCTCTTTTGTCAAAAGTTGGCCTCTTGTGGGGAGAAGTGTTGATTATGGGAAAAAGGGGGAGTTTTTGAAATCCTTGATCAATTTCTTTTGGAATACCTCTCATTTGAGTTTGATTTGCAAAAACAAACCAAGTGGTGGCAAAGAGTGATCCATATATGTCAAATTTGATTCAAAACAACTGTGAGTTTTCATTTGCATTGATATTGCACTTGTTCTAGTTGCTTTATGTTGTGTTGGCATAAATCACCAAAAAGGGGGAGATTGAAAGGGAAATGTGCCCTTGGGCCATTTCTAAGTATTTTGGTGATTGAGTGCCAACACAAGTGCTTTTGTGCTAATCTATGCAAAGTGGTGGACAAAGTGAAAATCTTGTCAAAAGGTATGTTTCTAGACTTAGTACATTGTTTTTATGGACTAATGTATTGTGTCTAAGTACTGGAAACAGGAAAGATTGAATTGGAAATGAGATGGCTTTGTTCAGCCAAAGTCTGCTCGGTCTGGGTGCACCGGACTGTCCGGTGGTGCACCGGACTGTGTCCGGTGCGCCAGGCTGGCTCTGGCGAACTTACTGCTCTCAGGACTTCGACGGCGGTGTACGACTATAATTCACCGGTCGGTCCGGTGGTGCATCGGACTGTCCGGTGGGCCATTCACCGGCGAACTCGTCGCTCTCGGGAAACCATCAACGGCGTACGACTAAAATTCACCGGTCTGTCCGGTGGTGCACCGAACTGTCCGATGAGTCAACAGTCAGCCGGGGCAACGGTGTGCACCGGACTAAAATTCACCGGACTGTCCGATGTGCACCGGACAGTGTTCGGTGTGCCAACAGCTCTCAGACTCCAACGGTCGGCTTCGCCAAATAAGGAAAGTAATCTGCACCGGACAGTGAACAGTGGATGTCCGGTGGTGCACCAGACTGTCCGGTGCGCCAGTCGACAGAAGGCAAGATCTGCCTTCCAGGAATGTTTTCAACGGCTCCTAGCTGCCTTGGGGCTACAAAAGGGATGCCTAGGCGCATGGAGAAGGACACCAAGCATACTTACAACATTCCTAAGCACCAAGACATCGATTCCGCGCATTTGTTTCTTTGTGATAGCATATAGAGCTCTAGTGGAGTTGTGAACTCATTGGGTTGTGTTGCGAGCTCTTGTTGCGACTTGTGTGCGTGTTGACACTCTGATTTTTGTGTCTTGTGTGCGTTGCTAATCCCTCCCTTGCTCCGTGCTTCTTTGTGAACTTCAAGTGTAAGGGCGAGAGGCTCCAAGTTGTGGAGATTCCTCGCAAAACGGGATTAAGAAAAGCAAGCAAAACACCGTGGTATTCAAGTGGGTCTTTGGACCGCTTGAGAGGGGTTGATTGCAACCCTCGTCCGTTGGGATGCCACAACGTGGAGTAGGCAAGCGTTGGTCTTGGCCGAACCACGGGATAACCACCGTGCCATCTCCGTGATTGATCTCTTGTGGTTATTGTGTTTTGACTCCTCTCTAGCCACTTGGCGATTATTGTGCTAACACTTAACCAAGTTTCTATGGCTTAAGTTTCAAGTTTTACAGGATCACCTATTCACCCCCCCTCTAGGTGCTCTCACTTTCCCTGGTGGTTGGCACAGTAGCCGGAGCGGGGCAAACAGTGCTGTTTTCCTGTCAGAACAGTCAGTGAAAGGGCAAAGTGACTGCAGTCACTTCGACCTTGCCGACTGAGGCACGCGTGTCAGGATAAGGTGTCAGGCGATCCCCGCATTAAATGTGCATGCGATACGGTCGGTTGGTAAGGCGATTTGGTCGAGGTTGCTGCACGACAAAGTTTGCCCGAGCTGGGCTTTGGGCGAGCCGAGGGTGCGCCCACTGCCTGAGGAGGCCCTCGGGCGAGGCGTGAATCCGTCTGGGTCTACTGTTCTTGCCCGAGGCTGGGCTCGGATGAGATTGTGTCCCTCGGTAGACGAGGCCTTGACTTGAACCATGCTTATCATTCTTCGAGGTTTGTTCTGAAGATGTTTTCCAGCCATGTTAAGGAGTGTTTGGGGGTACCCCTAATTATGGTACCCGACAGTAGCCCCCGAGCCTCAAAGGGAGTGTAGGCACTGGCTTGGAGGTTCTGCCGAATTTTTTGCAAGGGGACCAACCTTTCTCGGTTATATTTTGTTCTGATGGGTGCGCGTGAGCGCACCCGTCGGGTGTCGCCCCCGAGGCCTCGGAGGAGTGATTTGACTCCTCTGAGGTCTTAATTCTTTTTGTGATGCCTCGGTCGGCCTTGTTGTTTCCTCATGCGGCCTGGCCGCAGCCCGGGTGCATGGTCAGGCTCCAAGTTTTTAAGCTGTTTTGTCGACGTGGTCGACAATTTGGCCGTAACCTGGTGCGAGAGTAGCCCCCGAGCCTCTGCACGGAGCGAGAGGACGATCAAGGACCGTCTCGACTTTTATTGTACGCCCCTTCGTTGCCTTTCCTCAAGGAGGAAGGGGGGGAAGCGCCATGTTACCCTCGGAGGGCATCGAACACGGTGTTTCCAGTGAGTTGCTATCTGGTGATCCGAGTGGACGCCCGAGCCCCGTTCGATAAGGGTCGGCTAGTGGCCTAGAGGCACGCTCCAAAATTACCTGCAGGTGATTTACTTGACGCAGACCCATTTGATAGGGTCCGAGGGCTTGGTGCCTCCGTCTGGTGGGATTCCATTACAAATCATTCCCGCTGGTCTCAGAAATGTCCTAGGGTACCTCGGGAGCGCAGCTCGAGCCTCGGCCATGTAACGGACGTACCCAGGGTCATCCCTGACTCTGCGTGCTCTAGGGCGGCTGTCGAACCCTTCCGAGGGGCCAGCCTTCGAACCCCTGATCAGTAAAGGGCTCGGAGCCCGAGTGCTCTGGGCGGTTGCCGAACCCCGTAGGGCGCAACCTTCGAACCCCTGATCAGTAGGAGGGCTCGGGGCTCGTTTCCTTCACTGAGAAGGATCCTTTTCCGGAATATCCTCTTTCCTGATCCCTGTGGCAAGAGAGAGAGAGAGGAAAAGGAAAAGGATATGAATTTAAATAATGCGGCACACCTTTTTTGACGCGATCATCATGACGAAGGTGAAACGGCGCTCGCTTCGCCTGCCAGAGGTGTCGCTTGCCCTGCCAAGGAGTTAATGCGACGGGACGGGCGATTCGCGAGGCGTCTGTTGCGCGTGCGCGGGTCGTTCGAGGAACGGAACACGGGTGCGTCGTCTTTATGCCATGGGAGAGGGCTCCCCTGCCGCTTTAGGAGAGGATGCGAGCCTGTAGGTGATTGGACCGCCGCTTTCGCACGTCTGTTGCTGCAATTACTGCCGGTCTGCCTTTGGTCATATCAACTATCGCGCCTATCCCCGTGGCTGATTGACCTGTGATCGTCGCACTTAATTGGCACTGTTGGGTCACGCGCGGGGCTGCCTCGAGTCGCTGCACTGGTTCTGCAGTCCTGAGAGGACGCGACATTGGCGCGAATGGCGGTGCGATTTCTTTGCACGCGGTAACCGGCGCGTCGGTTACATGACATGTGGGCCCAGGCCTCCATGCTGGACCACCAGTTGCGATGAAGCTGAAAGGGTGTACAACCGTGGTGCGGTTGCATGCTTCTGACGTGGCGGCCTACCCTTTCGTCCACTGGATTCGGCGAGAATGAGGGAGCGCTTACCCGCGGGGCGGTTGCATGCTTCGTGTGCAGCGGTTCGCCATCTTCGCGTTGCGGGTCAGTTTGTATGACATGTGGGACCTAGCCCCCGTGTCACAGGGCGAGAATCCCGGAGCACGTCGGGGGAGACTTTGCCCGCGATGTTTCAGGGCGTAAGTGGGGAGATCTCCCTATAAAAAGGGACCGATCTCCCGGGCACTAACCATGCTTTGCTCCTCTCATCCTCATCGCGCCCCTCCGTCGTCCGGGCCTCCAGATGAGGTGTGCCAGTGTTTTCTGGCGACCTCACCGCCGGAGAGCTCACGCCCGTGGCAATGCCGGTGGTATTGCCTTCTTCTTGCTGCTTTTGGAGGAGCTCGACCTCATGGGGGTTGGCGCTCATTAGTCATCACTCGGCTTCAATGATTTTCATCATGCAGCCCAGCTACATTCCCCCACCAATGGCCATCCAGAAGGATGACCACCAGCCTCGTGGTGGGGAAGGGGGAGCCGGGCTGTGGCCTCCCTGCCGCCCTCAGCTTCAAGGATGTTCATCATCCGTACTGGGGGCGAGGGCGAGCCGAGTTGGGGCCCTGCCTTCCGCATGGGCTGGCGACCCGCTTCTTCCTCCAGCATTCGGGGGAGAAGGGCGTTCACCGGCCTTGCGGAGGAGGCGAACTGCCGCGTGCTGCCTAGTAAGGGTGTGGCAGTCCGTCCACCGCATGGGTGACGGTCGCGCCGTGCGCAGGTCGGCCGTGTCCATGGCTCATCCCGTGCCGCCGGCCACACCGGGGGGTCATACAAGACGTCGTACGCCGCGGGGGCGGCGTCTGCGTCCTTGGATGGCCCTATCCTCACTCCGTAGCGACGACGGGAGCGAGGACCTCCTTGTGCGCGCTGGGGCGGCCGCCGTTCGCCGGTGCTGAGGTGGTGGTCGCCATAGGTGAGGCTTCCCCCTGCAGAAGCGGTTGCCTCTGCCGACGAGACCGTCAGTGCTACCTGCGGGCGGACCTCCAGCTCTTTGGCTTTAATGGCTCATTCTTGCCCCCTGTGTGGAGACGAGGGCGAGGGCCTTTTCACAATAGCGTTTGCCCTGAGGTAATCGCTGCTGCTGTCTAGCCGCCCGAGGCAGAGGTCGTTGTCGCTGCTGGTGCAGTGGTCGCCGGCGAGACGCTTGGAGCTCATTATCTTGTAGCTCCTCCGGTGTGGAGGTAGTTCATTCCTGCGGGAATGGAGCTGGAGTCCCATTTGTAAGGGAATGTAAGAGCAAAATGTAATTGCTCCAAGTACCAGGATAACTGCTACAGGTCGGGAAAGCCGCCGAGGGTGCTGCCGACGTCTACGTAGCATAGTTATCCTAAGTACGTGTGTTTGTTTTCTGTGGCTGCCAAGGCCTGAACATTTGGGTATTTGTGTGTAAAGCCGTGTTTCTTTCCTCTTATTTCGAGCATTAAGACTTGTTCGTCGGTAGCAGAATCACTTATCCGAGCGTGAGTTACCTTTCATGGAAGGTGACGAGTAAGGTATCCGTATCCCGGAGGCGTAGGAGTCCCTTGGCTCGGTTGGCCTTGCCGTTCAAGGTCTCTCTTGTCGTTTTTAGGATTCCTCCATCGATGCAGTCAAAAGGCACGAAAGTCATTTTGGTAGAAAAACTTTTCCGAGGAAAACTTTGGCGCAGAGGGGGTTCCCTCTTTCTAGACCCCGAGGCGACCGCTCGGGCCGGGACCCTTGCGGAGGGCCTGGCCGTGGCCGTTGGGTTTGCTTGGTCCGCCCAAGCTAAGGCCTCGCAGCAGCGTGTCTGGGCCGAAGGTATGTTTTGCCCGCTTTGTGACTTTGGTTTAGCTTCGTCCTTCTCCTCGTGTTTGAAGAACATTGTCCGGCTGTCTGCAGGGTTCGAGACGGCTCTTAACGAGTCCGTTAAGAACTGCAAGTCGCTTGCCCAGGCAGCTGAGCAGAAGGAGGTCGACCGCGTGGCCATGTCTGAGGCTATTTCGGCCTTTTGCCGGGCCTTTGGCCTCGACGACGTCCCCTCGGGTAGCTCCCCCCAGAGTCACCTGCGGGCCTTGGGCGGCCATGTGCGCAGCAGACTCCACGGGGCGCTGCACCACGGCGTTAGGCGGGCCTTCACCGTCCTTGCCTCCCACTACGACGTGGATCTAGAAGAGGAGGCCGCCTTAGCCAAGGTCCAGAGGCTTGACGCGGCTGTCGAGGGCCCAAGCGCGGTGCTGGCTTCCTCCTTCGAGGTGGAGGTCCTTCCGCCCGTGTTGCCGTCTGAGGCCAGGCCATATTCTGCCGACGGCGGAAACGACGCCGAGGGTGCTGCTCCTCCCCCTGCCGATACCTGAGCCTGTAGGATCAGTTTGTTTTAAGTATGCGTATGTTTCTCGTGGCCGCTGAGGCCTAAACATTTTTAATGTTGGAGTTCAAAGCTGCGTTTCCTTCCCTCTTGATTCGAGCATTAGGACTTGTTCGGTAGCAGAGTCACTTATCCGAGCGTGAGCTACCCTTCGTGGAAGGTGACGAGTGAGGTATCTGTATCCCGGAGGCGTAGGAGTCCCTCGGCTCGGTCAGCCTTGCCGTTCAAGGTCTCACTCGCTCGTTTTTGGGATTCCTCTATTGACATAGTCGAAATGGTACGAAAGTCGTTTTCTACCCGAGCGTTAGGACTTGTTCGGTAGCAGAATCATTCATCCGAGCGTGAGCTGCCTTTCACAGAAGGTGATGAGTGAGGTATCCGTATCCCGGAGGCGTAGGAGTCCCTCGGCTCGGTCGGCCTTGCCGTTCAAGGTCTCACTCGCTTGTTTTTGGGATTCCGCTATCGACATAGTCGAAAGGCACGAAAGACGTTTTGGTAGAAAACTTTTCCGAGGGAAATTTTGACGTGGAGGGGGTTCCCCCCTTCTAGCCCCCGAGGGAGGGTCGGTTTTTGCTGAAGCAAGGCCGATCCTCCCTTGACAGCTAGTCTTTTTATTTGTACATATAAAGGGACCGAGGTATATAAACAACTTGAAACATTTTAAGGGTAAAAGCGACGTAGTTGTTCGATGTTCCAAGCGTTGCTGTAGACCTCGCCTTGATCGTTGGCCAGCTTGTATATCCCGGGCTTCAAAATTTTGGTGATGATGAACGGCCCTTCCCAGGGAGGAGTAAGCTTGTGGCACCCTCGGGCGTCTTGTCGTAGCCGAAGCACCAGATCTCCCACCTGGAAACCTTGGGGTCGAATCCTTCTGGCATGGTAGCGTCGCAGGGACTGCTGATACCGCGTTGAGTGTAGCAAGGCTACGTCCCGAGCCTCTTCTAGCTGGTCCAATGAATCTTCTTGGCTGGTTTGGTTGTTTTGGTCATCGTAAGCCTTTGTCCTCGGGGAACCGTATTCCAAGTCCGTGGGTAAGATGGCCTCGGCCCCATAGACTAGGAAAAACGGCGAGAAGCCCGTGGCCCGGCTCGGCGTCGTCCTCAGACTCCAAACCACCGAGGGCAGCTCTTTTATCCACCGCTTGCCAAACTTGTTCAGGTCGTTGTAGATCCTTGGTTTTAGCCCCTGCAAAATCATGCCATTGGCGCGCTCCACTTGCCCATTTGTCATTGGGTGAGCTACGGCGGCCCAGTCCACACGGATGTGGTGGTCTTCGC
Organism: Zea luxurians; assembly: GCA_029449295.1. Lineage (NCBI taxonomy): Eukaryota > Viridiplantae > Streptophyta > Magnoliopsida > Poales > Poaceae > Zea > Zea luxurians. The sequence goes on along the minus strand of JAOPSE010000148.1, from coordinate 2,152,354 downwards.
AGAAGTCTAGGAACTTTATCCCAGTGAACTGCGTGCTGTTGTCGGTGATGATAGAGTTCGGGATCCCAAAGCGGTGGATGATATTTGTAAAGAATGTCACCGCCTGCTCAGACCTGATGCTGGTCAAGGGTCGGACTTCGATCCACTTGGAGAATTTGTCGATGGCAACCAGCAGGTGCATGAAGCCCCCTGGTGCCTTCTGCAAGGGACCGACGAGGTCCAGACCCCACACAGCAAACGACCAAGTGATAGGTATTGTTTGTAGAGCCTGAGCAGGTAGGTGTGTTTGTCTCGCGTAGAATTGACACCCTCGGCAGGAGCGTACAATCCTAGTGGCGTCGGCCACTGCGGTCAGTCAGTAGAAACCTTATCGGAAAGCGTTTCCCACGAGGGCCCGAGGCGCTGCATGGTGACCGCAAGCCCCCGAGTGTATTTCTTGTAACAGCTCCTGTCCTTGGGCGATGGATATGCATCGTTGGAGAATGCCTGAGGGGCTGCGGTGGTACAACTCCTTTTCATCACCCAGTAAAACGAACGACTTGGCGCGCTGAGCCAGTCGACGAGCTTCGGCCTTGTCGAGGGGCAGCTCTCCTCGGAGGAGATATTCCAGGTAAGGGGTCTGCCAGTTTGGGATCGGTGTGACCACATTCCGCTCCACCTCGGTACGCAGGGCCTCATCTTTGGCGCCTCTTTGGAGAGGCAATCCATGTCGGCGATGAGGGCTTCGAACTCGGCGAGGGCTTCGGCGTACTCCACGCATTCCACGTCGCACTCTTAAGTGTGGCGGTACGTGGGTCCGACGGTGATGACTCCCTTGGGGCCAGGCAACTTGAGCTTGAGGTAAGTGTAGTTGGGGATGGCCATGAACTTGGCGTAGCATGACCTTCCTAGCACCGCGTGATAGGTCCCTTGGAACCCGACTACCTCAAAGGTGAGGGTTTCCTTTCGGAAGTTGGAGGGAGTTCCGAAGCAGACGGGCAAGTCAATCTGTCCGAGGGGCAGGATACGCTTTCTGGGTGCAACCCCGTGGAAGGGTGCTACACCAGCCCGGATCTCGGACCAATCAACCCCCAAGAGCTCTAGGGTCTCGGCGTAGATGATGTTGAGGCTGCTGCCTCCGTCCATGAGGACCTTGGAGAGCCTAACGTTGCCGACGATTGGGTCGACGACGAGCAGGTATCTTCTTGGGCTCGGCATGTAGTCGGGGTGGTCGCCTTGGTCGAAGGTGATGGGCTTATCGGACCAGTCTAGGTAGACTGGCGTTGCTACCTTCACCAAGCAGACCTCCCTGCGCTCCTGCTTGCGGTGTCGAGCCGAGGCATTCACCACCTGTCCGCTGTAGATCATGAAGCAGTTGTGGACCTCCGGGAACTCCTCTTCACCGTCGCCTCCTTTCTTGTTGTTGCCGTGGTCCTTGCCATCTTCCGCCGAGGGTCCAGCTTTATTGAAATAACGCCGGAGCATGTCGCACTCTTCTAGGGTGTGCTTGACGGGACCCCTGTGATAGGGGCACGACTCCTTGAGCATTTTATCGAACACGTTGGCCCCTCCGGGAGGCTTCCAAGGATTTCTGTGCTCGGCAGCGGTGACGAGGTCCGTGTCAATGGCGTTGCACTTCGCTTGCGCCTTCTTCCTGGTCTTCTTCTTCATGCCACGCTGGACGGACGCCTCGGGGTCGTCTTCCTTCTGCCTTCCCTGAGACTGCTTGTCCTTCTAGAAGATGGCTTCGACCGCCTCCTGGCCAAAGGCAAACTTGGTGGCTATGTCCATCAATTCGCTTGCCTTGGTGGGTGTCTTGCGCCCCAGTTTGCTTACCAGGTCCCGGCAAATGGTGCCGGCGAGGAATGCCCCGATGACATCCGAGTCAGTGATGTTAGGCAACTCGGTGCACTGCTTTGAAAACCGCCGGATGTACTCTCGCAGGGATTCCCTGGGCTGCTGGCGGCAGCTCCGGAGGTCCCATGAGTTCCCAGGGCGCACGTACGTACCTTGGAAATTCCCAGTGAAGGCCTTGACTAGGTCGTCCCAGCCGAAGATCTGCGCAGGGGGCAGATGCTCCAGCCAGGCCCGGGTAGCGTCAGAGAGGAAAAGGGGAAGGTTGCAGATGATGAGGTTGTCGTCGTCCGTCCCTCCCAACTGGAATGCCAGCCGGTAATCCACGAGCCACAACTCTGGCCTCGTCTCCCCGAGTACTTGGTGATGGTAGCCGGGGCTCGGAACCGGGCCAGGAACAGCGCTCGTCGTATGGCTCGGCTAAAGACCCGCGGGCCTGGTGGTTCGGGTGAGGGGCTCCGATCCTCCTCACTGTCGTAGCGTCCCCCGCGCCTGGGGTGGTAGCCTCGGCGCACCTTTTCCTCGAGGTGGGCTCGACGGTCGCAGCGGCGCTGATCGTCACCGAGGCGATCCCTTGCTGTAGGTGTCTCGTCTCTTGTAGGCTTGGTGTCGACTGAGGCCTCGCACGTGTGACAGGAGGACGCTACATGATGCACCAAGGGGCACCCTCGCCTTCGGGAGGTGGAGGTCTCGGCTCGTCGGGCTGCGGCGTTTTCTAGGAGGTTCTTGAGTTTGCCCTGGATACGTCGCCCTTTGGTGGTGGATGGCTCTGGCATCGTTCGAAGCAATACCGCCGCTGCAGCCAGGTCCTGGCCGGCCCCATTGATGGCCAGGGGCAGCATTGCCCTGGCATCGTTAATAATGCGGCGCTGGACGTCCCGGGCCCGATGACGCGCTCCTCTGGCGAGCGCTCGGCCTGCCCACTCTTGCTCGAGGTTTTGCCGGAGCTGCACAAGTCGCCCCGTTTCCTCATCGAGCTTGGCCTGCATCTCGCGGAGTTGCTCGAGCTGTGAGCCCTGACCCCCCGTGGGGACCTGGGCCACAGCTAGCTCCCGCGGGATCTCAACGCGAGACGTAGGCGCAAGGGCGCCGTCATTTCCGGGCATGCCGAGGTGGTTTTCTCCGTCGTGATCTTCCTGATCGATGTGGTAGCACTCGCGAGTTGGGTCGCAACCCTCGTCGTCAAGGATGTGGCCATCATCAGAGCAGCCGGAGAGGCAGTGGTCACATGCGGACATGAAGTCACGCATGGCACCGGGATCACAGAGTCCGGAGAAATCCCAACTGTCGTCGGGGTCGTCCTCTTCCTCGGAACCCATGGGTCCGGAGGTTGAGATGGCCGTCAGTTGGTCCCAAGTTGACCACATATGGTACCCCAGAAGGTCAGGATATGCCCTTACGAAAGCGCTTACCGAAGCGGAGTCGCTTGGTGGGTCGAAGCTGAACCTAAAGGGAATAGGATGGAAAACTGAAGGTACCTGCTGGTTGGTAGACGGCGGTGAAGTTGCATAGGAGATGGAAGGCGCGAGACTGATGCCCGACAAGTCCCTCGCAAAGGTGTCGGCGTCATCAGTCCGCCTGGGGCTGGCGTTTTGCTAGGAAGCGACACCCGTCGTTGTCTCAGGTGCGAGGATAACGCCCGACATGTCCCCCGCAGGGGTGCCGGCGTCGTCGACTCGCTCTGGTCCGATAGCCGTCGAGGTGCTACCTCCTGCCTGGCCATGGTTGCCCCGTCTCTGTGACGGAACCTCCCAAGTTATTAGGCCCACCTACAGTTGTCCTTGTCCAACAGACATCAGACAACCCTGTAGATGTTCCTGAATCACTTGACAAGTTCGGTATCTTCTTTCTTACCTTTCCAGGAACGTTTCACCCATCTTGCAGACATTACAGAACATCGGAGATAAAGAAATGCGGAAGCGATTACATGAACTTACATTTATTTAGAAAGTAAGACCAAGTTACTTATTACAGACCAGAGTTATAAAACGAGTGCTGAGTAGTATTATTACAATACCAAGGGAGGCAAAAACTCCTCCCGATAAGTTCTTACATAAAAGTTTCTTATGGAGGACCACGTCCTCCTGCAGCTTCACTCTTGTTTTTCTTCATTTGGAACCACCTTGGTACAAAAGCAACAAAAATTTGCTGCTTCCTCACCTAAAAACAACGGGGAAATAAACCCTGAGTATGGAATTACTCAGCAATTCTTACCCGACTAAAGAAAAGACTCTCAAGGGTATGCTGGTTATAAGGGAGTCAAGGTAAGGTATCTCAAGATCAAAGACTCTGTTTTGCATAAATGCTTACTAGAAGTGGATCCTTAAAAATCTAGTTTTATTGTCAAGTTAGGTAAACTTACCTATATCTAGAGTTTTTGCTAACCTAGTTCAATCACTTGTCCTACACTAGCCAGTTTCTCACCAATACCTTCATCTTTAGTGGAATTCTACGTATAGGTCAGAGACCAAGTCTTCATAACCGCGAAGGTACGGCGATCCGAATCGATTATACTCAGTTGAGGATCTCCAATCACACGACATATGTAGCACTTAACCCTTGCATATGTCAACCCGCCACCGGGGTTCTTAAGACCAGATCAGGTTCACGCAAACCGAGAGCACAGATAAACCACCGTCCAGCCTCTTGCTACGGAGGGTACACGCTACTCTCGCCACCGCTCCACGCCCATTTCGTGTTATCTTATTGTGGCCTTAGTCTGCCCGAGGCAAGGCTTAGCCATGACAAGGCATGTGACCAGTTAAAGGGTCCTCGGTCATCAGGCCTACATCGACACGGTCCTTAATCGACTCAGGCGGAGACACTACACCGAGACTCTATTCTCGTGCAAGTCACCCGCCCGGTCTCAGCTTAATCATATACCCAAAAACTTGGTACCTGGCAGAGGTACATCTTTTCCGATGTTGAATCCATCACGGCCATGATAGACTCACCATCAAGTTTTATTTTCAAAAACATCCCTCCCACTTCGCCAATCATCTTTTGTAAAACAAAACCTTTTGTTTTGCTAGAGCAATACTAAGCAGAGTAAAAACCTTTTGTGAAACAGGGTATCAAGGAAAGTAATCAAGATCAAGGAAGGTGATGCAGGAATTGTTTAGCAATCAACTCCTATTACTTAATGCAGCAAGTAAGTGAAAAAGATTTTAAAAACATCAAGGACGGTGGCAAATGCACCGGGGCTTGCCTTGGTTAGTAGGTGAGTCAGGCTCAGGCCCGCAGATGTCAAAGTAGAGACAAGTTCCTGCCTGAGATTCCAAAGGTGGTGGTGTCTTCTCTTCGGTCACTTCGATCTCTTCTTCGTTTTCTAAACATAACCATATATATGTATATAAGAATGAATGCCATGTAATGCTCATGAGAGTGCAAAGATAATAAGATTTTATTATCTAAGGTCTTGAATACAATTTTCCTTCACGGAACTCCGAGAACTTAGGGTTTCCGGATTCAGTAAAGGAGTTCAAAGGGCAGGGGTGGGGGTTTTGGTTCTAAGTATCAAACATGGTCCAAATTCAACCAAATTCTACCCAAGGCTTCTAAATAATATGTAGAACTCATATAAAAAGTTTGGGCATTTTTGGGATTACCATTTATCTCCTAAAAATCCAGAATTAATGGTTTAAGCTAGTTTAAATGCCTTAAAATTCCTTATTTAATCTAAAAATCATGAAACTATTTTTATTAAATACTATGAAAAATAAGAAGTCTAGGAAAATTGGTTTGATAATTTTAGGATTTTTCTACAATTTATAACAGATTTCCAAAGCTCTAGTGAAAAAGAAAAAGAAAAAGATCAAATAGTACTGGGCCGGTTTTAGCCCAGGCGGCCCAACCCAGAGGAAAAACGCGCGCACGCGTCCGCGGCAGAGCTGGCGTCTTTACAGAAAGGGCCTCGGAGTTTTTACTAACCGAAAACAGGTTCTTTCACTGTTTAACAGAGTCACTGACCGTTTACAAAAAGACTCCCGCACTCCTATCCATTCTCGGTTTGAAGTCCCCGACGGTGTCGAGCGCGGGGAAGCTCCGGCGAGCACCTGTATCGGCCGAATGGGGCAATGACTAGGGCTCCCAAGCGACTAACACAGAATTGGATCCACCTCCACCATTTCCCCCAACCTAATTTCATCTATGGCCAATTGGTTTGCTCGGGCCACGGTGACCGTGAGCAGTGCGGCTAGACAGTCATGTTCCCGGCGACCAGAGGGCTCCTAGCGCAATTGCGTGGGTTGGCAAGCATCACCAGCATGCACAGATGCTAGAACAGGAACAAAGAGGGTATGAGCAGACCTGTGGGGGGCTGGCCACGGCAGAGTACGATTCACGGCGGCGGAAACCGAATTGGGGGAAGAGGAGAATTCTCTGACTATGATGGTTGATTAAGGGTGAGAACGGGTGCGTTGGCTTCGGGATGACCTAGTGCAGCAAGTCTGGCCATCAATTTATAGAGAGCTTCGACGGTGGCGCTCAATTTGGCCGGACAGAGCTGGCGGTCGGAAACAAGGAAGGACCATGGCGCAGTGGGTTCATGTCCCCAGTCGTGGCAAGCTCACCAGCGTTGATTTAACAGTTGTAAAGAGTCACGGTGATGCGACAGAGGTGTTCGGATACGTGGCGCAAGACCGAGCGACGGCGGTTCATTGGCGAGCCTATCTGCTCCAGCCGCAAAGCCGAAAGGTGCGGTGGTGAGTCACCGGAGTGACTACCAGCTCACCGGTGGCAAACTTCTTTTACCCCGCAAGATTATCCGTTAGTCCCCAGCGCGAATCCGGGCGGCGACAGCACGAATCTTCGCGCAGGGAGGTCACCGGCGACGAGCTAGCAGTGCTGGCAACCTGATCCACCCGAGAGCACTGTACCATGGTCTATTTCATTCAGTCAGCGTGACAGTCATAATTCAGGCTTGATTTTCTCACAATTTTCAATGGTAACATGATCAACACTTTGCAGCAAAAGTGTAGTGCTATAGACAAACTACAACTTTCTCATAGCAACCTTGGTTAAATTCTTAATGATTTAGGCTTGAATTCATGCTCAAAGTCTTGGTGGTTACACTGTTTGTCTGAAAATTCAGAACTAGTAACCTGACAGCCCAACTTTGGGCTTAATTATCTTCAATTTATTCTTAACAACTGAGCTCACATTCTTAAGCAAAGTTGTCCTCCTATGATTGGTCTACAACTTTGATGTGATGCCCTAGGGCAAAAACCCTAATATTTGAAAGTTACAAGGCTCCAAAGTTGAGCCCAAAACTCTGAATTTCAGACTTAGGCTGTATAGGACTTAAGAGGTGATTTTTGCAAATAGACCCAAAACTTAGGGTTTAGCTTAACCAAAGGACTTAATATGCCTTAACATTGTAGTTTTTACACTTTAGTCCAAATGTGCACTGTTTTTGCACATAAGCCCCTAGGGTTTGGACTTAGGGTTTTCCAGGGTTCAAATGGGGTTTTTGGTATCCCAGGGGTATAAATGTGATTCAAGTTCATTCTTGGGAACATTTTATGACTATTCCCCTAAAGCATTTTGGTTTTCTCCACTTGGGTTAGGTTTTACCCCCTTTAATCCCTACTTAGGGTTAAGTTCCCTATCTAGGGTTCTATTTGCAAAATGCTATAACAATACAACTTGTTTGAAATTTTTACCTAGTGAATGCACTCTAGGTGTGTCAAACATATGCAATGCCAATGTTTATGATGCCATGCTCAAGTTTTAGTTGCAGTGACACCAGGGGTGTTACATCCTTCCCCCCATAAAAGAATCTCGTCCCGAGATTAAAAGTCCTAGGGTAAGTAATGGAAAAGGAAATGTGTCACATTCTTATTTCCTTATTTCTGGTACAAGGCAGGGGTGGGTTGGGACTCACTCCATTATTACAACAATGTGGTACACTTTACAAACTACAAGAGGCTAAAAAGCCTGGGAAATTCTTATCTAAGAAGTCTTGAGTTTCCCATGTAGCCTCCTCTTTAGAATGTTGGTTCCACTGTATCTTGTAGAACTTGAGAGTTTTTCTCTGGGTCACCCTGTCCTTTTGATCCAAGACTCGAATAGGGTGCTCAGAATATGTCAAGTCCGGTTCAAGGACAACATCTGTCACTTCAATGGTTCGATCGGGAACCCAAAGACATTTCTTCAATTGGGACACGTGGAACACATTATGTACAACAGACAAAGTTTCGGGGAGCTGAAGTCGATACGCCACTGGTCCACATTGCTCAAGTATAGGGAATGGACCAATGTACCTGGGTGCAAGCTTCCCTTTAACCCCGAAACGCGATACACCCTTCATTGGTGAAACTTTCAGGTAGACATAATCTCCCACGAGAAAGTATAAGGGTTGTCGTCGTTGGTCTGCATAACTCCTTTGACGAGCTTGGGCTTTCTTCATATTATGAATTATTTTCTGAACCTTTTCTTCGGTCTCTTTCACCATATCAGGCCTGAAGAAGTACCTTTCACCAGGTTCAGACCAATTTAGCGGAGTACGACATCGTCGTCCATATAAAGCTTCAAAAGGTACCATCTTGATATTTTCTTGATAGCTATTATTATATGAAAACTCCGCTAAAGGCAAACATTCATCCCATTTTTGTGAGAAGTCCAGAACACATGCCCGCAGCATATCTTCAAGTATTTGATTGACCCTCTCAGTTTGCCCACTTGTTTGAGGATGATAGGCCGAACTGTGGAGCAGTTTAGTACCCAGGGATTTATGAAGTTCTTCCCAGAATTTGGATACAAATTGAGGTCCACGATCCAACACTATAGTCTTTGGGACCCCGTGCAAACTGAGAATGCGAGCGATGTATAATTCCACATAGGTAAGAACCGGGTAAGATGTCTTGACTGGCAGAAAGTGAGCAACCTTTGTGAGTCGATCAACAATAACCCAGATAGAGTCATATCCCTTTGCGGTTCTGGGCAATCCCACAATAAAGTCCATATTAATGTCTTCCCATTTCCATGTTGGTATTAGTAGGGACTGTAATGGACCAGCAGCTTTCAAGTGTATGGCCTTGACACGTCTGCAGGTGTCACATCTAGCCACATAGCGTGCAATCTCGATCTTCATTTTCGTCCACCAATAATGTTGTTTCAGATATTGGTACATCTTAGTGCTTCCGGGATGAATAGAATAGCAACTAAGATGTGCTTCATCCAGAATTTGCTGGCGGACCTCTTCATTCTTCGGCACCACTATGCGGTTATTAAACCATACAATGCCTTGATCATCTTCTTTGAAACATTTGGCTTTTCCAGCCCTTATCTTCTCACGAATGTGTTTCATACCCTCATTATCCCTTTGAGCATCAATTATCCTTTGCAAAATGACTGACTCAAGCTTTAGCTGACTTAGGGTTCCTTGTTGGACCATTCCGAGGTTTAGCTTCTCCATCTCCTGACATAATGTATTGTCAGAGGTCTTCACCGTAAGACAGTGACAGGAAACCTTGCGGCTAAGTGCATCTGCCACTACATTGGCTTTGCCTGGGTGGTAATGAATTTCCAGTTCATAATCCTTAATAAGCTCAAGCCATCGCCTTTGTCTCATGTTCAACTCTGACTGGGTGAAGATATACTTCAAGCTTTTATGATCTGTATAAATATGACAGATATTACACAGCAGATAATGACGCCAAATCTTCAGGGCATGAACCACAGCAGCTAGCTCCAGATCATGAGTTGGATAATGCTCCTCATGTCGGCGCAACTGCCTTGAAGCATACGCAATTACTCGGCCTTCTTGCATTAATACACAGCCGAGACCACTGCCTGATGCATCACAATACACATCAAAGGGATTAGTGATATCCGGTTGAGCCAACACTAGAGCAGTGGTTAATAATGTCTTCAATTGTTCAAAAGCTTCATTACACTTGGAAGACCAATTGAATTTAATATCATTCTTCAATAAACTTGTGATTGGCTTCACAAGCTTAGAAAAATCTGGTATAAATCGGTGGTAATATCCAGCCAGTCCAAGGAAACTTCGGACTTCATGAACAGTGGTTGGGGGTTTCCACTCCAAAATGTCCTTGACTTTGCTGGGATCTACCGCAATCCCCCTGGAAGATAGAATGTGTTCCAAAAACTGAATTTCCTCCAGCCAAAACGCGCATTTACTGAACTTGGCATACAACTGATGTTCTCTCAGGCGCGTTAACACGATCCGTAAATGTTGAGCATGCTCCTCTTCATTTTTGGAATATATTAGAATATCGTCAATGAAGACCACCACAAACTTGTCCAACTCGGGCATGAATACCGAGTTCATCAAATACGTGAAGTGGGCAGGAGCATTTGTCAATCCGAAAGACATTACCCGGTATTCAAATAACCCATACCGCGTAGTGAACGCGGTCTTTGGTATATCCTCGGGCCGAATACGGATCTGATGATAGCCCGATCTGAGATCAATCTTGGAGAATACCCTCGCCCCGGTCAGTTGATCAAATAAAATGTCAATCCTCGGAAGAGGGTACTTGTTCTTGATAGTGACCTCATTCAGGGGTTAATAATCCACACACATCCGTAAAGTTTGATCCTTCTTTTTGACGAATATGGCTGGACAACCCCATGGTGACGAGCTTGGCCGGATGAATCCTTTCTCAAGTAGATCTTGTAATTGAATCTTCAATTCTGCCAACTCATTTGGAGGCATACGGTACGATCTTCGAGAAATGGGAGCCGTACCGGGCTTCAACTCAATTACAAACTCTACATCCCTTTCAGGTGGCAATCCAGGCAAATCCTCTGGAAAGACATCGAGAAACTCGCATACTACCGGAATATCCTTGATTTCCGGTATAATGGCTTCATAAACTTTGCCAGTAGCTTGGGTTGGAATGGGGATAGACAAGAGAATTTCCTCTTGATTATGACTCAACCTGATGGTTCTTTGATCAGTGTTGAGGGTTGCTTTATGTTGGGCCAGCCAATTCATGCCCAAAATCACATCTATGTCTTGGCCTTTCAGAACTATCATATTAGCAAAAAAGTCCCGTCCGACCAATGTTATGGGCACTTGATAGGCCACTTCTCTAGTAAAGATTTGTCCCCCAGGGGAGTGAATTTTAAACCCTTCTTTTGATTCATAGCATGAAATGCAATGTTGCTCCACAAATTTCTTGCTGATAAATGTATGCGAAGCACCAGAATCAAAGAGAATAACTGCGGGATGATTGGCCACAAGAAACGTACCCATCATTACCGGCTCCCCGTCCGGTGTAGTGGCCACTTGCGTATAATATATGCGTCCGGTCTTCTTGGTATTTTTGCCCATAGTATTTCCCTTGACTTGAGATGAATTCCCAGATCCTTGCTGATTATTTGACTGGTTCTGCTTTGGATAAGGGCAATCCTTGATGAAATGCCCAGATTTGCCACAATTGAAACATCCAGTCGATGAACTAGGCAGAGCAGGGAATCGAGTGCCTGGGCACCCGACTGACTTGGGGCAGTGGGGGCATTATTGGGACGAATAAATATTGGTTGCTTAAAAGGGAAGGAGGGTGGATGAGAGCGATTCTGGTTGGAAGGCCGGATAATAAACCGTTGCCTTTTCACCGGGCCTTGACTAGGCCTGTCACCTCCAAAACCCTTGGATTTTCCGACACCTGCATACTTTGCTTCTACTACCAATGCTGTACTGATAGCTCTTCCATGAATAAGATCTATGTAGGTTGCCATCTTTCTTTGCAGTCGATCATTTAAACCTCTCATAAAACAATTCTTCTTTTTCAGATCGGTGTTCACTTGATCGATTGCATACTGCGACAGATGATTGAACTTATTGAGATACTAATTGACAGTATCCCCTCCTTGCTTCAGCTTCATAAATTCTTCTTGCTTCATGTGAAGAACACCTTCTGGTATATAATGTTCGTGGAAGGCCGCCTTGAATTCTTCCCATGTTATCTGATGATTGGCCAGTTGAACGGCCATGAAATTTCCCCACTAGGTGCTGGCAGGGCCGCGCAGTTGCTGGGCTGCGAATAAAGGCTTCTGGGTTTCAAAACAGCGCAGATGTCCGAATTTTTGCTCGATAACCTGAATCCATTCGTCGGCTTCTAACGGGTCTTCGGCTTTGACAAACAGCGGTGGATGTGTCTCTGAAAAGTCCAAGTAAGAGGTTTCACGGGGGCCCTGTTGATAACCTCGCCCGCCTTGTTGCTGAAACTGTTGACCCGCCATCTCTCTCAGAAAACGGGTATTATCCGCGGTTGCATTTACCAAGGCGGCAATCGCCTCGGCAAGTGTGGGAGGGACAGGAGGTGGATTTGGGGTAGACTCCCTCCCACTGGAGGTTCCAGCTGCATCCTGTGATCGTGTCTTGGACGACATCTGTGGCAACAACATTTGAAAGCAAATATAATATGCCAAGGACAAAACCATCCAATTTACATTACCAAAAAGAGTAATGTTACAGACTCGATTTTATACAACAGGAGTACAGTACCTATTATACAATAGTACAACCTATTATATAATACACTACTTCTATTTCTACTACTACACCACTATTCCTGCTTCTGGTTGCTCCTGGCAGCCTTGTCGTCGGGTGTGGGAGACCATTCATCGACCAGCCTCATAGAAGGAGGGGGCTTAAAAAGGTCTAGCTCACCACCAAGCGCTTCTCCCGCAACGTGCGAGGGTCCGGCTTCCGACCCGATAGGATCCGTAGGTGCAGTAGGGTGTAGTTGCGAATACAGTACATGGACTTCCTCATGTAGGGTATTGCAATACGCCTGCAGATTCGACTCGGGCTCGAGCCTTTGCTTCCTTAGCCCAAGCCACTGAACGAGACTGCACCGCCCAGTCAAGCGCTAAGTCTCGATCAGCAAGCTGATCCTGCAGACGGCGGATGTGACTTCTTAATTCGTTTATTCTGTCGCCATCCGCGACCCATATGTTCGTCCTGCGTTGAAGCTCCGCTTGAAGCTGATTTACTCGGGCTTCAAGATCCCCAATCGGAGCGTTGCTTCCGCTACTACTATCCTCATCCCGTGGGGCAAGTTGATGACGAGGTACTCCAATTGGGCCAGTTGACTTGCGCGCGGTCTTCCTCGTGCGCGGCGGCATTTCTCTAGGGGGAAAATTTTATTAGTATAATTCTTAGCATGATGCATGTGTAATTACAGAACCAACCTTAGTTGATTCATACCTTCTATACATTGCACTCCTCCTATCTGGTCTTTCATATATATTCTTCAGATAAAAGGGATAAGAATGGAAGAAATCTTTTTAGGTAAGTTTTTAGAAAATCCTTTTGAAGATGCCTCATAATATCTACAAAGAAGGGCTTCGCTCCGATACCAGCTGTGACGGAACCTCCCAAGTCATTAGGCCCACCTACAGTTGTCCTTGTCCAACAGACATCAGACAACCCTGTAGATGTTCCTGAATCACTTGACAAGTTCGGTATCCTCTTTCTTACCTTTCCAGGAACGTTTCACCCGTCTTGCAGACATTACAGAACATCGGAGATAAAGAAATGCGGAAGCGATTACATGAACTTACATTTATTTAGAAAGTAAGACCAAGTTACTTATTATAGACCAGAGTTATAAAACGAGTGCTGAGTAGTATTATTACAATACCAAGGGAGGCAAAAACTCCTCTCGATAAGTTCTTACATAAAAGTTTCTTATGGAGGACCACGTCCTCCTACAGCTTCACTCTTGTTTTTCTTCATTTGGAACCACCTTGGTACAAAAGCAACAAAAATTTGCTGCTTCCTCACCTAAAAACAACGGGGAAATAAACCCTGAGTATGGAATTACTCAGCAAGTCTTACCCGACTAAAGAAAAGACTCTCAAGGGTATGCTGGTTATAAGGGAGTCAAGGTAAGGTATCTCAAGATCAAAGACTCTGTTTTGCATAAATGCTTACTAGAAGTGGATCCTTAAAAATCCAGTTTTATTGTCAAGTTAGGTAAACTTACCTATATCTAGAGTTTTTGCTAACCTAGTTCAATCACTTGTCCTACACTAGCCAGTTTCTCACCAATACCTTCATCTTTAGTGGAATTCTACGTATAGGTCAGTGACCAAGTCTTCATAACCGTGAAGGTACGGCGATCCGAATCGATTATACTCAGCTGAGGATCTCCAATCACACGACATATGTAGCACTTAACCCTTGCATATGTCAACCCGCCACCGGGGTTCTTAAGACCAGATCAGGTTCACGCAAACCGAGAGCACAGATACACCACCGTCCAGCCTCTTGCTACGGAGGGTACACGCTACTCCCACCACCGCTCCACGCCCATTTCGTGTTATCTTATTCTGGCCTTAGTCTGCCCGAGGCAAGGCTTACCCATGACGAGGCATGTGACCAGTTAAAGGGTCCTCGGTCATCAGGCCTACATCGACACGGTCCTTAATTGACTCAGACGGAGACACTACACCGAGACTCTCTTCTCGTGCAAGTCACCCGCCCGGTCTCAGCTTAATCATTTACCCAAAAACTTGGTACCTGGCAGAGGTACATCTTTTCCGATGTTGAATCCATCACGGCCATGATGGACTCACCATCAAGTTTTATTTTCAAAAACATCCCTCCCACTTCGCCAATCATCTTTTGTAAAACAAAACCTTTTGTTTTGCTAGAGCAATACTAAGCAGAGTAAAAACCTTTTGTGAAACAGGGTATCAAGGAAAGTAATCAAGATCAAGGAAGGTGATGCAGGAATTGTTTAGCAATCAACTCCTATTACTTAATGCAGCAAGTAAGTGAAAAAGATTTTAAAAACATCAAGGACGGTGGCAAATGCACCGGGGTTTGCCTTGGTTAGTAGGTGAGTCAGGCTTAGGCCCGCAGATGTCAAAGTAGAGACAAGTTCCTGCCTGAGATTCCAAAGGTGGTGGTGTCTTCTCTTCGGTCACTTCGATCTCTTCTTCGTTTTCTAAACATAACCATATATATGTATATAAGAATGAATGCCATGTAATTCTCATGAGAGTGCAAAGATAATAAGATTTTATTATCTAAGGTCTTGAATACAATTTTCCTTCACGGAACTCCGAGAACTTAGGGTTTCCGGATTCAGTAAAGGAGTTCAAAGGGCAGGGGTGGGGGTTTTGGGTTCTAAGTATCAAACATGGTCCAAATTCAACCAAATTCTACCCAAGGCCTCTAAATAATATGTAGAACTCATATAAAAAGTTTGGGCATTTTTGGGATTATCATTTATCTCCTAAAAATCCAGAATTAATGGTTTAAGCTAGTTTAAATGCCTTAAAATTCCTTATTTAATATAAAAATCATGAAACTATTTTTATTAAATACTATGAAAAATAAGAAGTCTAGGAAAATTGGTTTGATAATTTTAGGATTTTTCTACAATTTATAATAGATTTCCAAAGCTCTACTGAAAAAGAAAAAGATCAAATAGTACTGGGCCGGTTCTAGCCCAGGCGGCCCAACCCAGAGGAAAAACGAGCGCGCGCGTCCACGACAGCGCTGGCGTCTTTACCGAAAGGGCCTCGGAGTTTTTACTAACCGAAAACAGGTTCTTTCACTGTTTAACAGAGTCACTGACCGTTTACAAAAAGACTCCCACACTCCTATCCATTCTCGGTTTGAAGTCCTCGACGGCGTCGAGCGCGGGGAAGCTCCGGGGAGCACCTATACCGGCCGAATGGGGCAATGACTAGGGCTCCCGAGCGACTAACATGGAATTGGATCCACCTCCACCATTTTCCCCAACCTAATTTCATCTATGGCCAATTGGTTTGCTCGGGCCACGGTGACCGTGAGTAGTGCGGCTAGACAGTCGTGTTCCCGGTGACCAGAGGGCTCCTAGTGCAATTGCGTGGGTCGGCAAGCATCACCAGCATGCACAGATGCTAGAACAGGAACAAAGAGGGTATGAGCAGACCTGTGGGGGGCTGGCCACGGCAGAGTACGATTCACGGCGGCGGAAACCGAATTGGGGGAAGAGGAGAATTCTCCGGCTACGATGGTTGATTAAGGGTGAGAACGGGTGCGTTGGCTTCAGGATGACCTAGTGCAGCAAGTCCGGCCATCAATTTATAGAGAGCTTCGACGGTGGCGCTCAATTTGGCCGGACAGAGTTGGCGGTCGGAAACAAGGAAGGACCATGGCGCAGTGGGTTCGTGTCCCCAGTCGTGGCAAGCTCACCGGCCTTGATTTAACGGTTGTAAAGAGTCACAGTGACGCGACAGAGGTGTTCGGATACATGGCGCAAGACCGAGCGACGGTGGTTCACCGGCGAGCCTATCTGCTCCAGCCGCAAAGCCGAAAGGTGCGGTGGTGAGTCACCGGAGTGACTACCAGCTCACCGGCGGCAAACTTCTTTTACCCCACGAGATTACCCGTTAGTCTCCAGCGTGAATCCGAGCGGTGGCAGCACGAATCTTCACGCAGGGAGGTCACCGGCGACGAGCTAGCAGTGTTGGCAACCTGATCCACCCAAGAGCACTGTACCATGGGCTATTTCATTCAGCCAACCTGACAGTCATAATTCAGGCTCGATTTTCTCACAATTTTCAATGGTAACATGACCAACCCTTTGCAGCAAAAGTGTAGTGCTATAGAAAAACTACAACTTTGTCATAGCAACCTTGGTTAAATTCTTAATGATTTAGGCTTGAATTCATGCTCAAAGTCTTGGTGGTTACACTATCTGTCTGAAAATTCAGAACTAGTAACCTGACAACCCAACTTTGGGCTTAATTATCTTCAATTTATTCTTAACAACTGAGCTCACATTCTTAAGCAAAGTTGTCCTCCTATGATTGGTCTACAACTTTGATGTGATGCCCTAGGGCAAAAACCCTAATATTTGAAAGTTACAAGGCTCCAAAGTTGAGCCCAAAACTCTGAATTTCAGACTTAGGCTGTATAGGACTTAAGAGGTGATTTTTGCAAATAGACCCAAAACTTAGGGTTTAGCTTGCAAATTCACATATTTGTGAACCAAAGGACTTAATATGCCTTAACATTGTAGTTTTTACACTTTAGTCCAAATGTGCACTGTTTTTGCACATAAGCCCCTAGGGTTTGGACTTAGGGTTTTCCAGGGTTCAAATGGGGTTTTTGATATCCCAGGGGTATAAATGTGATTCAAGTTCATTCTTGGGAACATTTTATGACTATTCCCCTAAAGCCTTTTGGTTTTCTCCACTTGGGTTAGGTTTTACCCCCTTTAATCCCTACTTAGGGTTAAGTTCCCTATCCAGGGTTCTATTTGCAAAATGCTATAACAATACAACTTGTTTGAAATTTTTACCTAGTGAATGCACTCTAGGTGTGTCAACCATATGCAATGCTAATGTTTATGATGCCATGCTCAAGTTTTAGTTGCAGTGACACCAGGGGTGTTACAGTCTCCGTCTCCTCCAGTGAGGAGGGTGGCGGGGTTGACTCGGGTGTTCCTCTTCTGCCACGTGGAGATGTCGTCGTCGAGTTCGTCTCCATCGGGCGAGCCGATGACCATCGTTGTTGTCGCGCTGCGGGGGACGGAGTACCATGTCGTAGCTGCCGTCGTGGGACAGGAACTCGAGACTCCTGAAGCAGAGCACCGTCCCGGGCTACAGAGGCTGCCGAAGATTGTCCATCTAGAACTCAACGGGAAAGTATTTTCAACATGCAGCGTGCCCCTACCTGGCGCGCCAACTGTCGACGTTTCGGTCCCGGGGGACCCTCAACCGGACCGACTAGTGAATTTTGTGCCGCGTGCCCCAGTCCAGATGGGTTGATGCAAGATGGAACACAAGAGGGGGGATGAGGCTTATATTATCTTGCACCGGAGGTGCTTGCAGTAGGGGTTACAAGCTTCGCGAGAGAGGGAACGGGCCCTAGGCCTCCTAGGGGGGGTCTAGTGTTACAGAGTGGAGCTCGATGTTTGGGTGAGTCCATCTCCGTTGCTCTTGCCGCCCGTGTTGCCCCTTTCTCCCTCCTTTTTGAAGGCCCTAGGCATCCCCTTTTATAGACACAAGGGGATGGTCCAGCTGTACATATGGGGGTGTAGCAATGTGCTAACGTGTCCGGCGGAGAGGTGCTTGAGCCCTGTATGAAGCGTAGCTGGCAGTGCGGCATGGATCCTGCTGACGTCTCCTTGCTTCCGTAGAGAGCTTGCGGACTATTGACGTCATGGACGCATGCGGGGAACCATCATTACCTGTGACCGGAGTAATCTAGATGTGACTCCGGTCTTGTTCCTTTGTAGCCTGAGACGGCTAGCTAGAGGTAGGGTAATGATGTATCCCCTGTAGCATAGTCGGTCCGAGGCTAAGGTCGGGCGAGGCGGTGACTCCTCCCGAGGCCGAGGCTGAGGTCGGGCGAGGCGGAGACCTCTTCCCAAGGCTGAGGCGTCGGTCAAGACCTGGGGTTGGGCGAGGCGGAGACCTTCTCCCGAGGCCGAGGCAGAGGTCGAGACCTAGGGTCGGGCGAGGCGGAGACCTCCTCCCGAGGCCGAGGCTGAGGTCGAGACCTAGGGTCGGGCGAGGCAGAGCTCCCTGTTGCGCCCGAGGCTAAACTCGGGAGAGGCCATGACTTACTGTAGTTAGTCTTTCCCTGGTGGTTGGCACATTAGCCGAAGCGGGGCGAACAGTGCTGTTTTCCTGTCAGAACGGTCAGTGAAAGGGTGAAGTGACTGCAGTCACTTCGACCTTGCCGACTGAGGCGCGCGTGTCAGGATAAAGTGTCAGGCGATCCCCGCATTAAATGCGCATGCGATACGGTCGGTTGGTAAGGCGATTTGGCCGAGGTCGCTGCACGACAAAGTTTGCCCGAGCTGGGCTTTAGGCGAGCCGAGGGTGCGCCCACTGCCTGAGGAGGCCCTCGGGCGAGGCGTGAATCCGTCCGGGTCTACTGTTCTTGCCCGAGGCTGGGCTCGGATGAGATCGTGTCCCTCGATAGACGAGGCCTTGACTTGAACCGTGCTTATCAGTCTTTGAGGTTTGTTCTGAAGATGTTTTCCAGCCATGTTAAGGAGTGTTTGGGGGTACCCCTAATTACGGTACCCGACACGACCAAACATAATGCTTTCTGTATGCATGTGTGTAAGGTTCCAGGCAAATCCTAAGGAAGTTCACCTTAGGGCCGTAAAAAGAATCATGAGATATTTAGTTTACACTCCTAAGTTTGGGTTTTGGTACCCCAAGGGATCTACCTTTGATTTAATTGGGCATTCCGATGCCGATTATGCCGGATGTAAGATTGACAGGAAGAACACATCAGGGACTTGTAAATTTTTGGGAAGATCAATGGTGTCATGGGCGTCAAAGAAACAAAACTCAGTAGCTCTATCCACCGCCGAAGCTGAGTATATTGTTGCAGGACATTGTTGTGCACAATTGCTCTGGATAAGGCAAACTCTTAGGGACTATGGATACAAGTTGAGTAAAGTCCATCTCCTATGTGATAATGAGAGTGCAATCCGCATGACGGATAATCCTGTTGAACACAGCCACACTAAGCACATAGACATCCGGTATCACTTTTTGAGAGATCACCAACAAAAGGGGGCATCAAAATTGCTTATGTTAGCACCCACAACCAATTAGCCGATATCTTCACCAAGCCCCTGGATGAAAAGACTTTTAGTAAGCTTAGGAATGAACTCAATATCTGAGATTCTTGGAACTTTGATTGAAATCTTGCACACATTACTCATTTATATACTTTTGATCATGTCTCTTTCATCTGGTACACATGCATATTTCTTTTTCATTTTGTGCCAAAAGCTAAGACTAATGTGTTTTCAAGAGTATTTCTATGATTAGTCTTAGATTGAAAGGGAAATAGAGTACAGACAAAGGCAAGGCTTCCACTACGACTCTGTCAGTATCACATTTCCTTTGCCCTACTCATGTATTTATCTTGCGAAAGGCCTCGACTTCTCTTCGTTTTTGGCGCTTAATGCCAAAGGGGGAGAGAGTAATAGGGCCCAAACCAAAAGGACCGCACCACCACCCTGTTTTTCAAAAATTATTTCACAAAGAGGGAGAAATTATTCAAAATTGCAAAAACCCTCTTGACAACTAAGAGGAGAACTTCTTCAGGGGGAGTTTTTACTTAGCCAAACGAAAAGCATTTAAAACAGGGGGAGAATTTTCATAAACTTGAAAAATGCTTTTAGAAATCATACCATTTGCTATTTGCAAAAGAATTTCAAAAGACTTTTTCAAAAACATTTGCAAAAACAAGCTAAGTGGTGCAAATGTGGTCCAAAATGTTAAATCTATCGAAACAACCATGCATACTTAGAAATACTTTCAAGTGATTTAAATTCAAAGTTGGTATTATATTGTTGCATCAAGTGAGCAGTAGAAAATCAACCATCCAACTACATCGTGCAGACTGCAGACTTACCTACAACTTTCTCAAGAGCGTTCAATTTGCACCTTTGACCAGCTAAAACTGAAAAATAATTTACACTTAATTGACATTCTTCACCCAACTTATTTTTTTCTTTGCAAATCCTGGCACATGTAGAAGAATTCTTAGGGGAAAAAGCTTCTTCTTGGATAAGTTAGCAAAGACCAAGTGATGCCAGCACATAATTGTAGGGAAAGAGACCGCCGAAGCTGCCAATCTCGGGTGCCATCCTAGCTATGCGGCGGACAAGCTCAGCACCGGCGTCTATGTCTACGCAAGCATCCTTGTACATTAGCCTCCCCTCCTCGCCAGAGCTAGTGCTCGAGCATGACAGGGATGCACACCGCATCACCGTCGCACCCTGACAGAAGTGGACCCGGTGCATCTGTAGAGGACCCCGGTGAGCCCACTGAAATGAAATGAGGTTCCTCCGACCCTGTAATACAATTAGGGTTATTTTAAAAACTTCATTTTTCTAGTAATTTCTATTTTTCTAAGATAAAATGTGGAAATAAAAAACACTTAAAAATGAGGTTTCTAAACTAACCCTTAGTGGATTTGGTTTTTAGAGACTAATTTTTAGTCTCTCTATTTTGTTACATTTTAGTTTCTAAATTGTCAATACGGAAACTAAACCAAACACCCCATTAGATAGCATTTTTCTATATAGTCTTAATTTCGACGATCAATTTGGTTGTAATTTCGACGATCAACCTCTTCTCTACCGTGAGAGTGAGAGAGTATCGTCAACCGCTTTTAAACTCACTATTTTAGTATCTGTATTGCTACAATTTGTTTTTATGTTTAAGTATATAAGAATAAAACGTAAAGATATATGTCTTTTGTTAGTTGGGTGGATATAAATATAGTTTTGACGCTAATAACTATGGTCTAAATCTCCATTTATATATAATTTTAGCTTTTTACCATTTAAATTTTTTAAAACTCATTCTAATAAAATATATTTAATATATCTCTCTACCCACCAACATTTTGTCTATATGTGGTTCAATATTTCAAAGAACCTGTTTCACTCAAAAAGTCATTCTAAAAAATATATATAATATCTCTCTCCATACGTCTAATAAAATATATTTAATATATCTCTCTACCCACCAACATTTTGTCTATATGTGGTTCAATATTTCAAAGAACCTGTTTCACTCAAAAAGTCATTCTAAAAAATATATATAATATCTCTCTCCATACGCCAACATTTTATTTATATTTGGTTCAATATTTTAAAGAACCAGTTTCACTCTATCACTTATGGGTGGGAGCAGTGACACACGACAACAATAGAAACGATAGAAACTGTTGCTTTATATAAGCTCATTCTAATAAACTATATTTTATATATCTCTCAACCCACCAACATTTTATCTACATCTAATTCAATATTAATTTCAAAGAACCAGTTTCACTCAAAATAAAGCATGAGAGTATTTAGAGATTTGACTAAAAAGTTATTGCTACTCGGACTTTCATTAAAATATCAATTACTATCAATGTGAAGATGAGCATCTCCAACGATATCTTAAAATATAGTGCTTAACACATAAAAACAGCTCCAACAGAGCTATATTTTATAATTTTTGTCAAAAAATATATAGGCGAGACCATGAAGTGACCCAGATATACTACACTCTAGATTAGTGACATATCCTTGTTTTTTACATCATCCTCAACCTTTTCTTTCCTATCAATATAATTTATTTCCTAAAATACATGATTTAGCTCAATTTGCTTTTTGTGCCCTAAATACTTTAAATGATGTAGTATTTTAAATTTTAGGACGTTATTCTAAGCCACTTTGTTGGAGATGCTCTAAGGAGACACTTAGATATACTTTAAAATGCAATTCAAAGTTATATTTACTTGGGTGCATCCGTGCATGCCACTCTCATCATGTTGTGCTCTATTCCTCTAGACGCCTATGATTGTTTTCCTATTATGGTGCTCATCTATTTCCCATGCCTGCATAGTGAACAACCAACCTTAATGAATATCATCAACTTTTCTGATCCCGGGTTGTCTAGATTTGTATGTCTTTGATGGGGATGACCTCGGTCCCTGAGGCATAAGACCATCTCTTAAGCCCATTGGAGGGCCCTAAGGGTCCCCTAGACATTAGGTTGATTGTGACACTACTAAAAAATCACCCTAATGCCACGACAGATATTGCAACAACACTATTTTTGTTGCATTAGATGTTATTTATTGCCACGACCTTTAAAAGTGGTTGCAATATATAGACCGTTTTGCCACTTTTTTGTGCATTGCGATAACCATGACTTCCGTTGCAAGAGAAAGGTGTTATTGCAACCACTAGAACAGTTGTTGCAAAATTACTCTAGTGTCACACCGGATATTGCAACAACCATAAAGTTGTAGCATTAGGTGTTAGTTATTGCCACAACCCTAGTGGCTCACCAGATATTACAACATCAGTAAAATTGTAGCATTACATGTTAGTTATTGCCACAACCTTTAAAAGTGGTTGCAATATATGCACCTTTTTGCCACTTTATTTGTGCGTTGCAATAATCATGACTTCCGTTGCAAGAGAAAGATGTTATTGCTATCACTAGAACAGTTGTTGCAAAATGTCCCTAGTGGCTCACTGGATATTACAACATCAGTAAAGTGGTAGCATTATGTGTTAGTTATTGCCACAACCTTTAAAGGTGGTTGCAGTATATGCACCTTTTTTGTCACTTTTTTGTGTCTTACGATAATCCTGACTTTCGTTGCAAAAGTTGCATTATGTATAGTTATTAGCTAAAGTTTAGATATAGCTTTAGATCCCTACTTGTTTGAAGACTTAAGATCTTAAATTTAGATGTTGAGGTATCATTTATCGACACTACTAGTAGTGTTTGTCAAATTTCCTTCGTTTATATGATGAGTACGAATATATAAACCTGTACACATTTCTAATTATTTAGAAAATGGAGTAGTTTGGTCTGACCTAGTCATCATCTGATACAAGAAAAAGGAACAATCTAGAAAAATACAAGAAAAATATGTTACAAGGAATATTCAATTTTTTTCAATTTAGAAGTTACACACATATAATATACTGATACGTTACAAGAAAAAATACAAGGAACAATCTAGAAGTTTCTGTCACATCAATAAAACAAGCAGGTGAATAAAATACAAGGAAAAGGATCACAAGAATCTTCTAAATTCTGGTATATAACCAACAATAGAAAAGAATACATGGAAAAGGATCACAATAATCTTCTAAAATTTGATATATAACCAACAATAGAAAAGAATACAAGGAAAATGGTCACAAGAATCATACATTCCAATTGTTGAATACAAGGAAAATGATCACAAGAATCATACAATTTCCAATTGTTGGCTACATGCCTATACTAGTGCATATTACAGCCAACTCAAATTGCCGCCCGCTAGGGACACAATAGCCGGTACTCCACGCCTTGAGGTGATCATTATTCAAGCACACTTTGCTGCCCGCCAGGACACTCAACAGCCAGCGGCCAGGGACTCCACGCCTTCAGGTGATCCTTATTCAAACACACTACAGTATAGAATACCCAAAAGTATATAATATAGAAAAAATACTTGATGCGTACCAGCAGAGTTTGCATGGGCAGCGCATCAGCTAAGGAATCCGCCGGCCAGGGACTCCAGCGGCCGGCCAGTGCTGCTCTATGCGTACAGATTTTGCATGCCAAACAAGAGAAAAAAAGAAAAATTAGCTAAACATATGAACTGAGTGTGTTTATTTAACAAGTCTAAAATATGAACTGACATATGCATGTGAGCATGTCTGATTTGCTTTAGAAAGAGAATTAGCTAAACATGCTTTTGCCTTTTTATCAATATTGTTGCTACCGAGACATACCAAAATCATATTCATGGCCATCTTCCTTTCCCCTAAAATAGTTCAGCAAGTGTCTTAGATGTGAACCCCATATTTTTTGTATTCTGAAAATCTATTCATGAAGTCTTCTATTAAGTTTTCTGCAGTGTTATGTTAGCATTCGATAGTAATTTCTGCACTTCGATGTTTTGTTCAATGTTCCAGATAGGAATTCACAATACCACACATCAATGGTACATTGCTCTCATGAATCGTGTACCTTAGTAAAGAAGCATGCTCTCTTTGCAGTGTAGAACCTCTTTCTCCTTCTCACTATGATGCTCCTCAAGATGTGCAAACTGCTTTTTGAAGTGATGAACTCCACTGCACAAAGATATTAGTATTAACTATCCTTTTTTAAAAAATGGATGTGAAACTGTGATTCTGAAACTGCGATGCAAAGGGCAAATTCTGAAATTGTTATTAGCATCAGCACCAAAGTGATTTTAGGCATGTCAGCAGTCGGCACCAAAATGTTTTCAGTGTGACTGACAGCAAGAATTGTTGAGATGTGCACATTGCTTCAAACAAATGCCTATGCACAACACACTTAATTCTTCTCTCAATGCAATTCAACACATGTTACTTCAAACAAATGGCTGTGCACATTCCAGTTTTATTAGTATGGCTAAGAAAGCCGCACAAAAGAGGCAAGCATATTGCATGAATTAGTAACTTATCATTAAACTTTAAAGAACAATACTGATTATGACTAAAAATCTGTTTAACTTTGATTTGTTTTGTTACAGGGCTCGACTGGTGATTTGAATCTTTGACTAGAAAGCCATGTCTTAGAATAATAGGAGTTGGATGCGCTTGCACTTCACAACAAATGAGTGGCAAACAAATTTCAGAAAGTTCATACAAACTACATTTGGTGGCATTGCTAGAGGAGAAACTGCACCATGTCCATGTTCAAGATGTCGATGCATGTCCTACAGAACACAATCTCAGGTTCAGAGTCACTTGGTTATTAGAGGGTTTGATGAGAGCTTCATCGAAGAAGGAAACCAAGCAAATGATTCAGATGAGGGCAATGCTGCAGCAATTGTCAATGATGATCAAACAGGTGACAGTGGTTCTGTGGCCGAACTAGTTTCAACGCTAATCAGTGGTGCTATACATGAAGACATCATAGGAAATATTAATGAAGAGCCAAATGCAAAAGCAAAGGCATTCTTTAATCTATTAACAGAGGTAAAGAAGGAATTGTATCCAGGTTGCAAGGAGGTCACTAAGGTATCTTTTATAGTAAGGCTCTTTCAGATTAAATGCATGTTTGGTCTTAGTAAATGTGAATTAGCGGCCATACTTCAGTTGTTCCGGCTTGTTCTCCCAGAAGGCCACTGTGTTCCGGACACATTGGATAAAGTACAAAAGGTTATTCATGATCTTGGCCTTGACTACCAAAAGATACATGCATGTGTCAATGATTGTTTGTTGTTTCAGAAAGAATATGCAGCCATGGATACATGTCCAACATGTGGTGAGTCTAGATGGCAACCAACGATTTCTGGTCATCATGAGGAGGCAACCAACAAGTGTGCCCCACAGAAAATCCTAAGATATTTCCCAGTTATTCCTCGATTGCAAAGGTTGTATATGAATTCGACCACATCTGAATATATGCATTGGCACAAGGAGGGCTTAGTCCAAGATAACAAAATGAGGCACCCTGCTGACTCTAAGGCATGGAAGCATGTAGATAACATATACAAAGATTTTGCTTCTGATCCTCGTAACATTCGGTTGGGTCTTGCATATGATGGCTTCAATCCATTTGGGATGGTCAATGTTGCGTACACTATATGGCCTGTCATTTTAATCCCTTACAACTTGCCACCTTGGTTGTGTTTGAAACAACCTTTCTGGATGTTATCAATGTTGATACCCGGTAAAAACTCTCCAGGAAACAATATTGATGTATATTTGCAGCCTCTGATTGATGAGCTCAAAGACCTTTGGGGAAAAGGTGTTGAGACATGGGATGCCAAGGAGAAGAAGAATTTTAATTTGAGAGCAATTCTTCTCTGGACAATTAATGACTTCCCAGCATATGGGATGTTATCTGGCTGGAGCACAAAAGGCAAGTTTGCATGTCCATACTGCCACAAGGATACCGACTTCTTATGGTTGAAATGTGGATCCAAGCATTGCTACATGGGACATCGTCGGTTTCTGCCTATGGATCATAGGTGGCGCAAGAACAAGGCCAGTTTCAACAATACTGTGGAAACAAGGGAGCCTCCAGTGCCATTGAGTGGTGAAGGGGTTCTGCAACAGTATGAAAGTTTTGAGCAAATCACTTTTGGGAAGTCTACAAGGAAAAGGAAGCAGCGTGAGGAAGAAACTAGGCACAATTGGAGGAAAAAGAGTATTTTTTTTGAACTACAATACTGGGAAAAATTGCTCGTAAGGCATAATTTGGATGTGATGCACATTGAGAAAAACATTTGTGACAGCATATTGGGGACTTTGCTAGGTATGGAAGGGAAATCTAAGGATGGTGAGAAGGCTCGACTTGACATGGAGCATTTAGGCATCAGGAAGGATCAACACATTATGCTCGAGAATGGAAAATACACCTTGCCATCAGCACTTTACACATTGGGTAAGGATGAGATGACATGGTTATGCCAATTCCTAGAAGGTGTGAAGATGCCTGATGGTTATGCCTCTAACATTAAGAGGAGTGTGGATGTGAACAAGTGTAAGGTATCTGGTCTAAAAATTCATGACTGTCATGTTATTTTTCAAAAACTATTACCCATTGCAGTTCGCAATGTTTTGCCAGAAAATGTTGCTCTTCCATTGATTCAGCTTAGTAGGTACTTTAATGCAATATGTTCAAAGGAGCTGAGTGCTGAAGATTTAGAGCAGTTGAGCACCTCGATTCCTGAAACCCTTTGTCGGCTTGAGATGATTTTCCCACCAGCCTTTTTTGATATAATGATCCATTTGCCGATTCATCTAGCTGAAGAGGCTAAACTTGGTGGACCAGTGTGCTATAGATGGATGTATCCAATTGAGAGATATCTACGTACTCTTAAAGCCTATGTATGGAACAAAGCGCACCCTGAAGGCTCGATAGCTGAGGGATATATATTAGAGGAGTGCATGAAATTTTGCAGCCGCTTCTTGCAAGACGTGGAAACCAAGCTTAATCATGCAGACCGTCATGAAGCTACTGCTGTGAATGAACCACCATCTGGCCTAAGCATATTTGCTAACATTGACTACACTAAGAAAGGATTCACTGTCGAGTCACTTTCTAGGAGTGAGCTACAGCGGATGAGGCACTACATATTACAAAATTGTGATGAGGCTACTCCATGGATAAAGTAAGATCTTATTTCAAAATCTATATTTTGATACTACGCATTGGCATGTTTCATAGAATTTGAATTACCTGAAGCCCTCTTTTAAAATATTGTAGCGAGCATATGGACGAACTAAAAAAATTAAGTACACGGAATGTTGATCAAAGGCACAAGGAACAATTTGTAGGCTAGTTCGAGCGAAAGGTGGGTTGTGAGTAATTTGTTTTATTTGTAATGTCATCCACTAACTGCTGCTCCATATTATATTTGCAAATAACTTAAGCATATTTCATTGGCTGCAGATCAGCAAACTAAATCAACAATGGAAGACAAGTGACCTGCTCTACACACTTTCACAAGGACCAGACCATCGGGCTCGTGTTTTCAACAGATGCTTCATCAATGGATTTCTTTTTCATACAGAAAAATAGAGCAAAACCTATGCACACAAAATAGTGGTGTTGTTGTGAAAGGAGATGAAAGCTCCGGTAATATTGACTGGCATGGTGTGATTAAAAAAATTATTGTGCTAGATTTTCCTCAAGGAAAGGAAGTTGTCCTCTTTCAGTGCAACTGGTTCCATGTTCCTACCGCCAAGAACAAAGGAAGAGGCTACCAAAGGGATCAGTATGGAATTATTGATATTGATAAAACTCGGTTGTGCTATTTAGATGAGCCTTATATTCTTGGTTCACAAGCTGAGCAGGTATTTTATGTCAATGGTACAAAGAAAAAAGATTGGTGCACTGTTGTAAGAATGAAACCCCGAAATCTGTTCGCCATGCCAGAATCTGAAAATTTAGAAATTGATCTTGATTCAATAGATGTGGGATTGGAAGGCATGAGTGTTTCAAGCAGTGATGAAGTATTGGTGAACTGGAGAAGGTCTGACATGGAAGGTGTAACTGGTGATGCTTGTGTCATTGAGAAAGCGTTTGATGAATTTATAGAAGAAACATATGATATTGGGTTAGTAGATGAGGAGGATGAAGAAGACAACACATACATTGATGATGGATATGTAGCACCTGTGGACTCATCATGAGATGCAAATGATGTTGATTTTTTTGTTTAAAAGAAAAGTCACAGACTATTGGCACACACTGAATTGAGGCA
The DNA here is from genome assembly GCA_029449295.1 of Zea luxurians. Taxonomy (NCBI): domain Eukaryota; kingdom Viridiplantae; phylum Streptophyta; class Magnoliopsida; order Poales; family Poaceae; genus Zea; species Zea luxurians. Next base: position 2,123,814 of record JAOPSE010000148.1, on the reverse strand, counting down.
AACACATACAATCGTGTAACTATTATATATTTCATTTGTAATGATCTTACAATCACGTACCTCTTATTTTTATATTCTTAATAATGTATGCGCCAACTGACACACATACTTGGAAGTAATCTTTTTATTCTGCTAAGCATCCCAAATACACTAAGGATTTGAAAAATTGAGACAACTATGGTTTACCAGACTGACAGCAACATCACCATAGAGTTTAGTTACCTAAGGCCCACCATAGGCGCCTGGCTGCTTTGGGTTGTCCATGAGAAAATGGCACCACCAATTCTGAAGCTGAAACCTCATTAAGAGGCAAATGGCTGAAAGCATTGGAAATGAAAGAGGAACAATTAGCTGCTAGAAAAAGAAATGGGAACAAGAAGCCATTACACATAGAAATTGGTACAATTATCTTCTCACACAAGAAATTGGTTAATGCCACTAACACTGTTCTACTTATAGATCGATCCAGGCTAGTGGCACTTGATTACATCCACCAAGAAGAGGCCATGATATCTAATAATGTGGATGAGAGAAAATTAAGTTTTGTGCTCACAAAAGATCCACCCAGTGATCTAGAGGTAAGCATAACTCCCATCAAGCGTCCAAGGCAGCGGACAAATGTTGATGAAGAAAATATAGAAGTGTTGATTGATGCATATAAGGAGTGGCCTGCAATACTACAACATGATAATCCAGAAACGGGTAAGTTAAGATGTCAAACTCATTACATTAAATGCATGATATGTTATAGTTTCCACTATTAAACTTACATATTGTTAAAGTGCAGATTTAATGGATGACTTTAGGGAGGATACAATCAAAACATATAAAGAATGGTTAAGGCATCAAGGCGATCTTCCAGATATCTGTAATTTATTTTATTCACAGCATACTGACATATAGTGTATATTTTCACAAATTGTTAGAGACATAACTGATGCCTATGCTATCCTTAGTATTGTATGAACGACGAAGCAAAGATGACCAAAGATTAAAATATGAAGAAATTCATGGCAGCGGCAAACCTACGGCTGATTGGCCATCTCATGCTAGACGTCATAGGAAAAGAGATCCTGGTATATTTTACTAAGAGTGTTTTTATTCAAATGTTGCAATCTTCTTATTTGGATATTTCTACCCATTCATATGTTATTGGTATATATGTAGATAACGATGGAGTCTTCAAAAAGGAGAGGCGTGGTACCCTTAAGGGTTTAGCAGCAGCTACCAAGCGAATCAAGAACAACGATCACAAACTTAATATTGAATTTTCATCTAAGCTTGGAGGTCCCGTAGGACCAAACACTTGCACTTTTGTGGATGAAATCGTATTCTTTACAAAGACAAAGGCACCACTCATTGGCGTGAAAAAGTGGAAAGATATAGAGCTCAATGTTAGATCTTCTATAGCATCTAACGTACTGGTATGTGCAATTTCTTTAGTAACTATTAGTTGCCTAGCATGCTATGGCACCGCTACTTCACCCGAGATTAAGCCATCTCAAATTTTGTTTGGTATGATCTACTGAGATATGGTCAACTGTTCACAAATTACTAGACAATTAACCATCTCTTTCTATCAAAACTGAAACATCGAAGGTGGGAGTTTCCAAGAAATGAGGCCGCGCATGAAAAGATATGGTCTATTGCCAAGGAGAGGTACAAAGGATGGCGATCAGCATTAAGCTCAACATACAAGGCATACGACAATTATGCTAAAAGGATGAAAAACAAGCCTGAAGATGTAGACATCATCGAGTGGCATTACCTGATGCTGTATTTTGGATCTGAGAAATTCCAGGTTCGATAGCATTTCCTTTACAATGAATGACACTTGCATAATATCGATGATTCTAGCATTTTATTTATTAATTCATTTACAACTGTTATTATTTCATAGAAAATAAGTAGTCAGAACTTGGAAAACCGTTAGAAACAAAGAACAAAGCATATAATGGGTTCTAGAACTTTTTCCCAAATAAGCTTTGACTAGGTAATGATATGACCACTACATTATTTTCCATGATTAATGACAAACTTGTATAATGCATTCTTCACATCATAGAGAGACCCAGAAACTGGTATAGAACCAACTGATCTAACCCTTTGGATGAGTACTCATTGTAAAAATGGTGAATGGTCAGAAGAGGCTTCACGTGGTATTTATGTAAGTGAATCACAAAGTTTAGTACTTAAACATACTTCAAAATACTATGTAGAAATTATTATTGAATTGAGTAAACTTGAACTACATTGTTCATTTCAGGAGAAGGCATCTGAGAAAATTGTTGAGAAAGTATATCAAGATGATGGATTTGATCTGACGAGAGAAGAGGAAAATGCAATTTTCCAAACATCATTCAAGGAAATAACAGGATGCAAGGCAAATAGGCTTCATGGTCATGGGTACCTATCAAGATATCCAACAAGAAGTCAAGTGATGGATTCAAAATTCCTCGAACAAGCTCGTGCAACGGCTGCAACCAACCAAAAGAACATTGAACTCAAAACCCAGGTCCAACTATTAAATGAAAAACTTGTGAGTGAGGTTGCAGAATAGGAAAGAATAGTGCAAGAAAAAATGCAAGCACTGCAAGAAGAAGAAGAAAGAAAAAGGCAACTACTTAGAGAAGAAATGAGGAAGGAAATGGTTGTTACCCTTACTGCAGCACAACAGGTATAAAATTTGATATTTGTATCTTTTACCACCATTGCTGTTGGAAACTTCTTCAACATAAATTGTTTGATCAATTGTTTAATGCAGGCCAACCGAGAAAGCATCACTCCAGTCGATCCTCCTTTAGTGATCCCAACTGAAACTCCTGAACTCATCCCAGCTGATCCTCTTGCACCAACACCAAGAAGTGAAAACAATGTTTGTACTCCAGACACAAACAACAAGAAAGACAATGTGCCAGCGAACTATATTAGCTCTTACGCTCTAAGGAATGCTGTGACAAGACGTGTATAGGCAAGGGGCAACAAAAGAAGTGAATGTGTATGGAATGCAAATGTTCATGTATTTTGGTCATATATACTATAGTATGAAATTCTTTTGATAGTTTTGTTTTTTAATCTTGAACATGATTATAGGTACAATCTGTAAGTGCAAGCGAGAAACAAGGTAGATCATCTTAAGAAGTTCTATCAAAGCGTGTTTAAGGTATGTCCACAATCCAATGGAGCACTTCCTATTTTTATTTCTTTTGTAGTCATGCATGCAATGGATTTTAGTGTTGTTGTGCTGCTTGCTGCGTACTGATGCTTGCTGCTGCTTGCTAGGAGTTGTGCTATATAAAAGGTTTAGTTCTTGCATAGCATTTGGAATCTACTTAGAGAGCAACTACATGATTAACCAAGTTACTGTACCTGTAGCCACTGCAGTTGTAGTCTTCTACTTATGGTTAACCAAGTTATTGTAGCTTTACTAATTAATTGTTTTGAACACTGCCAACAGGTTTGTTGTCATCGCGATATCGTTGTCATGATAACCATCACTTGCATCAATGGAGGAGATGGAGGGGTACACGGTGGACCAAAAAAGCTTCCACTCATTTGCTAGTGTTGAGTAGTTTATTGCCTATGTTATCACAATCCAAGCTAGCATGAGGATGTTGTGATTGTGAGCTGTTTTGTCAAATTAATTTGTATTTGGTTACTGTTTATTTGGTGCAACCTATTTGTTACAAAATGGTATGGATATAGTTAATATATGAGGCAAGAGACAAATATTATGGTTGTCAATTTTGGTTCTGACGTTACATATGCGAAATATAATTCTTTTTGTGTAATATTTTATACCCAATAGAAATAAAAAATGCATTGACGTATAAATTATGGGTTGAATATATGTAATTGCAACAGTTTTACTCGTTGTTGTATGGTTCGGTTGGATTATCTTTATAGTTGCGACATCATCAATTGCAATGATTTTTTTGTCGCAATAAGATGTAATTACAATGGATCTATTTCGTTGGGACTTCAGTTGTCGCAACATTTTCTCCTTGTTGCAACATCATTAGTTACAACGATGTATTTGTTGCCATAAAGACTCGTACCATGGATTAATTTTTATAGTAAAAAGGTCATATAACCACGAGACACATTATGTTGCAAAATGATCAAATGCAACGAAATTATTTGCATGGCAATACATCTTGTTGCCATGAGTCACTTGTGTGGCACTAGTGTTTTGTTGCCATGAAGCATCTTGTGGTAACAAAGCCATTTGCAACAGATACAAATGTGGCATTAACACTTATTACCATGAAATATGTTGTGGCAATATAGTTTTTGGCAACTATTATAAATGTTGCAATATAACTTATTTGCAACATAATAGTCCATTGTAACAACAAACAGTTACAACACTTGAACACGTTGCAAAGGATGTAGTAATTGCAAAAGAACGTAAAAATGTTGCTATAACCTATTGCCACTCTATTTTTTGCAACAGCAGGTAACGACAGTTGTTCTATCGCAATTGGTGCCTATTGCAACGATTTATAGCCTATCACAACGATTTTTGCCCATTGCAAGAAGGTGATTTTTAGTAGTTGTCCTATGTAAACTTGGTTTCCTTAACTGCCCTACACTCAGTCAAACCATGTAAACTTGTCCTATGTATAGGGCAATGCTTCCTAGCACCTTAAGGCACTATGGTGGGTTATGCACCAGTGTTGGGCTTAGCTCATTGAACTATACTATAACACATATTAGGTGGGTCCAAACATCTTTTTCTTCTTTTGGGGTTCACTAAGTGGGGGCCCAACTCAGATAGCCTTGGTTGAGTGTCCTTAGGTGCGTCTTATTAGGCTCTTCTTTTAGCTGCCCGAGCACACTTGTCGGCTAGGGTGAGTAGCTCCTCGACATCTTGGATGTTTCTACTTGTGAGTTTTTTAAGTATTTTTGTGTCATGTACGTCCTAGCTAAATGCGACAATGACCATGGTAGGGGTATGCGAGGAATCATGCTCTTGACCCAACAAAAACTTTGCACAAAAGTGTGTAAAATCTTCTCAGATTATTGTTGAATGGCATGAAGATCCAATTCCATGCTAAGCCACGAGTAGGTTCCCTCAAAGTTGGACAAAAACTAGTGATGGAGCTCCTCCCAACTTCTAGAAGGTTCACGAGCCATGATCAGGTAAGACCTATCAAGGATACATGAAATAATTCGCTATTACTCCCTCATTTCCGCCAACAAAGAGGATAGTCATAGCATATATCTCAAGAAATTTGGTGGGATTGATAGTTCCATCGTACATATCATATAAGTGTGGGTGGGACTTTTAGGGCCATTCTGCCTGGTGGAGGCTAGGTATCTAAACGCTAAAGGTTAGCCCTAGATTTGACCATGGCATTCAACGGTAGCTCACTACACTCTATTCACCTCAGCAAAACAAGGTTGTCGAGCGATGCAACCAAAACATCGTCTCCATGGCTTGATGCATGTTCAAGTAGAAGAACCTACCAAGAATGTTCTACGGGGAGGTGGTTACAACAACCATCTTCATCCTCAGTCGTGCATCAACTTGTGCACTGGAGGGACAAACTCCATCCGCCTGTTTGGTTGTTAGGATGAGTAGAGCTCGGTTGAAGTCTAGATGCAGGTTGAGCGTGGCCTGTACAGGCTGATGCAACCAACAATTGCAATACGTGTTTGGTTGTTTGGTCCCAATTAGCTAGGATCAACATGGCCCATGTTTGGTTTACCGTATTTATAAGTTGCACAGACACAGCTCCTGTTTGGCTTGCCAAAGACCAAACCGTTACACAAGATCAGAGAGGAGCTGTGTAACTGTTACACAAAGGCCAAACATGAGCTGGGAATTACACAAAAATTACATGAGCTCGGAATTACACAAAAATTACATGAGCTGGGAATTACACAAAAATTCGACATGATAAAACTGACAATTATGCATCTACTGACAGCATGAAAAACCTCATCTAATAACAACTACTAACAGCTACTATGAAAAATCATAGGCTACTGACAGCATGAAAAATCATGCGAGTAACATCATAAGTCAAGCTAGTAACATCTACTGGCAACTATTGAGGTTTTTACACGCATGGAGAGTTTGAGCAATCAGATTTACACAGCATACAAATCAAGCTACTAACAACTACTAACAGCTACTATGAAGCTACTAACAGCTACTAACAACTACTATGAAGCTACTAACAGCTAGAACAGATTATCAGATTATCAAGATACTATGAAGCTACTAATGTCCTTTAACCAAATTATCAGCTTATCAAGCTACTAACAGCTACTAACAACTACTATGAAGCTACTAACAGCTACTATGAAGCTACTAACAGCTAGAACAGATTATTGTAAGAACAAGAGTATAATTATCAAACAAGATTAGCCTCAGCTTTCATTGACCACTTTTTTTGCATACAAGGTTAGCATCATGGGCACATACCAAACTCGTCAATTATTGTAAGAACAAGAGTATAATATCAGTTCTTAATCATCAACAGATATCATTTCTTAACCAGCAAACAGGCCAGCAAACAGGTCTACAAATAGACCAATAAACAAGCCAACAGGGAAATGCATAGAACTCAAGAAACATCATTGTTCTATACAAGTGTAGCATATCTCTTCTCAAATAAGGAAATGCATAGAACTCAGGTTAATCTAACTCAGAAAAACATCATTGTTCTATTCAAGTGTAGCATATCTGTTCTCAAATAAGGAAATCCATAGAACTCAAGTTAATCCATAGAACTCAGGGAAACATCATTATTCTATGAAAATGTAGCATATCAGTTCTTAAGCATATCTGTTCTTAAACAGATAGAAACATCATTATTTGTTCTTAAACAGCATAAAATGACATACAGATCCGAGCAAGTGTAGCATATCTGTTCTTAAGCATTATATAGGAATAGGATAGACAGATCAGATCAGTTGTGGTAGTGCTTGGCTAGGAAAGTCTTGAGCCATAGGTCACGATCATCAGGAGTCATGTCCAGGAACACCAGGGAGGTGGCCTTGTGCTCCATCATGTGGTTTAGGGCATACATGAGAGCCTCCCTAGAGAACCCAGGACGGTTGATTACAGCATTGTAGATCCTAGGTGCTGCTTCAGCATGGATGCTTTCATGGACAGCAGCAGCAACATCAGATACAGCCTCTTTCATCCCATTGAACACAGCAACATCTTCATCAGTCATGTACCTCTTCCTCTTCCCTAAGTTGGACATAGGCTTGGTATCAATGGATTCACCAGGGGTACCCTTATCAACAGTCTTTCCCTTGCCAGTTAGATTGGAAGCATCAACAAACTCTGAGGTCACTTCAATGCCATCATCTAGAATGTCAACAATGTCACTTGGCTAGCCCAAAGGCTCATTTGAACCCATTGCAAACCTACTAGTGGCAACCCCACTTCCAAATATGATTTGCATAGCCATATAGTTCTCTATGGGCCTATTGAGGTAATCAGCATCTTTTGGGTGATCCTATTGAGTTAGCAACTCAAGTTAGCAATTTCAAGTTAGACCAAATTAGAGAAATGGAAGGTGTTGGTCCTAACCTTGATGTAACCAGCATAATGACCCTCTTCTAAGCTTATGACAAAGGTATCCTCATCCCAAAGAGCGCCACTAATGTCCTTTAGTTTGCAAACTTTGACCCACCTAGACCTCCACTTACGAAGGTGATTGTACACTTGCTGGCCTGTTACTTCTTGGCCACAGAACTCGGAGACATTTTTAGCAACAGAGTTAAGGTGGATTTCCTTAAAACCCTTGTCAGTCCTAACCCCAGTACCTATCAAGTCAACAAAACGGCGTAGAACAAACCCAGACATCGCGGCACTCCACCTAAGAGCAGGCCTAGCCCCCTGGCTAGCAACCCCAGAGACCATGTCAGCCATAGCTGGAACAAGTAAAAGATTAGGGGGAATACAGATAGATATTCTCAGCATAGGAAAGTAGAAGTAGAAGAGCAGTAATGTCAGCATAGGAAAGTAGAAGTAGAAGAGCAGTAATGTCAACATAGGAAAGTAGAAGTAGAAGAGCAGTAATGTCAGCATAGGAAAGTAGAAGTAGAAGTAGCAGTAATGTCAACATAGGAAAGTAGAAGTAGAAGTAGCAGTAATCATCATTGCTAGTCGACAATGGTATCAGGATGTAAGTAATGTCATCATTAGCAACTGGGCACATCACATAAAGAAAGTGAGTTCAAAACTGTATATAGTTCATCATTGCTAATAGACAATGTTCTCAGCATGGAACCAGTTCTTACAAATTTATGAGCAACTTAGCACATCATTGCTAATAGACAATGTTCTCAATTTTGCTAATAGACTATATATAGTTCATCATTGCTAATAGACAATGTTCTCAATTTTGCCACTTAGCACAGTACATAATAGACTATATAGTTCATCATTGCTAATAGACTATCCCCTATTTTGCCACATCTGTTGAGCCCAATTGTCCCTGGTAGTAGACCAGGCAGCATTGTCCATGACAAGGTCAAGGGGAGCTCCCTCATGAAGTTGATTTGCAGCCCATGTGTCTTCTAGTGGAACATGTTCATCATTCCCATGACGAAGAATCCAGTTGTGGAGGATACAACAAGCTAGGACTAGCTTTACTTGTGTCTTGTATGGATGGAAAGGTTTGTTGTATAATATTTTGAATCTGTTCTTCAAAGCACCGAAGGCCCTCTCTACAAGGACCACAGCCTTTGCAATTAGCCGCCGACGTGCAATAGTAGGATCCATTGCTAGAGTAATAAAATAGAAAAGGAGATTAGAGGTCTAAGTTTGGCTTAGATGTACTGTGCTAGTTGCTAAAAGTAATTTCATAGAACATTGATCTATAGCTCAGATGCACACTAGCATCATAGAACATTGATCTATAGCTCAGAGGCACATTAGCATCATAGAACATTGATCTATAGCTCAGAAAATATATGATCAAGCATGGTAAATAGTAATGTGCCAGTTGCGAATATATAAAACAGATTCTTACACGAGCCACGGCTGCGACATCCAAGAGATGCGCCACCCAGAGGCATTAAAGCATCATATACCATTGATCGACAGCTCAGAGACTAATAAACAAGTATAGATATATTCAAAAGTAACCATATAACTCAGCTCAACACATAGAACATTGATCTATAGCTCAGAAAATATATGATCAAGCATGCTAAACATTAATGTGCCAGTTGCAAATATATATAAAACAGATTCTTACACGAACCACGGCTGCGACATCCAAGAGATGCGCCACCCAGAGGTACTGCTTGTGCCCAGCAAGAGTAACCATAGAACTCAGCTCAACATAGAACTCAGCATACAACTCACCCAGAGGTACTGGTTGGTTGCTCAGAGACTAATAAAAAAGTAACCATAGAACTCAGCTCAACATCATTGATCCTAGGTACTGCTTGTGCCCAGCAAGAGTATGTAGATTTTGTTAATAAATATGTCATCTTGTTAATATACAGGTAACCAAACAACATGCGCCATCTGATTTTTGCATCCCATGGGTCTTGCATCCTCATATACAGGTAACAAAACGGACGGATAACATCCAAGTAAATTATAGATTTTCTTGAAGAAATGCGTGTTTTAAACCAGATCAGAGCAACCAATACGAAATTGGATCCACAAATCCAGATCTGAGCAACCAATATGAAAATCATATTTGAGCAAGCACAAAATCGTATCTGAGCAACCAGATCCAGGGGGGATGGCAAGAAAAAGTGTCAAACCTCTGTACCTTTGACAGCGGAGGGAGAGCTCGATGGAGAGAGGGAGAGCTCGGCACAGACAAGTGATGGCGACGACACCGATGGAGATCTCGAGGGAGAAGGAGAGCTCGAGGGAGAGAGGGAGTGCTCGGCACAGAAAACCTCTGTACCTTTTGACGAAACCTTAAGGAACCAAATCCTCAACAGCGAGGGGAGTCGAGGGTGCGAGAGCTCGAGGATTAGAGGAGCCGGGGGAGGGAGAGCTCGGGGGCGAGAGGAGCTCGAGGGCGAGAGGAGACAGGGGAGGGCGAGAGGAGATAAAAACCCTAGCGTGTGCGCGAATGGAGAGCAAGAGCGTGTGCGCGAATGGCCCAGCGCATCCTGGCTCTCCAGGAACGCAGATTTCCACCGTATCCCGTGGGCCTGGATTGAGACCGATATTTGCACGAGCGTGGCCTGGCCCAAAACCAAATACAGTCAACCAAACATGTACACTCATTTTATTTTTGCATCTGATGGGCCATGCACCCACGGACGCACCCAACCAAACAGATGGTGACTGAACAGCTGAAGGCAATTGAGCACAACAGGACCTTGGAACACACCACACTCCCTATTGGACACCGAGCGATCGAGCTGAAGTGGGTCTTCAAGGTCAAGCGAGATGAAGCCAGGAACATTGTTCACCACAAGGGCAGACTGGTAGCCAAAGGATACATGTAGCGTGCACGTATACACTTCGATGAGGTCTTTGCTCTAGTGTCATGAATGGAATCCATGCGAGCACTTCACGCACTGGGCGCCCACCATGGCCACGAGGTGCGTCACATGGATGTTAAAAACGTGTTCCTGAACGGGGAGCTAAAGGAGGAAGTGTTTGTGACCAAATCACTTAGGTTCGCCGTCGCCGAAGACAAACATAAAGTGCTTCGACTACATAAGGTATTGTATGGTCTACACCAAGCACCAAGGGCCTGTAATGCCAAACTAGATACCTCCTTGCCCTCCCTTGGTTTCCAAAGGAGCAGATCTAAACATGGCATCTACGCAATGGGACATGACACCTTGAGGTTAGTGGTTGGCGTATATGCTAATGATCTCATCATAATAGGAGGTAGCAATAGTGGGATTCTAGAGTTCAAGCAGAAGATGAGACAAACTTTTTCAATGAGTGATCTTGGTTTACTATCATATTCTCTAGGAATTGAGGTTCACTAGGGCCCTTAAGGGATCTCCATCTGTCAGACATCATATGCCAAGAATCTACTTGAGGGCCATGAAGGCCAAGCTAAAGCTAAGCATCGATATAGGTACACCATATGTGGATGCAACTGAGTATGTAGAGCTATTGGGGGATCCAATATCTTGTCAACACTCGACCTGACCTTTCCTATGTGGTGGGGGTACTTGAGTCGGTTTGTGCAGGCACCATAGAAGAAGCATCAAGATGCAACCAAGCGTGTGATACGATATGTTGCTGGAACTCAAAGTCATGACCTCTTTTACATAAAGGAGGAGAGGCATTGCTGCTGGGTTACAGTGATGTAGATATGGCTAGTGACAGGATGCAGGACGGTAAGAAAAATCACTACCAGACGTCCAAACAGAAAAGTCGTCGCTTTGTCTTCGAGCAATGCTAAGTACATATGGACGGCGGTGTTGACTTATCGAACACTCTGGCTCTCTCGATTAGTCAGTGATATGCTTGGCACCACACCTTGAGCACCGGAGATCAAGGTGGATAACTATTCCACCATCGCAATCGTAAGGAATCTTGTCCAGCATGATCGAAGCAAGGACATCGATACAAAATTCCACTTCATCTGTGATAACTCTGACAAGGGACAAATTGTTCTCAAGCACACTCCAACGGAGCAACAATTAGCTAACATATTAACTAAGTCCCTAGGACATGTCAGATTTGCAGAGCCATGTTCTCAAATTGGAGTCAAGGCAATCAGTGAGCACATCGTTTAGGGGGTAGAGATGTTGGAGTTGATAACTCAAGTGCTCATCGTCATCAGCATCTTTAGTAGGTTCAATGCTTCCATTAGTTTAGTAATGTTTTTAGACTTTTGTCAGTTACTGTTAGGAGTTGTGTTTCAGTGTCTGTTGGGGGCCTTCCTTTTCCGAAGGTCCTCAAAAACTTAATTAACCAGATGTTTTCAGCATAAGCTATTACAGGGAGCTTCATTTTTCCTCATGATGAAGGCATACGAGATGAAGATATGATCTAAGGACGATAAAAATAAATGCTGAAGCTATCGCCAATCTCCAGCCTATGATGAAGATGAAGTATGATGATGATGCTGACCGAAGGGGAAAAAGACTACTTAGTCCTTAATGACTTATATTACGATCATAAGTGAACATTAGGGACATAAATGTAATTTTACCCATGCTGTGTCCCGTGCCTATAAATAGATGAACAATAGCACCGTACTGTTCGCGCTGAATTGTAATCGCTCTCTCGCGTCTTCACCCTTCGAGCAAGCCGAATGTATAAATGTAATACAAATTATGTTAATACTCTTGTAAACCTTAAGGAGTAATAATGTAGACATATTGATAATCTATATTCTTTTATGTCTATATTAATGTATTTTTATTTATTTACGAGATAATGAGCACATGTCCTTCATGATCTTCGTATAATGATCATTGAATCCACAAGGAAACAATGCTTCGGAAGACGAAGGTCTCTAATACTTACCAATTGTGTTGCCTTATTCTTGATTCACAGCATTTGAGAATTGAGAACAAGTCTCCAACATTGGCGCCCACCTCTGGTGAACTCACTTCCACAACCTTCGGCAAACGTTAGCCTTCGTCATGCCGCCAAAGAAGACAACAACGCCAGGGGTTGCTCTGCAGCCACTGGACACCAATCAGGAAACACTCTCACTGAGAGAAGCTAGGAGCTAGAAGAGAAAGGCTACCAGCCCAACACCTTAGGAGGAAGAGTTGGACCAGGAGATCAGGGATTTAGAAGCTATACATCACCAGGTGTAGAGGAAAAAGGAAAAGATGCTTGGGTTAGCCAAACTTCAAAGGAAGATCCACGAAGCAGCTGAAGAAATGCGCCACATCGCGCAGGACGATCAAGGACGAGGGCCTCAACACAGAGCTTTGTCAAGGAACTCCAATCAACGATGATGGATGGTATGATGATCTATACCATGGTAATTTTGCTTTTGATGATGCTTCTCCCCTGGCAGCAGAGTTGCAGGCTACCCCATGGCCACCTTCATACAAGCCGCCACAGCTCCCCATGTATGATGGGCACTCTGACCCGAAACAATTCCTCATGAGCTACGAAGCAACCATATCATCATATGGTGACAACACTGTTGTCATGGCAAAGTCCTTCGTCATGGCAGTCAGGAGTGTGGCTCAAACTTGGTATTCTTCTCTTCGGCCGGGAACAATTACATCGTGGCAGAAGTTGAAGGATATGCTAGTCACAAGCTTCCAGGGCTTCCAAACGAAGCCAGGGACCGCTCAAACTCTGTTCCAGTGCACACAAGACCATGAGGATTACTTGCAGGCATATGTCCAAAGGTTCTTGCAACTAAGAGCCTAGTCGCCAATGGTGCCTAATGAAATCGTCATCGAAGCCATGATCAAGGGACTCCGACCAGGACCGACATCACAATATTTTGCAAGGAAGCCACCATAAACCTTGGAGAAGCTTCTTTACAAGATGGATGAATACATCCACGCTGATAATGATTTCCGCCAGAGAAGGAATGAAGCCTACGTGTATTCTGAGATGACTAGGGGCTTCGAAGGAAGACTCCACCCCAGTCATATCAGAACGATCCACAATCCTAACACAAATGATGATAGGGCCAATCATACTCAGGGCAGCCAACAAAGCTCATAGTCTTCGGGAATGCAGCAAACTTCCTACAGGCCACCAGCTCCGAGAGGCAGAGGGGGAGGAACTTCGGGGGAAGGTATGGTAATCAACCCGAGAGACTGTTCTGCTTATTTTGTAGGGAGGATAAGGGACACTGGACAAGGATGTGCCAAGTCATGATCCAAAAGCAGAAGGAAATCGCTGAAGCCAAAGCATGGCAGAACCAGCCGAAGCAGGTCTTGCATACTGCTTCATGCTATTCTCCATATATCCCTGAGTATGTGGGCAATCAGCAACCTACGGCGTCCGTTGCTTCAACGAGTCACTCCCATGCCTCCTGGGCCCAGTTACCACCACCACCACCACTGGCGCCTACCTTGGTCCCTAACCAACAACCAGAAGGGCATCGCCAGGCATAGCAACAGCGTGATACTCAGGAGGAGTCCGAAGCTCGCACAATCAACAACACTATGCTCAAGTCAAGGCATATCTACTGAAGGTAGCACAACGCTTCGACTAGAGTGTCCTAATCCAATGTATTTTCACTTTTTTGCCTTTATATTTTCTCCTCAAAAGACAATACAAGGAGGTTTAACCTTCAGCTTGATGTAATAAGTCTGTGGTTACACCATCGAGTGTAACAAAAAAGGATCAAGAAGCTCCAAAGTCGTTCCTAAGGGAATGCAGAGCTAAGTTACCACCTAAGTGAAAGGTGAGGAAGCTCCAAAGTCGTTCCTAAGGGGATGTAGAGCTTAAATGCCACCTAAGTAAAAGGTGAAGAAGCTCCAAAGTCGTTCCTAAGGGGATGCAGAGCTTAGCTCCAAAGTCATTCCTAAGGGAATGCAGAGCTAAAATACCATCTAAGAAAAAGGTGAAGAGACTCGAAAGTCGTTCCTAAGGGGATGCAGAGTCTTATTGTTTATGTTTCATGCGCCAACATCATTTGCATCACGTCATCACATCATGACATCGCATCATACATCATTTTGCATCAACAAAAGTAGTGAAAAGACGAGGATTCCTCCTTCAGCTTCGACAAAGACTCATGAAAGAGTATTAAAGATGCACAGTCCATGCTTGTGATAGTACTGCCATGTGAAGTTTGTGCTTCTTCAATACTATTCCTACGCAATGTCTACAACAAGAAGCAAACATCATACAGTAGCTTCGGCGAAGAAGGGGATTTCTTTTTGATGCGTGAAAAGAAGGGAAGGTGTTTTTTTCGCTGCCCGCTAAAAAACGATATGTACGATGGTTCCACGCTTCATAAAGAAATATATTACATCAATATACATACAAATTGTTTGCAAGTGTTTCTTACAAAACCAGGGATCATGTCCAAGGACATTAAACTAGCAAAAATACAAAGCTTTAATCTTCTCTAAGGACTTTATCGGTAGCTTCGTTCAGAAGCCTGTCGACAGCTTCGTTAATAGCATCATTAGTAATTTTAATTATATCCAGCGCCTCTTTGATGGATGGGTCAGCTTCAGGGTTGTATGGTTCGGGAGGTGGAGAAAGCTCAATTGCATTGAGACACAAATATCTGTCAGTGTCAAAGCTGAAAACTTACGAAAATGAGTTAAAAAGTGCATACCTATAAGTCTAGCCCGCTCGGCATCTTCTTCAGCTCTTTTTGCTTCTTCCGAAGCATCATGAGATTCCTTCTCATTTCTTTTGATGGCTTCATCAGCGATTTCTCGTGCACCCTTTAGCCATACTTCGAAATAAAATTTCTCACCTAGGGCAGTAGCTTCGGCTGAAGGGTTTCTAATATCATCAGCTGAGAGGGCGAAGTCTGGCTGAGCTATAGCCTTAGCATGATCGCAGCCAACTTTCTCCAGGATGCATGTAGCCCCACGGGCACCGGCAAAGGCACAAAAGTTCCCTCTATCACTAAGAACTTCCTCGAAAGCTTCAACTTCACTGTTTATCCATTGAATGACTTCATCAGGATTTCCACGAATAAATTTCTGCTCGGAAGAATAGGCTCCAACTTTAGAAAAGTTGTTCTTTAAATTTCTAGCACATTCCATGGATATTTCATAGCATTTTTCCTTGGCGGCACGAAGCTCATCGACATTCTTTTGCGCTCTCGATCTTTCAATTTCACATATTTCATGCTTCACCACTTCAACATTGAAGTTATCAGTTGCTTCGGCAACTTTCTTCTTTAGCTCTTGCACTTCTGCTTCATGAGCTTCGGCTTGAGCAGTAAACTTGGCTTCGATAGATTTCAATCTTTCCACTAAAGAGAGTAGGATCTTATCCTTCTCAAGAGCTTCATTTCTTAATGTAATAACCTCTGAATGAAGGTTTCCAAGCGCTATTCAGCTCTCATCATTTGCATCTTTCTAGGCTTTCAAAGCCTTGCTTAAAATCAAGCCCTGGAAAACGAAGAATGAACACGTAACGACGATAAGAATTACCACAAAAATAGTTTATTGTAACATAAATTGCAAAATGACAAATTAAAGTATACACACCTTCAGGCTGTTGTAGGCTAGGCTATCTGCAAGCTGATCCTTGGTCATCGCAGACAAACCGAGTTCAAGCTTTGGATACCCCATGCTATCCATCATTTCTCGGCAAACATTGATCTCCTTACCGTCAGGTAGACAGTTGTCGGGGACCATAATTAGGGGTACCCCCAAGACTCCTAATCTCAGCTGGTAACCCCCATCAGCACAAAGCTGCAAAGGCCTGATGGGCGCAATTTAGGTAAAGGCTCTGTCCACTCAAGGGACACGATCTCGCCTCGCCCGAGCCCAGCCTCGGGAAGGAACAGTAGACCAAGGCAGATTCACGCCTCGCCCGAGGGTCTCCTCAAGCAACGGGCGCACCTTCGACTCGCCCGAGGCCCAGTTCGGGCAGGCTTCGCGGAGAAGCAACCTTGGCCAGATCGCCTCGCCAGCCGACCGGATCGCAGGAGCATTTAATGCAAGGATCGCCTGACACCTTATCCTGACGCGTGCTCTCCAGTCGACAAGGCCGAAGTGACCGCAGTCACTTCGCCCCTCCACTGACTGACCTGACAGGAAAACAGCGCCGCCTGCGCTGCTCCGACTGCTGTGCCACCCGCCAGGGTGAGGCTGACAGCAACCAAGTCCAGCCTCGGGCGCCATAGGAATCTCCGCCTCGCTCGACCCTAGGGCTCAGACTCAACCTCGACTCCGAAAGACGGTCTCCGCCTCGCCTGACCCTAGGGCTCGGACTCAACCTCGACTCCGGAAGACGGTCTCTGCCTCGCCCGACCCCAAGGCTCGGACTCAACCTCGACTCCGGAAGACAGTCTCCGCCTCGCCCGACCCTAGGGCTCGGACTCAACCTCGACCTCGGACGATGGTCTCCGCCTCGCCCGACCCTAGGGCTCGGACTCAACCTCGACTCCGGAAGATGGTCTCCGCCTCGCCCGACCACAGGGCTCAGACTCAACCTCGACTCCGGAAGACGGTCTCCGCCTCGCCCGACCCCAGGGCTCGGACTCAACCTCGACTCTGGAAGACGGTCTCTGCCTCGCCCGACCCTAGGGCTCGGACTCAACCCCGACCTCGGACGACGGTCTCCGCCTCGCCCGACCCCAGGGCTCGGACTCAACCTCAACCTCGAGCGACGGTCTCCGCCTCGCCCGACCCTCGGGCTCGGACTCGGACTCAACCTCGACCTCGGAGGAATCACTGCCTCGCCCGACCTTGGGCTCGGACCGACCACGCCACAAGGGGGGCCATCATTACCCTACCCCTAGCTAGTCCAGGCTATGGGGAACAAGACCGGCGTCCCATCTGGCTCGCTCCGGTAAAACAAGTAATGATGGCATCCCGCGTGCTCCATGACGACGGCGGTTCTCAACCCCCTACGGAAGCAAGGAGACGTCAGCAAGGATCCGACAGCCCCGACAGCTGTGCTTCTACAGGGCTTAAGCGCTCCTCTGACGGCCACGACGCCACATGAACAGGGCTCCAACACCTCTCCGACAGCCACGTCGGCATGTACATAGGGCTCTGGCTCCCCTCTGCTAGACACGTTAGCACACTGCTACACCCCCCGTTGTACACCTGGACCCTCTCCTTACGTCTATAAAAGGAAGGTCCAGGGCCCTCGTACAAAAGGGTGGCCGCGCGGGAGAACGGGCTGACGCGCAGTCTCACGCCCTCTCTCTCTCTCCCTCGCGAACGCTTGTAACCCCCTACTGCAAGCGCATCCGCCCTGGGCGCAGGACAACACGAGGCCGCAGTTCCCCTTACTGTTTCTCCACCCTTGTGTTCCATCTCGCACCGACCCATCTGGGCTAGGACACGCAGCGACAATTTACTCGTCGGTCCAGGGACCCCTCGGGGTCGAAACGCCGACAGTTGGCGCGCCAGGTAGGGGCCTGCTGCGTGTTGACGAACAGCTTCCTGTCAAGCTCCAGATGGGGAGTCTCCAGCAACCTCTCCAGCCCAGGACGCTGCTCCGTTTCGAGAGTCTTGAGTTCATGTCCCTCGACGGCAGCTACGACATGATACTCCTTCCTCCACCGCGCGACAACGACAATGGCAACCGTCAGCCCGCCCGCCGGCGACGGAATCGACGATGTCTTCCCCGCATGGCGGAAGAACAGCATCCGAGTCTGTCCCGTCACCTTCCCCGTCGACGGAGGAGGAGGCGGGGCAATCATGGCCAAGCAGGAGGCGGCACCTCGTCGGCTGTCGAGCGAGTCGACAACGCCGGCGCCCCAGCGGGGGACACGTCGGGCGTTGACCTCGCGTCTGAGACGAAGATGAGCGTCGTTTCCCCGCAACACGCCAACCCCAAGCAGACGGACGACGCCAGCACGCTCGCGAAGGACCTGCTGGGTGTTAGCCTCGTACCTGAGATAACGGTGCAGTCCGTCCCTGACGCGACTCCGTCACCATCCGTCGATCAAGAGGTACCGTCCGTTTCCCATCCTGTCCCTTTTAGATTCAGCTTCGACCCACCAAGCGACCCCGCTTCGGTGGACGTTTTCATAAAGGCATATCCGAACCTTCCGGGGTACCATATGTGGTCAACCTGGGACCGATTGATGGCCGTCTCGACCTATGGGCCCCCGGGTTCCGAGGAAGATGACGAGCCCGACTATGGTTGGGATTTCTCCGGGCTCGAGAACTCCAGCGCCATGCGGGACTTCATGACTGCATGTGACTACTACCTCTCCGATTGCTCCGATGATAGCCACAGCCTCGGCGACGAGGACTGTGGCCCAAGTCGCGAATGTTTCCACGTCGATCTAGGGGGTCCCGACGAAGGCAACCATCTTGGTATGCCGGAGGACGGCGATCCCCCTAGGCCTACGCCTCGCGTTGACATCCTTCGGGAGCTAGCTGTGGTCCCAATACCTGCGGAGGGTCAGGACACACAGCTCGAGCAAATCCGCGAGATGCAGGCCAGGCTCGACGAGGAAGCAGGACAACTTGTGCAGCTCCGGCAGAACGTCGGGCAGGAGCGGGCAGGCCGAGCACCAGCCGGAGAAGCGCGTCATCTGCCCTAGGACGTCCAGCACTGCATCACCGACGATGCCAGGGCAAGGCTGCCCCTGGCTTCCAGTGGGGTCGGCCAGAACCTGGCTGCAGCGGCAACACTACTCCGAGCAATGCCGGAATCATCCACCACCGAGGGGCGGCGTATCCAGGGAGAGCTCAGGAATCTCCTGGAGGATGCCGCGGTCCGACGGGTCGAAAGCTCTGCCTCCCGAAGGCAGGGGTACCCCCCGGAGCATCGTGCCGTGACTTCCCGATTCACGTGGGAAGCCTCGGCCCACACCGGGCGCACGCGGGACACAGCGCCTGCGGCCCCGGGTCGCCTCGGCGACGAGCACCACCACCGCGACTGTCGAGCCCACCTCGACGAGAAGGTGCACCGAGGCTACCCACCCCAGGCGTGGGGGACGCTATGACAGTGGGGAGGATCAGAGCCCCTCGCCCGAACCACCCGGTCCACAAGCTTTCAGCCGGGCCATACGACGGGCGCCGTTCCCGACCCGGTTCCGAGCCCCGACTACCATCACCAAGTACTCGGGGGAGACAAGGCCGAAACTGTGGCTCGCGGACTACCGGCTAGCCTGCCAGCTGGGTGGAACGGACGATGACAACCTCATCATCCGCAACCTCCCCCTGTTCCTCTCCGACGCCGCCCGAGCCTGGCTGGAGCATCTGCCTCCTGCGCAGATCTCCAACTGGGACGACCTGGTCAAAGCCTTCGCTGACAACTTCCAGGGCACATACGTGCGCCCTGGGAACTCCTGGGATCTCCGAAGCTGCCGCCAACAGCCGAGAGAGTCCCTGCGGGACTACATCCGGCGATTCTCGAAGCAGCGCACCGAGCTGCCCAACATCACTGACTCAGATGTCATCGGCGCGTTCCTTGCCGGCACCACTTGCCGCGACCTGGTGAGCAAGCTGGGTCGCAAGACTCCCACTAGGGCGAGCGAGCTGATGGACATCGCCACCAAGTTCGCCTTTGGCCAGGAGGCGGTCGAGGCCATCTTCCGGAAGGACAAGCAGCCTCAGGGGCGCCAGCCAGAAAACGTCCCCGAGGCGTCCGCTCAGCGCGGCACGAAGAAGAAGGGCAAGAGGAAGTCGCAAGCAAAACGCGACACCGCCGACGCGGACCTTGTCACCGCCGCCGAGCACAAGAACCCTCGGAAGCCTCCCGGAGGCGCTCAAGGAGTCGTGCCCCTATCATCAGGGTCCCGTCAAGCACACCCTTGAGGAGTGCGTCATGCTTCGGTGCTACTTTCACAAGGCCGAGCCACCGGCGGAAGGTGGTAGAGCCCCTGACAACGACAAGAAGGAGGTCCACAAGGCAGAGGAGTTCCCCGAGGTCCATGACTGCTTCATGATCTACGGTGGGCGGGTGGCGAACGCCTCGGCTCGGCACCGCAAGCAAGAGCGCCGGGAGGTCTGCTCGGTAAACGTGGCGGCGCCAGTCTACCTAGACTGGTCCGACAAGCCCATCACCTTCGACCAAGGCAACCACCTCGACCGCATGCCGAGCCCGGGGAAGTACCCGCTCGTTGTTGATCCCGTCATCGGCAACGTCAGGCTTACCAAGGTCCTCATGGACGGAGGCAGCAGCATCAACATCATCTACGCTGACACCCTCGGGCTCCTGCATATCGATCTGTCCTCGATCCAGGCCGGTGCGGCGCCCTTTCACAGGATCATTCCCAGGAAGCGCGTCCAGCCCCTTGGACAACTCAATCTGCCTGTCTGCTTCGGGACTCCCTCCAACTTCCGAAAGGAAACCCTCATGTTCGAGGTGGTCGGGTTCCGAGGAACCAACCACGCAGTGCTGGGGAGACCATGCTACGCCAAGTTCATGGCCGTCCCCAACTACACCTACCTCAAGCTCAAGATGCCGGGCCCCAACGGGGTCATCACCGTTGGATCCACATACCGACACGCGTACGAATGCGACGTGGAGTGTGTGGAGTACGCTGAGGCCCTCGCCGAGTCCGAGGCCCTCATCGCCGACCTGGAGAGCCTCTCCAAGGAGGTGCCAGATGCGAAACGCCACCCCGGCAACTTCGAACCAGGAGAGGCGGTTAAGTCCGTCCCTCTCGACCCCAGCAACGACGCCTCCAAGCAAGTACGGATCGGCTCCGAGCTCGACCCCAAAGAGGAAGCAGTGCTCGTCGACTTTCTCCGCGCAAACGCTGAGGTTTTTGCGTGGAGTCCCTCGGACATGCCTGGCATACCGAGGGATGTCGCCGAGCACTCGCTGGATATCCGAGCTGGAGCCCGACCCGTGAAGCAGCCTATGCACCGATTCGACAAAGAAAAGCGCAGAGCCATAGGCGAGGAGATCCACAAGCTGATGACTGCAGGGTTCATCAAAGAGGTATTCCATCCCGAATGGCTAGCCAACCCTGTGCTTGTGAAAAAGAAAGGTGGGAAATGGCTGATGTGTGTAGACTACACTGGTCTAAACAAAGCATGTCCGAAGGTTCCCTACCCTCTGCCTCGCATTGATCAAATCGTGGATTCCACTGCTGGGTGCGAAACCCTGTCGTTCCTCGATGCCTACTCAGGGTATCACCAAATCAGGATGAAAGAGTCCGACCAGCTCGCGACTTCTTTCATCACACCTTTTGGCATGTACTGCTACATTACTATGCCATTCGGTTTGAGGAATGCGGGTGCGACATACCAAAGGTGCATGAACCACGTGTTCGGACAACACATTGGTCGTACGGTCGAGGCTTACGTTGATGACATCGTAGTCAAGACGAGGAAAGCCTCCGACCTCCTCTCCGACCTTGAAACGACATTCAAGTGTCTCAAAGCGAAAGGCGTAAAACTCAATCCCGAGAAGTGTGTCATCGGAGTCCCCCGAGGCATGCTCCTGGAGTTCATCGTCTCCAAGCGGGGCATCAAGGCCAACCCAGAGAAAATCGCTGCCATCACCAACATGGAGCCTATCAAGGACTTGAAAGGAGTACAGAGGGTCATGGGATGCCTTGCGGCTCTGAGCCGCTTCATCTCGCGCCTCGGCGAAAGAGGCATACCCCTGTACCGCCTCTTGCGGAAGACCGAGCGCTTCACTTGGACCCCCGAGGCCGAGGAAGCCCTCGGGAACTTGAAGGCACTCCTTACAAGCGCGCCCATCCTGGTGCCCCCCGCTGTCGGAGAAGCCCTCTTGATCTATGTCGCCGCTACCACTCAGGTGGTCAGCGCCGCGATCGTGGTCGAGAGACGAGAAGAAGGGCACACATTGCCCATCCAGAGGCCGGTCTACTTTATCAGTGAGGTACTGTCCGAGACCAAAATCCGCTTCCCGCAAATTTAGAAGCTACTTTACGCGGTAATTCTGACACGACGAAAGTTGCGACACTACTTCGAGTCTCATCCGGTGACTGTGGTGTCATCCTTCCCCCTGGGGGAGATCATCCAGTGCCGAGAGGCCTCGGGTAGGATTGCAAAGTGGGCGGTGGAGATCATGGGCGAGACAATCTCGTTCGCCCCTCAGAAGGCCATCAAGTCCCAAGTCTTGGCAAACTTTGTGGCTGAATGGGTCAACACCCAGCTTCCAATAGCTCCGATCCAACCGGAACTCTGGACCATGTTTTTCAACGGTTCGCTGATGAAAACAGGAGCGGGCGTGGGCCTGCTCTTCATCTCACCCCTCGGGAAGCACCTCCGCTACGTGATGCGCCTCCATTTCCCGGCGTCCAACAACGTGGCCGAGTATGAGGCTCTGGTTAACGGGTTGCGCATCGCCATCGAGCTAGGGGTTCGGTGCCTCGACGCTTGTGGCGACTCGCAGCTTGTCATCGACCAAGTCATGAAGAACTCCCACTGCTGCGACCTGAAGATGGAAGCCTACTGCGACGAGGTTCGACGCCTGGAGGACAAGTTCTACGGGCTTGAGCTCAACCACGTCGCCCGACGGTACAACGAGACTGCAGACGAGCTGGCTAAGATAGCCTCAGGGCGGACAACGGTTCCTCCGGACGTCTTCTCCCGAGACCTACATCAACCCTCCATCAAGACCAACGACACGCCCGAGCCCGAGAAGGCCTCGACTCTGCCCGAAGCACCCTCGGCTCAGCCCGAGGCGCCCTCAGCTCAGCCCGAGGCAGCCTCGGCCCCGCCCGAGGCACCCTCGGCCCCCAAGGGTGAGGCACTGCGCGTCGAGGAAGAGCGGAATGGGGTCACGCCTAACCGAAACTGGCAGACCCCATACCTGCAATATCTCCACCGAGGAGAGCTACCCCTCGATAGAGCCGAAGCTCAGCGACTGGCGCGGCGCACCAAGTCGTTCGTCTTGCTGGGTGATGGAAAGGAGCTCTACCACCGCAGCCCCTCAGGCATCCTCCAGCGATGCATATCCATCGCCGAAGGTCAGGAACTATTGCAAGAAATACACTCGGGGGCTTGCGGTCACCACGCAGCACCTCGGGCCCTCGTTGGAAACGCCTTCCGATAAGGTTTCTACTGGCCAACTGCAGTGGCCGACGCCACTAGGATTGTACGCACCTGCCAAGGGTGTCAATTCTACGCAAGGTAGACCCACCTGCCCGCTCAGGCTCTGCAAACAATACCCATCATCTGGCCATTTGCTGTGTGGGGTCTGGACCTCGTTGGTCCCTTGCAGAAGGCACCCGGGGGCTTCACGCACCTGCTGGTCGCCATCGACAAATTCTCCAAGTGGGTTGAGGTTCGACCCCTAAACAGCATCAGGTCCGAACAGGCGGTGGCGTTTTTCACCAACATCATCCATCGCTTTGGGGTCCCGAACTCCATCATCACCGACAACGGCACCTAGTTCACTGGCAGAAAGTTCCTGGACTTCTGCGAGGACCACCACATCCGGGTGGACTGGGCCGCCGTAGCTCACCCCATGACGAATGGGCAGGTAGAGCGTGCCAACAACATGATTCTGCAAGGACTCAAGCCGAGGATCTACAACGACCTCAACAAGTTCGGCAGGCGGTGGATGAAGGAACTCCCCTCGGTGGTCTGGAGTCTGAGGACGACGCCAAGCCGAGCCACAGGCTTCACACCGTTTTTTCTAGTCTATGGGGCCGAGGCTGTCTTGCCCACAGACTTAGAATACGGCTCCCCAAGGACGAGGGCATACGACGCCCGAAGCAATCAGACAAACCGAGAAGATTCACTGGACCAGCTGGAAGAAGCTCGGGACATGGCCTTACTACACTCGGCGCGGTATCAGCAGTCCCTGCGACGCTACCACGCCTGAGGGGTTCAGTCCCGAGACCTCCAGGTGGGCGACTTGGTGCTTCGGCTACGACAAGACGCCCGAGGGCGCCATAAGCTCACGCCTCCCTGGGAAGGGTCGTTCATCATCGCCAAGATTCTGAAGCCCGGAACATACAAGCTGGCCAACAGTCAAGGCGAGGTCTACAACAACGCTTGGAACATCCGACAGCTACGACGCTTCTACCCTTAAGATTTTTTCAAGTCGTTCATGTACCTCGTTTACATACACAAGCAAAGCCTAACCATCAAGGAAGCGTCAGCCTTGCCTCAGCAAACCCTGACCCTCCCTCGAGGGCTAGAAGGGGGGAACCCCCTCTGCGTCAAAATTTTCCTCGGAAAAAGTCTTTCTGCCAGAACATTTTTCGTGCTTTTCGACTACTTCGATAGTGGAATCCTGAAAACGACGGAGTACACGTAAGCGGCAAGGCCGTCCGAGCCGAGGGACTCCTACGCCTCCAGGATACGGATACCTCACTCATCACCTTCTGCGATAAGTAACTCACGCTCAGATAAGCGATTCCGTCGACCGAACAAGTCTTAATGCTCGAAAACGTTTTCTGCCGAAACGATTTTTTGTGCCTTCTCGACTATATCGATAATAGAATCCTACGGATGAGTAAGAGTACACGTAAGCGGCAAGGCTGATCGAGCCGAGGAACTCCTACCCCTCCGAGATACGGATACCTCACTCATCACCTTTCATGAAAAGTAACTCTCGCTCGGATAAACGATTCTGCTACCGACGAACAAGTCCTGATACTCGAAACAAGGGGAAAAGAAACGCAGCTTTACAACACGACGACGGTATGTTTGGGCCTCAGCGGCCGCAAAAAACATATGCACACTACAGACAAATTGTTCCTACAGGTTCAGGTGTCAGTAGGGGGAGCAGCAGCACCCTCGGCATCGACTCCACCATCGGTGGAATCTGACCCGGCCTCGGACAGCAACACGGTCGGAGGATCTCCACCTCGAAGGAAGATGTCAGCACCACGCCTGGGCCATCGCCGCCAGGGTCTCCTCCAGGAACCCGGCCCAAGCAGACGGCCGGACCGGTCGCTCCGTAGCCTCAGCCAGCTGTCCCCCGAGGACACTAGCCCGGCTCATGGCCTCGGCAGCCCAACTCCAGGGTTGGTCCTGCCAGTGGACGACCTGGCCAGGTCCCAGCCGCCACTGCTATGCCTCCTCGGCCTGGGAAGTCCCCTACTCCTGGGCCGATGAAGTTTCTTCTCCAGCCGACTCCGCCTCTATCCATGCTGACACCGCTGCCTCTGGCTTTGGCTCATCGCAGAGCAGCCGAGGGTTCCTTCACTGAGCAGGAGAAGCCTTGAGCGGCAAGGCCGACCGAGCCGAGGGACTCCTACGCCTCCGAGACACGGATACCTCATTCGTCACCTTCCGCACAGGGCAACTCACACTTGGTTAAGCGGTCCAGCTAGCCAACAGGCAAGTCCTGGTGCTCGAAATGGGGAAGAAACACGGCTTTACGCCCAAATATACAAATGTTCAGGCCCCGACAGCCGCAATGAACATACGTCGGCACTCAAGATGCCATTACAAACGGGACTCCAGTTCCGTTCCCGCGGGTATGAACGACCTCCGTACCAGGAGGCCCGCGGGACGACGAACTCCAAGCGGCTCACCGCCGCCCTCTCTTGCAGCAACAATGACCTCCGCTCCGGGCGGCCAAACAGCAGCAGCGATGACCTCAGGGCAGACGCTGCTGCGACAAGGCCCTCGCCCGCGCCCCCACTCGAGAGGAGAGGACAAGCTATCAAAGCCAAAGAGCTGGAGGCCCGGAGCACGGATGGCGCTAACGATCTCGTCGGCGACAAGGACTTCTCCAGCTGCCACCACCTCGGCACCGATGACGGCGTCCACGTGTCCGCCAACACCGCGCCAGCAGGCGCCGGCCGCCCCAAAGCGCACCGGCAGGTCCTCACTCTCGTCCTCACCACGAGAACGAGAATGGGACCGCCCCAGAACATGAGTACTGCACTCGCGGCGTACGGCGTTTTGTAAGACCCCCCGGTGCAGCTAGCCACTGTCGCCCGGATAGAGGACGAAATGCTGCACCCTGGCTGGGTAGCAGCAGTTTGCCTTTCCCGGCATGGCTGGAGGACGCCTCCTCCGCAGAGCTGGAGGATGGTTTCCACCCCCAGAAGCTGGAGGAAGAAGCGGGACGCCAGCCCACGCGAAGGCAGGCCCCGGCTCGCCTCGCCCTCCTCCCCAGCAAGGATGACAAAGATCCTTGAAGCTGAGGGCGGGGCAGAGGCCGTAGCCCGGCTTGCTTCTCCCCACCATCGAACTGGTGGTCACTGTCTTGGGTGACCATCAGTGAGGAGATGCAGCTGGGCTGCCTGACAAAAAACCTTGAAGCCAAACGATGGCTGAAAGGTACCGACCTCCACGAGGTTGCTCTCCTTCCACAACGAGACGAAGACAACGCGGGCGCTCCCCATTCGGGGGCTCAGAAGGCGGAAGGGCGCGACGCATGAGGAAAGTGCGAAAGCATGGCTACCACCCAGGAGGTCGATCCCTTTTTAAAGGCGACTCTCCCCACTTGCGTCCTTAGCCGTCGCGAACTGAGTCTTCACCAACACGCTCCAAGGTCTTCCCCCTACGACACGGGGGCTGGGTCCCACACGACATGCAAGCTGGCCCAGGACAGAAGAAGCCAAACCGCCGCGCGCGGAGCGTGTAACCGCCCAGCGGTTACAAGCATTCCTCCGTCTTCACCTAAACCAGCGGGTGAAAGGGCGGACCGCCATGCACGCGACATATAACTGCACCAAGGGGGCGCACCCTTTCGACTTCGACGCGTCCAGCACGGAGGCCCAGGCCCACACGTCATGTAACCGGCGCGCCGGTTACTACGTGCAAAAAACTGCAGCGCCACTCGCGCCAGCGCCGCGCCTTCTCGACTGCGGAACCGGTGCCGCAATTCGAGGCAACCCTACGCGTGGACCAACAGTGCCAACCAGGCACGCCGGTCACGGGTCAGTCAGCCGCGGGAGAAGGCGCGACGGTCGATATGGCCAGAAGTGGGCCGGCAGTAATGGCGGCGGCAGGCGGGCGGAAGCAGCAGTCGAATCGTCTGCAGGCTCACGTCCCCTCCTGGAGCAGTAGGAGAGCCCTCTCCCACGGTGTGAAGACGACGCGCCCGTGTTCCGTTCCTCGAACGGCTCGCGCATGCACAACGGCTGCCCTGCGAACCACTTGTCCTGTCGTATTAACTCTGTGGCAAGGCAGGCAACACCTTTGGCAGGCGAAGTAGGCGACGCTTCACCTCCGCCATAATGACCGTGTCAAAAAAGGTATGCCACGTCATTCAATTTCGTATCCTTTTTCGCTTCCCCTTTCCCTCTCTTGCTACAGGGACCGGGAAAGGGGATACTTCGAAAGGGATCCTTCTCCACGAAGGAAGCGGGCCCCGAGCCCCCCTACTGATCAGAGGTTCGAAGGCTGGCCCCTCGAAAGGGTTCGACAGCAGCCTCAGAGCATTCGGGCTCTGTGCCCACTACTGGTCAGAGGTTCGAAGGCTAGCCCCTCGGAAGGGTTCGACAGCCGCCTCAAGCCACTCGGGCTCCGCGCCCACTACTGATCAGGGGTTTGTAGGCTGGCACCCCGAATGGTTCGACAGCCGCCTCAGAGCACGCAGAGAGAGGGATGACTCTGGGTACGTCCGATACATGGTCAAGGCTTGGGCTACGCTCCTGAGGTACCCTAGGACATTTCCGAGACCAGTAGGAGCGATTCTGTAACGGAATCCCATCAGAGGGAGGCATCGAGCCCTCGGACCCTATCATACGGGACCGGGTCCGGCAAATCACCTGCAGGTACTTTTGGAGCGCGTCTCTGGGCCACTAGCCGACCCTTATCGAACAGGGCACGGGCGTCCACTCGGATCACCCGTTAGCAACTCACTGGAGACACCATGTTCGGCGCCCTCCGAGGGCAACATGGCGCTTTCCCCCCCCCTCCTCCTTGTGGAAAGGCGACGAAGGGGCATATGAAAAAAGCCGAGTCAGTCCTTGATCGTCATCTCGCCCTGTGCAGAGGCTTGGGGGCTGCTCTCGCAAACCCGGCTCCGGCCAAACCGTTGACAGCGTCAACATACCAGCCCGAGAACTCGGAACTTGACTATGCACCCGGGCAACGACCAGTTCGCATGAGGGAACAACCAGACCGGCCGAAGCATCACGAAAGGCACTAAGACCTCGAATGAGTCAAACCACTCCTCCGAGGCCTCGGGGGCTACACCCGGCGGGTGCGCTCGCGCGCACCCACCGGAACAAAATGCAACCGAGAAAGGCCGGTCCCCTTGCAAAAAAGTGTGACAAAGCCTCCAAGCGAGTACCCACACTCGCTTTGAGGCATGGGGGCTACTGTCGTGGACCATAATTGGGGTACCCCCAAGACTCCTAATCTCAGCTGGTAACCCCCATCAGCACAAAGCTGCAAAGGCCTGATGGGCGCAATTCCGGTAAAGGCTCTGTGCACTCAAGGGACACGATCTCGCCTCGCTCGAGCCCAGCCTCGGGAAGGAACAGTAGACCAAGGCAGATTCATGCCTCGCCCGAGGGTCTCCTCAAGCAACGGGCGCACCTTCGACTCGCCCGAGGCCCAGTTCGGGCAGGCATCGTGGAGAAGCAACCTTGGCTAGATCGCCTCGCCAGCCGACCGGATCGCAGGAGCATTTAATGCAAGGATCGCCTGACACCTTATCCTGACGCGTGCTCTCTAGTCGACAAGGCCGAAGTGACCGCAGTCACTTCGCCCCTCCACTGACTGACCTGACAGGAAAATAGCGCCGCCTGCGTTGCTCCGACTGCTGTGCCGCCCGCCAGGGTGAGGCTGACAGCAGCCAAGTCCAGCCTCGGGCGCCATAGGAATCTCCGCCTCGCCCGACCCCAGGGCTCGGACTCAACCTCAACTCCGGAAGACGGTCTCCGCCTCGCCCGACCCCAGGGCTCGGACCCAACCTCGACTCTGGAAGACGGTCTCTGCCTCGCTCGACCCTAGGGCTCGGACTCAACCTCGACTCCGGAAGATGGTCTCCGCCTCGCCCGACCCCAGGGCTCGGACACAACCTCGACCTCGGACGACGGTCTCTGCCTCGCCCGACCCCAGGGCTCGGACTCAACCTCGACTCCGGAAGACGGTCTCCGCCTCGCCCGACCCCAGGGCTCGGACTCAACCTCGACTCCGGAAGACGGTCTCTGCCTCGCCCAACCCTAGGGCTCGGACTCAACCCCGACCTCGGACGACGGTCTCCGCCTCGCCCGACCCTAGGGCTCGGACTCAACCTCGACCTCGGAGGAATCACCGCGTCGCCCGACCTTGGGCTCGGACCGACCACGCCATAAGGGGGGCCATCATTACCCTACCCCTAGCTAGTCCAGGCTACGGGGAACAAGACCGGCGTCCCATCTGGCTCGCCCCGGTAAAACAAGTAATGATGGCACCCCGCGTGCTCCATGACGATGGCGGTTCTCAGCCCCCTACGGAAGCAAGGAGACGTCAGCAAGGATCCGACAGCCCCGACAGCTGTGCTTCTACAGGGCTTAAGCGCTCCTCCGATGGCCACGATGCCACATGAACAGGGCTCCAACACCTCTCCGACAACCACGTCGGCATGTACATAGGGCTCTGGCTCCCCTCTGCTAGACACGTTAGCACACTGCTACACCCCACCGTTGTACACCTAGACCCTCTCCTTATGTCTATAAAAGGAAGGTCCAGGGCCCTCGTACAAAAGGGTGGCCACGCGGGAGAACGGGCTGACGCGCAGTCTCACACCCTCTCTCTCCCTCGCGAACGCTTGTAACCCCCTACTGCAAGCGCATCCGCCCTGGGCGCAGGACAGCATGAGGCCGCGGTTCCCCTTACTGTTTCTCCCCCCTTGTGTTCTGTCTCGCGCCGACCCATCTGGGCTGGGACACGCAGCGACAATTTACTCGTCGGTCTAGGGACCCCCCGGGGTCGAAACGCCGACAACAGTAGAGGAAATCATCATCATTATCTCCTCCATATACCAAGGATTCTTAAGGATACTTCAGATCTTTAGCATAATGTTCCGTTTCGGCAACTTGCTGCGCTGATAATTGTTTTCCCAAAGCATGTCGAATAATAAAATTCAAATCACTCCTGGAAGGTGCTTCAGGAGTAGGTGTCGAGGGTTTCTCTAGAAGGCTCTCTTTCACAAGACCTTCTGGTGCAGTTTCTAAAGGTCCCGCCTCGGCATGAGCAGAAGTACTAGTAGTGATTATTTGGCTCATCAAATTGGTTTCTAAACCGAAAAGTATACTTCAGATAAACCAGGCCACCCTAGCTAGAGCTAGCGGCAGCTTCCTTCGGCATTTCCCATTTGCTTGCAAGAGGCCATACTTTGTAAGCAATATGCTCTTGAACTAAGTCTCTTGTGCTAATATAGATAAACACTGTGTTGAAAGCAGCTTGGCACGCTTGCACGTCATTTCCAAGTGCGTTGGACGGTCTTCTGATGTCGAAGCGTGACCATATAGGACGCTGGATAACGCCCTTCACATCCTCCCTCTGATTTAGGTCATTTTTCACATAAAACCATTCCTTCATCCAAGAACCTGGCCACTTCTTCTGAATCGTGGGCATAGGGTAACTCGCCTCAGACCGAGGCACAAAGCTGTAACAACCAAAATTATTATGATACTGTTCCTTTCCGGTTGCCTTCGTCTAATAAGACAACTCATGAATATTGCAAAAGCATCTTGCATCTGGTTCCAGCCCTTGGCTCCTTATGGCCCAGATAAAAACTCCCACTCTAATAAGAGCTTCGGGGGTAATCTGTTGAAGGTATATTTCAAACATCTTCAAAACTTCATCCAACATCTTGTGGAGCGGAAAGCGAAGCCTAGCTTTCATGAAGCTCCTAAAGACTACCACTTCATCACCTTCTCGTAGGGGAACAATGTCTTCTCCTCCAGCCCTCACTATAGACACATCATGAAAGTATTTGCCTTTTATTGCTTCAATTTGACCTTGTCTGATCGTGGATTTTCCAACAACAACGGGGCTTGGTCTCCACATCCGATCTTTAGCATTTTCATGTCACTCTCAACATTGAAGCTTTCACTATCGCTTGAATCACCAGATAGCCCAACTAACATTTCGTTGGTGATCTTCTCTACGTTGGTCCTTTCCATAGCTTCACAGAAGCCAGCGAGTGCGGGATCAACACTTTTCTTATCCTCGGCCATTTCAGTGATGGTCACAGCAGAAAGCCGAAGCTCACAAAAGATTGCACTCAGAGAACAAGAAGACTAAAATGATAATTGTAGCATGAAAGCTAGATGGCACGAAAATTATTCGCGACATAGCCTTCTATATATATATATATATATATATATATATATATATATATATATATATATATAGCCCCATAGCTAGGTGGGTCCCACGGTTCAGGATGATTCGTTATTCTAGCGAAGGGAAGGTATTTTTTCGGACCTTCGACTAAAGGTTTTCGTTTACGTCGCATTCTAAATTTGTTACATAGAAACAAATTAATACTGCGAGGGGCTACTGTTGGAGGCTTTCCTCTTCCGAAGATCCTTAAAAACATAATTAACTAGATGTTTTCAGCATAAACTATTACAAGGAGCTTCGTTTTTCCTCATGATGAAGACATACGAGATGAAGATATAATCTAAGGATGATAAGAATAAACGCCGAAATTAAATTGACAGCTCTGGCCCGTGATGAAGTATGATGATGATGCTGACCGAAGGGGAAAAAGACTACTTAGTCCTTAATGACTTATATTACGATCATAAGTGAACATTAGAGACATAAATGTAATTTTACCCGGGCTGCGTCCCGTGCCTATAAATAGATGAACAGTAGCATCATACTGTTCACGCTGAATTGTAATCGCTCTCTCGTGTCTTTACCTTCGAGCAAGCCAAAGGTATAAATGTAATACAAATTCTGTTAATACTCTTGTAAACCTTAAGGAGTAATAATGTAGACATATTGATAATCTATATTCTTTTATGTCTATATTGATGCATTTTGATTTATTTACGAGATAATGATAATGAGGACATATCATTCATGACCTTCGTCTGATGATCATTGAATCCGCAAGGAAACAATGCTTCGGAAGATGAAGGTCTCTAATACTTAACAATTGTGTTGTCTTGTTCTTGATTCACAACATTTGAGAACAATTCCCCAACAGTGTCATTAGTAGGACTCTGGCAAATTCAGTTAGGCGCGAGATTAGCTCAGACGCCAGTCATTCGGCGACTATGCATGACTCCTAAGGCTCTGTTTGGGAGCAAGGGGATCCCCTTGCTCCTAAACAAGCCATAAATGTAGCAAAGTACATCCATGATAACTGCTTTATTTATATACGTTTGGTCATCTATTTCCCTATCCTGAACATTAGGCTATGGATAGTCTATTCTGCATGTTTGATCAGTTCTTTGATCTTCTTTATTTGTGCGTCTTTGACCATTTCAATCTAGTAGCTAGACTTCAAATATCTATACTCTTTAAGGATTCCGAATTCATGTAGTCTTCTATGCTCTTTCTGTGGTGATGGTTACCAATCTATGCTTTTTTTTTTTTGTGTGTGTGGTGACTTCTGGTTAGGTCGTGATTGCCTGCACTCGCATGGGCGTGCGCAAATCACTAGTTTGCTATAAGAAGTAACTTATGAGGCGTGTTCCGTTCCACAGTTCAGCAACTGATAATAGTACCTATCGTTCTCTGTTTTGAAACAAGAACAGAAAAAAGAACATAATATATATACCATTCTGAATGAGAAGTAAATTATATCTTCCTCATGGCTTGTAGTCTTGGTGCACACATGACACACACTTCTACTTACTGGTATGCAAAGGTAGCGAAATAAAGTGAGCACAGGTGATACAAGTGTAGCGAACATGGGGTTTGGAGAGACTTTTACGTCAAGGATTGCACTGGTACGTTGATAGCGACGAGCAATATGACGACCTCCACTGCCTTCCGCTCATGTTTTTTTTTTGTACGCCTGTTATGACACCTCCGGGTATCAAGGAGCCATGTCTTGGCTGTTAATTAATTGCATAGCAGCTTGGATTCTAACTAGATGGCCGTCTCTCTCTCTCTCTGTAGAGAAATTATTTGCTAACATAGCTAGAGGCAGATACAGTTTTGTCTGGTTGTTGGCATGTCCTCTCTGATGTATATGCTCTTCAACTTTACGCTTAAGAGCTATGAAAATATGTACTAATCCATATATCAGTACTTTGAACTACCATTATATTCCTGTCATTTGCTCCTCATGCATCATCGACAGCTCTTTAATAATGAGATGGTACCCAAAAAAAAACAAAAAACTGTACTAGCGTTGACTGCACAACAGTAGCAAAGTGTTTTCATGGTACTATTATTGGCTTGGCAGAAGCATGATGGAATTGCCTATAAATTAATCATGTTTCGCGATCGATTCCTGGTGCGCGCGCTAGCTAGGTGTCATGGGTAGTAGTAGTAGTGATGTGCCGACTGAAAGCAGCTTGGCCGTTCATGCGATGCAGACATTGAGCATGACGACGATTTTTCTTTCTTCAGTTAGGCAGTAGTCCCCTGCACTAGCTAGCTTCTTTAGGTCTTGTTTGGTTATCCATATTCCATATGGATTAGAGCGTATTGAATGAGATTGAGATGCATTTTTGACTTGTTATAGATTTAAACCACCCAATCTACATAGATTAACACCAAAACGAACAAGCCCTTCTTAGACTTTGTTCAGTTATTCTCCATACCATGTGGTTTGGAGGAGATTGAGATGTATGGAGATGTATTTCGACTTACTACGGATTTAAACCGACTCAATCTCATCCAATCTACATGGAATAGCATCAAATCGAACAAGCCCTTAGTTAGCTAGCAGCATCATGCACGTCGTACCGTCCTTGATTCCTTGTCACCGAATCCTGGTGTGTCATCTGTTTCATAGCTACTAGCCAGTAGAATTAATTTGATGCCTCTGATAACTGGAGGATTAAGATAACTTTCTGTCGTCCGCAAAGCAGCCACATATATGGACCTCTGCTTCGTTACCGTGAGAGACATCAATTGCAGACACCAGATCAGATGCTAGCTAGCTCTTGAAAACGAAACGCAAGAGCTGATTTCCTGCGCCGAGTAGCTGATTCACCGACGACGACGTGGCTTTGCCTGACCGGGACATGTTGCCCTCTAAATGTGCCACACATGCCGCCAATCTCACCGGCCGACGATGACTGGGGGACATGTTGCCCTCTAAATGCGCCACAGATGGACGGTCCGGGGGATCACTGACGCACGCAGCCGTCTGTTTCTCTGCAGGGTCGAAAGCGACGGACACGTACTCTTTGGAGCCGTACGTGTGTGTGTGCACTCATCAGGTACGGTGACACCTGCATCCGCCGGTGTAGCTGCAATAATGCAGCAGCGTACGTACGTGCGTCATTGTACACGGAGGGCGTCGTTGGAAATATGAAAGCAGCGACGAGAAGGATCCAGCGGCAGTGTTAGGATACATATAATTGACCTGACCAGCAGCCTGTCCGTAGTACGTCGGTCGATGATCCATAACTGACGGGTTCTTGTGCCTGTTTCTTGGGAGTTGAGAAATGACTAGCTGCCGGCTGCTTTCCCTGAGGATGCATGGACCATTTTTAAGTGTCCGGATCTCACTGTTGAGCACTAAAATGCCTGGTCAGGACTCAGGACTCAGTACTTGGTGTGGATGATGGAGATGGCCAGCCATCGCGTGATGGGTGTAGTGCTTTAACCTAGCTACCTCCAGTGAATTAGCTCGGAGCTCCACGGTTAAGCAGGGTTACGTTGAAGGCTACTACGAAGCTGTCCAGGTAAAACAAACAAAAAGCAATTGCACTGCCCAAGGGATGATAAAAACAAAAAAAAGTTGATAATAAGATTCATCTATCCCGGCCTCCCCTATGTTTTTGGATTGTGTACTTCGATCTGCTCTTCTCAGATTGATTTTAATTATGACCATGTGCACTGCCGAGATTTTTTTTTTGGTCGGGGTAAAGCATGAAAGGAAGGAACACTAGTGGCGGATCATATCTCCTAACTGTTACGTCGTCTGCTACTTTCTTAATTAGGATCTGCTGCTGCTGCTGCCAAATTCTTCTGTGGCTTTAATTTTCATCTGTCCCATATTCTGTTCACATTAATTTACCGAGAGATAAGATAATTAACTGCTATACTTAGCACTTATAGTTATTTAATTTGGACAGCGTTATCAGAGGTATTTTCAATCTTATCAGGTCCTGCTGTGCCATGCTGCATATATATGTTGATATTCTACATCCATCGATCGTGTCTCAGCATCGCACGGCAGCTGCTGGCCTGATACCTTTACGTTGGCTTCGATCTGAAACCTGTGGTTGCCCACAAAATAAATCTAACTCGCCTGATGGTTAAGTTAACATCATGAGTACGTCGTGGTAGTTGTTTTCTTTCTGCTTGTGAAGCACCGAAATAGATGATTAGAGTGGACGAATAATGGATGCTAATAAAAATTCTTCGCTCCAGAGATGATCTTGGCTTCCTTCTATAATTCAAAACACCAAATCAATCTCACAAAGTGGCCGGGTGCATGCCCTCGAGCCTACTAAATCCTTCGTTTCGAGACAAATCTTAGTTTTTTTTTACCCAAATTTTAACGCAAGCCCCTAAAACACCAGACCTCATAAAATTGGTGGCATCCAGTTTATTGGTGGTTGTATATTTCTTGGTGATGACAGAAGAACACAGCGAAAACACTCACTAAAAAAAATCAAGAGTACAAGCGAAACACTCAAAAATTCGAAAATGAAGCTCTCAACTCTAATCGAGATGAAGTAAGGTCTCGTATACGAAAATCACCTAAACCAATGGGTGGTTTTATGATTTGGTAAAGTTCCTGGGTAACTTTAAAACCCACTGGAACTAGCGGATCGAGAAATAGACACCCGAAACTCAAAATCATCATCCAAAGGTCACAAACACAGAAAAGTTATCCTAGCAGGGGTTTAGGGTCAACCTAGCCATCTTGTTTTTTCAAGAACGGGCAAAATCACCAAACTTGTTTTCATAAAGAATCTATCGAAACTGATCAGTAGATATGTTCCCTAGGTGTCCTTCATGGATATCGATCTATGGATTTCACCCAATAGTAGAAAGACTAGAGCAAGAAAAAACCTAACATGGAAGGAAAAAGTCAAATGCTCAGAGAGATAACTAGTCAAATCCTCTTATTTATAAACCTATTACACACTCCTAGCATGCCTCTAAATATTTTGTGCTAAACCACTTAACCCGAGGTGCAAAATGGTCCATCTTGAGCTCACTAAATTTGACTGCCACGAGATCTTCATGACTTTTCTTCGTCTCGATGCAAGCTTTGCAATGGTGCCACATGCCAACTCCAATTTCTACTACGTTGGTTTTGAGAGCTAAACCCAACAACCGTTTGTCGGTGGTTTTGACGCCCAAACCACTTTGGAATAGTCTATCCTCTATACTCTCTCTGTGATCTCGACACATGTTGCCGCTAGTCGTCAACCGACCATTCACCAAGTTTCCTTGCGCCTTCGCTTGACATAGTTAATATGGTCTACTCCTCCATATACTCTTATACTTACCAATGTCCCCAAGTGTTAACTATTATCAGTCTTCTAGCTTTTCTAGTCCCTCAATCCAAGCCTCGCCATCTATCCTTCACTACTCCTAGTCCATCGACACAAACCCGCTTGGTCATCACCTTTGCCATTTAGGGCTGATTTAGTGGATAGGGATCACGAGGGGATCCATGGGGGAGGAATACACGAGGGGATCCATAGGGGAGGAATCCCCTTGCTATTCCTCCCCCATGGATCCCCTCATGATCCCTGTCCACCAAATCAGCCCTTACTGTCTTCAAGATCCACACTTACGCATCATAAGCCAAGAAACATGTTGCCCACACTATACTCGTGTCACACCCGGATTTAAAGGCTAAAGCCAGGTGCATCTCATATGTGCGCTAGAGAAGAACAACACATATAATAACAGAATGTATAGAGATAAATGTCATAAATGTACTTATTACATAGCGGAAGTCTTATAAAATAAATGACAAAAATAAAGCGAACTAAATATTATTTCTCCCGTGCCACAAAGCTTACTGGGAGACGCCACTTAGATCAAGTCGTAAGCTTCAGTGTTAGGCGGCTCCTCTTCGACCACCTGTTCTTCTGCTGTGGGGGGGTGTGAGATAGCAAGGGTGAGCTCACATATGTTCATCGCTCAACAAGTTATGAGGAATAATGTGCATGAACTCACCAAAGATGGGAGTTCATGTGAAGTGTAAGGTTGATCAATAAAGTAAAGGTTGAAGCCAAGCATTGCTTTTATAAGTTGGTCAAAATTTTATTAGCAATTACTAAGTGTAAGTAAATACCAAACCATAATAATAATAAATAAAAGTAATAATAAAATAATCCCAATGCGATGCAAATGACAAATTGAATTTAATTCCATAAATTAATCATGTGAGTGTCCGAGCTGCTCATGACCGTGAGCACTGCTAGTATACCAGTTTTACACTCTACAGAGGTTGCGCATCTTTACACACAAGTCGTGTTACCCATTTGCCATGGTGTTGATCAGACCCCATACACCTCTACCAAGGAAGCGAGGCAGGGTACCACTATGAGGCCTTTACAAAGTTCCACTAGCTTTAGAAAACCTGCTACAGTTTATAGGAAGCTCCAGTGCACGGATCCCTCGCCTGACCGCCATTGCAGCAAAATCAACCCAATGACCTCCCCACACTAACCACTCTCCTACTGCCCTTGCCCCTTTCGGGTAAGGTAGTCCTCCACTAGCTTTCCTAGTTAGTCAACCAAGGGCGTCCCATTAAACCCTTGTGGTAGCACTGTTTTCCCGGGTGGTTCTCCATGTTCCAATTAACATAATGATCTTATCATAAATAGTAAATAATCAACTGGTAATAAAAGTGTAATCATGAATAATATATATCTTCATACCCAAAATCATATAAAGCAATAGCATGTACTACCCAAAAATTCAGTGGTAAAACAAGGTATAAAGATAGCCAAACTAGGGTAACCTACTAGTTCCCATCAAAATTAACCTATGCAGATCATTAAGATTAATAAGAACATGACTGGGTAAAAATAAAGTGATCAAGGGCATAACTTGCCTTCAACGAGCTCCTGCTCAGCAGTCTCTACCTGCTGAACCCCTGGATCTTCTGTGGCTTGCTCGTCTACTCGCATCAATACAAACATACATAGGATAGCAAAAATTAACATCACACCAAACAGTAGAACAGAATACATGATAATATTCTACGCTGCGTAAAGAGATCATAGGAACAAGAACCACTAAATTTTGAGTTATATTTATTTAGTTATGAATTTCTGAAGTTATTAAGTATTTAGAATGGCATAATTCATAGAAATAATTTTACTTCATGTTTCATGGTTAAACAGAGTCACTAATTGATAGAAAATATTATTACGAAATTAATACCACTGGAATAGGTCAATTTGGAGTTAAAATGAATTTAATATGAATTATACAAGTTTCTGGAATTATTTTTCTATTGAAAATCAATTTTTAAACCTATTTATTTGATTTCCCTAAGCTCTGGACAGCGCGCCAAATAATAAGCCCGAGGTCTAACCTATAAAAATTCCCCAGACTCAGTCTCTCTCCAAGGCAGACCGCAGGTTGTTTTAAGGATTTTAGAGGGGCTCTTTTACAATTTAATCAGCTGAACAGTATGGCAGGCTTTTGGCCGTCCGATCTATAACCTAGGCCCTAGATTAAATTTGGTTGATCCCGCACTCGCTTCCTTACTCCATCGTTGGATCCAAGATTAACGTCACGGATTTAAATTCATGGACATCAACACTGCACGTCCAATCCGGATCATATGGACCAAATCGGGCGCAAACGAACTGGTACCCAAGCTTGTAATCTCAGCCATCCACCGCCAGATCAACGACCGAGATCACATGCCCTAATTACAGGCCAAGCACGGCGACGGCGCTTGCCTCCCACAGCGGCGCCATCACCAGCCAGTAGCCGAGTGGTCCTAGCGGTCGGAATCCTTAATCCGCGAGGTGCCAAACGTAGCTAGGGGACTAGTGAGTACGGTAGTGGCTTCTTACCGAGGTATTGCATGGCGCAGAGTCCTATTGCCGACATCTCGCGGCACGACGGTGGGTCCCAGTCCGGTGAGCAATTCCGGGCGCCCAGAACGATCTCTGGAGGCGATTCTCCACACACACGCTCTGTGCATGATGCCGAGGACCCATGGTCCCTTCTTGGCCACCAATCACCGGCGCAGGCACTAGAACTTCGTGGCGGATGGCGTCGACTCTCTTCCTCTTCTCAGTCTCGTTCTCTCGGTGCTAGTTGTTAAGAAGGTGGCGTGGAGGAGGTCCGAGGTACCCGAGGTTGAGCTCTTATCGCCCCATCTGAGCCTGGTCAGTTGGTGCTAGACCTGGACGACGGTAAAAGCGGCAGCGACAGGTTCGCGAGTGGTTACGACATTGGGGCTGACGACCCTGGCCCACCAACCCGTGAGACGCATGAGCAACGCGCGTGCACGGATAGCCTAGACTAAGGAGTGGGCCTGCAACACAGTGAGAAGATGGGAAGCGTACTTGGCGTTGAAGAGGGGTCCTAGCAAGTAGGGCCCACTTGTCATACACACCCCGTGTATGGTTCTCGTTATGGGCCGCGTACAGGGGAAACAGCTAGTTGGGCCAACCAGAGTACCTTGGCCCAGGCGCATTGCTTTCACCTTTTTCTGTTTTATATTTTCTATTTTATTTTCTTTTTGTTTGTAAATTTCAAATTTGAATTTAAATAATGCTGTGATCTTGTACCCAAATTATAGGTACAAAATAAACATAATAGTATAAAAGGGGTTTAATTATTTATATATTTATTTTCTTTATTTTTGTTTAGTATTCTTCCTTCCTTTTCTCCAATTCTTAATTTTCCAAATTAGATTAATGCCTATTTCACCATTTGTATATTTCTATTATCATTATCTTTAGGAGTGAATGCACAAATATATAAACTCCAGCATGATGCACAAGCTGTTCTTGTCTCATTTGTTAATTATTCACTTTTAGGTGTGGTTATTCACATGTGATAATAAATGGAGACAAAGTATATAAGAGAGTTATCCCCTTATCTATGGTTTACAACTTTGGATATTACAAATCCTACCCCCTTACAAAGAATCTCGTCCTCGAGATTTAGGTAGAACTAGGAAAGAGGTGGGGAAAATCTACACGTAGTTCTTCTTCTCTCTCCCAAGTAGCTTCATCTTCTCCATGGTGACTCCATTGCACTTTGCACATTTTGATCACTTTACTCCTTGTGACACGAGTCAGTGTATCAAGAATCTTGATAGGATACTCAGCATAAGTCAGATCATCTTGAACACTAAGATCCTCCATTGGTAGCTGCTCTTTGGGTACCCTGAGACATTTCTTCAGTTGAGATACATGGAAGACATCATGTACATCCGCAAGATGATCGGGTAGTTCTAGTTGATATGCAACTTCTCCCACTCGCTTTAAGATCAAGAAGGGTCCAATAAAACAAGGAGACAACTTCCCTTTAACTTTGAATCTTCTCATACCCCGGATTGGTGACACCTTCAGATATACGTGATCACCCTCCTTAAACTCTAGTAGCCTCCTTCAGGTATCTGCATAACTTTTCTGCCTTGACTGTGCAGTTCTCAAATTCTCCCTTATCATTCGCACTTGTTGTTCTGCCTCTTGTATAATTTCAGGTCCGAAGAACTGCCTTTCACCAGTTTGATCCCAATATAGTGGAGTAGTGCACTTTCTGCCATACAAAGCCTCAAACTGGGACATCTTCAAACTAGCCTGGTAGCTATTATTGTAAGAGAACTCCGCATACGGTAAGCTCTTATCCCAACTACCACCATGTTTAAGAGCACAAGCTCTTAACATATCTTCTAGTACTTGGTTGGTCCTCTCGGTCTGCCCATCAGTTTGAGGATGGTAGGCCAAACTAAAATCCAATCTTGTATCCAAGCACTCGTGCAACTTCTTCCAATACCGAGAAGTAAACTGTGATCCCCAGGTCTAACACAATCTTCTTAGGCACACCATGTAAGCGTGCAATTCGTGCCATGTACAACTCTGCTAGTTTGGCTCCTGAATACATGGTCTTCACTAGAATAAAGTGGGCTACTTTAGTTAGCCTATCCACAATCACCCATATAGAGTCATATACCCAGCAGATGTGCGGGGTAGACCCACAATGAAATCCATGCGGTTATGACGTTGCGGCTAACGACCCTGGCCCACCAACCCGTGAGACGCATGAGCAGTGCGCGCGGATAGCCCAGACTGAGGAGTGGGCCCGCAACGCAGTGAGAAGATGGGAAGCGTACTCAGCGTTGAAGAGGGGTCCTGGCAAGTAGGGCCCACTTGTCATACACACCCAATGTCTGGTTCTCGGTATGGGCCGCGTACAGGGGAAACAACTAGCTGGGCCGACCAGAGTACCTTGGCCCAGGCGCATTGCTTTCACCTTTTTCTATTTTAT
Source organism: Zea luxurians (assembly GCA_029449295.1). Lineage (NCBI taxonomy): Eukaryota > Viridiplantae > Streptophyta > Magnoliopsida > Poales > Poaceae > Zea > Zea luxurians. The sequence goes on along the minus strand of JAOPSE010000148.1, from coordinate 2,081,847 downwards.
TTTATTTTTGTTTGTAAATTTCAAATTTGAATTTAAATAATGTTGTGATATTGAACCCAAATTATAGGTACAAAATAAACATAACAACATAAAAGGGGTTTAATTATTTATATATTTATTTTCTTTATTTTTGTTTAGTATTCTTCCTTCTTTTTCTCCAATTCTTAATTTTCCAAATTAGATTAATGCCTATTTCACCATTTGTATATTTCTATTATCATTATCTTTAGGAGTGAATGCACAAACATATAAACTCCAGCATGATGCATAAGTTGTTCTTGTCTCATTTGTTAATTAGTCACTTTTAGGTGTGGTTATTCACATGTGATAATAAATGGAGACAATAAGAGAGTTATCCCCTTTTCTATGGTTTACAACTTTGGGTATTACAACTCGTGCTAAGGATAATCAACATTAAACCAAAGACAATCATCTCCTTGACAATCTCTCATCACACTTGACCACATGGGGCACATCTCAACCATGTGTTCACAATCTCTACCTTGATGAGTGCATTATCAAACCAATACAAATAGATGAAATAAAAGCAAAAGAAAATAGACAACTCACTCAAATGATCAAAAGGAAAAGAAAGGAAAAAATAAGTGTATACAAGGTAAAACTACCCAATTAGTGGTCACACAATCTGCCAATGATGAACCTAAGACTTGTGTTTGATTAGATTTCATCGAATTTTCATTTTTTTAGTTTAACACAAAAAATAATCAATCATGTGTCTGCGAGAGGTTGTAAGCAATGTCTTGCCCCAATTTTCAATCGGGAGAAGATTATGCCAAAGTGGCAATAAGAAGTTTAAAGCCATGGTTTTAGTCATACACTACACTTCTCATGTTCATCTCACAAGCAATGAGAAACGGTCTTGATACAATGAAGTGTGATAGTGGAAACTCATTTTGATCTTTCCATTTCACTTAACTTGGATTAAAATTTTAGCAAAATTTTATCAGAGTTTACTCAAAGAAGTGAATTACTTGGTGAAAGAAAAATAACAACTTAGCATATACATGACAACGCCAAGGATATCAACATATCCTACACATGCTAGTAGCCATTCTCAGTGGTGAACAAAATTTCCATGTTTTAGCTATTACCAATCATGTTCACAAGTTATAAAACAAGTTTAACTCATAAAAATTATGTCAAATGAGCAAAATTATACTAAGCTTGTCCAAGCACCATCATGTACTACACAGAACATAAGACTAACAACATAATATCATTCTAAGTCAAATACACATGAAGCATAGATATATCCTCAATAGTACATGATAACATGCAATGCAAGTTGATACAAAAGGCAAACCAAAAGATATAGTAAATAGACTAAAATAAAAACTAGTATATAAGGTCAAAAGCTTCCCTCTAAAAAATGAAGCTAACACCCAACACTCTACACAAGCAAGCAACTCTTCACTAGTGTGAAGTCATATCTTATAATATATGTGAAATATATACTTTTTTGCTTCACCCCATTCCTTGTACTACGTAGCCACAGTCCCTTAAGATTGCAAGGTGTTGGCCTTGTTCATACCATGGTCCGAAACATAATGGGCCCTAGATCATGAGGTTTTAGTTAGGTTTGATGACCTTTGTAAGGGAAGTAGATTCTATCCATGCTTTAAGCGGCTTATGGACCTAAGAGCCAAGAGTTAAGGCGGAGTAGGTTTTGGAGCCCTTGGTTCTATAGGGGCCCTGAAGGGGTCCTCTCTCTTGGTCCCAAAGTTGTTGTGGGAAGGGGAAACAGGGCGATAACCATAGTTGTATTCAGGACCCTTGGCACCACAAGGGTCCTAGCTGTGATGTGTCATAGTCCTCTTAAGATTCATTTATCATGAGATCTAGGGACCTTGATAACACAAGGGGCCCGGTTAGGACTTGTATGACACCTAGGGTACCAAAATCCCTAAGGCCTCTAGGGGAGAAGCTCACCATGCCTTCTAGAATGATTTGAGTTATTCGTGCCTACAATCTTAGAAAAAATGATAAAGTTTAGCTTGTTGGGGGCATCCTTACACTATATTTAGCTATGGATTCTCAAATTATCTCCTAAATCCTTTTTGGCCCCTAATTGTTGTCTTAGGAATGAGTTGTGAACCAACATGTCCTAATTAATTAAGTGGTGGCATAGTGGAAGGGCACATAGGTAAAGAAGAGCGACCCACCATGGAAGAGCGGACCTACACCATGGTTTAGCTTTTGCCAGGGTATTGTGTTTATGCATCTTTGCCCATCCATTTAGCATTAGAGCATGCTCCCATACACCAAATCAACTTGACTTACCTAATGGTTCGCCGACTTTATTGAATAGAAGGTCAATTGTGTTTTAGTGTAAGGATTGGACCCCTAAAGAATGATTGAAAAACTTTAAGGATAGTTTTTTATTAAGTAAATATTGCTTAAACCGTGAGTGAGTACTTATGGATATGCCACCCCTTGCTTGTGGGGCTAGAGTGTTAACACCACGAGGGCTCCGAAGAAGGAGCTCCTTAAAGTTAGGATTCTTAGGGTAGATGAAAATCATTTATCCGCCAATCCTTGGAGAAGGCAATAAAATATTACCTAATTAGGGGCCTTATTTACATCATACTTAGCAATATTCCTATATTTTACTCCTAAAACCATTTTGAGGCCCTAGTTTATGCTTCAAGAGGGCGGCATGATAACCAATAGACCCTGACTAAGCGGTGGCATAGAAAAAGGATGGTCTAGGATAGAAAGGGTGACCCACCATGGCAGAGCAGATCTATACTAAGGCTTTGCTGTTTCTTGGTAATGCCTATTGGCATATTTGTTGGACCACACAATATATATCTATCATACATCACTACATCCTAGTTTGCCAAGGGTCACACCGAATCTATTAAATAGGAGGCTAGAAGGAACCACATATGAGTGTAAAATATAGCTAGGAACCCTGAAGGGGTATAACCAAAAAAAGTTGGGAGGTATGTTCTATAATAATTGTGTATAATAGTTCTGACCATAGGGAGGCTTCCTAGTAGGACATGCTCATGTTCATGCAATAACTCAATGAGTGTAAATTTTTCCGTGTCAGGGGTCACACATATACCATACTCAAACCTATTTCCTTAAAACAACTCTTGAAATTGCCTTAGTGCCTAGAAGACAATATAGGGAAATTGTGTGATCTACTAGGCATGTCTCGTACCAAGGGACAATGCAAATGAGAGGATAGCTAGGCCTAGACAGTGGCAACCCACCATGGAAGAGTTGATTCATACCATGACTTAGCCGTTCTTAGGGCTATACCTCTAGGCCTCATGGTGACTTGAACCGGTACTAAATTAGTTAATATTAGCACTGGTTGTGGACAACAACCGATACTAATATATTTTGCATGGATCTTCAGATTTAAAATCGACACTGAAGCCAATACAAATAACGATTTTAAATCAACCTAAACAAAAGTTGTTGGACTGATGCCCCATTCTCTAGTAATGTTAAAATGATACTAAAAACTCAACACATAGCCTACTATAAAATAGCAAACTAAACTCTAAAGTAGATGTCTCTTGTAATTTTGAATCTTGTTTGTTCAGTTTATATTGATATGATATAATTAGTTTAAATTGCCTCTAAATATTGCATTTTATAATGAGGATGGACTCCCACGGGATAGTTTCCCTGACGGGGATGGGGATGGGAGAAAAAGCTCCCCCGTGACCATTCGCGGGGACGGGGGCAGTGAATTTTCTCCCCACGGGAACGGTGTTGGTGAGCTATTCCACAATGGAGAATTCTCCATTGACATACCTATTTATGATCCAACACAATACTGCAACATGTAGATGCTCTAGACTATCTCACATTTACTCGCACATATATCGCTTAAGCTATTAAAGAATTATGTTTTCATATGCATGACCCATGAGACTCTCATCTTGCTCCTACGAAGCGAAGTCTACGGTATTTATAGGGCACTTTGGATCTTGGCCTTCGTCTTTAACGAACTTCATCGACTTTACAATTTACTGTGATGCTGATTAGACTGGCTATCATGACACTTAGAAATTCACCTTCGGTTATGCTTTCTTTCTTGGGGGTAATCCCATCTCCTGATCCTCCAAAAGCTACCACTGTCTCACTCAGGTGCAGAAGTCGTGTGTCACACCAATGGTCAATATAGCATCGCTGAAGCCTGCTAACACTACCGGAATCCGAGGCTTTGCCGAGTGTCGGACTCTTTGCCGAGTGCCTTTTGTCGGGCACTCGGCAAAGAAGGCTTTACCGAGAGCCGCACTCGGCAAAGTCCGGCTCTCGGTAATGAGCTGATTTACCAAGCGCAGGACACTTGGCACAGGACCACACTCGGCAAAGACATGTTTGCCGAGTGTTTGACACTCGGCAAAGAAGGCGCTCGGCAAATGGCCGTCAGCGGCCGTCCTAAAGCTGACGGCCGTCAGCCTTTGCCGAGAGCCGAGGACTGGCAAAGGGGCTTCTTTGCCGAGTGCCAAATACTGGGCACTCAGCAAAGAACTCTTTACCGAGTGCCTTCTATAGACACTCGGCAAAGCATATTTTTGTTTTTTACATTTTGGCCACCAAACTTTTTGTGGTATGTTCCTACACTATGTAGACCTACATGTACCATTTTGGGACAATTATACCAGTGTTTGCAATAGCTAGTAGATTTAGTTCGTTTATTTGAATTTGTTCGGAAAATTCAGATTTGAACTGCAGGTCACTCGAAACTTGAAAAACCGTGCATGAAAAAATGATATCCATGCTACTTAGCACAAGTTACGACCGATTTCAGGAGCGGACCCGAAACTTCGAGCACCATGCTCACTCAACATGGCTGTGAACTTGCCATCCAGGTGTTTAAAAATTGTATAAAACACAAACAAAGTCAGAAAATCATGAAACCTGTCCATGTGTCATGATATTATATGTAGAGGCTGTGATAAAAATTTGAAAAAGTTTCGAGAAAACTATGATGCACTATGTGTACAAACCTAAGAGATCCACATTGAAACTCTATGATTTCATGTGTAGTTCTCTTAGGTTTCTACACATAATGGCTCACAACTTTCTCGAAACTTTTTCAAATTTTTATCACAGCCTCTACATATGATATCATAACACGTGGACAGGTTTCATGATTTTTTGACTTTGTTTGTGTTTTATACAATTTTTAAACACCTGGATGGCAAGTTCACAACCATGTTGAGTGAGCATGGTGCTCAAAGTTTCTGGTCCACTCCTGAAATCGGTCGTAACTTGTGCTAAGTAGCATGGATATCATTTTTGCATGCACGGTTTTCCAAGTTTCGAGTGACCTGCAGTTCAAATCTGAATCTTCCGAAGAAATCCAAATAAACGAACTAAATCTACTAGCTATTGAAAACACAGCTATAATTGTCCCAAAATGGTACATGTAGGTCTACATAGTGTAGGAACACACCACAAAAAATTTGGCTGGGAAAATAAAAAAAATACAAATGTACTTTGCCGAGTGTCAGCTGGTTGACACTCGGCAAAGTAGGCTTTGCCGAGTGTCAGCTGGATAACACTCGGCAAAGAATAGTGAAAGAGTCTTTGCCGAGTGTCAGCTGGTTGACACTCGACAAAGAAGGCTTTGTCGAGTGCCAGCGATCTGGCACTCGGCAAAGCGTATTTTAAAATTAAAAAAAACTTTGCCGAGTGCCGGATCACGGGCACTCGGCAAAGCACGCGTACATACCAAAAGGTCAGCGCTTTCTTCCTCACTCTCTCACTCTCCTCACTCACACGCGCCGCCGCCGCGTCCTCGCCCACCGCGCCCCTGCCCACCGCCGTCGCGACCGCGCCCGGGCCCACGCCTGCGCCACGCCGCCGTACCCGCGCCCGCTGTGCCCACGTCGACGCCGTGCCCCTCGCCCACCACACCCGCGCCCTCGCCGCCGTGCCCGCAGCCGCGCATGCCGTGCCCCTCACCCGCGCCCGCCGCGCTCGCCGTGCCGCGCCCGCGCCGCCGTGCCCCTCGTCGTGCCCCTCGCCTGCCCCCGCCTTGCCCGCGCCGCCGTGCCCCTCGCCCGCCCCCGCCGTGCCCCTCGTCCTCGCCCGCGCCCCTCACCGTGCCCCCGCCACCAACGCCGCGCGCCACCACCGCCGCTGGAGGCCGCCTCCTCGAGCGCCGCCACCGTCGCCCGGCCACGCCACGCGTACCATCGTCGGCCCCACGCGAGGTATAAACTTTTTATGCGTCAATTCACCATGTAGTTGTGGATCTACCAAGTTATTCGCATCTCCATCATGAAGCATTGTGATGGCTTGCAATGGGAAATAAGAAATGTGACAACTGCTAGTAGTGTATACTTTAGGTGAATTTCTTCTTACTGTGTGCATGTCAGCCATCGTGCTGTTAGTTTTATTTGAAGGTTTTAAAAACCTCAACGTACAGGGGAGGTGTTGTCGATTTTTTTTTGTATTAACATACTTGTGTTTCTTTTTTACAGAGAAGATACTTGTCTTCCTAGCCGCTGCGGGTCTGCCTGCACCGCGTCGCGTCGCCACTGCACCGACCCGCCACAGCCCCACTAGCCTGACTCCACCGCCACCCTAGGTATAACCTCTATTTCCGCATCATGGTCGTAGATCACGTAACCCAGTTAGGCGTCTCTCGTTCGAAAGAGATACGGTGTAGATATGCAGATCTTTGCATATCTACAAATGTATCAGTTTCGAATTGTCCACGTTTTTTGGACAGCCCACGGTTGCGTAGATGGTGTTAGTTTCATGCTCTACTCCGGTCCGAGATAGAGTTTTGGCATCACCTCCCTGTTGTTCTCCGGACAGTACACTCTCCCTGCCAGGACGTGTATCCGGAGAACAGCGGGGAGGTGCTACTGAAATTCTATCTCGGATCGGAGTAGAGCATGGAAACTAACTCCATCTACGCAATTGCCGGTGGGATTAGGACCTATCCTCACCTATTAGAAGGTAGGAACGTAGTGTACATGCATTACATGTCTATATTAAACTATACTCGGTTATATATGTTAGAGGATGGAGGACCGTGAGTGGATGTACATGGGCCACATAGGATGTAATGATGTCACCCCTGAATGGATTAGGAAGACCGATGCTTTCGTGGAACGGGCATTTGGCGAAGCTGCTAAAGGAGCGAGTCTAGTCCCTTGTCCGTGCAGCAAATGTGCCAACAGGAAAAGGAAAACAAAGAAGGCCATGGTAGAAAATATTTGGAAGAATGGATTTACGCCGGACTATACTCGGTGGATCTTCCATGGTGAAGCGCATCGCACGAGAGAGGAGGTGGTGAGACAACGCGTCGAGGATTACGATGCTGATGCCGGGGTAGCTGACATGTTGAACGACTATCACGAGGCATAGTTCGCCGAAGGATGTACGGAGGACGAGCCAGAGGCGACTGCAAAGGCATTCTACGACATGTTTGACGCGGCACAGAAACCCCTTCACGACAAGACAAAGGTTGCTCAACTGGATGCCATTGGGCGTGTAATGGCGTTCAAGTCGCAGTACAGCATGAGTCGAGACGCCTTCGATGGTTTGTTGACAGTTATTGGTAGCCTGCTTCCGGAGGATCACGTTCTGCCAAAGAGCATGTACGAGGCACAGAAACTCCTTTGTGCACTCAAGATGACGTATGAGCAGATACATGCTTGTCCGAAGGGCTGCGTCCTATTTAGGAAAGAACACACTGAGGCAAAGTACTGTCCGAAGTGTAAATCGTCTAGGTTCATGGAGGTAGACTCTGGTGATGGACAGAAGAGGCAGCTCGACATCCCCGTGACAATCCTACGCCACCTGGGCACCGGTATAGGTTCTTTGCCGAGTATAATGTCTGTGGCACTCGGCAAAGAGGCACGCTTTAACGAGTGCCGCACGTAGCACTCGGCAAAGAGCCTGACATGAGGATCCTCCCTGGTGGGTCCTTTGCCGAGTGTCCCAGGTGGCACTCGGCAAAGATGGATTCTTTGTCGAGTGTTTCGGGGAAGACACTCGGCAAAGGTAACTCCTTTTGCCGAGTGTCATCCGTGACACTCGGCAAAGACGCCGTCTCTGTCACCCGTCGCCGTAACGGTCGCTTTTCTTTGCCGAGTGCTCCCTGACACTCGACAAACCTCTTTGCCTAGTGCCCGAGAAAAAGTACTCGGCAAAGAAGGCTTTGCCGATGCACTGTTTACCGAGCCTTCTTTGCCGAGTGTGACACTCGACAAAGCCTTTGCCGAGTGTTTTTAAGGCTTTACCGAGTGCTCTGGGCACTTGGCAAAGCACTAGTTTCCGGTAGTGTAAGGCCCTGATCATTTTTATCAAACCCATAGGGATTGAGAGAGATTGATTCTCCTACAAATAAAAATCTCAATCTCCATCAATTCACTTCAATCCTCCCTCAATCTCATGGATTAGGGATGAATCGAGCAAGCTCCTCGTACAACTTCATTGTTGTGTCCACCGCGCCATCCGTATTTGTTGTGACAATATCGATGCCGTTTATCTCTTCACAAACCTTGTCCAGCATTAGTGAAGGCTGACTTATATTGAACACGTCACCCTTGGAAAAGTCTGGGCCTGCATAGTTCCTCCTAGCTCATCCTAGAATATAGACATAGACATCTTCAACTAACATACGTTTTTACGGAGTTTAAGTTCAGTATAAATGTTCACCGTGGTCCCAATTTCAACTACAGGGACATATTAGAATGTAAACCTATATTAGAGTAAACAGAAATAGTACCATAATACCTACACCATGTTGGGTGTTAGTTTTATTTATTCTATATATAATCAGCATGAGGTATAATGCAATATAACTATTTAATTATACTTATTCTATCATTCTTCTATAGAAAAGTGGTAAAATATTTCGACGACTCAGCTTGACAATCAGATAAAAAATCACTCCACCGACTCCAACAACACAATAATATGCCATATTCTTTTCGTTTCAGTACAATTAATAATAATTCTGTTCGTCCGCCGCTACTACAGTGAAATCTGAGATGAGAAAAATGCATGTGGCTCTGCCGTCCTTGAGGCTGTGGGTTTTTCTCCGCTCACAGTTTACAGCAGTACGTACCAACGAGTCCAATAATTTGAAGAAATAAACAACATAATTTTTTTAGAGGTATACAGTATAAAATCTCACTAGTAGAAAAGAGCTTAAAGCCTGCGGCACCCATAAATTATCACTGGCGGTTTCAGTTACCGCGCGCCAATAAAAAAAACCAGGTGAGCCCGGCTTGGGAACCGCCAGTGGAAACCTATTTCCACTGGCGGTTATCTTAACACAACCAGTGGAAATAGGATATTTCCACTGGCGGTCCAGTGAAAATCTAGTTTCCACTGGCGGTTGGTGTAACAGAACCGCTAGTGGAAATATCCTATTTCCACTGGCGGTTATGTTAAGAGAACCGCCAGTGGAAATAGGTTTCCACTGACGGTTTTTCAAGCCAACCGCTAGTGAACTATCTGTTATAAATACCACTCTTCCTCCCCCAACAGGAGCTGTAGCTCGCAGCCAACTTCCATTGGAGGCGATTTTGGAGGTCCAGATTTCATAAAATATAAGGGGGGAGGTTTTGGTCTTTATTTTTTGGAAGAAGGTGGATAAGAAAGGTTGGTTTATGTTTCTTTGTCAATTTTTGTTCATTCTTGCTCAATTTTAGCCACATTTTGGATCTAGGGTTTTACATGTGAGAGAGAAGAGTATAGCTAGGTTATTTTCTCTATTTCCTCAAATGAGGTTGCTTAAGATGGTTAGATTTTGTCTATTTCCTCTCCTTTTTCATGTTTAGTTCTCAAATAAGTTTATCCATGACACATGTTTAGTTGCTTAATGAATGGTGAATGTGTTGTATGGAGAGGGAGGATGATAGGTTTGGTAATTAAGATTGTTTTTATTAATTGTTATGAAAGGTTGGTTTAATTATGTTTCAATTGCCAATTATTGTTTATTTTTGCTCAATTTTAACTATATTTTGAAACTAGGCTTTCACCATGTGTTAGAGATAGGTTTGGGTATTAAGATTTTTTGTTTATTAGTTGCTAGGAAAGTTTGGCTTATGTTTCTTTTGCCAAATTTTGTTCATTTTTCCTCCATTTTAGCCACATTTTGGATCTAGGGTTTCACCATGTGTTAGAGATAAAGTAGTTAGGTTGCCTAATCGATCCAACCGCCTATGCTTCATCCTTCCCGACAAAAACTGTGTAGCTCGCGCGTAGCCCAACTTTTATTGGAAGGCTAGATTTCACAAAATACAAGGGGAGGTTTTGATCTTTATTCTTTGGAAGAAGGTCGCTAAGAAAGGTTGTTCATGTTTCTTTTGCCAATTTTCTTTATCCATGATATATTTAGTTGTTAGGAAATATTGGTATATGTTTCTCTTGCCAATTTGTGTGTCTTGTGTGTTTTATGTTACTTTTTTTACAGGTGATGATGGAGAGGATATCCTGGATGTATAACTTATCAAGGCTAGATCCATCATACATATCTGAGGTCCATAAGTTTATTGTTGTCGCTACGAACCATGCTTGGAGAACAAAGACAAAGCACATATATTGTCCATGCATGGACTGCAAAAATGCTGTTGTGTTTGATGACACAGAACAAATCATATCTCATCTGGTATGCCGAGGATTTGTGAAGGATTACATAATTTGGACAAAGCATGGAGAGGGTAGCTCTTCACCTTATACAGCTGGAAACCCTGCGAACATCGACGACAACTTTCAGTTCGTTCACGAGACACAACAACCTCTTCCACAGAGCGAACATGTAGTGCCAAATGTAACTGATCATGGTTACACCGGAGGAAATGAACGTGAAAGAACCCATGTTCTGCCAAATGTTATGGACGAGGAAGATGCAGAGTTGTTAGAGGCAATGTTGCGTCATCATACAGATCCATCGATGTTCTTCATGAAAGGTATGGAGTCCCTGAAGAAGGCAGCAGAAGAGCCTTTGTACGACGAGTCTAAGGGCTGTACTAAAGAGTTCACGACGCTCCGGTCTGTGTTAAAGCTGTTGATGTTAAAAGCTAGATATGGTCTGTCTGATGCTGGCTTCGATGCGTTCTTGAGTATTGTCGCAGACATGCTTCCAAAGGAGAACAAAGTGCCTGCTAACACGTACTATGCAAAGAAACTAATCAGTCCACTCACTATGGGCGTGGAGAAGATCCACGCGTGTAGAAATCACTGTATCCTTTATCGAGGTGATGATTATAAAGACTTGGAGAGCTGCCCAAAGTGTGGTGCAAGTAGGTACAAGACGAATAAAGACTATCGAGAGGAAGAGTGTGTTGCATCTGTGTCTAAAGGGAAGAAGCGAAAGAAAGCCAAAAAGAAGACTTCAAAATCCACGAGCAAAGAAAAAGAAGAAGTAGACTATTATGCGCTCAAAAAGATTCCTGCTTTGGTGATGTGGTACCTCCCCGTCATCGATCGATTGAGGTGTTTGTTCGCTAACCCTGAGGATGCCAAACTTATGAGCTGGCATGCTTCTGATGAGCACAAAAACGATGGGAAGCTTCGACATCCAGCCGATGGGAAGCAGTGGCAAGATTTCAATGAGAACCACCGAGACTTTGCCGATGAGCCAAGAAATGTTAGGTTCGCACTGAGTACTAATGGAATGAATCCATTTGCTGAAAGGAGCAGCAAGCATAGCACATGGCCAGTGATCCTCACCATATACAACCTTCCTTCATGGTTGATGCAGAAACGGAAGTACATTTTGCTAACCATGCTTATTTCTGGACCTACACAACCTGGAGTTGATATGGATGTATTTTTAGAGCCCTTAATGGAGGATATGAAAATATTGTGGGTAACGGGTGTTCAAATGTTGGATGAGTATTGTAAAGATTCATTCACGCTGAGAGCAATTATTTTTGTTACGATCAACGATTACCCTGCACTCTTCACATTATCAGGCCAGTTTAAGGGAAAGGTTGGCTGCACAGTATGCATTGATGAAACTGCTTACGTATCCCTTACTGCATCTAAGAAGATAGTGTACATGAGGCACAAACGCTTTTTATTGGAAGGACACAGGTACCGCATGCGAAAGATGGATAAGTACTTTGACAATAATGGTGAACTACATTCTACTGCTCCATCGGGTAACAATAAAGGTCATAGAGTTTTTGAAATAGTCAAGAATATCAAGTTTGTTTTCGGGAAGAAGACAAAAGACGGAAAACAAGGAAGGATGCCAAACCAGCTCCGGGGGCTATATTCAAGAAAAAGTCTATTTTCTTCGAGTACTTGCCTTACTGGAAAGAGTTAGATGTGCGGCATGCGATCGATGGTATGCACGTTCAGAAGAACGTGTTTGAAAGCATAATTGGCACCTTGCTAGACATAAAGGGCAAAACAAAAGAAGGGCTCAATTCACGCATGGCCTTGGTAAATTTAGGCATAAAAAAGGAACTACATCCTGTTCTTCAAGAAAATGGGAAGTATCATCTCCCAGCAGCAAGCTACAATCTCAATGTAGATGAGAAACATGCGATGTGTGTTTGGCTTAAGAATTTGAAAGTCCCATCCGGATTCTGCTCTAGCATACGAAGTATTGTGTCAATGAAAGACCTGATAGTCACCAACTACAACTCACATGATTGTCATGTCATGCTAACTACATTCCTACCTATTGCCATCAGGGCTATAAATCCTTTGTTTTTAAAGATGGTAATCACACGGTTGTGCTACTTTTTCAAAAGAATTTCACAAAAGGTAATTGACCGTGATGAGTTGGCATCTCTTCAGGAATTCGTAGTGGAGACAATATCACAGTTTGAGATGTGTTTCCCTCCATCGTTCTTTGATATTATGGTGCACCTTGTGGTGCACTTGGTGCCACAAATAGAGGCATTGGGTCCTATGTACTTGCATGAAATGTGGACGTACGAGCGTTTCATGTCAATACTGAATGGCTATGTATCAACCCGTGCTCGTCCCGAGGCATCCATGATAGAGGGGTACTGTACCGAAGAGGCCATTGAGTTCGGAGGTCCATTCTGCAATAGTATCCTAAAAGACCAGGTTGCAATAGGTCTGCCTCCGTCACGACACGAGAGTAGATTATATGGAAGCAGGAGGATGGGACGGAAATATTTCATCCCACCAGATTACAATACAGTACTTGAGGCACATCACAGCATCTTACATCAGCTAGCGATAATAGAGCCATTTATCCAACAACACATCAATGAGCTTCACGAGCAAAATCCTGGGCATACGGCTGATTGGGTAATGAAGAAACATAAGCAGCGGTTCAACACATGGCTAATGGTGAAGGACATTCCACGTGGAGAAACAATAGAAGAAAAAACCATCAAGGGGTTGGCATCTGGACCATCACGCCAGGTCACAACATGGCAAACCTATGACATTAGTGGATTCACATTTTGTACCAAGTCCAAGGACAAAAAGAGCATGTCACAAAACAGTGGTGTTCGATGCGAGGGCATAGATGATGAAACTGGTGAGATTATTACATATTTTGGCTTTATTGAGGACATATGGGAACTAGACTATGGTACATTTCAGATCTCGGTTTTCCGATGTCAATTGGTTGAAGACAAACATGTCAAGGTAGACAACTATGGGGTCAGAGTTCTTGATCTATGTAAGGTAGGTTACAAAGATGACCCATGGATCCTTGCTAATTGTGCTGCACAGGTCTTCTATGCTGAACAGATCATTTCTAACAATGAGAAGAAAAGCACCGACAAACCGAAGCATGTAGTTTTTCCTGGAAAACAACAAGCTATAGGAGTTGATGGTGTATCTGATTTAGAGGATTTTAACCAGTTCAACGACATGTCTCTTTTCATAGACCATCCAACCAAGATAAGGAACGTTGAGCGAAGCATCCCACGCAATTCGATGCCCTGGGTACGCCACGATGGACAAGGCAGAACAATAGCTCCCTAGATTATATAGTTGTCATGTAATTGATTATTGTTAGGACATGTCATGTAATTGATTATTGTTAGCGACAAACTGAAGCATGTAATTTTACACGACTTTCTAGTGACTTTCTAGAGAGGAGAGGGAGAGGGAGAGGGAGAGGGAGAGAGAGCTATTGTTGCCAATGCGCTCGGAGCAGGTCCAACACTTACCGTCCGTGTGGATGTAGCACTTTGCACATCTAGAATGCCCGTTCTTCAGCGCGTCCTTCTCCACGGATAGTGTCACAGTCGCCTCTTCCTCATCCTCCAACCCCGCCTCTTCCTCATCCTCCACCACCACCTTGGCTTTTTTTGGAGTGCCGCCGTCAGAGGAAGCCATGGTCTTTTTCCCGGTCATGGTTTATCACCTAGAACGCGAGGTAAAATAAAAGCAGGGAGGACTATTCAACTAATATATATATATATATCAGGCAGTAAGAAACAAGCATCTTCAAAAGAACATACTGTGAAAGAACTTGGAAAGATGTTTACCAGATCTGATACTTGTGAAAGAACTTCACACCAATGGTGACGAGAGACGCGAAGCCAGGAGACGACGTAGTATTTAAACACTGCAAGAACGGGCATTCTAGTGACTTTCTAGAGAGGAGAGAGAGATAGGAGAAAGAGAGAAGAGAGAAAGGAGAGAGAGAGGAGAGAGAGAGGAGAGAGAGAGTAGAGAGAGAGGAGAGAGAGGGAGAGATAGAGGAGGGAGAGAGAGGGAAGAGAGAGGAGGGAGAGAGAGGAGGGAGAGGGGAGAGAGAGGAGCTAGGGAGAGGAGAGAGAGGAGAGAGAGAGGAGGGAGAGAGAAGTAATATATAAATACATATATTATGTATACTAAATATATATATTTATATATTTAATATGTATAAAAATTTATATACTTAATGTAGGATATATAATTGTCGGGGACCATAATTAGGGGTACCCTCAAGGCTCCTAAATCTCAGCTGGTAACCCCCATCAGCACAAAGCTGCAAAGGCCTGATGGGTGCGATTAAGTCAAGGATCGGTCCATTCGAGGGACGCGATCACGCCTCGCCCGAGCCCAGCCTCGGGCAAGGGCAGCTGACCCGGAGGATCTACGTCTCGCCCGAGGACCCCCTCCAGCAACGGACACACCTTCAGCTCGCCCGAGGCCCAGTCTTCACCAAGAAGCAACCTTGGCCAAATCGCCACGCCAACCGACCAAATCGCAGGGGCATTTAATGCAAAGGTGGTCTGACACCTTTATCCTGACGCACGCCCCCCAGTCGACAGAGCCAAAGTGACCGCAGTCATTTCGCCGCTCCACTGACCGGTCTGACAAGAGGACAGCGCCGCCTGCGCCGCTCCGACTGCTGAGCCACTCGACAGAGTGAGGATGACAGCAGCCAAGTCCGGCCTCAGGCGTCATAGGAAACTCCGCTCCACCCGACCCCAGGGCTCGGACTCGGGCTCAGCCCCAGAAGACGACGAAGTCCGCTTCGCCCGACCCCAGGGCTCGGACTCGGGCTCAGCCCCGGAAGACGACGAACTCCGCTTCGCTCGACCCCAAGGCTCGGACTCGGGCTCAGCCTCGGAAGACGACGAACTCCGCTCCGCCCGACCCCAGGGCTCGGACTCGGGCTCAGCCCCGGAAGACAACAAACTCCGCTTCGCTCGACCCCAGGGCTCGGACTCGGGCTCAGCCCCGGAAGACAACGAACTCCGCTTCGCTCGACCCCAGGGCTCGGACTCGGGCTCAGCCCCGGAAGACAACGAACTCCGCTTCGCTCGACCCCAGGGCTCGGACTCGGGCTCAGGCCCGGAAGACGACGAACTCCGCTTCGCCCGACCCCAGGGCTCGGACTCGGGCTCAGCCTCGGAAGACGACAAACTCCGCTTCGCCCGACCCCAGGGCTCAGACTCGGGCTTAGCCCTGGAAGACGACGAACTCCGCTCCGCCCGACTCCAGGGCTCGGACTCGGGCTCAGCCCCGGAAGACGACGAACTCCGCTTCGCCCGACCCCAGGGCTCGGACTCGGGCTCAGCCCCGGAAGACGACGAACTCCGCTTCGCCCGACCCTAGGGCTCGGACTCGGGCTCAGCCCCGGAAGACGACGAACTCTGCTTCGCCCAACCCCAAGGCTCGGACTCGGGCTCAGCCCCGAATGACGACGAACTCCGCTTCGCCCGACCCCAGGGCTCGGACTCAGCCCTAGCCTCAGCCGACGGGCTCCGCCTTGTCCGACCCGGGGGCTCGGACTCGACCTCGACCTTGGAAGACAGACTCGACCTCGACCTCGGAGGAGCCTCCACCTCGCCCAACCTAGGGCACGGACCGACCACATCGACAGGAGGCACCATCATTACCCTACCCCGCGCTGACTCAGGCTACGGGGAACAAGACCGGCGTCCCATCTGGCTCGCTCGACCATACGAGTAATGATGGAGCCCTGCATGCCCTGTGATGACGGTGGCTCTCAGCCCCCTTACGGAAGCAAGAGGACGTCAGCAAGGACTCGATAGCCCCGACAGCTGTCCTTCCGCCAGGCTCCAGCGCTCCTCCGACGGCCACGACATCACACGAACTGGGTGCCAAAACCTCTCCGGCTGCCACGATGGCATGTACTTAGGGCGCTAGCTCTCCTCCGCTAGACACGTTAGCACACTGCTACACCCCCATTGTACACCTGGATCCTCTCCTTACGCCTATAAAAGGGAGGTCCAGGGCCCTCTTACAGAGGGTTGGCCGCGCGGGGAAGGACGGGACGGCGCTCGCGCAAGGCCGCTCGCTCCCTCCCGCGTGGACGCTTGTAACCCCCTACTGCAAGCGCACCCGACCTGGGCGCGGGGCTAACACGAAGGCCGCGGGTTCCACCTCTCACGCCTGTCTCCCTTCGGCTGCTTCTCCCCCCTTCGCGTTCCGCCTCGTGCCGACCCATCTGGGCTGGCGCACGCGGCGACGATTTACTTGTCGGTCCAGGGACCCCCCGGGTTTTGAAACACCGATAGTTGGCGCGCCAGGTAGGGGCCTGCTGCGTGTTGACGAACAGCTTCCCGTCAAGCTCCAGATGGGCAGTCTCCAGCAACCTCTCCAACCCGGGACGGTGCTCTGTTTCGGGAGTCTTGAGTTCATGTCCCTCGACGGCAGCTACGACATGATACTCCTTCCCCCGCCGCGCGACAGCGACAATGGCGGTCGACGACCCGCCCGCCGGCGGGAAAATCGATGACGCCTTCCCCACGTGGTGGAAGGACGACATTCGGGCTTGTCCCGCCCCCTTCCCCGCCGACGGAGGAGGAGGCGGGGCAACCAAGGCCAAGCGGGAGGCAGCACCTCGTTGGCTGTCGAGCGAGTCGACGGTGCCGGCGCCCCAACGGGGAGCGCGTCGGACATCGGCCTCGCGTCTGAGACGAAGACGAGCGCCGTCTCCCTGCAACACACCAGCCTCAAGCAAACGGACGACGCCAGCACGCTCGCGATGGACTAGCTGGGCGTCACCCTCGTACCTGAGACGACGGTGCAGTCAGTCCCTGACGTGACTTCGTCACCGCCCGTTGACCAAAAGGTACCGACCGATTTCCATCTCGTGCCTTTTGGATTCGGCCTCGACCCGCCAAGCAACTCCGCTTCGGTGGACACTCTCATAGAGGCGAGTCCAAACCCTCTGGGTATCGTGTGCGGTCACCCTGGGACCGGCTGACGGCCGTCTCGACCTATGGGCCTTCGGGGTCTGAGGAAGATGGCGAGCCCGACCTCTGTTGGGATTTCTCCGGGCTTGGTAACCCCAGTGCCATGCGGGACTTCATGACCGCATGCGACTACTGCCTTTCCGACTGTTCCGACGGTAGCCGCAGCCTCAACGACGAGGACTGCGGCCCAAGTCGCGAATGTTTCCACGTCGATCTAGGGGGTCCCGGCGAAGGCAACCATCTTGGTATGCTGGAGAACGGTGATCCCCCTAGGCCCGTGCCTCGCGTCGACATCCTTCGGGAGCTAGCTGTGGTCCCCGTCCCGGCGGGGGGTCCTGACCCACAGCTCGAGCAAATCCACGAGATGCAGGCCAGGCTCGACGAGGGAGCAGGAACGCTTGTGCCGATCCGCCAGGACATCGGGCAGGAATGGGCAGGCCAACCTTCGGCCGGAGAAGCACGTCATCTCCCCTAGGGCATCCAGCACCGCATCGCCGACGACGTTAGGATAAGGCCGCCACCGGTTTCCAGTGGAGTCGGCCAGAACCTGGCTGCAGCGGTAATACTTCTCCGCGCGATGCCGGAGCCATCAACCACCGAGGGGCGGCATATCCAGGGAGAGCTCAAGAATCTCCTGGAGGATGCCGCGGTCCGACGGGCCGAAAGCTTCGCCTCCCGAAGGCAGGGGTACCCCTCGGAACATCGCGCCGCGACTTCCCGATTCATGCGGGAAGCCTCGGTCCACACCGGGCGCACGCGCAACACAGCGCCTGCGGCCCCGGGTCGCCTCGGCAACGAGCACCATCACCACAGCCGTCGGGCCCACCTCGACGAGAGGGTGTGCCGAGGCTACCAGCCCAGGCGTGGGGGACGCTACGACAGCGGGGAGGATCGGAGTCCTTCGCCCGAACCACCCGGTCCATAGGCTTTCAGCAGCGCCATACGACGGGCGCCGTTCCCGACCCGGTTCCGAACCCCGACTACTATCACAAAGTACTCGGGGGAGATGAGACCGGAACTGTGGCTCGCGGACTATCGGCTGGCCTGCCAACTGGGTGGAACGGATGATGATAATCTCATCATCCGCAACCTCCCCCTGTTCCTCTCCGACACCGCTCGAGCCTGGCTGGAGCACCTGCCTCCGGGGCAGATCTCCAACTGGGACGACCTGGTCCAAGCCTTCGCCGGCAATTTCCAAGGCACGTACGTGCGCCCTAGAAACTCCTGGGATCTCCGAAGCTGCCGCCAGCAGCCGGGAGAGTCTCTCTGGGACTACATCCAGCGATTCTCGAAGCAGCGCACCGAGCTGCCCAACGTCACCGATTCGGATGTCATCGGCGCGTTCCTCGCCGGCACCACCTACCGCGACCTGGTGAGTAAGCTGGGTCACAAGACCCCCACCAGGGCGAGCGAGCTGATGGACATCGCCACCAAGTTCGCCTCTGGCCAGGAGGCGGTTGAGGCCATCTTCCGGAAGGACAAGCAGCCCCTGGGCCGCCCCACCGGAAGATGTTCTCGAGGCGTCAACTCAGCGTGGCACCAAGAAGAAAGGCAAGAAGAAGTCGCAAGCGAAACGCGACGCTGCCGACGCGGACCTTGTCACCGCCGCCGAATACAAGAACCCTCGGAAACCTCCCGGAGGTGCCAACCTCTTCGACAAGATGCTCAAGGAGCCATGCCCTTATCATCAGGGGCCCGTCAAGCACACCCTTGAGGAGTGTGCCATGCTTCGACGCCACTTCCATAAGGCCGGGCCACCCACGAAGGGTGGCAAGGCTCTCGACGACGCTAAGAAGGAAGATCGCAAGGCAGGAGAGTTCCTCGAGGTCCGCGACTGCTTCATGATCTACGGAGGGCAAGTGGCAAACGCCTCGGCTCGGCACCGCAAGCAAGAGCGTCGGGAGGTCTACTCGGTAAAGGTGGCGGCGCCAGTCTACCTAGACTGGTCCGACAAGCCCATCACCTTCGACCAGGCCGACCATCCCGACCATGTGCCGAGCCCGGGGAAATACCCGCTCGTTGTTGACCCCATCATCGGCAACGTCAGGCTCACCAAGGTCCTCATGGACGGAGGCAGCAGCCTCAACATCATCTATGCCGAGATCCTCGGGCTCCTACGGATCGATCTGTCCTCGGTCCAGGCGGGTGCTGCGCCTTTCCACGGGATCATCCCCGGGAAGCGCGTCCAACCCCTCGGACAACTCGATCTACCCGTCTGCTTCGGGATGCCCTCCAACTTTCGAAGGGAGACCCTCACGTTCGAAGTGGTCGGGTTTCGAGGAACCTACCACGCAGTGCTGGGGAGGCCATGCTACGCCAAGTTCATGGCCGTCCCCAACTACACCTACCTCAAGCTCAAGATGCCGGGCCCCAACGGGGTCATCACCGTCTGGCCCACGTACCGACATGCGTACAAATGCGACGTGGAGTGCGTGGAGTACGCCGAGGCCCTCGCCGAGTCCGAGGCCCTCATCGCCGACCTGGAGAGCCTCTCTAGGGAGGTGCCCGACGTGAAGCGCCACGCCGGCAACATTGAGCCAGCGGAGACGGTCAAGTCCGTCCCTCTCGACCCCTGCAACGACGCCTCCAAGCAGATCCGGATCGGCTCCGAGCTCGACCCCAAATAGGAAGCAGTGCTCGTCGACTTTCTCCGCGCAAACGCCGACGTTTTCGCGTGGAGTCCCTCGGACATGCCCGGCATACCGAGGGAAGTCACCGAGCACTCGCTGGATATCCGAGCTGGAGCCTGACCCGTGAAGCAGCCTCTGCGCCGATTCGACGAAGAAAAGCGCAGAGCCATAGGCAAGGAGATCCATAAGCTAATGGCGGCAGGGTTCATCAAAGAGGTATTCCATCCCGAATGCCTTGCCAACCCTGTGCTTGTGAGAAAGAAAGGGGGGAAATGGCGGATGTGTGTAGACTACACTGGTCTAAACAAAGCATGTCCGAAGGTTCCCTACCCTCTGCCTCGCATCGATCAAATCGTGGATTCCACTGCTGGGTGCGAAACCCTGTCTTTCCTTGATGCCTACTCAAGGTATCACCAGATCAGGATGAAAGAGTCCGACCAGCTCGCGACTTCTTTCATCACACCCTTCGGCATGTACTGCTATGTTACCATGCCGTTTGGTTTGAGGAATGCGGGTGCAACGTACCAGCGATGCATGAACCATGTGTTCGGCGAACACATTGGCCGAACGGTCGAGGCCTATGTCGATGACATCGTAGTCAAGACGAGGAAAGCCTCCGACCTCCTTTCTGACCTTGAAGTGACATTCCGATGTCTCAAGGCGAAAGGTGTGAAGCTCAATCCCGAAAAGTGTGTCTTCGGGGTCCCCCGAGGCATGCTCTTGGGGTTCATCGTCTCCGAGCGAGGCATCAAGGCCAACCCGGAGAAGATCGCAGCCATCACTAGCATGGGGCCCATCAAGGACTTGAAAGGCGTACAGAGGGTCATGGGATGCCTCGTGGCTCTGAGCCGTTTCATCTCGCGCCTCGGTGAAAGAGGCCTGCCTCTGTACCGCCTCTTAAGGAAGGTCGAGTGCTTCGCTTGGACCCCTGAGGCCGAGGAAGCCCTCGGGAACCTGAAGGTGCTCCTCACGAACGCGCCCATCTTGGTGCCCCCCGCTGCCGGAGAAGCCCTCTTGATCTACGTCGCCGCTACCACTCAGGTGGTTAGCGCCGCGATTGTGGTTGAGAGACGAGAAGAGGGGCATGCATTGCCCGTCCAGAGGCCAGTCTACTTCATCAGTGAGGTACTGTCCGAGACCAAAATCCGCTACCCACAAATCCAGAAGCTGCTGTACGTGGTGATCCTGATGCGGCGGAAGTTGCGACACTACTTCGAGTCTCATCTGGTAACTGTGGTGTCATCCTTCCCCCTGGGGGAGATCATCCAATCCCGAGAGGCCTCGGGTAGAATTGAAAAGTGGGCGGTGGAGATTATGAGCGAGACGATCTCGTTCGCCCCACGGAAGGCCATCAAGTCCTAGGTCTTAGCGGACTTCGTGGTTGAATGGGTCGACACCCAGCTCCCAACAGCTCCGATCCAACCAGAGCTCTGGACCATGTTTTTCGACGGGTCGCTGATGAAGACGGGGGCCGGCATGGGCCTGCTCTTCATCTCGCCCCTCGGGAAGCACCTACGCTACGCGCTACGCCTCCACTTCCCGGCGTCCAACAACGTGGCTGAGTACGAGGCTCTGGTAAACGGGTTGCGAATCGCCATCGAGCTAGGGGTCCGACGCCTCGACGCTCGCGGTGACTCGCAACTCGTCATCGACCAAGTCATGAAGAACTCCCACTGCCGCGACCCGAAGATGGAAGCCTACTGCGATGAGGTTTGGCGCCTGGAAGACAAGTTCTACAGGCTCGAGCTCAGCCACATCGCTCGACGCTACAACGAGACTGCGGACGAGCTGGCTAAAATAGCCTCGGGGCGAACAACGGTTCCCCCAGACGTATTCTCCCGAGACCTGCATCAACCCTCCGTCAAGACCGACGACACGCCCGAGCCCGAGGAGGCCTCGGCCCAGCCTGAGGCACCCTCGGCTCAGTCCGAGGCACCCTCGGCTCAACCCGA
The DNA here is from genome assembly GCA_029449295.1 of Zea luxurians. Taxonomy (NCBI): domain Eukaryota; kingdom Viridiplantae; phylum Streptophyta; class Magnoliopsida; order Poales; family Poaceae; genus Zea; species Zea luxurians. The sequence continues at coordinate 2,059,644 of JAOPSE010000148.1, read as the reverse complement.
GGCACCCTCGGCTCAGCCCGAGGTACCCTCGGCCCCCGAGGGTGAGGCACTACGCGTCGAGGGGGAGCAGAGCGAGGTCACGCCTAATCAAAACTGGCAGACCCCGTACCTGCAGTATCTCCACCGAGGAGAGCTACCCCTCGACCAAGCCGAAGCTCGGCGGTTGGCGCGGCGCGCCAAGTCTTTCGTCTTGCTGGGAGATGGGAAGGAGCTCTACCACCGCAGCCCCTCGGGCATCCTCCAGCGATGCATTCCCATCGCCGAAGGCCAGGAGCTCCTACAAGAGATACACTCGGGGGCTTGCGGCCATCACGCAGCACCTCGAACCCTTGTTGGAAATGCCTTCCGACAAGGTTTCTACTGGCCGACGGCGGTGGCCGACGCCACTAGAATTGTCCGCACCTGCGAAGGGTGTTAGTTCTACGCAAGGCAGACCCACCTGCCCGCTCAGGCTCTGCAGACCATACCCATCTCCTAGCCGTTTGCTATTGTCACACCCGGTTTTAGAAGGCAAACCGAATGCGAACCATGTACGTGCCAGGATCAGTTATTCACGTACACAGCAGTTACATAACATGGACATCATCACACAGTGCTCAAATTGTATTAAAAAGGGGAAATAATAGTCGATTACATCATACGTCTGAGACGTCCATATAGTTCTTACAATAAATCAAAGTGCGGAAAAGAAACGTAGATAACACGGCCTTCACAGGCAGCCGACTGGGGGTTGCCGCTAACCCACGCCTAGAACTCGTCGTAGTCCTGGAACTCCTGGAAGTCTCCTTCCACAGCTTCATCTTCTCCTGAGCAGTGGTTGCAATGCTGACAACCTGGGGGGGGGTTTGGTGTGTAGAGCAAGGGTGAGTACACATCAACATACTCAGCAAGCATCCCGTTTGGCTGTAGTGGACTAGCTTTATGTGGGGATAAGTCAAGCAGTTGCTTTTAGTTGGTCAGGTTATTACTTACTAGTAGAGAGCCGGGTTTTAACATTAACCCAAGTTATTAGCCCAATGTATCCTTTCCAAACGGAAAGAATACCACTTACCATTACCATAATCATAATCAGAACCATCAATCTCATTGCCACCTGTACCAAAGTATCTCTGATCAAGTATCACTAATCTCTGGAGCTCCCTTGGCCGCTCATAACCGTGAGCACGGCTGATATATCAGTTTCATAACACTCTGCAGAGGTTGTGCACTTTACCCACAAGCCGTGATTCCCTTTCTGCCCGGAGAGAGCGACTCCCCATTGACCACTACCTAGGTGGTCCAGCAGGGCATCACTATGTAGCCTTTACAAAGATTCCCCGAGGCTGTAGCCGCCCGTTAGGTTTCCTAAATGTACCGCACTCCTCCCCAAGGGACAAATCAACCTTGGCAGAGCGAGCCGCATACACCGAGCCCCATTGACGGCACAACGGCTAAGCGAACTACACCCCGGTTCCTCCAATTATTCAGCTAAGGGCGTCCCATTCCACCCTCATGGTTGCACTGTTTTCCCGGGCGGTCATCCATTGAACAGGTCCTTACGGAGAGGCACTCGAGAAACCGCTCGAGTCCCCTTGAAGGTCACAAATATGATCATAAATAAGAAGGGAAAACAGCGTATCATAGATAATCACATCATGTTCATTGATTAGAGTTGAGCAATAGCATCAAACTAAGCAGTAATAATCCGACCCAAATAGGTAAACAAGGACATGGATAACAAAAGCTAGTCAATCCTTAGGTATAAATGTGTAATGCGGGAGGTGAATTAAAGAATGAATAGGACAGAGATAGGTCAAAGGACACTTGCCTCCACCAACCGACTGCTGCTCAGGGGCTTCTCCTGCGAATTCCTCGGGCTCTTCGACCGGATCGTTCTCTATGCGAGCGCAAACATACATACATCCACATATTTAATACAAAAGAACAGTACACCATACAAGGGAACAAGTAAAGCGAGTATGCATCAAGTATGACATTCGATATCGCATTCATTATGATTAGAAAGAAACGGGAAAGGGTCTCGCAGGGGGTTAAAGCTTATGCACTAATGATTAGTTAAATTATGCGCTCTAGTTCCAATTGGTTCTAACAAAAGAATTAGTTATATGCATTAACGGGAACCTAGTTATTTTTAGTTGATCAACATTGAATGAGATAAACAATTAATTACATGAATCAATTAGCGTAACGGAATTCTAAATTAAGCTTCATATTTCAATAACATTAACGATGATTAGCCTACCTAAAATAAAATAACTATGATCACAGAAAGTAAATAAAATAAAATAAAAAAATAAAATAAAAAAACAGGGGGGGCGGTTGAACCGGCCCTAGGGCGGTTGAACCGGCCCTAGGGCGGTTGAACCGGCCGGGGGCAGGGCGGCCAAGCTGGGCGCGGGCACGGGCGCGGCTGAGCCGGGGCGGTTGAACCGGCCCGGGGGCGGTTGAACCGGCCGGCTGGGCGAGCGGCTGGGCCGGCCAGGGGCGCGGCCAGGGCGGGCTGGGGGCGCGGCCGGGGCGCGGCTGGGCGCGGCCGGCCAGGGCGCGGCCAGGCGGCCGGGGGCGCGGCCAGGGCCAGGCGCGGCCGGGCGGGCTGGGGGAAGAAGAGGGGAGAGGGGAGAGGGAGAGGGGGAGGGGAGGGGGCTCACCGGCGATGGGCGGCCGACGGCGAGGGCGGCGGCCGAGCAGGGGGCGGCGGCTAGGGCAGGGGGTAGGGGCGGCGGTGGCTTAGGGAGAGGATGGGAGAAAATGAGAGGGAGGGAGAGAGGATTGGGGAAAAAGGGGAGGTGGGGGGGGGCTGGGCCTATTGGGCCCAAAGGGGGGCGCAGGGGTGGCTGGGCCGGCCAGGGAGCCCACGGCGCGGGAGAGAGAGAAAGAGGAGAGAGAGAAAGAAAAAGGAGAGAAAGAAAAGGTTTTCCCCTTATTTTCGAAATCCGATCTTCCTAGATGAATGCATTTGCACTTTCAAACAATCAAAGAATGCATGGTTCGGCATGGTGCATCAAACAACATAAAGTATTTTAGAGTTTTTTCTTACACGGGAGTTCCAAACCGAATCCCGCTAGCTTTGGAAAAGATCAAGGTTTAGCGAGGGGAAAAAGAAAAAGAAAAGGTAACGCCCGAATTTGGCGAGTAAAGAAAAGAAAAAATTCAACTGCAAAATTCGGGGCGTTACAAACCTATCCCCCTTAAAAGAATCTCGCCCTCGAGATTCAGGGCTGGCTAGCAAAGAGCTCTGGGTACTTAGCCATCAAATCATCTTCACGCTCCCAGGTTGCTTCTTCCTCAGAGTGGTGACTCCATCTGACTTTGCACATTCTGATGGTTTTCCTTCGAGTGACTCTATCTGCAATCTCAAGGATCTGGGCTGGCTTTTCAACATAGGTCAAGTCCTCCTGAACTTCCAGACCTTCCACTGGCAACTGCTCTTCTGGCACACGCAAGCACTTCTTCAACTGAGACACATGAAAGACATCATGCACAGCAGACAAATTCTCTGGCAGGCTGAGCTGATAGGCCACTTCTCCACGCTTTGAGAGAATTTGATACGGACCAATGTAGCGGGGTGCTAGCTTGCCCTTCACTCCGAACCTTCTGACTCCTCTGATCGGTGACACTTTCAGATAGACAAAGTCTTCGACTTCGAAACTCAGCTCTCTTCTTCTTGTGTCTGCATAGCTTCGCTGCCTTGATTGCGCTATCTTTAGATTCTCTCGGACCATCTTGATGTTCTCTTCGGCTTCAAGCAAAATGTCTGGCCCGAACACTTGCTTTTCTCCAGGCTGATCCCATTGCAACGGAGTTCTGCAACTCCTTCCATAGAGCGCTTGAAATGGTGACATCTTCAAACTGGCCTGGTAACTGTTGTTATAGGAAAACTCTGCATAGGGCAATCTCTTATCCCATCCGGACTGATCTTGCAATGCACAGGCTCTCAACATGTCTTCGAGAATTTGATTGGTTCTTTCGGTCTGGCCATCTGTCTGCGGATGATAAGCTGAACTGAAATTCAGATGTGTGCCCAAGGCTTCATGCAACTGCTGCCAGAAATGAGAGGTGAACTGCGTTCCTCTGTCTGACACTATCTTCTTTGGCACACCATGAAGACAAACGATCCGAGACATGTACAACTCTGCCAATACTACACTGTTGTAGCTGGTCTTGACAGGTATGAAGTGGGCTGACTTGGTCAAGCGGTCCACTACTACCCAAATGGAATCGTAGCCGGCTCGAGTGCGAGGCAATCCGACTATGAAATCCATACCGATTTCATCCCATTTCCACTGAGGAATTTGCAACGGTTGCAACAATCCAGCTGGTCTCTGGTGCTCTGCCTTAATTCTTCGACAACTATCGCACATAGCCACATGCTCTGCGATTTCCCTCTTCATTCCGTACCACCAGAATTTCTTCTTCAGATCCTGATACATCTTCTCACTGCCAGGGTGAATCGAATAAGCTGTCTCATGAGCTTCCTTGAGAATCAACTCCCGAATAGACTGGACATTGGGAACACACAAACGGTCTTTGAACCATACCACGCCTTCTGCATCTTCCCGAAAATCTTTGCCTCTGCCATCTAGAATCAGTCGCCGAATCTCACTGATCTTCTCATCATTCTTCTGCGCTTCTTTGATTTCTCGCTCCAAGGTAGGTTCCAATTCAACTGTGACTCCTCGCGAATTGTTCAGAAATCCGAGACTCAACCTGTCAAACTCTTTGGCCAACTCATAAGGCATCGGACGAGCGACCATCAGATTGACTTGACTCTTTCTGCTCAAAGCATCTGCCACTACGTTCGCTTTGCCTGGATGGTAATGGATCTCCAACTCATAGTCTTTGATCAATTCTAACCATCTTCGTTGCCTCATGTTCAATTCTGACTGAGTGAATATGTACTTCAGACTCTTGTGGTCTGTGTAAACATCGCATTTCTGTCCATACAGATAGTGCCTCCATGTCTTCAGTGCGTGAACCACTGCTGCCAACTCTAGATCATGGATTGGGTAATTCTTCTCATGAACCTTCAGCTGTCGGGACGAGTAAGCCACAACTCTTCCCTCTTGCATCAACACGCATCCCAAACCTGTGTAACAAGCATCACAGTACACAGAGAAGGGCTTGTGCACATCAGGCAAGACTAAGACAGGCGCTGTTGTCAACTTCTCTTTCAGCGCTTCGAAGGCCTCTTGACATTTCTGGGTCCACTTGAACTCAACCTTGTTGCCTAGCAACGCTGTCATTGGTTTCGCAATCTTCGAAAATCCTTCAATGAATCGCCGATAATATCCGGCCATTCCAATGAAACTCTTGATTCCTCGAGCATCTGTTGGCGCTTTCCAGTTCAAAATGTCTGCCACTTTCTTCGGATCCACAGCCAATCCTTATTTGTTGATTATGTGACCCAAGAACAGGACTTCACTGATCCAGAACTCACACTTGCTCAACTTTGCATACAACTGGTGCTCTCGCAATCTCTGCAATACCATCCTCAAATGATCTGCATGCTCTTCTTCACTTTGAGAATAAACCAGAATGTCATCAATGAATACCACCACAAACTTATCGAGATAATCCATGAATACACTGTTCATCAAGTTCATGAAGAACGCTGGTGCATTGGTCAAACCAAAAGACATCACTGTGAACTCATACAAACCATACTTGGTAATGAATGCCGTCTTCGGTATGTCCGAAGGTCGGATCCTGAGCTGATGATAACCTGACCTCAGATCGATCTTGGAGAACACACTGGCTCCTCTCAACTGGTCGAACAGGTCTTCTATTCTGGGCAAGGGATACTTGTTCTTGATCGTGACTTCATTCAAAGCTCGATAATCGATACACATCCTCTTGGTGCCATCTTTCTTCTCCACAAACAAGACAGGGGCGGCCCAAGGCGAGGTGCTTGGCCGGATGTAACCTTTCTCTGACAGCTCATCAATCTGCTTCTTAAGCTCAACCAACTCTGGTCCAGATATTCTGTAAGCTCTCTTAAAGATAGGGGCAGTTCCAGGAAGAAGCTCTATAGCGAATTCAACTTTCCGCTCTGGTGGCATACCCGGTAAGTCCTTTGGAAACACATCTGGGAATTCAGACACAACCTTGATACTCTCAATTGGGTCTGCTTCACTGCTATCGACAGCCATCTGATAACAACTTCCTTTCTTCGGCTCAGGCGGGACTAACTCGGTCACCACTTCCTCTCCTAGTGGGGACACCAACTTGATTGTCCTTTTATCACAACTGATAACTGCCTGATACTTATCTAGCCAATTCATCCCTAGGATGACATCTATTCCCTGAGTACCCATTACTATAAGGTTAGCGGGAAACGCTATCCCCCTTATTTCCACACTTACATTCAAACAGATGCTATCAGCTCGAATTCTACCACCAGCTGAGTCAATTTGAATGGGGGTTGACATGGTAGTAATTGGAAGATTATGTGCTGCTACCCATGATGCAGTAATGAAAGAATGCGTTGCTCCAGTATCAAATAACACTTCTGCAATATGGGAGTCGACTGGGAACATACCTACTATCATGCCGGGAGTCTCCTGAACTGCTTCAGCCTCCAAGTGGTTCAATCTTCCATGATTATAGCGCTGCTGAGGGCGGTTGCCTGATCCAGGCTGGGACACATTCTGCTTTGCTGGGGCATTGGGGCTTGACTGCTGCTGGGCTGCCTTCTTCGGACATTGCATCACCCAGTGGCCTTGCTCTCCACAGTGGAAACATGCTCTGTTTCCAACCTGAGCTGGTGCTGCCTGATTGTTCTGCTGAGTTGCGAGGGCAGGAAGACGAGGTGTCTGCTGATTCTGCCTCTGAAACTGACCTCCTCCTGACTGATTGCTCTGACGATTCTGATACTGATGCTGAGGATACTGCCTTTGGAACTGCTGATACTGCTGACGCTGCTGATGCTGCTGAGGTGGACGCTGGTTCTGCCTGAACTGCTGAGGTTGATTGCCTGAAAAATGAGGACGGCTGCTGCTTCCAGGCTGGGGTCCACTGATCTTGCGCTTACGATCCTCCATCTCCTTACGCTTCCTTTCTGTCATGATTGCTCTGTCAATCAGGTGCTGGAATGTTGGGAAGGTATGATTCATCAGTTGATACTGAAGAGAGTCGACCAAGCCTCTCAAGAAACGGTACTGTCGCTTGGCGTCGGTGTTGACATCCTCAGGAGCATAGCGAGACAACTGCAGAAACCTGTCTCGATACTCACTGACAGATGATGACCCTTGCTTAAGGGCCAGGAACTCCTCCTTCTTCACTGTCATCAGACCTGCAGGCACATGGTACTGACGAAAGCTACCTCTGAACTCTTCCCAGGTGATGGTGTCGGGGTCGGCATGGGTGGCGAGGTAAGACTCCCACCATGATTGGGCTGCTCCTCTCAACAGACGGGGACCATACAAGACTTTCTCCCTGTCATCACACTGAGCGGTATGCAACTCCCGCTCCACAGTGCGCAGCCAATCTTCAGCATCCATGGGGTCAGAAGAATGAGCGAACGTTGGTGGATGACCTCTCATGAATTCAGCACGCTTGTCTCTAGGCATCTGAGGCATCTGAGGCTGGGGTGGTGCTTGCTGCTGCTGCTGCTGAATGGCGGCCAGAGTCTGACCGATGGCCTGAACTGCCTGAGTCTGCATCAGAAACATCTGCCCGATCGACATCGGGGGCGGGGGCGGCAGCTGCTGCTGCTGGGGCGCCTCATCTTGCTGACCGGCTTGCTCCTGCTGAGCACGCCTTCCTCCTCTGCGCCTGTTCTCTGACATCTGCAGAACGCAACCACACATCAGAACTGATCTGGCAAATCTTGCAGCATAAGAAAAGAGTATAGAATTCTCCAACAGCACTGAACAGGTGAGCATCTTCACTGATCTCCAACACGGACCACACAGCTTCTCAGATAAAGAGGAAAGTAGAATAAAGGTTTTCCCAACTATATAACTAACTCCATTAACATAATATGTAAACCAAAATGCAGGGGATACCCACACTCTGGTGACAATCATTACAAAGATCCAAACCAAACATAGTTCATCATGACAAACATAAATGCATAGGATATAGCAAACTACCCTGTCTAACTAAGACTAACTAAGACCGAGATTAACGCTAAGACTGAAGCTTCTATGTATATATATTTCGTATTAATTACAAGATCCAACTCTAACGAGCTATGGTTCTAGATTTATCTTGGTCTTGCAGTCGGGATTGCCATAAGACTGGAGTCCACGCCGAGGTGAGCGGTACGGGTGTTGAGTCCCGACGGGAGCGGGGGAACCATCATCCAGGTGACGACGCTCCGCGCGCTCAGCCCGCAGCAGGGCGATCTCAGCACGAGCCCTACTCAGCTCGTCTAATGCATGGTCCAGCTCCATGTTTAGCACGGCGGCTAGGTTGACTGTGCTGCTCAACCTAGGATTGTCCTCACTAGCAGGTGAAACAATCACGCCTCCTGTGCTGCCAGATGGACGGCGGGGGTAATACTTCAGGTCGAGACCGTCAGCTACCCCACCGAGAACCGAGCAGTAGTGCGAAAGCGCACGCCGTGCAGCATCCTGCATGGCTGCCTCAGCTGAGTCCCGCTCAGAGATAGAATAGTGCTCTGAGCAAGCCTCCGCGCCCTGGAGACTGTTCTCCGGACGGCGCACCAAGCAGGTCGCCTCCCAGCGGTCCGGGTAGACCCCGCGACTATGCTGGTAGACCACACAGCGATACTCGATGGACCAAGTACGCCGGTCAAGTGCCCGACGTAGCAGGGTGTCGAGCGCGTCGTGGAAGTGACACCCGCGAGCAGCGTCGCGAGTGATGGGTCGAGCAACCCATCCTTCCGGCTCATGGTTAGCAGAGAGGTCGATGTCGTGGCTCGGGCTGTCGTCGCCATCTCCGTCGTCTGGATCTCCTCCAACAGCTACTCCAGAAGCTGGGGCGCCCAGTGGTGGTGCAGGGGGCGCCTCCAGGGGAAGCACAGGAGAGCAGCTCCTCACAGACTCTATCTCCTGCTGGAGCGAGAAAGAAGAGCCCTGCTGCTCCTGACATCGACGTTCCTGCTCCTCATGCAGGCGGTGGTGCAGTCTCTCCAAGTGGCTGGACTGTCCGGCCACGGGACGGCGAAGCGGACGCTCAGCAAGGCGGGAGGGTAAGAAGGGGATGACGGACTTTTGTGCAGTGTGTCTAAGTCGAGCCATCTACAAAAGACATCGCAAGCAAAAGGGTGAGAACAGAATTAATATGACCAGCAAATAATGAATCATAAATAAATGAAGGATCAGAATAAAACAAAATTTTCAGCAAGGTGTAATATATAGTAGAACATAGGTTTGGTCAGTAGGACCAACTTTTGAAGGGATATCAAAGTCAAGGCAGGGACAGAGGTCTATAATCCTTAGAACGACCATTCTACTCTAGGTTAGCGGTCCTACAGTCAGCACGGCTTTGATACCACTTATGTCACACCCGGTTTTAGAAGGCAAACCGAATGCGAACCATGTACGTGCCAGGATCAGTTATTCACGTACACAGCAGTTACATAACATGGACATCATCACACAGTGCTCAAATGGTATTAAAAAGGGGAAATAATAGTCGATTACATCATACGTCTGAGACGTCCATATAGTTCTTACAATAAATCAAAGTGCGGAAAAGAAACGTAGATAACACGGCCTTCACAGGCAGCCGACTGGGGGTTGCCGCTAACCCACGCCTAGAACTCGTCGTAGTCCTGGAACTCCTGGAAGTCTCCTTCCACAGCTTCATCTTCTCCTGAGCAGTGGTTGCAATGCTGACAACCTGGGGGGGTTTGGTGTGTAGAGCAAGGGTGAGTACACATCAACATACTCAGCAAGCATCCCGTTTGGCTGTAGTGGACTAGCTTTATGTGGGGATAAGTCAAGCAGTTGCTTTTAGTTGGTCAGGTTATTACTTACTAGTAGAGAGCCGGGTTTTAACATTAACCCAAGTTATTAGCCCAATGTATCCTTTCCAAACGGAAAGAATACCACTTACCATTACCATAATCATAATCAGAACCATCAATCTCATTGCCACCTGTACCAAAGTATCTCTGATCAAGTATCACTAATCTCTAGAGCTCCCTTGGCCGCTCATAACCGTGAGCACGGCTGATATATCAGTTTCATAACACTCTGCAGAGGTTGTGCACTTTACCCACAAGCCGTGATTCCCTTTCTGCCCGGAGAGAGCGACTCCCCATTGACCACTACCTAGGTGGTCCAGCAGGGCATCACTACGTAGCCTTTACAAAGATTCCTCGAGGCTGTAGCCGCCCGTTAGGTTTCCTAAATGTACCGCACTCCTCCCCAAGGGACAAATCAACCTTGGCAGAGCGAGCCGCATACACCGAGCCCCATTGACGGCACAACGGCTAAGCGAACTACACCCCGGTTCCTCCAATTATTCAGCTAAGGGCGTCCCATTCCACCCTCATGGTTGCACTGTTTTCCCGGGCGGTCATCCATTGAACAGGTCCTTACGGAGAGGCACTCGAGAAACCGCTCGAGTCCCCTTGAAGGTCACAAATATGATCATAAATAAGAAGGTAAAACAGTGTATCATAGATAATCACATCATGTTCATTGATTAGAGTTGAGCAATAGCATCAAACTAAGCAGTAATAATCCGACCCAAATAGGTAAACAAGGACATGGATAACAAAAGCTAGTCAATCCTTAGGTATAAATGTGTAATGCGGGAGGTGAATTAAAGAATGAATAGGACAGAGATAGGTCAAAGGACACTTGCCTCCACCAACCGACTGCTGCTCAGGGGCTTCTCCTGCGAATTCCTCGGGCTCTTCGACCGGATCGTTCTCTATGCGAGCGCAAACATACATACATCCACATATTTAATACAAAAGAACAGTACACCATACAAGGGAACAAGTAAAGCGAGTATGCATCAAGTATGACATTCGATATCGCATTCATTATGATTAGAAAGAAACGGGAAAGGGTCTCGCAGGGGGTTAAAGCTTATGCACTAATGATTAGTTAAATTATGCGCTCTAGTTCCAATTGGTTCTAACAAAAGAATTAGTTATATGCATTAACGGGAACCTAGTTATTTTTAGTTGATCAACATTGAATGAGATAAACAATTAATTACATGAATCAATTAGCGTAACGGAATTCTAAATTAAGCTTCATATTTCAATAACATTAACGATGATTAGCCTACCTAAAATAAAATAACTATGATCACAGAAAGTAAATAAAATAAAATAAAAAAATAAAATAAAAAAACAGGGGGGGCGGTTGAACCGGCCCTAGGGCGGTTGAACCGGCCGGGGGCAGGGCGGCCGAGCTGGGCGCGGGCGCGGGCGCGGCTGAGCCGGGGCGGTTGAACCGGCCCGGGGGCGGTTGAACCGGCCGGCTGGGCGAGCGGCTGGGCCGGCCAGGGGCGCGGCCAGGGCGGGCTGGGGGCGCGGCCAGGCGCGGCTGGGGGCGCGGCCGGGGCGCGGCTGGGCGCGGCCGAGGCCGGCCAGGGCGCGGCCAGGCGGCCGGGGGCGCGGCCAGGGCCAGGCGCGGCCGGGCGGGCTGGGGGAAGAAGAGGGGAGAGGGGAGAGGGAGAGGGGGAGGGGAGGGGGCTCACCGGCGATGGGCGGCCGACGGCGAGGGCGGCGGCCGAGCAGGGGGCGGCGGCTAGGGCAGGGGGTAGGGGCGGCGGTGGCTTAGGGAGAGGATGGGAGAAAATGAGAGGGAGGGAGAGAGGATTGGGGAAAAAGGGGAGGTGGGGGGCGGCTGGGCCTATTGGGCCCAAAGGGGGGCGCAGGGGCGGCTGGGCCGGCCAGGGAGCCCACGGCGCGGGAGAGAGAGAAAGAGGAGAGAGAGAAAGAAAAAGGAGAGAAAGAAAAGGTTTTCCCCTTATTTTCGAAATCCGATCTTCCTAGATGAATGCATTTGCACTTTCAAACAATCAAAGAATGCATGGTTCGGCATGGTGCATCAAACAACATAAAGTATTTTAGAGTTTTTTCTTACACGGGAGTTCCAAACCGAATCCCGCTAGCTTTGGAAAAGATCAAGGTTTAGCGAGGGGAAAAAGAAAAAGAAAAGGTAACGCCCGAATTTGGCGAGTAAAGAAAAGAAAAAATTCAACTGCAAAATTCGGGGCGTTACAGCTGTGTGGGGTCTGGACCTAGTCGGCCCCTTGCAGAAGGCACCCGGGGGCTACACGCACCTGCTGGTCGCCATCGACAAATTCTCCAAGTGGATCGAGGTCCGACCCCTAAACAGCATCAGGTCTGAACAGGCAGTGGCGTTCTTCACCAACATCATCCATCGCTTTGGGGTCCCGAACTCCATCATCACCGACAACGGCACCCAGTTCACCGGTAGAAAGTTCTTGGACTTCTGCGAGGATCACCACATCCGGGTGGACTGGGCCGTCGTGGCTCACCCCACGACGAATGGGCAGGTAGAACGTGCCAACGGCATGATTCTGCAAGGACTCAAGCCTCGGATCTACAACGACCTCAACAAGTTCGGCAAGCGATGGATGAAGGAGCTCCCCTCGGTGGTCTGGAGTCTGAGGACAACGCCGAGCCGAGCCACGGGCTTCACACCGTTCTTTCTAGTCTATGGGGCCGAGGCCATCTTGCCCACAAACTTAGAATACGGTTCCCCGAGGACGAGGGCCTACGCCGACCAAAGCAATCGAGCTAATCGAGAAGACTCGCTGGACCAGCTGGAGGAGGCTCGGGACATGGCCTTACTACACTCGACGCGGTACCAGCAGTCCCTGCGACGCTACCACGCCCGAGGGGTTCAGTCCCGAGACCTCCAGGTGGGCGACCTGGTTCTTCGGCTAAGACAAGATGCCCGAGGGCGGCATAAGCTCACGCCTCCCTGGGAAGGGTCGTTCGTCATCGCCAAGGTTCTGAAGCCCAGAACATACAAGCTGGCCAACAGTCAAGGCGAGGTCTACAACAACGCTTGGAACATCCAACAGCTACGTCGCTTCTACCCTTAAGATGCTTCCAAGTTATTCGTACACCCTGTTCACACACAAAGTCTGGTCGTCAAGGAAGGGTCAGCCTTGCCTCGGCAATGCCCGACCCTCCCTCGGGGGCTAGAAGGGGGGAACCCCCTCTACGTCGAAATTTTCCTCGAAAAAAGAAAAAAAATCTTTTCTGCCAGAATGCCTTTCGTGCTTTTCGACTACTTCGAAAGTGGATCCTGAAAACGACGGAGTACACGTAAGCAGCCAAGGCTGACCGAGCCGAGGGACTCCTACGCCTCCGGGATACGGATACCTCACTCATCACCTTCTGCGATAAGTAACTCGCGCTCGGATAAGTGATTCTGCGGACCGAACAAGTCTTCACGCTCGAAAGCTCCTCTGCCGGAATGGTTTTTCGGGCCTTCTCGACTGCGTCAGTGATAGAACCCTATGGACGAGTAAGAGTGCGCGTAAGCGGCAAGGCCAACTGAGCCGAGGGATTCCTACACCTCCGGGATACGGATACCTCACTCATCACCTTCCGTGAAAAGCAACTCTCGCCCGCACAAACAATTCTGTTACCGATAAATAAGTCCGGATACTCAAAACAAGAGGAAAAGAAACGCAGCTTTACAACACGACGACAGTGTGTTTGGGCCTCGGCGGTCGCAGAAAACATACACACGCTACAAGACAACCCGATCCTGCAGGCTCAGACGTCGACAGTTGAAGGGGGCAGCAGCACCCTCGGCGTCAACTACACCTTCGGCGAGGTCTGACCTAGCCTCGGACGGCGACGCGGTTGGAGGATCCCCACTCTGAAGGACGACATCAGCACCACACCCGGGCCATCGCCGCCAGGGTCTTCTCCAGGAATCCGGCTCGAGCAGACGGCTCGGCCGGCCACCCCGAGGCCTCGGCTAGCTGTTCCCCGAGGACATCATCCCGGCTTGTGGCCTCGGCAACTCAACTCCAGCGTCGGTCCCGCCAGTGGACAACCCGGCCAGGCTCCGGCCGACCAAATCTTCTTTTCGAGCCAACTCTGCCTCTGTCCGCGCTGACACCGCTACCTCCGGCTTTAGCTCATCGAAGGGCGGCCGATGGGTTCCTTTAACTAAGCAAGAGAAGCCTCGGACAGCAAGGCCGACCGAGCCGAGGGACTCCTACGCCTCCGAGATACGGATACCTCACTCGTCACCTTCGCACGAGGCAACTCACGCTTGGTGAAGCGGTTCAGATAGTCGACGGGCGAGTCTTGGTGCTCGAAATGAAGGAAAAACACGGCTCCATGCCGAAAATACATACATGTTCAGGCCCCGACAGCCGCAATGAACAAGACACCGGCACTCAAAGTGCCATTACAAACGGAACTCCGGTTCCACCTCCGCAGGTATGAACAACCCCACACGATTGGGGGGCCTGCGGAGCAACAGAAGACCGACGAACGGCTCGTCGTCGCCCGCCCCAGCAGCGGCGACGACGACGACTTCTGCTCCGGGGGGCCGAATAGCAGTAGCGATGACCTCAGGGCAGATGCCGCTGTAACCTTGCCCTCGCCCACGCCGACGCTCTAGGGGCGAGGACAAGCACAAAGAGCCGGAGGCCCGGAGCGCGGATGGTGGCAGTGATCCCGTCAGCGACGGGGACTTCTCGAGCCGCATCCACCTCGGCACCGACGGCCGGAGCCGTCAGCCCATCGGCAGATCCCCACTCGGATCCTCTCGGACGAGCGGAGCACCGACCTCCGCGCGGAGGCGCCCTACCGGTGCAAAGGCAGGACAGCCCCAGAACATGAACGCCGCCCTAGCGGCGCGCGATGTCTTGGGCGGTCCACCCGTGCGCACGGCGCGACAACCGCCCTTGCGGCGGGAGGGGGCACCGGGAGCCAAGCCGGCGAGCCCAACGTGCTGAAGCTGGCGACGCCCGCCGTCGACCAGCCCCGCGTTGTCGAAGTCCGCCCCGCTCACAGGGCCAGTGAGCGCCCTTTCCCTTGAATGCTGAAGGGGAGGCTGACCCACGAACCCGCGCGGGAGGTAGAGCTCCGGCTCAGCCCGGCCTCCGCCCCAGCAAGGATGATGAACATCCTTGAAGCTAAGGGCGGGACCAAGATCGCAGCCCGGCTTGCTCCTCCCCACCCAGAGGCTGGTGGTCACCGTCTTGGGTGACCACCGGCGAGGGGATGCAGCCGGGCTGCCTGATGAAAATCCTTGAAGCCGAACAATGGCTGAAACGTACCAACTTCCTCGAAGTTGCGTTCCTTCGACGACAAGGCGGAAGGATTGTGGGCGTCCCCCATCCGGGGGCTTGGAAGGTCGAAAGACACAACGCATAAGGTAACACGAAGACATGGTCGTCTTTCAAGGGGGTCACCCTCCTTTTAAAGGCGACTCTCCCCTTGCATCCTCAACCGTTGCGGGCTGAGTCTTCTCCAACACGCTCCAAGGTCCTCCCCCTTATGGCGCGGGGGCTGGGTCCCACGCGTCATGCAAGCCGGTCCAGGGCAGAAGAAGCCAAACCGCCGCGCGCGGTGCATGCAACCGCCCGGCGGTTACAAGCACTCCTCCACTTTCGCCCAGACCAGCGGGTGAAAGGGCGGACAGCCATGCAGGCGGCATGCAACCGTGCCAAGTGGGCACGCCCCTCCGACTTCCAACACACCCAACATGGAGGCCCAGGCCCACGCGTCATGCAACCGGCGTGCCGGTTGCTACGTGCGAGCAACTGCACCGCCACCCGCACCACTACCGCGCCTCCTCGACTGCGGAACCAGTACCGCGACTCGAGGCAACCCTGCGTATGACCCAGCAGTGCCAGCCAGGCGCGACGGTCAATACGGTCAAAAATGGGCCGGCAGTAATGGCGGTGGCAGGCGGGCAGGAGCAGCGGTCACGTCGTCAGCCAAGCTTACGTCCCATCCAGGGGCAGCAAGAGAACCCTCTCTCACGGCGTGAAGACGGCGCGCCCGTGATCCGTTCCCCGAATGGCTCGCACACGCGCAATGATCGCCTCACGAACCACTCGCCCCGTCGCATTAACTCCGCGGCGGGACAGGCGGCGCCTCAGGTGGGAGAAGCAAGCGACGCTTCGCCTTCGCCATAATGACCACGTCGAAAAAGGTACGCCACGTCATTCGATTTCGTATCCTTTTCCTTTTCCTCTTTCTCTCTCTTACAACAGGGACCGGGAAAGGGGGATACCTCGAAAAGGATCCTTCTCCGTGAAGGAAACAGGCCCCGAGCCTCCCTACTGATCAGAGGTTCAAAGGCTGGCCCCTCGGAGGGGTTCAACGGCCGCCTCAGAGCGCTTCGGTTCTGAGCCCACTACTGGTCAGAGGTTCGATGGCCGACCCCTCGGAAGGGTTCAACGGTCGCCTCAGGCCACTCGGGCTCCGCGCCCACTACTGATCAGGGGTTCGTAGGCTGGCCCTCGAAGGGTTCACAGTCGCCTCAGACACAGAGCGAGGGATGACCCTGGGTACGTTCGATACATAACCAAGGCTCGGGATACGCTCCCGAGGTACCCTAGGACATTTCTGAGACCAGCGGGAACGATCTTGTAACGGAATCCCATCAGAGGGAGGCATCGAGCCCTTGGACCCTGTCAAAAGGGGACCAGGTCCGGCAGATCACCCGCATGTACTTTTGGAGCGCGCCTCCGGGCCTCTAGCCGACCCCTAACAAATGGGGCACAGGCGTCCACTCGGATTACCCGCCAGCAGCTCACCGGAGACACCATGTTCGGCGCC
Organism: Zea luxurians; assembly: GCA_029449295.1. Lineage (NCBI taxonomy): Eukaryota > Viridiplantae > Streptophyta > Magnoliopsida > Poales > Poaceae > Zea > Zea luxurians. Next base: position 2,042,918 of record JAOPSE010000148.1, on the reverse strand, counting down.
CTCCGAGGGCAACATGGCGCTTCCCCCCTCCTCCTTGCGGAAAGGCAACGCAGGGGTGTATGTAAAAAAGTTGAGTCTGTCCTTGACTATCCTCTCGCCCTGTGCAGAGGCTCAGGGGCTGCTCTCGCAAACCCGGCTCCGGCCAACCCGTTGATAGTGTCGACATACCAGCCCGAGAACCTAGGACCCGACCGTGCACCCGGGCTACGGCCAGCTCGCATGAGGGAACAACTAGACCAGCCGAAGTGTTGCGGAACGCACTAAGACCTCGAAGGAGTCAAACTACTCCTCCGAGGCCTCGGGGGCTACACCCGGCGGGTGCGCTCGCGCGCACCCACAGAAACAAAATGCAACCAAAAAAGGCTGGTCCCCTTGCAAAAAAGTGCGGCAAAAGCCTCCAAGCGAGTATTAACACTCCCTTCGAGGCTCGGGGGCTACTGTTGGGGACCATAATTAGGGGTACCCTGAAGGCTCCTAAATCTCAGCTGGTAACCCCCATCAGCACAAAGCTGCAAAGGCCTGATGGGTGCAATTAAGTCAAGGATCGGTCCATTCGAGGGACGCGATCACGCCTCGCCCGAGCCCAGCCTCGGGCAAGGGCAGCCGACCCCGGAGGATCTACGTCTCGCCCGAGGACCCCCTCCAGCAACGGACACACCTTCGGCTCGCCCGAGGCCCAGTCTTCACCAAGAAGCAACCTTGGCCAAATCGCCACGCCAACCGACCAAATCGCAGGGGCATTTAATGCAAAGGTGGCCTGACACCTTTATCCTGACGCACGCCCCCCAGTCGACAGAGCCGAAGTGACCGCAGTCATTTCGCTGCTCCACTGACCGGTCTGACAAGAGGATAGCGCCGCCTGCGCCGCTTCGACTGTTGAGCCACTCGATAGAGTGAGGATGACAGCAGCCAAGTCCGGCCTCAGGCGTCATAGGAAACTCCGCTCCACCCGACCCCAGGGCTCGGACTCGGGCTCAGCCCCGGAAGATGACGAACTCCGCTTCGCCCGACCCCAGGGCTCGGACTCGGGCTCAGCCCTGGAAGACGATGAACTCCGCATCGCCCGACCCCAGGGCTCGGACTCGGGCTCAGCCCCGGAAGACGACGAACTCTGCTCCGCCCGACCCTAGGGCTCGGACTCGGGCTCAGCCCCAGAAGACGATGAACTCCGCTTCGCCCGACCCCAAGGCTCGGACTCGGGCTCAGCCCCGGAAGACGACGAACTCCGCTTCGCCCGACCCCAGGGCTCGGACTCGGGCTCAGCCCCGGAAGACGACGAACTCCGCTTCGCCCGACCCCAGGGCTCGGACTCGGGCTCAGCCCCGGAAGACGATGAACTCCGCTCCGCCCGACCCCAGGGCTCGGACTCGGGCTCAGCCCCGGAAGACGATGAACTCCGCTTCGCCCAACCCCAGGGCTCGGACTCAGGCTCAGCCCTGGAAGACGACGAACTCCGCTTCACCCGACCCCAAGGCTCAGACTTGGGCTCAGCCCCGAAGGACGACGAACTCTGCTTTGCCCGACCCTAGGGCTCGGACTTAGCCCTGGCCTCAGCCGACAGGCTCCGCCTTGTCCGACCCGGGGGCTCGGACTCGACCTCGACCTTGGAAGACAGACTCGACCTCGACCTCGGAGGAGCCTCCACCTCGCCCAACCTAGGGCACGGACCGACCACGTCGACAGGAGGCGGCATCATTACCCTACCCCACGCTGACTCAGGCTATGGGGAACAAGACCGACGTCCCATCTAGCTCGCTCCACCATATGAGTAATGATGGCGCCCCGCATGCCCTGTGACGACGGCGGCTCTCAGCCCCCTTACGGAAGCAAGAGGACGTCAGCAAGGACTCGACAGCCCCGACAGCTGTCCTTCTGCCAGGCTCCAGCGCTCCTCCGACGGCCACGACATCACACGAACTGGGTGCCAAAACCTCTCCGGCTGCCACGATGGCATGTACTTAGGGCGCTAGCTCTCCTTCGCTAGACACGTTAGCACACTGATACACCCCCGTTGTACACCTGGATCCTCTCCTTACGCCTATAAAAGGGAGGTCCAGGGCCCTCTTACAGAGGGTTGGCCACGCGGGGAAGGACGGGACGGCGCTCACGCAAGGCCGCTCGCTCCCTCCCGCGTGGACGCTTGTAACCCCCTACTGCAAGCGCACCCGACCTGGGCGCGGGGCTAACACGAAGGCCGCAGGTTCCACCTCCCACGCCTGTCTCCCTCCGGCTGCTTCTCCCCCCTTCGCGTTCCCCTCGCGCCGACCCATCTGGGCTGGGGCACGCGGCGACGATTTACTCGTCGGTCCAGGGACCCCCCGGGTTTTGAAACACCGACAACAATAAAAAATAATATACTAAAAATATTACTACTGGCGGTTCACAACGAAAACCGCCAGAATAAATGGCGTCTAGTAGAAATGATTTCTACTGGCGGTGGTCATTGTCAACCGCCAGTATAAATATCTCCTATATAAAGGAGCGCGCGCGGGGCCAAAAATTTCGCTAAGTATTTGGCGCCCTGTCTTTTACACTTCCCGCCGTCAGGCTACCGAAATTTCGCCCCGGCGATCTTCTCCGCCATGCGCCGCCGTCGTCCACGCTGTAGGTAAGTTCTCCTTTCTCTCTCTCTCTCTCTCTCTCTCCCTTCTTCGACTATGATCGCTCGGGCACACCGCCGCCGCCGCGCACGCGCCGCCGCCGCGCGTGTAAACCCTAGTCCTAGGAAGAGTGAGAGAGTGAGAGGGAAGAGAGAGGAGGGAGAGGGAAGAGAGGGAGAGGGTTTAGGGTTTAGGGTGTAAACCCTGCGCGCGTCTCTGCAGAGAGTGAGAGAGAGGGAGAGGAGAGGAGAGAGGTAGAGGGAGAGGGAAGAGAGAGAAGAGGAGAGAGGGAAAGGGAAGAGAGAGGAAAGAGAGTGGAGGGAGGGAGAGAGAGAAGAGAGAGGAGGGAGAGGGAGTGTATATATAGGAAAGAGAGTGGAGGGAGAGAGAGAAAGAGGAGAGAGAGGGAAAGGGAAGAGAGAGAGGAAAGAGAGGAAGAGGGAGGGAGGGAAGAGAGAGGAAAGAGAGGGAGAGGGAGAGAGAGAGAGGAGAGAGCAGCGGAAAGCATGTTTTTTTGCTTCCACTCTTTAGTATAAAATGTAGACTAGATTCACTTCACTTCTGCCACGGAGCAATTCAGTTTTTATCCGTTTAGCTTTATAGAGTTATGTGAGCTCTACCAGATGTCCCTAGCAAATAGTTGTCTGATTGTCTCAAACAACATATTCCATTGTAGTACTATTAGCTAGTGAAATTAGAAGACGACGTACGGCACACTTGCGTTGTTTCGATTAAGAGCAACTCATCAGAACCCCACTTGACCAGAGCGAGTTCTCATCACCTGTCCTTGGTCTCTCTCACACAAAGAGTATGCATCAAGCTTCATTATCAAAGCAAAAAAAATCAAAGCTTCATTAACAACGCCATTTCGTACGACTCTCTATCTCTCTCTCTCTACGTCCTATACGACTCCTCCTATACGTTCTATACGACTCTCCATCTCTCTCTCTACGTCCTATACGACTCCTCCTCTCTCCCTCTCTATACGTTCTATACGACTCTCCATCTCTCTCTCTACGTCCTATACGACTCCTCCTCTCTCCCTCTCTCCCTCTCTATACGTTCTATACGACTCTCCATCTCTCTCTCTACGTCCTATATGACTCCTCTCTCCCTCTCTATACGTTCTATATGACTCTCCATCTCTCTCTACGTTCTATACGACTCTCCCTCTCTCCCTCTCTATACGTTCTATACGACTCTCCATCTCTCTCTCTCTATACGTTCTATACGTTAGGGCTTAAGGTTAGTGTTAGTGGTTAAGGGTTAGGGTATTTGTTACTATGAATTTAATTATTGCTTATGTTAATATGTGTTAATATGTATTTGTATATATATAGCTCAATGAGTTCTCCAACCAAGGACCAAGGATTAGGGCCCAACCACATGACAAGAGTGTTGCTCAAGAAGAATCCAGCAGTGAAGGATATGAAACGCCTAGCGACCCTTTTCCTACTGCTAGGATAGATAGGGCCGCTGCGCGTGAGTTGCAACATGACCCTACTTATGATCCACAAGACCATGAGGTAAATTACACATCCTTAATTTCGTGTGTGTACCTAATTAATTAGCTGATTTCACAATGTCTATTACACATGCATGATTTCTTGTGCATTTTATTACATGAATAGGAGGTCTTGTCTCAATTTCGTGCGATGCTCGAAAAAGCTGTGGCACGATACCAAGACGCACCGGAACCGACCCAAGGCACACCGGAACCGACCCAAGGCGCACCGGAATCGACCGAGACAACCACCGAGAGGTCAAGGAAAAGGAAGCAGAGCGATCGGAACAGAGGTGACAGGGGGCTAAACAAGTTTCCTGACAAGACATATAAAATCGCAGACGTGAGCCCGAATGGTCAGCCCCTAGCTCCAGAAGAGGCACTGCCTAAGTTCCGAAATGCACTTGGGTTCTTAGTTAGAGATAATCTTAACATCACAATCCGACAGGGAGATGTATCAGATGATGTCAAGAATCAAATGTGGAATAAGCTAATAACGAGGTTTGTTTTGCCTGGGGGTTCAGAAGAACTCGTGAAAAAATATACGATGAAGCAGTTTGCAATCAATTTCCGAAACTGGAGGTCTAAGATGAACACAAAGTTTGCAAAGAAAGGCCTAGACCCGACGAAAAAATATAAAATCTCAGCAGGTCAGTGGGCAGTATTTCTAGAGCAGAGGAGCAGCCCTGATTTCATATCGCTAAGTGAGGCAAATTCGGAACTATCTAAGAAGAACAAATACCGCCACCACCTTGGCACAGGTGGTTACAAGCGTCAGGTTCCTAAATGGAGACAAGAAGACGCCGAGAAAAAGGCTGCAGGGTTGCCGACGCTGTCCGAGCAACTTGGTGAAAGGACAGCTAATTTGATCCGTGCTAGAAAACCAAGGGAAACTGAGTCTGGTGTATCTTTTGATGATCCCAATGTCGAAGAAGCGGCAAAAAACATATATGCAATTGCAGCTAAGCAGAGCCAAGGAACATTTAAGCCGCAAAGGGAGAGAGACATTCTAACGACTGGTCTCGGTAACCCTGAGCATCCTGGTCGTGTACGAGGAATCTCATCTAAGGAAGGATGGAAGGAAGGATTCGGACCACAATGGGAAGGTCTGTACAAGAAACGTGATCGATACAAGGAAGAGATGGCGAATTATTTTAAGGAGGAGGCCAAGAAAGAGTTCAAAGGCCTGATGTCTGAAATGCTATCGAATCCTCCTCCAGAATTGATGCAGCAATTGGCGATGGCGAGTGCGATGTCTGTTCAATAGATGACCACTCCACAGATGCAAATAATTCCAGCAGCTCAAACGCCGGCTTCCACTGAGGGTACGACCATCCCAAGCTCTGTCGCGTCAACGGGAAATAAGGTCCGCTATCCAGTTGATGACATCACAAGGCCTATGGCATGCACACTAGTTATAAGATATGGTATTAACAATCAGCGTACAAAAAAAGTAGCCACAGGCCTTGCGATCCTAGGACGCAAGTTCCATGGAAACGACATTCCAAAAGAATATTGCAGGGTAGAAGTGACGACAGTCATCCAAGGATACGAGGACGACATGCTAGACATCCCTGGGCCCGAAGGTATCGAGACACTTGGACAAGCTATCAAGAATTTTATCCTTTGGCCTCGAAGGGATGTCGAATTGGTTGATTGGTTGAATTCGTCGCAGGCCCAACCGTCTCCGCCTTCTCAAATTGTTGTTCCTATTGTACATCCGTCATCACCTCCCTCAAACTTCACATGCTGCTCCTCATCCTCTTTCTGACCCTCCTTCTTCTCATCCTCATGGTGGCCCACCGTCTTCGCCACATACATCGCCCTTCAGGGATCCACCTTCTCCACAGCCATCTCCATGACCATCAAAGAAATCTAAAGTTTCTATACCAAAATTAGTGTCCCCGTTCGAGAAGAAAAAGAAGAGTAAATCCACTGCTGGCACAGCTCGTTTTTTGAAAGGGATTGGACGGAGCCTCACGTCAGACTGTTGATTTGGCCGATCTCGAGGAGTCCGCAAAAAAGGCTAAGGCAATGGCCGCAAAGATAAAGAAGCCAACTAAGGCAGATTATAAAAACGTGCCTAAAAAATATGTGCCGGGCAGACCACTACTCACTTTTGAGAAACTAAGGAAGGTCCCGGCTAATATTAAAAGGTTGCATGATTGGTACATGCGGGCATCTTCAGTTGGCATCGACACCATCAGTGTTAATATACCAGCCCATGCTTTTATTGGTTCAAATCAAAAAGCCGTTGTTGCATTCGAGGACATGTGGTTAATGATGAACCTTCAGAGACTCGACATGCAACTTGTAACCATATTTGCATTGTAAGTGTCACTCATACTCCACATATATGTGTTATTATTAGTGAGTTGTATAAATTTTCAATATCTGACATGCACGTGTGCGTTGCAGAATGCAACATGATCAGCAGGAGATCCTTTATAGTACCAATCCCAATGCTAGTGCCAGTAAAAGGGTTGGGTATCTCAACCTAATAAAGATATGTGAGGATAACCACACTTTTAGAATCGGAAAAGGCAACGAAGCATTACAGGGACTAACGGACGAAGAAATTGAGGTGCGTATCTAGGATCTGAAGAAGGATTTTGAAGCAAGATACGCCACCTACATAGGACACGCAATGCTTCAATTTCAAGACAGGGAATCCATAGTGGCCCCGTACAACTTTAAGTAAGTGTGATTTTGCATAAATAAAATCAATAATTTCAATACACATGTATCACAAGTTTGATTCGTACAGGGACCACTGGATATGCTTCTTCATTTATCCTAAGGTTGGAAAGGTGCTGGTGCTCGACTCCTTGCACACCGAGCCTTCGGCCTATTCAAAATTCCTCGGCATCTTAGAGCTGTAAGCCTTTTCTATGCATGCATACTTATATCGATGAGAATTGTAGAATAACATGGTGATTCTATTTGAGATCACAGGGCATTTAGGTTTTATAAGCTACAAGGTGGAAAGTACGACACGTCCAAAAAAGGCGTGCCACTAGACATCCATTATAACTGGCTGGTAAGTATGTGAATTTATGAATATATATCATACATGTACGTACATAGGACAATGTTGCAACTAAATAACCAATCTCCCGTTGTGTAGTGCCACAAGCAACCACCCGGATCGGTCCTATGTGGGTTCTACGTGTGCGAGTTCATGAGAATGAACGGACGATACATCACGAACCCTGACAAGGTATTATTAGTAATAGTCACGTATGTATTTATATCATTAAAGATGCAAATGTGTTATTATTGAGTATAAATAGATGATGTTTATAAACTTCCTTTACAGCAATTTCAACAAGGAAGCCCGGAGAACTTGACTGAAGGTGCATTGTATGGCATAGTTGAGGACCTGTGCACATTCATATTGAAAGAGGTCATTCCCGCAGAAGGGAAATATCACAATGCTTCCGGAACATTAGCTTTGCCAGAGTTTAGAATACTAACAGAAATTAGTAGACTATCTCTTAGCCGAGATAGTTATTAGAGCTTAAGTGAAAACTTTGATGTATATAATGTGTGATGCATACATGGTTGTAAACAAGACTTTGATGTATATAAATGTATGATAGAATTTAATTCTATGTTGCTTTTAATATCAATACTACATGTTTATCAATATCAATATATATATATGTTTGTGTGTGTAAATATATAAATTTCAGTACGAAAATTTAAAAAAAGGCGGGAAACCTTTCCACTGGCGGCTAAATAAAACAAACCGCCAGGGCGGTTTTCTTAATAGAACCGCCAGTGGAAATGCTATTTTCACTGGCGGTTTTTTAAGAGAACCGCCAGTGGAAATGCTATTTCCACTGGCGGTTCTTGAATAACCGCCAGTGAAAATGGCGATTTCCACTGGCCCCTAGCACTGGCGGCACTGAAAAATATGAGTGAAAATAGTTTTAGGACCGTCACTATAGAACTTCTGTGTACTAGTATCTTGCATACATTTTCCTCGATTGGAAGAGTGGCCTACTTAGCTTTAAAAAGAGAGAGAGGTGGCCTGGATTTCAAGACTAGCATAGTAAAATATGCTAACGCGCTCTTGTTTCTTTTCAAACCTATGAAATTCGTGTTCTTATCCATCCATATGGTTGTCACTTTCACCAATTTAGTCTTCGTCGCTGCTGATCGAAATCGATGGTTGCCTGCCGGTCACACGACACACGAGATTTAACCAAGTCACACCCGGCCCCATTTCGTACGTTTCTTTATTTATTGTACCACCTTTACTTTACTTATAGGGTTGGATATCGAGCCAGCTCGGTTTAACTTGTTAAGCTAACGAGACACAGAGTTAGTTCGCCTCGGCTCGTTTATAAGTTCGATCTGACTTGTTTAGCTTGCGAGCTAGAGGAGACAAACAATATGTATATAATAATCAATTTATAGTTAATTTTAAATTAATTTTGTAATAGAAAATAATAATTATATTCATAGTTTCATAGACCACGTCAATGTAACATCAAATTAACATAACTTATCAATTCACAATTCACACATATTCATCAGTTTAACTCACAATTATATTCACCACACATACATATAATATGTGAATCAATTATTACGTAAATGATATGCATATAGTTTTGTTTTGCTGAAATGTGTTAGTTCGTTTAGCTCACGAGCTGACTTATTAACGAACCGAACTAGTACATCAGTTCAGCTTGTGAAAAAAATTCAACCGAATCGATTCAAGCCACAAGTCAAACTGACCACGAACTGAGCGAGCCGACGAGCCATGATCATTTCATCCAATCCTATCTACTTGTAAGCTATAAACGTGTATATATTATGGGATGTTCGCGTCAGTTAACCATCAGCTATAGGCTACTAATTCACAAGTATTTCGTTAGAACTCACCTAATACTATCAACCTCTCAATAAATTGTAGTTCTAGACATGATCGGAGTCAGATATTTTAAGTTTAGTTAATATAAAAATAGAACTAACAATTATTATTATAACAATAATTATTCTAGATAGGTATACTATAAAAGTATATGAATCTACTAATATATTCACATCATGTTTGATCCACTATCCGCTAATAACTAGCCGATCAATAATTCATAGCTAATATTAGGTAGAAAACTAGTTAGGTGATGTTTAGATCTAGAACTAGGAATGATCGTTTTATCTATATATACAATACCCTTCCTGTTTTAGAGGCCGATAGACATAAGATCTTACGTCCGACAGCTGTCTTGTACCGTCGGATATAATGTTAACTCCGACGGCTGTCTAGAAGGCCGTTGGACATAACATAGCCGTCGGAACTATGTCGTTTTACTGTTATGACGTAGAGCACACGAATAGACCTGTGTTGGAGGGTTAAGCGTTTCTTGCAATCTTTTAGTTGCTATAGTTAGGTTCAGGGTGGATAACGAGCCAGCTCGGCTCGGCTCGTCCGAGTTCGAGCTGGCTCGTTAAGCTAACGAGCTAGCTCGGCTCGGCTCGTTAAGGTAACGAGCGACAGAGTCAGCTCAGCTCGGCTCGTTTACGAGCTCGAGCTGGCTCGTTTAGCTCGCGAGTCAGAGCAGAAAAAAAATAATATATACATAATAATTATTTTTAAGATAATTTTAAACTAATTTAACAATAGAAAATAGTAATTATCCTCATAGTTTCACAAACCACGTCAATATAACACCAAATTAGCACAATTCATCACTCATTAACACAATTCACATACATGTTCATCAGTTTAACCCATAATTATATTTACATAGACCAAATTAACACATAGACATAATTCATTAATCATTAGTTTAATTCATAGGTCATAGACACCTCACATATATATATATATATATATATATATATATATATATATATATATAACATGTTCATCAATTATTCTGTAAATGATATGCATATAGTTTCGTTTTGCTAGAATATGGTAGCTCGTTTAGCTCGTGAGCTAGCTCGTTAACGAACCGAGCTGGCTCGTTAATGAACCGAGCTAGGATGTCAGCTCAGCTTGTGAAAAAATTCAAACGAGCCAAGCTGACCATAAACCGAGCGAGCCACGAGCATTTCGTCCGACCCTAGTTACGTTACGATACAAATTCAAATTATATTGTTCCGGGTTTTTTAAGGTATATTGCAATTGCTACACACCTAGACATATAATATAACTAATATGTCTAGACACATACTAATCTAAAAAAACGAAACGACTTACAATTTAGAACAGAATAAGTAGACAACTAAGATTTAGCTGGTCTATTAACCGATTGGATTCACCTACAAAATCAGGAATAAGTCCATTGTTTGCCACCAAATCTATACTACCTATTAAGACTCTAAGGGGTAGGCTGCCCCATTCCTGGTGCGCCCTGTGTGTTTTCATTCCCATTCCCAACTGTGTCCTGACCCGTTTCCCATTCCCAATTGTGTCCCTCCCCGCACTGTCTTTCTCATTTCCTCTCACCGCAAAGCTCATTCCCATTCCCACGTGCATCCCACGTCTAGCTAAAATTAAATTAAAAAAACACAAATGTGGCCCCCTAATGGGATTTGAACCCGCGACCTCTCAAGTAAATGTGCTCGTAGCTACCACTACACCACATGTGTGTTTATGTTAATATTTGTTACAGTAAAAATATCTACTACATCTCTCTCAAAGCCCACCTGCTACCCTTACACAATGTGTATTAGTAGATAATTATCAACGAGATTCCCGAATTATATTTTTGGATGGAGAGAGTAGTATTTAAAGAAGAGCCTTGCATGCAACTTCTTTTGTTTGAATAAGTTTTCAACTTAAATTCCTTTTTTATATGTGTGACATTTATTCTCCGTAATATTTTGTCCATGGATCTGACTTGTGAGTCATTTTTATAAACTAACGCCAAAGATGAATCCATGTTTCTTACTTGGAAACCCCGAACAAACACCACTGGCAGGAGGCGCTCGCGTTGGCGTCGCTCATCGACGATGAGAAGAAGCTTGGCAACTGCCAGTTCGACCTCTGGAAGTAGTCCTACTTGGTCGCATGCGTCGCAATGTTCGGCAAGCTCCGGCGCAGCCGTCGCTTGGACGCGGTCCAGAGCGGCTACACCGCTGTCCATATTCAAACGAGGGACCTCATAGTCGTTGCCAACGCCGGCGACTCTCGGGTTATTCTGGGCACCGCATCCGACGACGGCGCCGTCACGCCATCTAGCTCATCATCCACCTGAAGCTCAACCGGCCACGTAAGTCGCTACTGACCGGCCATAAATTCTTGTGCGCTGGGACGACGGTTGTTGTTGATGTTGTGTGAGTGTCCTCGAACAAGATGTATGTAGAGGAGTAGCACATCTGGACGTGCAACGGCTAGGTGTACTACCTCGCTGATGAGCCCGGGGTGCACTTCGTTTAGCAGCCCAGCCAAAAGTCATCGGTACTCGCCATGTCACGCGCGTTCGACGACTACTATATCAAAGACTATGGCGTCATCTTAGCGACAGAGGTGACGCAGAGGAGGACCGACAACAATGACCACTTGCCATCGCCGAGGTAGCTTTTGTGCTGGCCTGCCTTTAATTCTCTTCGCAAACGCACACACTTGCCTTTTAATTTAAGCAAACATGTATGGTTGTGCGTGCCTGATGACTGACGATGTACGAGGGAACTTCTACCGATAGGTGTGGCACGTGCTCTCCAATGATGAGACCATGCAAATCATGGTATATATCGAAGTCTGTATGATACTGATGGTTGTAATGTAGTAGTGAAACAGTTAAATTAAAATAACAAAATTTATATATGGCTAGGATCACAAATGAATTGTGAAACATTTTCTTATAACAATATAAGACACATTATATATATAAGTTATCATGGTATTGTGTGTTTCCGTTGCAACTCACGGGGCACTCATCTAGTTATATGTGAGTTCCATTTTGGCTTAAAGTTGTAGACTGAATATCTTTCACCATCAAACTATCAAAATCAGACAGCTTTGACCATAAGGCTGGTTTCAAAGTTGTAGATCGATATGACTAGCAATGTATCCACCGTTTAGCTGGTAGACCCGAATAAAACTAAGCAAATAGTTAGCTAACTAATATTATATGAAAACTATTGGCCAGCAAACTATGAGCTAGAAAGTAGATCTAAATGCATGGATCTTTAGCCGTTAGAAGTTCTGTTGTCTGCTTTGTACCTTGTATACGAATACCTATCTATCTATATATATGCTATTTGGGATTAAAGAAGTGTCGGGGACCATAATTAGGGGTACCCTCAAGACCCATAAATCTCAGCTGGTAACCCCCATCAGCACAAAGCTGCAAAGGCCTGATGGGTGCGATTAAGTCAAGGATCGGTCCATTCAAGGGACACGATCGTGCCTCGCCCGAGCCTAGCCTCGGGCAAGGGAAGCCGACCCCGGAGAACCTACGTCTCGCCCGAGGACCCCCCTCCAGCAACGGGCACACTATCGGCTCGCCCGAGGCCCAGTCTTCACCGAGAAGCAACCTTGGCCACATCGCCACGCCGACTGACCAAATCGCAGGGGCATTTAATGCAAAGGTGGCCTGACACCTTTATCCTGACGCACGCCCTCCAGTTGACAGAGCCGAAGTGACCGCAGTCACTTCGCCGCTCTACTGACCGGTCTGACAAGAGGACAGCGCCGCCTGCGCCGCTCCGACTGCTGAGCCACCCGACAGAGTGAGGCTGACAGCAGCCAAGGCCGACCTCGGGCGTCATAGGAAACTCCGCCTCGCCCGACCCTAGGGCTCAGACTCGGGCTCAGCCCCAGAAGACGGCGAACTCCGCTCCGCCCGACCCAGGGCTCGGACTCGGGCTCAGCCCCGGAAGACGGCGAACTTCGCTCCGCCCGACCCAGGGCTCGGACTCAGGCTCAGCCCCGGAAGACGGCGAACTCCGCCTCGCCCGACCCGAGGGCTCGGACATGGGCTCAACCCCGGAAGACGACGAACTCCGCCTCGCCCGACCCGGGGGCTCGACCTCCACCTCGACCTCGGAGGAGCCTCCACCTCGCCCAGCCTAGGGCACGGACCGACCACGTCAACAGGAAGCGCCATCATTACCCTACCCCGAGCTGACTCGGGCTACGGGGAACCAGACCGGCGTCCTATCTGGCTCGCTCCACCATGCGAGTAATGATGACGCCCCGCATGCCCTGTGACGACGGCGGCTCTCAGCCCCCTTACGGAAGCAAGAGGACGTCAGCAAGGACTCGACAGCCCCAACAACTATCCTCCCACCAGGCTCTAGCACTCCTCCGACGGCCACGACACCACGCGAACTAGGTGCCAAGACCTCTCCGGCTGCCACGATGGCATGTACTTAGGGCGCTAGCTCTCCACCACTAGACACGTTAGCACATTGCTACACTCCCCATTGTACACCTGGATCCTCTCCTTACGCCTATAAAAGGGAGGACCAGGGCCCTCTTACAGAAGGTTGGCCCGCGCGGAGAAGGACAGGACGGTGCTCGCGCAAGGCCGCTCGCTCCTACTCCCGCGTGGACGCTTGTATCCCCCTACTGCAAGCGCACCCGACTCAGGCGCGGGGCTAACACGAAGGCCGCGGGATCCACTCTCTCACGCCTGCCTCCCTCCGGCTGCTTCCTTTCCCCCCTTCGCGTTCCGCCTCGCGTCGACCCATCTGGGCTGGGGCACGCGGCGACAATTCACTCGTCGGTCCAGGGACCCCCGGGTTTCGAAACACCGACAAGAAGCCTTTAATTTATCGCTAGCGCGCATAATGTTCAGTCCCATGTGGCATATTAATGAAGTAATTTAGTGGCTCAGTTATATTATAGCGAAACAAAATGGGTATTGTAATTTCAAAGAAGGTACTCCCTCCAGTGCAGTAAAGGTAGTCGTTTAGAACATGATTGTGCATACCAAGGAGTGATTAATTATCATAGAGTTTTCCCTGTTTGCCCCTATTAAATAGGGATATGGGTGCATTAACGTCACTAAAACAATCAGGCTTGATTGGTTGCTGCAGCAGCTTCAAGGCATTTTAGACTGGAGGTCTCAAGTTTGATTCCTCTTAAATGCATCTTTTTTTGTGCAATTACTAGGGGTAACAACGTCTAAATCCCAGACCCACGCGCGCTATGACTTCTTTTTGTGCACGCTCGGTCACGCGCAGGATGACTTCTTTTACTGCACCTGAGGGAGTAAGTATAATAGCTTTCTCTGTTTTTTCTAGTAATGGTCGAGCCATTCACGAATCAGCCCAAGTTACTTCTAGCAGTACTTTTGATATAGGCTTTTTCATGTGTCGTTAACCCTAAGCCAGAAACTTATGTTGACCATGTCTGTATGTCTAATGTTATCAATTAGAAACTTCTTCTGGTACCTTGCCTCTAAAATGATAGACCATTTTTCCGGTTATCAAAACAAGTTTTTTCTGCATATTTTGCCTTTACTCTTACACACCCAGAATAACTCCTAATATTGCTGAGATAGACTTCCGAAAAGAAAGTACATCGTATACGTGTTCTATCAACCTATCAAGACTTGACCTAGATGTAACGTTCCTAAAAGAATATTCTACTACTTTTGCATATGACATTATAGGGATTCAACGTCCTTCTTAAAACAGCTTGGTTAATTGTTAGTTTGTTGCCAAGCGGTTTTAGTATGTTCACATCCCATGGATAGGTGAGGTGGGCCGTTACTATCGAGCCCTGCGGTGAACCCCACGCTATTAATAATAATTATTTTTACGGAAATTGCGTTTTGTATGTGATGTGTTGTAGTACGTTAATTGGGTGTAAGTCCTTGCAACTTGATCCGCTACCTTAGGGGCATGTATAACCGTGTAACACTGTTACACGGTACTTCAAGTATAAGACACGGTTAAAACACAAAATAATATAGTGAACGTGTCTAAAACCTGTATTTTACTATATTTATTGCACCAATCAGACCATTTAATAAATTAAATTGACTAATCAGCTAAACATAGAGCTAAGACATAATATTTTTGTCAATATACATGTCTTGAATTTTTTTATATTTATCTCTTTTAAACACACTCGAAGACATAACGCCTCACCCCTCACGAAGTTGACATGCACAAGGTTCTATGGATTGCACACCGAGTTGCTTGTGGATAGGATAAGTATACTATAAAAAATCTAGTTTGGTCTACAACCGTTTTTATAATAAAAATATCACTTCGATCAACAATTATTTCAAAGTAACATATGTGCAAACTGTAATAGATATACAGTCCATATTGACGTACGTACTTTTGATGGCACTACTCAAGACGTTTGTCAACACTTGCTCGATAGAAGGCCATATCCTTTTTCACCCAGAACCTTGTGTTCAACCCCGCCTTTGTCGTGTTTTGTGCACTGTGAAAGGGTATTTGGCTTGATATGATCGGAAGGAGTGAAAGAGCATGCGTGCAAAGAGCTGTAGACCCATTGCCATTGGATAGGGTGTAGCTCGACAGCGTTCTCCAAGATATAGTTTGTTGTGTCAAGGAGAACACTATACCTAATTATGGCCTTTTAAACGACCTCGGACAGGAAAACCACCAAAATGAAAGTTATATGTCTTAAAAAATTATAAAACTTTATAGTTGACAACTTTTTTATTTGAAATTATCTTGTCATAAAAAACACGTTTGAAGTTTTCAAATTTGAAAAATCAAATTTTGTTAACAACCTCGGATAATGAAACTATCTAAATAAAAGTTGTAGATCTTCAACAGTTATGCAACTTTATAGTTGACAAGTTTTTCATTTGAATTCATTTAGTGCCTCAAATAATCAATTTACACTTATTTTGTTATATTATGTGTGGTAATATAGATATAAATGAGTTGGTGGTGTAGTAGTAGACGAGCTTGTGCATGAAGGGGAGGTCGTAAGTTCGAACCTTATGAGCCAGGCAGGGTACCTGGTAGGGAATAAAATGGCACTGGTTTATACAAACACCGTCACAAAAGGCATGTTTCTGATGTAGTGCACAATCGTTTTAGAGGCCTACTCTTTTAGAACTTGTGTGTGGAAGTACTTGAATGGAGTTCTTGGCTATCAGCTTAAGAGTTGTAGACTTATAGAACTCGTGTGTGGAAGTACTTGAATGGAGTTCTTGGCTATCAGCTTAATAGTTGTAGAGGTGAACTGCTAGCAGATGATAGGACAAAGTTTATATAGTCGAGCGAGAACCTGAATAGTCACGAGAGATAAGAGGATGGAGAGCTGAGAGGACCAAAAGTCGGATAACTCCTCAAAAATTAAACATGTAACTCATGAAGTTACATTCTGAAACTCCTGAGATAACTTCTAAAATTCATGTTCACTCTAACTCTACCTACATGTATCCCTAAATAGCGACTATCTGTCTTTCTGACTGTGTCATAACTTCTAAAACCCATGTTCACTCTAACTCTACCTACATGTATCCCTAAATAGCGACTATATGTGTTTCTTTCTGCGTCGACTGCGACCATACCATGATCATGGCTATAATTGTGAACACTACAACTGTGACCGTGACCTGTGTTGTGCCACTCCATGCCATGCATCGCCATGTCACACCACTCCTTGTCACATCATACCTCACCTTACCTCAGCTCAGCACTACGATGGCGGTGGCGCCTGTATGTGTGGCATGCCTTGGCCCTTTTCTCCAACAGTCAAGGTAGAAAGACAGGATCAGCCATATAAACCGTGTAACAATCTTATCAACTACCCATACAATGCTAAATGTAACACAAAGCTTGTTTAGCATAGGCTTTTAGAATTATTAAATATTTTAAATGGGCAAAGTAGACTATGCTTGAATTGATAGTTTTGTGCAAAGTGAGGTTCACTAAAGTTCTTTTCTAGTACTAGGCTGCTACAAGCATACCCTCCATTTGAGGCATATAGGTCACACTCTAAGGCCTTTCATGAGTATTTAGAAACTATCCACATCTCATAGACTATGACTAGGAGTCGAACTCATATAAGTATGTTCTTTCTAGGTTGTTCTGTAGGACAATATCCCTACATAGATAATGCAATTAGACCATAATATGGTTTTAATCAACCTGCCACATAACAAAGAACAAATGTACATCTCAAATGATTTGGACTTTACTTAAAGGGGTGTTTTCATTAGTCAACCACTAGTTTTTTTCAGCATTCTACATCATGAGGTCTTCAACCATATAGAACATGTTACCACTATGGAATGACTTCAAGTGGGTCTCAAGTCCATCTCCTTCGATGCACCTTCTATCACATTATGTGGCAAACCCTTTGTAAACTGATCTGCTAGATTCTTAGATGTATGGACATAGTTTAATGTTATTACTCTGGAGTTTCTAAGTTTTATGACAAATTTCAACTATCTTTTCACATGGCTTGTAGACATCATGTTATCCTTAGAACTATTCACTTTGATTATAATTGTTTGATTATCACAGTTCATGGTGCTAGCTGACATTGGTCTTTTAACTACCAATAAATTCATAAGGAGTTCATGATGTCACTTAGCTTCAATTGTGGTGGTATCTAATGTTGTGGGTTCTGCTTTCATTATTGACCTTCGTTCAGATGGTATGTTTGAAAGACTTCCATAAAACAACATGACCTCAAAGTGAGAACATAGATCCACTTATGGCATAAATCTCATTAGCATCCGTTATCTAGTTTGCATCACAATAACCCTCTAGTATTGTTGGGTACTTGATATAGTGGATGTCATAACTAATAGTCCTATTAGATAGTGCAATACCCTATCAGGGCATATGTCAATGGTCATTTCCTAGGTTGGAGACAAACCAGCTGAGTTAGCTCACAACAAATAAGTTGTGAGGCCTCGCTGCACGAGATAATAAATATGTATATATGTATATATATATATACATATGAGAAAGCCAATGATTTGAAAGTATCTCAATTGATCAAGTGCTATTTTGCGATTTTTCCTTAATAGCACCCTTGGGTCATAAGGAGTTAGAGTAAATGTTCAGTCACTATATACAAAGCGACTCGATGCCTTTTCCAAACCTCACCATTTTCTCCTTCTCTCAACCGCTTTATGTTAAGAATAACATTTGTCTCTCACAAATCTTTCGTTTCAAAGTTAGTAGACAAAAAGTATTTCACTTTGTTGGGGGCCTTCGGCTTCCAAAGGTCCTCAAAAACATGATTTGATAATGTTTTCCAAGTGAAATATGTGAACAGGTATCTTCGGATCCGGTTCATGAGCATACAAAGCATGGTTAGGATGAAGCCTGAGTGAGACGAAGGGTGATTATGATGAAGGACGAGGTGATCACGAAGCTATACACAGGAAAGCTTCGGCATGACAGTAGAAAAGGGGAACCGACTTAAAGATGAAAAGGCAAATTAGACCTCGAAGGATTACTATAGTGTTATTGGCAAATATAAAGGGCATGAATGTAATTTTACATGGGCTGCGTCCCTTGCCTATAAATAGATGAACAGTATTCCCGTACTGTTCACGCTGACTCAACATTCGCTTTTCACATCACGCCTGTACCTTCACTTTCCGTCAATCCGAAGGTGCATTTATAATTTGTTATTTTGAATATGATAATGCAAATAAATATAAGTTGATAATAATATCTAATTATTCTTCGTATTTGGTATATGAATTCTTCTTTATTATCTATCGAGCTTACGAAGGTTTTTTCTTGTATAACCTTCGTCCGAATTCATTATATCCGAAGGGATATAATGTCTTGAAGGACGAAGGATTTTAATATTTAACACTTTTTATGTTGCCTTGTTCTTAACTCTTAGCATTTGAGAACAAGTCCCCAACACACTTTTATGATGACATTAACATTATCACCAAAAATTAATATATCATCCACATATAAACACAAGATCATATCTTCTCCCCTACCAAACTAGTAATAGACATATTTATTAGCTTTATTTACAGCAAATCTAGATGAAGTCATAACTTCATAAATTTCTCATGCCACTCCTTAGGTGCCTTTTAGGCCATACAAAGATTTTAATAATTTACACACCTTTCCTCTTGACCATTTGCTACAAACCCATCAGGCTAATCTATATAGATCTCTTCCTCAAGCTCTCTTTTAGGAAACAAGTCTTAATGTCCATCTGATGAACAAAAATACCATGTGAAGCAACCAACAAAAGTAGGACATGTATGGTTATTAGATAGGCAACTGGTGAATAAATGCTAAAATAGTATTTGCCTTCTTTCTAGGTATAATCCTTAGCCACAAATCTCGTCTTGTACTTCTTAATAGTACCATCAGACCTAAGCTTTTCTTTAATACTCATTTACATCCCATAGGTTTGCACACGTAAGGACAGTGAACTACCTCCAAAGTTTCAATAGCCATAATTGAGCCCATCTAACTCTGATCAACTTCCTTCCATAAGTCAACATCAAGAGACGAATATGCATGTTCTATGGTTTTGGGTGAACCACCCACAAAGTACATAATAGTGCTTACCAAAATACTTTAAAGTTCTCTATCTCTTACTCTTTCGAGTGATTATAGTATTATCCTCCTCTAGGTTTTTCACATGGGTTTTAGTATCAACATGTATTATCAGTTCATGCATGTTAGGTATAAAGGATTCATGACTAGAAGTGCTAGGTGTATTTCATGTGAAGTTTACTCCCCAAAAATATACCATCTCTAGACTCCTTAATTGTACTAACATTCATGTTAGGTAGTTAAAAATTTATTATTAAAAATCTATACTACACATTATTAAAAGCATACCCAAGAAAGATACAATCAAAAAAATTTGGTCCAAACTTTCACTTCTTGTTGATTGGCACATTCACCTTAGCCAAACAACCTCGTGTTTGCTTGTAAGAGAGATTCAATCTCTTCTTCTCTCATTCATTGAATTGAATAATGCAATTTGTTTGTTTTTTGTGGGCACTCTTTAGAACATAACACGCTATCGTAATTGACTTAACCCACTATTTCTTAGATAGTCTTGATGTATTTAATATGGCATTAACCATCTAAGTTTAAGTATGGATATTTCTTTCAGCAATCGCATTAGATTATGGTGAGTATGGTAGTGTCCTCTCATGAATAAAACCATGCTTTATACAATACTCAAACACCTACACTACAGGAAAACCAAGAAAAACGTCGGCTAGAAACTGACGTTCTTACTGAAAGGGAAATGTGCTCTTGGGCCATTTCTATAAATATTTTGGTGATTAAATGTCCAACACATGTTGATTGAGTTCTAATGTGCTAAATGTGGAAGAAGTGTAAATCAAAGGACAAGGTATGTTTCTACACTTAGTGAAATGTTTTTTGTGTGCTAACATGTTTATCTAAGTGCTAGAAACAGTACCAAGAAAAGAAGATTGGAATTGGAGAAGAGTTGGCAAAGTTTAGCTAACACCAGCTCTGGCCTAGCACACCGGACTGTCCGGTGGTGCACCGGACAGTGTCCGGTGCCCCAGGCTGGCTCAGCGTCAACTAGGCGCTCTCAGGAAAAGAGAAGGGTGACGTGGCTATAATTCACCGGACTGTCCGGTGGTGCACCGGACTGTCCGGTGAGCCAACGGCGCCAGCGGCCAACGGTCGTTCGCATGATCAACGCGTGACATGTGGCCCGCTCCAACGGTCAGTTGGGTGCACCAGACTGTCCGGTTTGCACAACCGGCCCCGAGGAGCAACGGTCGGTTGTGCCCGATATGGAAGGAGATCGCGCACCGGACTGCTACAGTGGCTGTCCGGTGGGGCACTGGAATGTCCGCTGCACCACTCGACAGAAGGCAAGAATGGCCTTCCAAATTGATCTCCAATAGCTCCTAGCTGCCTTGGGGCTATAAAAGGGACCCCTAGGCGCATGGAGCAGCACACCAAGCTTACAAGAAACATCCTAAGACACCTAGACTCTGCATTCACGCAATCGGATCATAGTTCTTGAGGTTTGAGCACTTTCGAGTTGTAAACTCCTCGCGCTGTGTTTGTGTGCTCACTTCTCTCGTGTGTGTGGTTGTGCTGTGGACTTGAGTCTTGTGTGTGTTGCTTTCCCTCCCTTACTCTTGTGCTTCTTTGTGATCTCTATTGTAAGGGCGAGAGACTCCAAATTATGGAGATTCCTCGCAACCGGGAAAATACACTAAAGGGAAAGACCGTGGTATTCAAGTTGATCATTGGATCACTTGAAAGGGGTTGAGTGCAACCCTTGTCCATTGGGATGCCACAACGTGGAAGTAGGCAAGTGTTACTTGGCCGAACCACGGGATAACAATCGCGTGTCTCGTGTGTTGCTTCTTTGATTGTTTTGTTCACACGAGCATGTTCCATAGCCACTTGATTTCACTAACACCTTAACAATCAAGTTTGTGGCTATTTAGTGTTTGATTTTACAGGATCACCTATTCACCCCCCCCCTCTAGGTGCTCTCAATTGGTATCGGAGTCGTACTCTTCATTTAAGGGACTAACCGCCCGAAGAGATGGATCCTAAGGGTAAG
This sequence comes from Zea luxurians, assembly GCA_029449295.1. Classification (NCBI taxonomy): domain Eukaryota; kingdom Viridiplantae; phylum Streptophyta; class Magnoliopsida; order Poales; family Poaceae; genus Zea; species Zea luxurians. The sequence goes on along the minus strand of JAOPSE010000148.1, from coordinate 2,021,335 downwards.
GGGATGGTGATTAACGACAAGGAGAAGGAATCCCTCTTCAATGAGCCAAGAGATGACAAGCCTACCGACTCAGGCTCGAGTCACAAGAAGAGGGACGGGAAGAAGAAGAGGCGCATCAAGAAGATCATCTACTACGACAGTGATGCCTCATCTTCTTCACCAAGGGACGACGACGACGACTCCTCGTCAAAGAAAAAGACGGTCAATCAAAATTATTCTTTTGATTACTCTCGCATTCCCTACAATTCAAATACATATTTACTATCACTTCCCCTTGGAAAACCTCCACACTTTGATGGAGAGGACTATTCGTTTTGGAGCTATAAAATGCGTAGTCATTTATTCTCTCTCCATCCTAGTATATGGGAAATTGTAGAAAATAGGATGCATTTTGATAGTACCGATAATCCTGTGTTTATTAATGAGCAAATCCATAAAAATGCCCAAGCCACTACTGTTTTGCTAGCATCTCTATGCAGGGATGAATACAACAAGGTTAACGGCTTGGACAATGCTAAGCAAATCAAGGACACCCTCAAGATATCTCATGAGGGAAACGACGCCACTATGATCACCAAGATAGAGCTAGTGGAAGGCGACCTGGGGATATTCGCGATGATCAGGGGAGAGGAGCCAGCACAGACGTACAACAGGCTCAAGACCCTAGTCAACAAAATCTGAAGATACGGGAGCACAAGATGGACGGATCATGACGTCGTCCGACTCATGCTTAGGTCATTTACCATTATTGACCCCCATCTTGTCAACCTTATTCATGAAAACCCCAGGTACACCAAGATGACGCCCGAGGAGATCCTTAGAAAATTCGTGAGCAGGCGCATGATGGTGAAGGAGGCGCGATACGTGGACGATGCGCTAAATGGTCCACTACCCATCTACGAGTCGTAGCCCGTTGCTCTCAAAGCAACAAGCAGCAAGGAGGCACTACCAAGCAGGGTAGCACAAATGGAGGCTGCCGGGCTAAATGAGGAAGAAATGACGCTTATCATCAAGCGTTTCAAGACTGCACTCAAAGGACACAAAGAGTACCCCAACAAGAATAAAACAAGGGGAAAGCGCTCCTGTTTCAAATGCGGTAAGACTGGTCATTTTATTGCTCAATATTCCGATAATAAAAATGACCAGGCACAAGAAAGATATGGGAAGAAGGAGAAGAAGAATTACAGGAAGGTGAAGGGCGAGGCGCATCTTGGAAAGGAACGGGATTCTGATTGCTCTTCATCCGACTCCAACGATGAAGGACTGGCTGCCTCGGCCTTCGATAAGTCTTCGCTCTTCCCCAAGGAATGCCATACATGTCTTATGGCTAAGGAAAAGAAGGTACATATTCGAGATACCCCTCAGTACTCTTCTTCTAGCGATGAGAAATCCTCTGATGATGAAGTAGATTACTCTGATTTATTTAAGTGGTTACATAGAGCTAAAGCAGAGAAAATTAATGAATTAATCGATGCTCTCAATGAAAAAGACAGACTGCTAGAAAAGCAAGAGGATATATTATATGAGGAACATGATAAATTTGTTAGTGTTCAAAAATCCCTTGCTTTAGAAATTAAAAGAAATAAAATGCTATCCTCTGAGTTGTCTGCTTGTCATGAATCTGTCTCTAGTATAAAAGATTTAAATGTTGAATTAAATGCTAAACTAGAGGAAGCAAATGCAACTAGATCATGTGTAGAACATGTAGTTATTTGCAATAGATGTAAGGACTTTGATGTTAACACCTGTGATGAACATCTTATTTCTATTGCTAAATTAAACGATGAGGTGGCAAGTCTTAATGCTCAACTTAAGACTTGCAAAGTTGAATTTGATAAATTAAAATTTGCTAGGGATGCCTACACTGTTGGTAGACATCCCTCAATTAAAGATGGACTTGGTTTCCGAAAGGAAACTAAGAACTTAACAAGCCAAAGGACTCCCATTCTCAACAAGGAGAAAGGGAAGGCCCCTATGGCTAGTAGTCCTCAAAGGAATCATGCCTTTATTTATGATAGGAAAATTGCTAGTTGTTCTCATTATAATAGGAGTTATGATATTGCTGCTAATGATTCACATGTTATGTTTGCCTCTAGTTCCACTTTTGTTCATGGTAGAAGTAGGCCTAGGAGAAATCATGTTGTGTCTCAGGTGCCTAGGAGAATGTGTAATGGACCTTCTACCATTTATCATGCTTGCAATACTTCTTTTGTACTTTCATGTAAGAATGCAAAAGTAGTTGCTAGGAAGTTGGGATACAAATGCAAGGGAGACAAGACTTGTATTTGGGTTCCAAAAGTTATTGTGACTAACCTTGTAGGACCCAATAAGAGTTGGGTACCTAAAACCCAAGCTTAAATTGCCTTGCAGGTTTATACATCCGGGGGCTCAAGCTGGATTACCGACAGCGGATGCACAAACCACATGACGGGGGAGAAGAAGATGTTCACCTCCTACGTCAAGAACAAGGATTCCTAGGATTTAATCATATTTGGAGATGGGAATCAAGGCAAGGTCAAAGGTTTGGGAAAGATAGCCATCACAGGCGAGCACTCCATATCAAATGTATTTTTAGTAGAGTCGCTCGGGTACAACCTTATGTCTGTAAGTCAATTGTGCCACATGGGTTACAATTGTCTATTTACAAATATTGATGTGTCTGTCTTTAGAAGGAGTGATGGTTCATTAGCTTTTAAGGGTGTATTAGACGACAAGCTCTATTTAGTTGATTTTTCGAAAGAGAATGCTGATCTAGATGCATGCTTAATAGCTAAGACTAATATGGGCTGGCTATGGCGTCGCCGTCTAGTACATGTTGGTATGAAGAACCTTCATAAGCTTCTAAGGGGAGATCATGTGGTAGGACTAACCGATGTCTATTTTGAGAAAGACAGACCATGGGCAGCATGTCAGGCAGGGAAATGGGTGGGAATCACTCATCACAGCAAGAATGTGATGACAACATCAAGACCATTGGAGCTTCTTCACATGGACCTCTTCGGACCCGTTGCCTACCTCAGCATCGGGGGAAGTAAGTATGGTCTTGTAATTGTTGATGATTTTTCCCACTTCACTTCGGTGTTCTTTTTGCAGGACAAATCAGAAACCTAAGGAACCCTAAAGCGCTTTCTAAGGAGGTCTCAAAATGAATTTGAGCTAAAGGTGAAAAAGATAAGGAGCGACAACGGGTCCGAGTTAAAGAATCTACAAGTTGAAGAGTATCTTGAGGAGGAAGGCATCAAGCACGAGTTCTCCGCTCCCTACATACCACAGCAAATTGGTGTGGTAGAGAGGAAGAACAGGACGCTAATCGACATGGTGAGAACGATGCTTGGAGAGTTCAAGACGCCCGAGTGGTTTTGGTCGGAAGCTGTGAACAAAGCCTGCCACGCCATAAACTGGCTCTATCTGCATCGCCTCCTCAAGAAGACCTCCTACGAACTCCTTACCGGTAACAAACCCAATGCCTCTTACTTTCGTGTATTTGGGAGCAAATGCTACATTCTGGTGAAGAAAAGTAGACATTCTAAATTTGCTCTCAAGACGATAGAAGGGTTTTTACTAGAGTATGACTCAAATACAAAGGCGTATAGAATCTTCAACAAATCATCGGGATTTGTTGAAGTCTCTAGCGATGTTGTATTTGATGAGACTAATGGCTCTCGAAGAGAGCAAGTTGATCTTGATGATATAGATGAAGAAGAAGTTCCGACGGCCGCAATGCGCACGATGGCGATAGGTGATGTGCAACCGCAGGAACTACAGGAGCAAGATCAACCATCTTCCTCAACAATGGTGCATCCCCCAACTCAAGATGGTGAACAGGTACCTCAAGAAGAGAGGCACGATCAAGGGGGAGCACAAGAAGAACAGGTTATGGAGGAAGAAGCACCACGGGTCCCTCCAACTCAAGTCCAAGCGACGATCCAAAGACATCACCCTGTCGATCAGATTCTGGGTAACATCAGCAAGGGAGTAACTACTCGCTCACGATTAGCTAATTTTTGTGAGCATTACTCGTTTGTCTCTTCTATTGAGCCTTTCAGGGTAGAAGAGGCCTTGCAGGATCCGAACTAGGTGTTGGCCATGCAGGAAGAGCTCAACAACTTCAAAAGAAATGAAGTCTGGAGTCTGGTGCCACATCCAAAGCAAAACTTTGTGGGAACCAAGTGGGTAGTCCGCAACAAGCAAGACGAGCACGGAGTGGTGACAAGAAACAAGGCTCGACTTATGGCAAAAGGTTATGCCCAAGTCGTAGGTTTGGATTTTGAGACTTTTGCTCCTGTTGCTAGGCTAGAGTCAATTCGGATATTATTAGCCTATGCTGCTCACCATTTGTTTAGGCTATTCCAAATGGACGTAAAGAGCGCTTTCCTCAACGGGCCAATCAAGGAGGAGGTATACGTGGAACAACCCCCTGTTTTTGAGGATGACAGGTATCCCGACCATGTGTATAAGCTCTCTAAGGCGCTGTATGGACTTAAGCAAGCCCCTAGAGCATGGTATGAATGCCTTAGAGATTTCCTTATTTCTAATGCTTTCAAGGTTGGGAAAGTCAATCCCACTCTTTTTACAAAGACTTGCAACGGTGATCTTTTTGTTTGCCAAATTTATGTCGATGACATAATATTTGGTTCTACTAACCAGTCTTGTGAGGAGTTTAGCTGGGTGATGATGCAAAAGTTCGAGATGTCGATGATGGGCAAGTTGACCTACTTCCTTGGATTCCAAGTGAAGCAACTCAAGGACGGCACCTTCATCTCCCAAACAAAGTACACTCAAGATCTTCTCAAGAGGTTTGGGATGAAGGATGCCAAGCCCGCGAAGACACCGATGGGTACTGACGGGCACATTGACCTCAACAAAGGAGGTAAGTCCGTTGATCAAAAGGCATACCGGTAAATGATAGGTTCATTACTTTATCTTTGTGCTAGTAGACCGGACATTATGCTTAGTGTATGCATGTGTGCTAGATTTCAATCCGACCCCAAGGAATGTCACCTTGTGGCCGTTTAGCGAATTCTTAGGTATTTAGTCTCTACACCTTGCTTCGGGATCTAGTATCCAAAGGGGTCTACTTTTGACTTGATTGGATACTCAGACTCCGACTATGCCGGGTGCAAGGTTGATAGGAAGAGTACATCAGGGATGTGCCAATTTCTAGGAAGGTCCCTGGTGTCCTCGAGTTCCAAGAAACAAACATCCGTTGCCCTATCCACCGCTGAGGCCGAGTATGTTGCCGCAGGACAGTGTTGCGCGCAACTACTTTGGATGAGGCAAACCCTCCGGGACTTTGGCTACAATCTGAGCAAAGTCCCACTCCTATGTGACAATGAGAGTGCAATCCGCTTGGCGGATAATCCTGTTGAACACAACCGCACTAAGCACATAGACATCCGGCATCACTTCCTGAGAGACCACCAGCAAAAGGGAGATATCAATGTGTACCACATTAGCACCAAGAACCAGCTAGACAGCTAGTCGATATCTTCACTAAACCTTTAGATGAGAAAAGGTTTTGCAGGTTGCGTAGTGAGCTAAATGTCTTAGATTCGCGTAACTTGGATTGATCTATAGCATACATGTATTCTATGCCTTTGATCATGTTACTTTGTGCATTTAAATCAATTATTGTTTGTTTGTGGTGCTCAAGTTGTACAAGTCACCCCCGGACCTCACAAGTCTGTATGCAAATGATGCACATATTTAGGGGGAGATGTGCTACAACTTGATCCCTTTGAGACTAATCTGTTTGGTTGAGTACACTTGATGTAGTCTCAAAGGTACATTGAAAGGGAAAGTGAACTTGGACGATGAAAAGACTTCCACTGCACTCCGGTATCAGTGTATTTAATTCCAAGTTCATACTTGTGCTCTCATTGCCTTTTTGCTCTTATTTGACATTTTAATGAGCCAATGGGGTTAAAAGGCCAAAAATGATCCTGTTTTGGTGCTTAATGCCAAAGGGGGAGAAATTAAAGGCCAAAACAAATGGATCAGGCAACCACTTGTGAATTTTGAAAACAATAGAGTTAGAATTTGTGCTTTGTCCAAAATACTCTTCTTGCAAAATTTGGTCTCTTATGGGGGAGAATTTTGATTATGGGAAAAGGGGGAGTTTTTGGCACTTGATCAATTTTACTCTTGCAATATCTCTCTATTTGCCCAAACAAGTGTGTTTGACTTAGAGATAGGAAAAAGAATTTGATTTGCAAAAACAAACCAAGTGGTGGCAAAGAGTGATCCAAATATGCCAAATCATAAGCAAAAACAATTTGGTCTTCAATTGCATCGATGTTGCACTTCTTTTGTTGCTTTTTAATGTGTTGGAATAAATCAACAAAAAGGGGGAGATTGAAAGGGAAATGTGCCCTTGGGCCATTTCTATAAATATTTTGGTGATTAGATGTCCAACACATGTTGATTGAGTTATAATTTGCTAAATGTGGAAGAAGTGTAAATCAAAGGACAAGGTATGTTTCTACACTTAGTGAAATGGTTTTTGTATGCTAACATGTTTATCTAAGTGCTAGAAACAGTACCAAGAAAAGAAGATTGGAATTGGAGAAGAGTTGGCAAAGTTTAGCCAACACCAGCTCTGGCCTGGCACACCGGACTGTCTGGTGGTGCACTAGACAGTGTCCGGTGCCCCAGGCTGGCTCGGCGTCAACTAGGCGCTCTCGGGAAAAGAGAAGGGCGACGTGGCTATAATTCACCGGACTGTCCGGTGGTGCACCGGACTATCCGGTGAGCCAACGGCGCCAGCGGCCAACGGTCGTCCGCGCGATCAACGCGCGACACGTGGCCCGCTCCAACGGTCGGCTGGGTGCACCGGACTGCCCGGTGCGCCAACTGGCCCCGAGGAGCAACGGTCGGTTGTGCACGATATGGAAGGAGATCGCGCACCGGACTGCTACAGTGGCTGTCCGGTGGTGCACCGGACTGTCCGGTGCACCACTCGACAGAAGGCAAGAATGGCCTTCCAAATTGATCTCCAACGGCTCCTAGCTGCCTTGGGGCTATAAAAGGGACCCTTAGGCGCCTGGAGCAGCACACCAAGCTTACAAGAAACATCCTAAGACACCTAGACTCTGCATTCATGCAATCGGATCATAGTTCTTGAGATTTGAGCACTTTCGAGTTGTAAACTCCTCGCGTTGTGTTTGTGTGCTCACCTCTTCTCTTGTGTGCGTGGTTGTGCTGTGGACTTGAGTCTTGTGTGTGTTGCTTTTCCTTCCTTACTGTTGTGCTTCTTTGTGATCTCTATTGTAAGGGCGAGAGACTCCAAATTGTGGAGATTCCTCGCAACCGGGAAAAATACTCTAAAGGAAAAGACCATGGTATTCAAGTCGATCATTGGATCACTTGAAAGGGTGCAACTCTCGTCCATTGGGGCGCCACAACGTGGAAGTAGGCAAGTGTTACTTGGCCGAACCACGGGACAAAAACCGCGTGTCTCGTGTGTTGCTTCTTGTGATTGTTTTGTTCGCACGAGCATGTTCCATAGCCACTTGATTTCACTAACACCTTAACAATCAAGTTTGTGGCTATTTAGTGTTTGATTTTATAGGATCACCTATTCACCCCCCTCTAGGTGCTCTCACTTACTCTAATAGGCCAAGATACTTAACCGACATACAATATTTGACATATTTAATCAATTAGGAACGTCGGGGTCGACGTTCTTATAACATAAGAACGTCGGCTAGGGCAAAACTGACATTCTTACGACATTGAGTACATCAGTACGATGAGGCTGACGTTCTTAACTACGAGCCATGTGGCACTTGGCTGAGGCTCTGTGGGCGAGCCACGTGGCATTAAGAACGTCGGCCCACCGCAATATGAGGACCCGGGAGGGGCAGGAGCGACATCGATGGTGGAACGTCGACTGAAGGAGGAGGAGGCGGCTGAACGCGACCTAGTGGCAGGCAGTGTCAGCGGCGGGGCATGGCCTGGTGGCACGACGTCGGTGCTAGAGAGTGGTGCGGCGAAGGTGAGTGCTCCAGTGGCCGGCGTGGGCTCCTAGGGTAGTGATGGCGCGTGGGCTCCTGAGGCGGTGGTGGCTAGGTCAAGCATCGGCATAAGACAACACGCACGGGAAAAGAAGCTGAGCGCAGGCGGTTTCTTAAAGTAGTTGAGAACGTCTAGCGTGTAGGGCCGATGTACTTAACTGTTTAAGAACATCGGCCTTCTCGTGGCCGACGTAATTAACCTTTAAACCATCAGTCAGGGCGCGGGCCGGCGTTCTTAACCTTAAGACCGTTAGCTCATATAAACCGACGTTCTTAACTACTTTAAAAACGTCGGGACCGATGTTTTTAACTAGGCCGACATTTTTTCTCAGTTTTCCTATACATGTAGTGCTAATTTGAAAAATATCCTCCCTCGCAATTAGCCTATAACTGTTTAATTTTCTTTTTAAGTTGATTTTCTACTTGAGATTTATAGATTACATAATGATGTTAAAAATTTATCTTTTGATTTTAACAAATACACATAGCACAATCGAGTGCGATCATCTATAAACGTCATGATGTACCTTTTGCCACGTTTGGTCAACTCATCATTCATTCCATATAAATCGAAATTGTTTAGTTCTAATGATGATAGTTCCTCGTTATAGTAGCCTTGTGAGGGTTGCGAGGTTGCTTTCATTTCACACACATATGGCACTTAGAACCTTTGACCAAATTAAATTTTAGGATTAAATCTATAGTAGCTAAGTGTGCCATGCAACCAAAATTTATATGACATAAAAGTTAATGACAAATATATGTCTCACTATCATGGCTCACATGGTTAACAGATTTAAAGCAATCAATCTAATAAACACAAGTGGATCAGGCCTTCACCAATATAACATTTACTAATAAATGTTTAATTCTTAGACAATATACATTTATTTGACTCAAACACAAGTTTATAACCATCTTGACGTAATAATGAACTAGTAATTAATTTGTTTCTTATTAAGGGGACATAATGCACGTTCTTCAGTTGCATCTAAAGTAAGATTCAGGTCGACCATATCAACATCAATAACAACCATATATGCTCTGTTCATCATCAACAAGGAGGAACTTCTTCCGACCTGATAAGAAGAAAATAAAGCAATACCAACACACACATGAATATTGTCCCTTGTGTACACCCACCAATCAAGTGAATGACAAACTGAAAGAACGGTAGGTAAAAATTACCATACCACAAAGTTCCTCCATTAGCCTCAACCTTGTTTATAGATTTCTTGTTCGACTTCCGCTTAGCATCCAAGCACTCCATATCATAATGCTTGGGCTTGTCACAAGTGAAACAATTGCCTTTTTCTTTCTTGTTTCCTTCATCTTTCTAAAAGGAGTGATATTCTTTTGTTTGAGCTCTTGATTGAATTTCTTTTTTGAGAGTTTTGTGAATTTTTCTGCACCACATGGGAACTAGAAGTCCCATCAACAACTCTCTTGCCACATGCATGTTTTGCGTGTGCCTTCTATTCAACATTTAAAGAGTCAATAAGGTCGGTGACGCCAAACTTTTGTCTCTTATGTTTTAGAAAAGTAGCAAAATCGATCTATATCTATGGCAACTTAGCTATGATGCAACCCATAACAAACTTTTATGGCAACACACAACCACTTTTTCTGAGTTTTTCACTAGTATATGTATTTCATAAGCTTGTTCTACTATAGAATGACCATCAGGAATTTTATAGTCATGAAATTGCTCTAAGACATACAACTCATTACTAGTGCCAGAGAAACTTCGTATTTAGCCTCTAATGAGTCCCATATTTCTTTGCTATTAGACATCATCACATATGTGTCAGGTAAGGAATCTCCTAGCATGCCAATTATTACCCCTTGAATATAGTATCAACATTCTAGTACACTCGCTCCTCTTCAGCAGAGTGAAGTCTAGGTGCCCTAGGTTCGACAACAAAATAGTAATGCATAGCAGTTAACTATAGTATATATATTTTATGCCACCATTATAGTGAGTGAAAGGGAAATAGGCTTTAAACCTTTTCCTAAATGATTTTGCTGGTTGAAATGCCCAACACAAATAATTGGACTAACTAGTTTGCTCTAGAGTATATGTTCTACAGGTGACAAAGGTTCAATTCAAAACCAGTACAAAGATTAAAAGGGTTCAAGAAGAAAGGAGCAAAGGAAACCGAAGTGCTCCCTGGTCTGGCACACCGGACTGTCCGGTGTGCCACCGGACAGTGTCCGGTGCACCAGGGACGTTCGACTTCAAACTCTTCACCTTCGGGTTTCCCAGGCGCACCTCCGCTATAATCCACCGAACTGTCTGGTGGGCCACCGGACTGTCCGGTGAGCCAGTGGAGCAACGGTCATCTGCGCGCAACGGTCGATTCTGACAATGAACAGTGTAGCACAGTACACGCGGTAGAAGTCAGAGCAGTTGGTCAGAGGCGCACCGGACTGTCCGGTGTCACACCGGACTGTCCGGTGCCGCATGAGGACAAAGCCTCCAACGGTCGACCAGCTCCAACCCTAACGAACAGGATGACATGGCGGCGCACCGGACAATGTCCGGTGGCGCACCGGACACTGTTCGGTGGCGCACCGGACTGCCCGTTGCGCCCATCGCCAGCAAACTTCTCCAACGGCTACAACTTGGTTGGTGGCTATAAATACCACCCCAACCGGCCACTTCATTTAGAGGGAGCCCAAGCAACATTCCTAGTCATCTAGTTGACATATTCAAGCCCTCCCAACCACCTCTATTCATTGATCCATCCTATACACAAGATTTAGACCACTACAACCAACACAAGTGGCACAAAAGAGAGAGCAAGCAAGAGAGAGCTACTCATTTGAGTTTAGCACTAGTGCCTTGTGAGATTCATTAAGAGATAGTGTGTGCTACATCTTTGTGTTCAATTGCGCGTGGAGTTTTGACTCCCATTGAACTTCCTCCAAAGTTTTGGAGGCTTGTAAAGCTAGCAAGAGACACCAAAGAGTGTGGTGGTCCTTGCGGGGTCTTAAGTGATCCTTGAGAAGAAGAAGAGCTCGTCGGTCTTGCGTGATCGGTGGAGAGAGGGAAAGGGTTGAAAGAGACCTGTCCTTAGTGGACTCCTCAACGGGGACTAGGCCTTCAAGGGCCGAACCTCGGTAAAACAAATCACCTGTGTCTCATGTGCTTATTGCTTGTGATTTGTTTGCTCTTTCCCTTTCTAAGTTTTTCTTGCTCCATTCTTTGCTAATACTATTTGGTGTTGCTTTAAGTTAAATTCTCACTTAGTGAAGCAACACCTTGCAAGAAAGAACTTGTGTTATTGCTCTTCTCATCTAAGCCCCTTTGCTTTATTTCTCATAGACCTATTAGTTGTATTGTTTTTATCAATTCCACATTATTTGAAAGCAATACTCTTTACAAGCAAGGACTTAGTTTTTATACTCCGATAATTGTATAACTTGTTCTAACCACTAATCAAGGAATCTAGTTGGGGGATAAAGTTTAAATTTTCAGGTTTCGCCTATTCACCCCCCCCCCCTCTAGGCGACTTTCAATTGGTATCGGAGCTAGGCACTTCATATTGAGTCGAACAACTCGAAGTGATGGCTCGAAGAAGATCCCAAAAGAACAAGAAGTCAACTCAGAAGGAGGTATGTAACTCTTGAAATATTGCTTGATGATTGTTCTAATTATGCTTCATGGTCTACTAGTGTGATAAATGCCTTTAGAATCATAGACTCCCGATTAGAACAAATTATAGACAAGAGTATCATGCCCTCCAATTATGATAGAAATAATATTTCCGAGGAAGATCAAAGATGTTTAAGCTTAAAATTATCTTGCTTTTGACATCTTAGGTAATTCTCTGAGCAAAGAAGATTATCATGCCTTCATAATTAATTATAATGAATCTTTTCATGATGCACATGATATTTGGACTAGAATTAAAATCAAATTTGATGAGTCCAAACATGATAGTTCATTTTGTGCTTCTACTTCTTTTAGTCCTTGTGAAACTAACCCTTTGAAGGAAGAAGAAGAAAATGAACGATGGAAACCAAATGATGAATCCACCTCTCCAATAGGTTTGTCTTCCCATTTCAATTCCCACATATGTTGTGTGGCTAATGAAAATGATAGCGGAAGCACAAATGAGGATGAGGAGTGTTGGGACCATGCTTCGTCGCTGAAGGTCCTGTAGGAAGAAACACCTTCGGCAAATCTGTTTATACGTGGTACCGAAGCTACCGCTCATGAAGCTTCGATACTATAACGTATCCAAAGACGAAGGATCGAACCGACTTAAAGATGGAATGACTTTTTAGTCCACAAGGGTCTGAGTCATAATTGTAATCTTCTGTGAGGGGCATGATTGTAATTTCTTACAGGCTGCGTCCTGTGCCTATAAATAGATGAACATTACTCCTTTACTGTTCACGCAATCTTGTAATTGCTAACGCATTACTCTGGAATTATTGTTTTCTGCCAAGACGAAGGTATAAATGTACCTAAATATTATGTTTTAATATTTAAGTTCACATTATAAAATAAATGAATAATGTTATTTATTCTTGGTATTCCATAACGTTTTATATTTTATATTTCATTTCGCATTGTTTTATCTTTGATCACGAAGGTGCGACCTTCGTGATATATTATTCATAACCTTTGTCCGAAGCTCATTAAATCCTTGGCGAAATAATGCTTCAGCGGACGAAGGGCTTTAACATCTAACATTCTATGTTGCCTTGTTCTTAATTCATAGCATTTGAGAACAAGTCCCCAACATTGGCGCCCACCTCCGGTGAACTCACTTCCACTTTTTGAGTTGATGGCTTCGTTCAAGAACCAGACTGCAGCTGCTTCGGCTTCGAAGCTTGTTCTTTCGATCACAGGCAGTTCATGCTCAGAGCCGGCTAACAAGAAACAGAAGAAGGAGGCACAGAGAAGAGTACAACATGTAGGGGTACAAGGACCCTTCATCAAGTCAAGATGGTCTCACATCCCAACTACCTTCTCTCAAGAGGATCTTCAGCTCAAGGATTACCCACACATTGATGCTATGGTTATCTCCTGTGTGATCAAAGGATTTCTGGTCCATAATGTTTTGGTTGATAAAGGCAGTGTAGCGGATATTATATTTGCTAAGGCCTTCAGACAAATGCAAGAGCCCGAAGACAAGATTCATGATGCTACGCACCCTCTTTGTGGCTTCGGAGGAAGACAGATTGTAACGCTTGGTAAGATTACCATGCCAGTGACCTTCGGATTCGTCAACAATACAAGGACTGAGCAAGTTGTGTTTGACATTGTCGACATGGAGTATCCTTACAATGCTATCATTGGTCGCGGAACACTCAATGCTTTCGAAGCAATTCTTCATCCAGCATATCTTTGCATGAAGATACCTTCGGATCAAGGACCTATTGCTATTCATGGGAGTCAGGAAGCTGCCAAAAAGGCCGAGGGGAATTGGACTGATTCAAAGGCAATCCACAATACAGATGAAGTCGAAGCTTGTGAGCAGTACAAGTACAGAAGGGAGAAGGCTGCTTCGGCCGATCAGCCGAAACCCATGCTTTTATGCGAAGATATCGCAGAGCAGAAGGTGCTGCTGGGATCTCAATTGTCTGAGGAACAAGAGAAAACCCTGATAAGGTTTCTGTTCAACAACAAATATGTCTTTGCATGGTCGGCTAACGATCTCTGTGGTGTCAACATGGATGTTATTGAACACTCGCTCAATGTTGATCCATCCTTCAGACCCAGAAAGCAGAGGCTTCGGAAGATGTCTGATGACAAGGTTGAAGGTGCTCGAAATGAAGTAAAAAAGACTCCTCAGCACCGGAGTCATCACAGAAGTGAAGTATCCAGAATGGCTAGCTAACACTGTTATGGTAAAAAAGGCCAATGGCAAATGGAGGATGTGTATTGATTTTACTGATCTCAACAAGGCTTGTCCGAAGGATGAGTTTCCATTGCCAAGGATAGATTCCCTAGTTGATGCAGCAGCTTCATCAGAACTTATGAGTCTATTGGATTGTTATTCAGGCTATCATCAAATTTGGATGAAGAAGGAGGATGAGCCAAAAACCAGCTTCATAACCCCTAGCGGAACATATTGTTACCTTCGGATGCCTGAGGGGCTCAAGAATGCTGGAGGAAGCTTCAGCAGAATGACAGCAAAGGTTCTTCATTCTCAGATAGGCAGAAATGTGCTAACTTATGTCGATGATATCATTGTAAAAAGCACGAAGCAAGAAAATCACATTGCTGATCTGCAAGAGACTTTCGCTAATTTTAGACAGGCCGGTCTAAAACTGAATCCAGAAAAGTGTGTTTTCGGAGTAAAGAAGGGGAAATTCCTTGGTTGCCTAGTTTCAACAAAAGGGATTGAGGCTAATCCAAATAAAATCGAAGCTATTCTTCGAATGGAACCACCAAGCACAAAGAAGGGGGCTCAATGATTGACAGGAAGACTGGCATCTCTCAACAGATTCATATCTAGATCAGCAGAGAGAAATTTACCATTCTTCGAAGTGCTGAAGTCAGCCGAAGTTTTTCAATGGGGACCAGTTCAGCAGAGAGCCTTCGAAGAGCTGAAGCAATATTTGATAGACCTAACGATGTTAACTCCACCAACGCCAGGGGCTCCTCTGTTGTTATATGTGGCAGCCTCACACTCAGCGGTAAGTGCGGCCCTTGTCCAAGAGAAGCTTGAAGGGCAAGTCAAAAAGCAAGCCCCAATATACTTTGTATCCGAAGTTCTTAGTTTATCAAAGAAAAATTATACAGAATTGGAGAAGGTGTTATGCTATTTTGATGGCTTCCAGGAAGCTTCGGCACTATTTTCAAGCATACAATATAATTGTCCCTTCTTCACAACAATTGAAGGATATTATGAGAAATAGAGAAGCTACTAGAAGGGTTGGAAAATGGGCTGCGGAACTCAATGAGTTTTGCATTGATTATGTGCATAGATCTTCGATTCAGTCTCAAGCGTTAGCAGACTTCATTGCTGACTGGACGCCAGGGGCTCAGGAAGAAGAAGCGAGTAAAGATGCCGAAGCTTGGACAGTATTCTGCGATGGTTCTTGGGGAACCTTCGGGGCAGGAGCAGCCGCTGTGTTGGTCGCACCCTCCAAAGTTAAAACTTGCTACACAGCAAGACTTGATTTCAGCTGCACAAATAACGTTGCTGAGTACGAAGCTTTACTTTTGGGTCTTCGAAAGTTAAAGGCAATGGGAATTAGAAGGGCGGTTCTTAAAACTGATTCCCAGGTTATTTCTGGTCATATTGACAAGAGTTGTAAGGCAAGAGACCCGAAGCTTGAGAAATATTTAGACACGGTCCAAAGGATTGAAGCTTCCTTTGAGGGTTTTTCTGTCAAAAGTATTCCTCGAGGAGAAAATGAACATGCTGATTTGCTAGCCAAGTCAGTAGCACAGGGGCTGCCCTTACCTTCGGAAGTATTTTTCGAAACAATAAAAGCACCTTCGGTTGAACTCCTTGAAAGAGCAGTCCTCAATATATCTCCTGTTTATAGTGAAGACTGGAGAACTGAGATCATCTCTTTCCTTCAGGGTAACTTTCTTTCAGATGACGAAGCTTATAACAAGAGAATAGAGGCAAGGGCTCGACCATATGTTATAATAGGAGGGGAGCTGTACAAGCATGGGGTCTGTTCTCCACTACTTAAATGTTTATCCAGAACCGAAGGTATAAAATTGATGAAGGAGATACACGCAGGCCTGTGTGGATCTCACATTTGGATCTAGGCCTTTGCTGGGAAAAGTTTTTCGTCAAGGATTTTATTGGCCAAAGGCAGCTTCGGATGCAGCGGAATTAGTCCAAAAGTGCGAAGGCTGTCAGAAATGTGCAAAAGATCGAAAACAACCTTCGTCTTTAACCCAGTTAATACAACCCACTTGGCCATTGCAAAGGTGGGGCCTTGATTTGTTAGGTCTGCTACCACCAGCACAAGGGAACTTAAGATATGTTGTAGTGGCGGTGGAATATTTTTCTAAATGGATTGAGGCAAAGCCTTTAGCCACAATAACTTCGGTTACTATTCAAAAGTTTTTCGTGTAAAATATTGTCTGTCGATTCGGAGTGCCAAAGGCCATCACTGTGGACAATGGAACGCAGTTTGATTCCGAACCTTTCAGAAAATTTTGTGAACAAATTGGCACGAAGATTCATTTTGCATCAGTTCGACATCCGGAGTCAAATGGACTTGTTGAAAGGGCTAATGGCATCATAATGACAGGAATAATGAAGTTAATCTTCAATCAGCCCAGGGGAAAGTGGCCAGATGAATTAATCAAAGTGGTGTGGAGCCACAACACAACAATATCAAGATCAACAGTTTTACACCATTCAAATTGTTGTTTGGTGACGAAGCAATAACTCCGGAAGAAGCAAAAACAGGATCAATAAGAATAGTAGCTTCGGCAGAAGACGAAGCTGAAGCTGATTATTCTGTGGAAAAAGATGCTATAGAAGGGATCAAGCTTCAAGCTGTGGAAAACATCAATAAATATCAAGCCGAAACAATAAAATGGCGTGATAGAAAGGTTCGCCTAAAGAATATTGGGCTAGGACATTTGGTGCTTCGAAGAGTAGCCAACCCAGAGATAGTAGGCAAGCTACAGCTGAAGTGGGAAGGACCTTTTCTGGTAGTATCTTCGTCAAGACCCGGTTCCTACAGATTGAAGGATATGGACGACAACGACATTCCTAGATCATGGAATGCGGATGAGCTTCGGCGATATTATGTTTAGTTTGATGTAAGTTTTTCTATTCTTTCTTGTGACACCCTTTTCCTTTCCAAAGGGGGAGAAAGGTTTTTAATGGGGCCACAGCATGTAATTTTTCTTTTTCTTATTTCAACTCTATAAGAGCAATATCCCCCAAAGACGTAAATGTAAAAGCTGAGAACGCACCATCGAGTGCAAAGGAAAAAGAAAAGAAAACAGGGAGAAGCTCCTAAGGGAGGCTTACAGCGAAAAATAAACGCTGATTCCGCCGAAGTAAAAGGCGAAGAAGCTCCTAAGGGAGGCTTACAGTGAAAAATAAACGCTGATTCCGCCGAAGTAAAAGGCGGAGAAGCTCCTAAGGGAGGCTTACAGCAAAAAGTCAGCGCTGATACACCGAAAAATAAACGGTGAAGCCGAAAAATAAGCAGCAAAAAGATTTGAGTCATTCCTAAGGGAATGAAGGCTATGATTATGGCTTCGAATATATATTCGGACATTCATTTGCACGATACATCACATCATGACATTTGCATTCATAAACATTCATTTAGACATACATAGGATCATTATCATCATATCATACAGAAAAGGCAGATGCTTCGGCTAAGAGGATAAAGCTTCGGAGAAAAACAGAAAGAAGAAATTTTTATGCTTCGTTGTGTACGAAAAGAAGGGAAGGTGTTTTTCGCCTTCGGCTCAAAAAAGAAAATTTCGTCCACAGCAAAGCAAATTGTACACGGACAAAGGGGAAAAGGATATATTACAAGGTACGCACAAATTTACATAAGTTTCTTTACAATCATATTACAAAATTTTCTCTAGAATCTTATGCAGCAAAGTCTTTCGGAACATCTGTTAAGGCTTCAGCTCGTCATTCTTTAGCTTCATCATCTTATACATATTAAAACGGAATGAGAAAAGCGCGGAGTTCAAGGAGAAGGTAAAAGTAACAAGTATAAGTTTCTCACTGGCTTAAGGTGGCTCCGAGCTTCGGCACCAGCCATTTTTCGCCCGCCGTTTATCCAAATCTGGGTCATAAATCTGTTTCCTATGCTTCGAGCTAGGCTGGGGATGTCAATCAAATCTGCTGGCGACAAACTGAAGTTTGGCCTATTAACAATTTTCCCGTGCGTGCAGCCAGCCTTCAGGAAAGCAGTAGCCATGCCTCGAGAAGCTAACAGGGCACAGAAATCGGCATGCCCAGCGATAACTTCGTCAAGTGCATCAACTTCGCCCTCAATGTATTCAAAGGTGCTTGGCAGGTTTTCAGCTGAAGGTGTAAACTTATCAGAGCTAGCTCCAATTGAGTAAAACACATCCTTCAGCCGCTGCACACATCGGTTGCCGAAATCTAAACATTTTTCTGAAGCTCCTTCAATGATTTCTGCAAATTTGAATTCTTCTCAATTTCAGTCTTGAGACTTGTTTCAAGATTCTTCTTTTCTTGCTCAGATTTTTCTGATTTTATGAGTAATTCACTGTTTAATTTGTCAATTTCGGCTTGAGCTTCAGCCAGTGAACCTTCCATAGAGTGAATGATGAAGTCCTTCTTCTCCAAGGCAGCTTCGTGATCTTTAACTTTATTTTCAAGTTCTTGAATGTCGAAGTCGTTTTTCTTCAAAGCAGCTTCGTAACTTTCGACTTTATTTTCTAGATCTTTGATGGTAGCTTCGTTTTTTTCGTCTTCAAGATCTTGTTGCATCCTCAGCACTTTACTCAGTAATATACTCTGGCAAAACAACCTTCGTCAGAAAACATCTTAATTCAAAAAAAACAATAAAAGTTGAGAGTTTTTACCTTGAAATTAGCATAGAACAAGCTACCAGCGATATGCTGTCGCTGGTACCTGCAGAGGTCCGCTTCAATCTTCGGCAGCCCAACATTCTTTGAGAAAGTCCTAACAACTTTGGCCTCGGTTCGATTCCGAAGGCATCTTAGTTTCCCCTCATTGACTCCGCCAAACAGCAGAGCCCCTGGTTTGTACCCACAGGATACGGCATATTTCTTTACCTCTTCTTTTTCAGTTTCTGATAACTCTTGTCCCAGTATATCTTGAAAATTGAAATTTTCCTCTTCCAAAGTATCTTCAGTTTGCTCTTTTCCCTTCTCAATTGTTGTGTCCACCACGGCCGCAGCAGCTTCTTCCTCAGCCATTTTTAGAAGTATGTTATCAATATCACCAAGTGTGGTTCCTAGATTAGGATCTTCGGCGGTCTCAGTTTCGGCTTTGGTGGCTTCGGCTCCGGTGGTTGCTCCGGTGGCTCCGGCTCCGGTGGCTTCGGCTCCGGTGGCTTCGGCTCCAGTGGCTGCGGTTTCGGCAGTGCCAGCGCTTTCAATAAATGGTATCTTTGACACCGATGTCGGTGGCGGTGTCTGATGAATGACATCGGCCACTTGGATAATTCTCCTTTTTTCGGCTTAGCGGGACTTTCTGTTGCCGAAGGTTCTTTTTCCTTCTGAAAAAACTTCGTCAGTTCTGGCGCCAGCGGACTTAGCTTGATAGGCAAAGGTCCAGTCATTACCTTTAGAATCTCTTCCACTTCGGCAGCAGGAGGTGTCGCAGGAGCTTCCTCCTCTTGGCCCGACGCCTTTGGTTTCGGGGATGCAGCTTTTCTTTTCTTTGGAGCAGCTATCTTTGGCTCAGGGCTCAGTTTTCTTTTCTCAGAAATTTCTTTGTCCTTTTTAGCCAATTCGGTACCTTCTTTGTCAAGAGCGCTGGCAACTCTTTTTCTTTTCTGACCTTCAGCAACTTTGCTCAACTGCCCATAGTCAGGATAATCAAAATTCAAAGCATCCATCACCCGATTCATTCTTCGCTTCGGACAAGTGCCGAAAGCCGCAGTCATTAATTGATCTTTTTTTTAGAATAGATGCCGAGGATCTCGTTGCACATAACCTCAATTGTATCCAGCCACTCTTGGCAAGGTGTTTTAAAATGTTTTTTAAACTTGAAATGATAAGGTAGTCGAACAAGCTCTTTCTTTTTCTTCTCCTCTTTCAGCTTCGGCATGTCCCATTCCCTCAAAGTTGGGAATACCTTGAAGGCTAAGAATTCTTGGACCAGATCCCTTGTACCAATGTGCTCTGCAACAACCCGAAATTCGCTCAGTGCAATCTGGCATGGGCTATCTGGATACATGACGCATTGAGGCCTAGTTTCTCCGAAGGTTAACCTTAAAGGGCTCTGAACCAGCTTTTCCTTCTTTTCATCCACTTTGACATAAAACCATTCACTCTTCTAGCCAGCTGGCCATTTTGTACGATAGCTAATAACTAGGTACTTGGCATCTTTCCGATATGCAAAATTGTAGCAGCCAAAATTATCATGCAGCCCATCTTCTCTAGCTTTTGTCTGGTAATGAAGTTCGTGTGCCCGGCAAAAACCTTTGGCAAGTGGTTCTGCCTCCTGGCTTCGGAGTGCCCAGATGAAAACACTAAGCCTAACAATGGCGTTAGGGGTTAACTGATGAAGGTAAATTCCAAATCTCTCTAACACGTCTGCAATCATCCCATGAAGGGGAAATCTTAGCCCTGCTTTGAAGAAGCTTTTAAAACCACCACTTCATCTTTTTCGGGCTTCGGGGTAACTTCCTCTCCCCCGAAGCGAATTAGCTCCTTCTTATCTTCGCTGAAATAGCCCAGCTTCAATAACTTAGCCATATCACTTTTGGTAATAGTAGACTTCCCAAACTCCAAGTGGCTGGGTTTAGATGGCATTGCACCATAATCATCTTCAATCTCATCTTCTTCAACGTCAGCTTGTGTTGCTTCGACAGCAGGTGTGTCCTCTGATGAAACCAGCCTAGAACGCCTCATTGCTTCAGAAATCGGAACAGTTTCAGTGGCTTCGTCCTCGTCCCCCTCACGCTCAATCCTAGCAGTGGAGCGTAATCTAGCCATTTGATGATGAATCCTTAAAGTTTTTCGAAATTAATAACCTTTTTTCCGAAGCTCTTCTTATAACGAAGTAGAGTCCAAGGTGGTGCTTCATTTGAGTGCAAGGGTCAAGCTTCGGCTATGGTTAAATTTTTGGCAGCAAAACAATGCAATAGCAATGAATGATGTGGTAACTTCACACCTACCCGTCTGTTTATATAGTGTTGCAGGTAAGAAGGTGAATCGTCAAGTCTTTTACACTGGACAAACAGTCGCTCGCACCTACTGAACGGTGGGCCACAAAACCCGAGAAGGTGAATCTGCATGGTGGGACCTCTCCACGCTCGGAAATTGTATCGTTTCCCGGCAACGAGCTCAGGGAAGGTGTTTTTCGGACCTTCGGCTTCCCGAAGCCTAAGAGACTTTTTCACGGATCAAGCTCGTTACGAAAAACGATCTAGTGCCGCGAAGGGGCTACTGTTGGGACCATGCTTCGTCGTCGAAGGTCCTGCAGGAAGAAACACCTTCGGCAAATCTGTTTATACGTGGTACCGAAGCTACCGCTCATGAAGCTTCGATACTATGACGTATCTAAAGACGAAGGATCGAACCGACTTAAAGATGGAATGACTTTTTAGTCCATAAGGGTCTGAGTCATAATTGTAATCTTCTATGAGGGGCATGATTATAATTTCTAACAGGCTGCGTCCTGTGCCTATAAATAGATGAACAGTACTCCTTTACTGTTCACGCAATCTTGTAATTGCTAACGCATTACTCTAGAATTATTGTTTTCTGCCAAGACGAAGGTATAAATGTAACTAAATATTATGTTTTAATATTTAAGTTCACATTATAAAATAAATGAATAATGTTATTTATTCTTGGTATTCCATAACGTTTTATATTTTATATTTCATTTCACATTGTTTTATCTTTGATCACGAAGGTGCGACCTTCGTGATATATTATTCATAACCTTCGTCCGAAGCTCATTAAATCCTTGGGGAAATAATGCTTCAGCGGATGAAGGGCTTTAACATCTAACATTCTATGTTGCCTTGTTCTTAATTCATAGCATTTGAGAACAAGTCCCCAACAAGGAGGAAGAAAGAAGCTTCATGCAACTCTACGCTCGCCTAAGCCAAGAAGATAAGGTGGTCATGCTCAAACTTCTAGAAAGAGCGAGAGAGCAAAGTGAAGCTCGTCAAAGGCTAGAAAATGTTCTCTCCATAAAAATTCTACACTTTGACGAGTTGACTAAAGAACATGAGGACCTAAAGTGCTCTCATGTTGATTTGGTCCAAAGGTATGAAACTATTTCAATTGAGCAAGATAACGCTTTATATTGTATCGCTCAATTAGTAAATAGGAATGCCTTGCTTAAGGACCGAGTAGAAAAGCTAAAAGATGAAAATCTAGCTTTTCAAGAAAAATATGATATGCTCCTATGTTCTCATGAAAATCTTATGGAAGATCATATCATATTAAATATTGCTCATGAGGTTGTGATAGAAAACTTAAAATCTCAACAACCTCACTCATGTACATGTATTCAAATTGAAACTACATTACCATGTGCTAATGCTTGTTGTCCGTCGACAAGCAAATCTTCTTTTGAGCTAGAATTTGCAGGAACAAATGATGATACATATCAAAAGCTCAAAGAGGAAAATGAGAGGCTAAAAATGAGCTTGACTCAACTAAAAGGGAAGTGCATTGCTCAACTGTTGGTGACTTGTTCTCAAATGCTAAGAGTCAAGAACAAGGCAACATAAAAAGTGTTAAATGTTAAAGTCCTTCGTCCTTCAAGACATTATATCCCTTCGGATATAATGAATTTTAGACGAAGGTTATGAGGGAAAAGACCTTCGTAAGTCCAACATATGATGAAGGAGAACACATACACGAAATACGAACAATAACACAAATATTATCATCAATTTATTTCTATTTTGTATTATCAGAGTCATAATAACAAATTATAAATGTACCTTTGGATTGTCGAAAAGTAAAGATACAGGCGTGATGCGAAAAGCAGATGCCAGATCAGCGTGAACAGTACGGGAATACTGTTCATCTATTTATAGGCACAGGACGCAGCCCGTGGAGAATTACATTAATGCCCTTTACATTTATCAATAATTCTATAGTGATTCTTTGAGGTTTAATTTGTCTTTTCACCATATAAGTCGGTTCCCCTTTTCTACTGTCATGCCGAAGCTTTTTCTGCGCATAGCTTCGTGATCATCTTATCCTTCGTTATGATCGCCTTCCGTCCTATTCAAGCTTCGTCTTGACCATATTCCTGTATACTCGTGGCCCAATTCCGAAGATACCTATTCACATATTTCACTTGGAAAACATTGTCAAATCATATTTTTGAGGACCTTCGGAAGCCGAAGGCCCCCAACATCAACCTTCTCAAGATAACCGTGATCACATGGTGAAGAAGCTTGAGACGGGAACAACCGTGGCATGCACTAAATCCCTTGAAGAAAATGTGAAGGACTTGAGGATTTCCAAGAGGAAGGAACAAAAGAAGAAAATCAATACCTCTTCCAAAAGCCTCAACCTCGCCTCCATAAAAGGTAACATCCAAGGTAATAATCAAGTCTCACTTCACACTAAGAAAAGTAAGAAGTGTAGTGAATGCTTTGAAAAGGGGCACTCGATTAGGTCATGTCCCTATATTAAAAATGGCTTGATTATTGACAAAGGATGATAAAGTTTGTTTTAAATGCTCCAAGAAGGGACACTTATTTAGATCTTGTCCCCATTTAAAACAAAAAGGCAAAATGTTAGAAAAGAAAATATTCACTAACCATGTAGCAAGCAAGAAACAAGGAAGAAAGAAATCTTCAAGGCTTGAAGATCGCCTATGCTACATATGCCGAAAGAAGGGACATCAATGCAAAGATTGTCCCATTGGTAACAATCCCACTCCTAGCTTGTCAATTATTTCTCATATAACTAGGCAACCCAAAATTGCAACTTGTGCTAGAAAGGTAATGAGTTTACCTAGTGCTAACACAAAGGACGTTTGGGTTCCTAGATCTTTGTTGACTAACCTTGATGGACCCATCAAGAGATGGGTACCAAAATATGCTTGACAAGCTTTGCAGGAGGAGATGATATGAAAACTTTGGGGTGCTTGAGAGAGTCCATTCAATTCTTATCAACTCAAGCTATCAATGTTCAATGATCTATATCCATGATTGACCCAAGGTTATTTTTCAAATTACTATGCCTTAAACTCATATCATTTCGAGGAAGATATTGATGTTGTATGAAATAAAGAATTACCCTATGCGAAAAAATCAAGGCCTACAACATAGAGGAAAGTCAAAGGATGGTAACATCTATGCTTTTAAGTGCAAGTATTTTAAATTATCATTTTTTATGTGTCTTGTGTAGTCACATAGAAAAAGAAGCACTTTAAATGTATTTAAAATTAAATCACCATTCTTTGAAGAAATTTCATCTCATATGGTAGATTGCATACTCATCATTTCCATTCTATGGCAATCTACATGCTTTAATTATTGCAAAAACCTCATGGCGTGTTTTACTCTAATTATTCTATTATTGCCATGCTTCTAGATATAGAGAGATATTTCACGTTATTAAAAGAATAAGGTGTCATGTAAGGAATTCAAATCCTTAGGACACTTATAAAAGGAAAACTCTCTCTATAACTAGAATAGTGAGACTAATGATTTTATCTAAGTAATCCAAGTAGTCTCTCTTGTAGAGAATAAGTTTCTCTTTGGAAATGCGTAATCTAACATGAAAAGAAAAATCAATCCAATAATTTGTGATGTGTTTCTACTTGCTTAAATTGGATATGATTCTTTCTCATTTATCGCTTTCCATATCATGAATTAGATTTATTCCCATAATCTTAAAGGATTATTTATGCTTGTTTTATGAGTTAAAATTGAGCATAACATCATCTATGGATAATCTAGCTCATGCTATGAAGTTTTCATTTTTTTGTAATCTATGTTTTCATTCATTATCAAATTGATTACGAAAAGGGAAACTAGTGCTTGTGCTACTAATGACATGTCTCTTGAGCTTACTTATGGAAATCTACAAGAAAGTAAGTGCATGTTCAAAGCCACAAGCCTCAGGGTTGCTCTTCACCCAAAGGAAGAAAGGCAAAAGCAAAGGTATGGGAGCTCATCTTCTTAATCAAATATAGTTCCCATCTCAATGGCTATTTAATCTAAAATTATCATATTCTACCCATGTGAGGAAGAGATTCTTTATTGGACTTAAGTCAGCCAGATGTGCATTCAATATCATTCTCATAAATGCACTTGTCCATTAGAATCTAATTCATGCCTTTGCTATATCCATTCTCATATTGATGCGCTTCTAAGTTATGATAATAAATTCAATATGAAGAAGTAAAATTCCTATGATTGATCAAAAATGTTTAAAAAAGGTGCTCATTCTTCTTTTCTAATAATGTGCACTAACGTTAAGGATTTTTCTTCATGTCTATGTGACTTATGGATGATGAATTGTTTTTACCTCCTACCAAAAAAATCATCTTTCATCATATGCTCCCTTGTGCTATTAACATCTTTCTTGAGTATTTTCAATAAGTTTGAAAGAAAAAAGAAACAACTACAAAGGGAGGACTCTCAAATGAAAGGGGAGGACATCAAGAACAACAACACCTACTTGGATAATAAGATCTACAAAACAATCAATGGTGTAGTTGTAAGTATTCTAAATCCTTTCATAATGAGAATACTAGGCTAAAGTTGTTTATTGCAAATTTTATAAGCCTTGATCAAGATGTATAATGCTTCTCCCTATTTGTCTTTAGAGTAAGTGCATCCATTCAAATTCGTTCAAATACTTGATGCATATCTTTAGGGGGAGCCTCTCTCTATATCTTGATTATGTTGAGACTACCGCTTTATCTTAATAATCTCATATAGTCTCTTGCATGAGAATTAGTTTCTCATGAAGTATGCTACTACATATCAATCCAACTTGTTAAAATAATGTCGCTTTTATCAAAGATTGTTGCTTTCATTGCTAAAGTAGCATATTTACTGGATTCTCCTATTCTAAGCTTATTTGATAATCTAATGCATATGTTGTTCTTTTGATCACATCTGTTATTTGTTTGATCATTGAATAACTTCAATTAACACTTATGTTTCTTAGTGCTGCATATACTATCAATCGATATCTCTTGATATGCACTAAGTTAAAAGGAGAATTCATGATACATTTATGCAATTTGTGATCCATTTGATATATGCTAACAATAACTTGGAAAAGGATCACTAGTTGTAGAACTCTCTCTTGTGCAAAATATTTCCATATATTGTCTTAAGTATAGGTCTTAAGCAACTAAGACTAAGGACAAAGCACAATGAAGAGAGCATCTCTATGTGAAGGTACAAAAAGGTAAAACTACTTCTATTCATTTACACATGTACCTAAATCTTCCTTTTCTATACATTCTTTGCATATCTTGTATAAAAGGAAGAGAAAGCATGTTCATGCATTAACCCTGCTTCATACCTAGTTTAACTTCTCATAATCTCACTCCTGCATTAATGCATCTTTGTTAAAACTAGATGAAGTGATTTTATTGTCAAAGAGCTTAAAGCTTAACCTTGTAACGAGGATAAGCTGCCTTTGTTCCAAAGGTGGATGGTCCTTAAGCCTCTTTGAAATCCTCAAGGGTAAATGCTTAAATTGTTCATAACATGCTTTCATAAGTGCATAAACTGTCATGAGCATCACACTTATACTATGACACAATGCACTTCACGTTCTGTATGATATAGATATGTTCTCATTAACCTAATAATGTGCAATTGGCATTTAAGGCCAAAATATGTGTTTCTCTCCATGCACATATTTAGGGGGAGCAATCTGTGTTATATAGAACTATGATAATGCTTAATTTGATATAACCTTTGATCATATCTCTTTTATGTCTATGACTAATGTGTTTTCAAGTGTATTCTCATGCTTAGTCGTCGAATTGAAAAGGAAATGGAGTATTCGGCAAAGACGACGCTTCCACTCAACTCCTTCGGTATTATCCACTCTTTGCCGATATTTCGCATCGTTCTCCACAATGGTACAATCTTCACTCATATTTATTTTTTTTATCATTGGGGAGAAAGTAAAAGGTGTTGTATTTCACTCACAAGTATCCGTTTTTGGCGATTCATGCCAAAGGGGGAGAAAGTATGAGCCCAAAGCAAAAGGTCGCACCACCGCTGAATTTTAAAATTAAGTTTTCAAATTGATATCTTATTGTGTTCAAAAAGGGGAGAAAGTAGTATCTTCAAAACTTACAAAAACCCTCTTGAGGAGAATTTTATTTAGGGGGAGTTTTGCTTAAGTCAAAGGAAAAGCATTTGAAACAGGGGGAGAAAATTTTATATCTTGAAAATGCTTCTTTCAATCTTATTCATGTACCTTTGACTATTTGCAAAATGTTTTGAAAAGAATTTTTACAAACAACTTGCAAAAACAAAACTAGTGGTGCAAGTGTGGTCCAAAATATTAAATAAGAAGAAAAGCAAACCATGCATATCTAGTAAAAGAAAAATATTGGTTTAATTCTAAGCAACCTTTGCACTTACCTTCTGCAAACTAGTTCAATTATCCACTTATATATTTGCTTTGGTTTGTGTTGGCATCAATCACCAAAAAGGGAGAGATTGAAAGGGAAATAGGCTTTAAACCTTTTCCTAAATGATTTTGGTGGTTGAAATGCCCAACACAAATAATTGGACTAACTAGTTTGCTCTAGAGTATATGTTCTACAGGTGCCAAAAGTTCAATTCAAAACCAGTACAAAGATTAAAACTGTTCAAGAAGAAAGGAGCAAAGGAAACCGAAGTGCTCCCTGGTCTGGCGCACCGGACTGTCCGGTGCACCACCGGACAGTGTCCGGTGCACCAGGGAGGTTCGACTTCAAACTCTTCACCTTCGGGTTTCCCAGGCGCACCTCCGCTATAATTCACCGGACTGTCCAGTGGGCCACCGGACTGTCCGGTGAGCCAACGGTCATCTGCGTGCAACGGTCGACTCTGACAATGAACAGTGCAGCACAGTACACGCGGCAGAAGTCAGAGCAGTTGGTCAGAGGCCCACCGGACTGTCCGGTGTCACACCGGACTGTCCGGTGCCGCATGAGGACAAAGCCTCCAACGGTCGACCAGCTCCAACCCTAACGAACAGGATGACGTGGCGGCGCACCGGACTGTCCGGTGCGCCCATCGCCAGCAAACTTCTCCAATGGCTACAATTTGGTTGGTGGCTATAAATACCACCCCAACCGGCCACTTCATTTAGAGGGAGCCCAAGCAACATTCCTAGTCATCTAGTTGACATATTCAAGCCCTCCCAACCACCTCTATTCATTGATCCATCCTATACACAAGATTTAGACCACTACAACCAACACAAGTGGCACAAAAGAGAGAGCAAGCAAGAGAGAGCTACTCATTTGAGTTTAGCACTAGTGCCTTGTGAGATTCATTAAGAGATAGTGTGTGCTACATCTTTGTGTTCAATTGCGCGTGGAGTTTTGACTCCCATTGAACTTCCTCCAAAGTTTTGGAGGCTTGTAAAGCTAGCAAGAGACACCAAAGAGTGTGGTGGTCCTTGCGGGGTCTTAAGTGATCCTTGAGAAGAAGAAGAGCTCATCGGTCTTGCGTGATCGGTGGAGAGAGGGAAAGGGTTGAAAGAGACCTGTCCTTAGTGGACTCCTCAACGGGGACTAGGCCTTCAAGGGCCGAACCTCGATAAAACAAATCACCCGTGTCTCATGTGCTTATTGCTTGTGATTTGTTTGCTCTTTCCCTTTCTATGTTTTTCTTGCTCCATTCTTTGCTAATACTATTTGGTGTTGCTTTAAGTTAAATTCTCACTTAGTGAAGCAACACCTTGCAAGAAAGAACTTGTGTTATTGCTCTTCTCATCTAAGCCCCTTTGCTTTATTTCTCATAGACCTATTAGTTGTATTGTTTTATCAATTCCGCATTATTTGAAAGCAATATTCTTTACAAGCAAGGACTTAGTTTTTATACTCCGATAATTGTATAACTTGTTATAACCACTAATCAAGGAATCTAGTTGGGGGATAAAGTTTTAATTTTCAGGTTTCGCCTATTCACTCTCCCCCCCCCCTCTAGGCGACTTTCAGTGAGTTTCCTAAAAAATATTTGGTTTTAGCATGCATGCAAACCTAACAACCAAAAAGCCCTATCATGTTTTTGGATTGATAGAAAATTAGGTATTTTTAGTTGCATTTTAATCTAGAAACTGATATACAAATATTTGCGACAATATGAAGAAGCATGTGTGAAACTTGGCATGTTGACCATGAACAAAATAAATAGTAACATAATTGTATACCATTCAAATAATCATACCCAAGGACAGACATATTATGAGTCAAAGTAGTTGGCTCGCTTGATGTAGTGAAGGAATATAGTTAGGAGCAGAGGACAAGATGAAGTTTATATAGTGGAGTCAAGACCTAAAAATCATAGCAGATCAAAGGACAGGAGTGCTGAGTTCTGACATGACATGGGAAGTCAAAAGTCACATAACTCAGCCATCAAACATAAGATCAGAGGATGTGAGAGCTGAGAGGACGCGAGAGGTCAGAAGTCATGTAGTTATGTTCTAAAACTTTCATAGGAGATCAAAGGACGGGAGTACTGAGAGGACACGGGAGGTCATAAGTCACATAATGTAGCCATCAAACACAAGATTTGAGGAAGTGAGAGCTACGGGGATACGAGAGGTTAGAAGTCAGATAACTCATCGACCATGAAACATGTAAGTCTATCTTCTGAAACTCTTGCTCACTCTAACTCCACCTTGCACGACACTATGTTGCACCATGCGACTGTAGTTCGCCCTTACAGGAACCGTTCCATGCCACACCTTGCCACGCTACATCGTACAATGCCATGCCACACTCAAGCAATGGCACGCGTGTGTGGCACGCCTTGGCCCTTTTCTCAACCACTCAAAATAGAGAAACAAGGTCAACCATATAAATCGTGTAACCATCCTATCAACTACCATATGGTTCTAAAGATAACATAAAGATTGTTTAATAGGCTTTTAAAATTATTAAATATTTTAAACGGACCAAGCCCATAAAATACTAATAACATATATCTTGGCATTTTGCATTGTTCTACAAGACCCTTAAAGGTTTATATCTACTTTTCGACAACTTACAAAGATCTCTAGTTAGGGACAAAACTACATAGACATTAGGAGTGCAAATGCACACCCTCAAAAAAATATCAATTATATCTGAAAATTCTACCATATATGCACCTTGTATATAAGTCAAGTGTACGTCCTAAAATTTGCTCTAGCTTTGTCGGTGTGCTTTTACGGAGTCTTAGTGGGCACATATGTGTTTATGAGCATATGCATTTGTAGTATATTTAAAAAAAATAGCAATATTGCCTCCTTTAAGCATACTTTTGTTTTATCGCGATAGAAACAATGCTAACCTAGGATTTGGTTTGCTCATGGTGTATTGGGTCTGAGGTCATCTGTGCTAATCACCTGTTTCAAATTAATGACTTTAGACTTTCTTCTGCAAATAGCACCACCAGCAAGTTTTGTGCTTTATAAGACGTTTTTTTATATGCTTAATCAGACTAAAGTAAAGAAGAATATTTTTTAAATCATAAAATAGTTGACATTTTAGATTTGAACACGAGAGTTTAGAAAAAAATAAAAAGTTACGATGCACTAAAAATATAGAGAAGAAATATAAAGAAAAATAAAGATAGATATGTATATGTACGACATGCTTTGTGACGACGTATACGACACATGAGGGTCTAGTGATAAAAGTGATGAATTTAGCTAAGAATATTGTTAGGATCATCTGACCCTAATAACAATGTTTTACTAAAGGATTATAAATCTTATCGGGTCATCTAACCCTAATAAACCCCCTAGATTCGTCCGAGTGGCAAGCTAGTGTGATGGACACTTCCACAAAAAAATAAATCTAAATTTATAGTCTTCCCCACAAAAATAAATTTAAAATTAAAGTTGACCCTCTCCAAAAAAATTAAAATTAAAGTAGACCTATGTCCCACATACCAGATATATTAAAATGAAGAAACCATATTTTATTTTAGCTAAAAGGCCAAGAATGGTATGGGTTGAAAAGAAGACTTGTCCTTTTTTATCGGTGGTTCATTCTTCGTCACCTAGCAAGGTGTTAGAATTCGAAACCGCTGTGCTGTGTGTGGCTTCATATGTCATGTTGGGTTTGAGTGTTTTCTCACGACCTATTTGGAAGGTAACGGATTGTTTGCTAGATGAGACATGGGGAAGAAAAATATATCTACTCTGCGGGTTTCACGTTTAACACACGACATATGAATGTGGTGCTTTACAGAAATATGGAAATATATGATGGTAGCAATTATTACTTTGAATTCGATAGCTTGAACTATTTTGAGACGGATGGAATACTTCGTGGCATCTATGTATAGCAAATAGCAAGTAAAACCATTAGCCTGTCGTTGCGTTCCTCCAACAACATTCCTCTGGAAAAGTCAATTGATATAGTTGAGAAAAGAGCCAGTTGGAGCTAAAGCCCGTAGCATCGCAAAAGTTGCTCTGGTTGTCCAGACTGGTTGCAAAAAGACACTTAATTCTTGGGTTATGTGTGGTGAAAAAGTGATCAACCCTCGGATAAACATCAAACTATGGTTGCTTGGACTGTCTGTGCTGGATTCCTCACTAGTACTCGACTTTGCCAAACAGCAGAGGCTGGTCGCATTGGTTTTGACCTAGGCACCTACATACATGGCAGTAGACAGTAAATTTACGAGGTGTTTGGTTCGAGGAATCACTCCATCCAAAATGAAGTGGTGTATTATCGGTCCATTCCTTAAATTTGGTGAGATGACTTCATTCCACATATTAGTACTAATTAACTAACTACGATGAATAGGGTGGTGATGTATCAACTCATTCCATTCCATAAATCAAACAAAAAAGTCAGGAGTGAGAAGATGATAGACTAGCTTATTACTCAAACCAAACACCCCATTAATTCTTTATTAATGTTTATTATTTTTGTCCAGTTTTTTAAATTTGTCTATAGGCCCTACAACTGTTAAGTATTGGAACAGGGCCTATAGACAAATATTCTTATTAATGTTAAGTCTTTATTAATGCTAAAGTTTATCTCGCGAGATTGGAACAGGACCTTATATTTCTGATGAGACGAAGTAGGAGATTGTTGGGAACAGACAGACGCTAATTAATAAAATAAATGTTCATAGCAGAAGATATTTATTAGGTTTGGCACTCAGCAGTAGCAACCTTATCCTTGTACAACTGTTAAGTATTGCTAGTTGCACGATCCTGGATGGAGAGCTGGATCAGGTATGCTTTGCCTCCAGGCAAGCCGGTCAAAGGAAAGATTTTGCTGAGCAAAGTACAGTATAGTGTGCAGCGCTGGATGAGCTTTTAGGGGATTACTATACCTAGTTGCTCACGTTCTTTGACACTGCCATGACAGTGATGCCATCAACGATCTGTTCTCAGTTATCCGATCGATACGCCTGATCTGAACTGAAACGTCAGCTTTCACTGTATCGATCAGATTCTAGTGTATTTTCTGTCTATATATATTATCCATATGTTGTATGAATATACCTGTTTGTTCTGAAATATTTGACGTCATTGGATTCAAATCTTGGTCTAAAATAATGTTATGCTTACTTTAGAATGCACATTTCTATTATTTATTTTTTTTCTTTTTTTAATATATCTCTATCTTTCACTACAGTAAACGAAAAAAGTTCCGACGGTCACTCTATCTCCGACGGCTTCCTACGAGGCCGTCGGATATTATCTTATGTCCGACGGCCAATAGGGGCTCTCGGACATAAAGACTTATGTCCGACGGCTAGTTACGAGGCTGTCAGACATAAGCTTATATCCGACGGCCTCGCTAGCCGTCGGACATAAGCTTATATCCGACGGCCTCGTAACTAGCCGTCGGAGATAAGCTTTTTTAACACGGTACCGGCCCGGTGCGCGGTTTATTTTCACGCGTGCGCGCTCGCTTCTCTCTTCTCTCTGTCTCTGCCCGCTCGCCGCCGCCGCCGTCGACGCTCGCCGCCGCCGCCGTCGAGGCCCGCCGCCCCGACGCCCGCCGCCCCGCCGCCCCGCCGCCCCGCCGCCCGCCGCCCCGCCACGCCCGCCGTCGGCCGCCACGCCCAGCCCGCCGTCGACGCCCGCCCCGCTCGCCCGCCGTAAGGTATTTAATATTGATGTATTTAATGTATTATTAATATTTTGTATATATTAATATTGTTTTGTAGTTTATCTTATTATATCCGAGGGCCTAAATTTAATTAGTGGTGCTTAGATAATTTTAATTTTTAATTTCCGACGGTAATTATTATGCCCTCGGAATTAAGGTCAGTTTATATGATTTGTCACCCGTAATAATGTTATGTAGTGGTGTCTATATAATTTAAACTCTTAATTTCCGAGGGTAATTATTAAGCCCTCGGAAATAAGGTTGTTTTATTTGATTTAGGGTTCCGTGAAATGATTTTTTGTAGTGCTATTGTATTAGTTTGGTTAATTAGTGGCTATTGTATTAGTGTGGTTAATTAGTAATCATAACTAATTAAGTTAACGAAACCTAGACGTCACCCGTTTCGGCCCAACACACCTTACATGCGACGCATGTGAGGTATGTTGGGCCGGAATTGTCCCTTTATTGGACAGCCTCGGGGTGACCGACAGAGTCCGTGTTTATGACAAAGGCATGTGCTCCTGCTTAGTTTCGGCAGTATAACCCCTGTGTTCTCCAATTGCACCATTTTTAGGCGTGCGATTGGAGAACAGCGGGGTTATGCTGCCGAAATTTCGCACGACCACATGTCTTGTCATAAACACAGGCTCGTCGGTCACGCTTGGGTGGGTTTAGGACCTATCCTTTCCTACAGATGTAGGGGCGTGATTTCTTCGTAAAAACGGATTGTCCGTGCATTACTTATCTAATTAAGTTAACGTCTCGTATCTAGTATGGAGGAGAATCGTCGATGGATGTATGAAGGTTGGAAGAAAAGAGGTGCTCTATCAAGTGAGTGGGTTGCCAAGACTGATGCTTTTCTCGACCATGCTTTTGCTTGGTCAGAGACTGGAACCGATGTTAGGTGCCCTTGTAGCAAGTGTCGGAACATTAATTTCCTTGATAGGAGGACTATGTCGATACATATTTGCAAGAACGGTTATATGCCAGGCTATGAGGTGTGGGTGCACCACGGTGAGGACCCACCTCCTCGTATTGTATCGGAAGTTCAGTCACATGAAGAGGAGGACTACGATAGGATGGAAGAGATGCTTGACGATGTACGCCATGAGCTTCTAACCGTCGATTCGGAGAACCCCGATCAACCCACCGAGTTTGAGGATCCAGCTACACCTGAGGTTCAGAAGTTCTTCGAGCTCCTTAAAGCTACCGGAGAGCCGTTGCATGAGCACACAAAAGTGACCGTCCTTGTATTTGTGACTCGACTTATGGCTATTAAGTCTAAGTTTGCATTCTCAAACAACTGTTACAAGGAACTTTTGAACTTGATCAGTGATGTACTTCCGGAGAATCACAAGATTCCAAAGGACATGTATCAGTCTAAAAAGCTGTTATCTGGCCTCGGTATGGACTACGAAAAAATCGATGTCTGTGAAAATAATTGTATGCTTTTCTGGAAGGAGACCGCAGGTGAGAAGAAGTGTACTGTATGTGGTGAGCGTAGATTCATTGAGGTTGAAAACGATGATGGTTTGACCGTGACTACGAAGATTGCACGTAAGCAGCTTCGTTACATGCCTCCCATACCTCGGTTGAAACGTTTGTTCATCTCCAAGAATACAGCCAAACACATGAGGTGGCACAAAGAAGGGGTACGTGAGAATCCAAATGTCATGGTGCACCCAGCTGATACAGATGCATGGAAGGCACTAGATGCTTTTGATTCCAGCTTTGCTGATGAAGTGTGGAATGTCCGCTTCGGTTTGGCAACAGATGGTTTCTCGCCATTCAATCTAACTGCAACGTCGTACTCATGTTGGCCCGTCTTTGCTGTTCCATACAACCTTCCACCAGCTCTTTGTATGAAATATGAATTTATTTTCTTGTGTCTTATAATACCTGGTCCGGATCATCCTGGAACAAAGATCGATGTGATGATGAGACCCCTGATTGAAGAATTGAAAATTTTGTGGGAAGGAGTCGAGGCGTACGATTGTTACAAGAAACAGAAGTTCAACTTGAGAGCCGCGTTTTTATGGTCTATTCATGATTTTATGGCTTATGGTATCTTTGCTGGATGGAGTTGTCATGGGATTTTGACATGTCCTATATGCGTTGAAGACACTTTATGCTTTCGACTAAAGTTTGGTGGAAAGATATGTTACTTCGATTGCCATAGATGTTTTTTGCCAGAGGATCACCCGTTCAGGGTCGATAGGAACGCTTTTAAAAAGGACACGATTGTGACGAGGGGACCACCCAAGCGTCTAAGTGGTCCAGAGATTCTCGCGAGACTTAATGATTTGAAACTAAACAAACATGGAAATCGTTTTGAAGGTTATGGAACCGAGCATAATTGGACTCACAAATGTGGTCTATGGGAACTCCCTTATATGAAAGCCTTGATTCTAATGCATAACATTGATGTCATGCACCAGGAACGAAATATGGGTGAAAGCATTATCAGCACTTGCATGAATATCACTGACAAAACAAAAGACAACCCTAAGGCAAGGAAAGACTTGGCCTTAATCTGTAGAAGACCAACTATGGAGATAGGAGAGAATCAGAAGAAGCCACGTGCTCCTTTCAGTATTAAACCTAAAAGGAAGAAACAATTGATGAAATGGTTGAAAAACTTAAAGTTCCCAGATGGTTACGCCGCGGGCTTTAGAAGGTCTGTGAATTTGAAGACGGGCAAGTTTTCTGGGTTGAAGAGTCATGACTACCACATAATAATGGAAAGACTCCTTCCTGTTATGTTTCGTGGTTTTGTAAAAAATGATGTCTGGAAAGCATTAGCGGAGCTAAGCTACTTTTATAGACATCTTTGTGCCAAAGAAATAAAGAAAGAGATGATGGAGAAGCTTGAGCAAGAAATACCGATTTTGGTATGCAAACTTGAAAAAATATTTCCACCAGGTTTCTTCAATCCGATGCAACATCTACTTGTTCACCTACCATACGAAGCTAAGGTAGGAGGTCCTGTGCAATATAGATGGATGTATCACATCGAAAGCACACTAAAGAAGCTACGTGCAATGGTTGGTAATAAGAGACGAGTTGAAGGGTGCATCGCTGAAGAATTCAAATACAAAGAGATAGCATCGTTCACGGGCCTGTACTTTGCAGAGGAACACAATGTCAATGCCCATACGTTGCGGTATCATGTCGACGAGCCCCCTATTAGTGATATTGAAATTTTTCAATGGAGGGGCAAAACTGTAGGACCCAGCACAACATACTGTTTCACCAACGACGAATGGAAGACTGCTTTACTCTACATGTATAACAACATGGAAGAGATGAGTCAGTTTCTCCTGTAAGTGTAAAAGGTTTGTTTGATTCTCAACATGGAAGAATTTTTGTTGTGATACTAAAAGGTTTGTTTCCTTGTACTAACAGGGAATTTGATTCTCAAAATTGCATCTCTGGCTGTGAACGTGACCAGATTCGTCGAGAGGGAAAAGATGGGGGACTTAATTTCTTGTGTTGGTTTCGAGATTATGTAGATAAAAATGACAATATACACCCAGACCTTCGACAATTATCCCTAGGAGCAGTAACTGGCAGATGTTATGGTCGGTATGATGTCAATGGTTTTAGATTCCGTTCCACAAGGTTCGAAGATGATCATCCTCTAGCAGCCACGACAAACTCCGGAGTTGTAACTAGAGCTGTCGATGATGAAGGGAAGGTGACTAATTATTATGGAGTCATTAATGATATAATCGAGTACAAGTTTTTTGGAGATAAACAACTCAAAGTGGTGTTCTTCGATTGTGATTGGTTTTCTCCAAATACAACGCGAGAAAATCAATATGGCATGGTGGAAGTCAAACACAACGATAGATTAAAAGGCCACGACACTATAATCCTTGCCCACCAATGCGAGCAGGTGTATTATATGACATATCCATCTAAGAAAAACAGTTTGGTTGATTGGAGGGTAGTGTACAAAGTTAATCCTCGTGAACGACTATATGCTCCTAGTGATGCTGGTTATGTTGAAAGTCAAATCGAGCAGGAAGTGGGGGCTGCTGAGATTTTCCAAGACGAAGAACTTACAAACACGTTTAATGTACAAACTGAAATGTTGGAAGAATCTTTATTAGGCGATCAAAATGATGTTGAGGTTCCTCCAAAAAGAAAACGAGTGACGAGAAAGAAGAAAGCTACTTGGCGTCCATTAAATCGACGAAAGCAACTAGATCCTGATTTTGATTACGATTACGATTGACGAGTATGGATCATGATTTTATTGCATATTTTCATGATTTTATTGCATATTTTATGATTTTATTGCATATTTTATTATTTTATTGTCGATTTATGTACTAACTTGTTTTTGTTAAAATAGGATGTCAAAGAAAATGAAGTCTTTTGCTCGTAGTTTGCTTGGGTCGAGGAGTAGCTCAAGGAGCAGCTCGAGGGGTGAGGATTCAGTTTTTCAGGGCACAGGTTCTACCATGAGCAGACGGAGAGCGCTGGCAGAACATTTGCCTCCACAAGATGTAAGTTAGTTGTTAAATTACATTATTTGAGTTACTTAATATTGTATGATGTAAGTTATTTGTTTCATAGGATGCTGAAATTGAGGAACCAGTGGTAGAGGATCATGCAAGAGATGATGTTGAAGATGATGGTGGAGATAATGTGGGAGATGATGCTGGAGACGACGCTGGGGATTCTGGGGCTGGTGGAGATTCTGCAGCTGGGTCTGGAACTTCTCGAGTTAAGAGAACGAGGAAGCTGCATTTTGTTGGACCACCTCCAGAGCTTCCACCTGAATCTCGGGTTTTGATAAAGCCTAGTGGAAAGTGAGTGACATATCTTTGCTTAAATGTTATTGAAAGTTATGTTTTAATTTCTACATTGATTTCTGTTTGCAGGACTTGGATCGACGACTCGTTCACAGGCACAGGACACTACAGGCAGGTGAACATGGTTCTTGGTAATCTTGTTCGTCTGCACTGGCCTGGTCTTGTGACTTTGCCTACTGGCGAGTCTGTCCCCGCCACCACTTGGGAGCATTATCGCTATGGTGTCTGTAGAACGTTTGGCAACACACAGGCACTAGTTTGGGATGCATTCTGGGTATGACTTGTTTATACTATTTTAGTTATTCCATATATGTTTTCTTTTATGATAACACTATGTTTTTTGCAGAAACGGTACAAGTTGTCGGACGATGGATCATATGATATGAACGCTCGTTACGTGTTTGAGTATAACGCGAACGATGTCGTTGCAGATGCAATGTACTATGCACGAATTCAGGCTATAAAGGCATGGTACAGAGCAAATGCTGATGATCGACCGATGCCAAATACCAAGGCCGAGTGGTCATCAATTTACTTGACGGAGGAGCAATACCTAGAGGTAAACAGGTTGTTGCCTCTCATATCGCATGAAGCCATGTATTTGCTTGCTTTATTTAAAAAATTCCATGTAGGTGTCGGTGCCGTGGATGGCCACACGATCAGACGGTTATCGGGCATTGTGTAGATGGTGGGCTTCCCCTGAGTTTCGTGCCATTTCCGAAAGGAACAGGGGAAACCGTGGAACTGAGTCGTTCCACAACTACGGCGGTGATGGTCATGTGCGCTTGGCTAAGCGAATGGTAAGTCACAGTTTGTCATAACTTTGAATCACATAGAAATATGTCATTATAACTTTTATGTACAGGAAGTCAAATCCGGCCGTACGCCCACGGATGTGGAGGTGTATATGCAAGGGCATAGGGGTTCTGATCCTCAGAATCCTGATGTGTTATGCACTCAGACGGCCACCGACCGTCTAGTGAGTTTTTGATAATCTATTATGTGTTTGATACTGTTTGCAAGGGCATAGGGGTTATGCACCTATATTTGATATTGTTTGCCTCCAGGCTTCGTATGGGCAAGAGATGCTTCAACGCCATGGGCAGGAGTACGATTGGAGGAGCCAGCCAATCGACCCTCAGGCAGCATATGCTAGCGGAGGAGGACAAGCCCACAGACGGTGAGATTATTTGATTTGGATTTCAAAATTGTCATCATATGCTTGCGATTCAACTGAGGCATGAGTTACTATACTAAGTGCATTGTTCACTCTTGTAGGTTGGGTATTTTTGATTCTACGATTGATTCCAGAGAGCTGAGACGTCGTGGACGACAGTCCACATCGTCGTCTTCACAGTCGTCCCGTTCACGATCATCCGACCAGGACATAGAGATGGTAGTGTTGCGTCAACAGGCAGATTACCATCAATCAGTCTTGAGGGAACAATTGGAGTACCAGAGGCAACAATCTGAGTACCAGAGGCAACAAGCCGAGTACCAGAAGAAGAGGGACGAGTATTATGCAAACCTCCAGGCCCAAAATCAAGCTCTTCTCTCGGTAAGTTGAAGTAACATTTTGTAGCTTATTTTGCAAAACACATGATGTGTATCTTATTTGCTCAACAATGACTTGTATATAATTTGTAGCAACTAGCCCAACAAGCGGGCGTCCCAATGCCCACCTACGGGATGCCGCCTCTGGACTTTACACTTCTGATGCCAATGTTGGCGCCTCCACCTCCGCCTCCGTCACAATTCTCTATGGTATGTACACATATGCGTGTGTGACATGTTCATAAATGTCTTATGTGTTTAAATGAACAACTGAGTGGTTACTATTTCATATGCTTGTGTTATAGGGATTTCAGACACCACCCGCTTCAGTTGCCGCACCTGGAGATGGGTCTGGTCAAGACGACACAACACATTCGTGGGTGAACAACCTTTTCAACACGCAGAGTCCAGCCGGAGGAGGTGGCTACTCGAACCATCCAGACGATGGATATGATTGATGTGTCGTGATGTTTATTTATGAAACACTTTGCAACACTTGTTTGTGAGACACAATTTCAGTTTGCAACAACCGTCGGACCTATATGTTGATGTTAAATTTGTGAATGTTAATATTTATGTGAGAATATTTGTGATTGTGAATACTTATTAGAATGTGTATATTTGTGATTGTGAATGTGAATGTGTATATGTGCATGAAATCTGTTTTTGTTTTGTAAATGTCAGATTTTTTAAAAAACAGAATTTTGTGTAAATTCTGTAATTTGTTATGTCCGACGGCCTAGTAGTAGCCGTCGGACATAACCATGCCTTATGTCTGACGGCATTATATACCGTCGGACATAAGGAATGGTTATGTCCGACGGCCTAGCGCCCAGCCGTCGGACATAAGCCTGTGGGGCCCACAGTCTGACCGGTAAAACGGTTGGGATTTATTATTTCCGACGGGCAGAAGCAGCCGTCGGACATAGCTTATGTCCGACGGCAGCCCGTCGGACATAAGTTATTTCCGACGAATTATCTCCGACGGCTTAAAGCCGTCGGAGATAGGGTACTACCGTCGGACATAAGTTATGTCCGACGGTTTAAATCTTATGTCCGACGGTTTTGGCCGTCGGACGTTGTTCCGTTTACTGTAGTGTTTATTTCTTTTTATGTCTCTTCCTTGTTTTCTATGTATCACACTTTTTTTGCTGCTTCTATGTTATTCTATATTGATGTGTTGGATAAATGTGGGCTTGACACATAATAGTCAATGTTAATGATCCACTTTAAATGTTATAGGGTACTAATAAATTAGCACCGTATTGGAAGTTCAAGGACAAATCAATCAACTTAAATAGATGGATCATTGGTGTGTATCTATTGAGAAGTTAAGAAAAGGATGAATGATTGTCACACGCGCATGCCGCCACCGCCGTCGTGATGATCGTCTGTTTCGTGTCTTCGGCCAGTAATGGACGTGAGTTACTAGTCGGTTTCTAGTTCTAATAGTGCGACCGTTTCTATCCGTTGTCATTCTCTTTCCTTTTGACTGCCTCTCTTCCAGATACACGCGTTGCAAACATCACGTCCTCGTCCCATCTTCTGCGAGCAAGGCCTCCAAAATCACCGTCCGCAGAGATACACTTGCACGGGTGTAGGTGTATCAATTTTTTTGGAGAGCGTACCGCGACTGCTCGTGTGATCCGTTCGATACAGCGCTGCTTCATCTACATCCTGTTCTCCATCGTCTTCCCCGGGCAATGCGTGTTGTTATTCGTCTTTCGACGACCGTACGAGGGACTGCACTACGTACAACTTCCTACATCAACTTAGTACGACTATAACGAACATACACACGAGATGTCTCGTGTGAATGGAGTCACGGGTGCCTTGAGCATCGGTCCCTCCGCAGGGTACATTCTATTCTTCGTATTTGTGCATGTTTTACTATTTATGCGAGTAGTTATACACACATGCACATACATGTCATCACATATTTCATATTGTTTTTCTGGATTTAATTAAAACTGAAAATGTCTAAATTTCTAACATGATGTATCCAAACCTAAAACCTAAAATGTCAACTATTTAAAACGGATGCAGTATACATAAGTATGTAGAAATAAATAAATAAATAAATGGTACTCCCTCCGTTCTTTTTTATTTGTCGTGTTTTGGTTCGAGAATGAACTAATCAGTGACAAAATATTTAAGAACAGAGGTAGTAGTAACTAAGGATCCTACTTAATTAATTTGTTCAAACTCAGCTGCATATAAAGGTGACTATGGACTCTAAATTTTACATTATAAAATTAAATGATCGAATCGGGTTAAAATCGGGCTCTAATTTTATTTATTTTTGAAATAAAATTTATTTAGTATCCTAACAAATTTTTAAGAAATATTTGGATTGCGATCCATTACCATCGCTAGCTGCATGTAACCAAGAGATAAACATGGGTGAAAGAAAGATTGCCAGCTTTCATTGCTTGTACGTCCATTTCGCTAGCTTAATTATTTTAAGAATAAAAACGTCATCTAGCTGTGACCAACAAACGAATTGATGCCGAAGTCTCCTGTGTTCTTGGTCACGTCTAAGTTGATCTGCGAAACGGTTAGCGTACGTCACGGTGTTTTCGTAAATCTCTTTCAAAGATGGTCGCCGTCGCGGACAATACGCCCGTCTCGCGTGATCGAT
This sequence comes from Zea luxurians, assembly GCA_029449295.1. NCBI lineage: Eukaryota > Viridiplantae > Streptophyta > Magnoliopsida > Poales > Poaceae > Zea > Zea luxurians. Next base: position 1,979,373 of record JAOPSE010000148.1, on the reverse strand, counting down.
GCACAAGCCTGCTGACTTTTTTCTTTGACAACGGTGAGCAGATGCAGAGCACGGGTACGTACAATTCATGCCTCATTTTCTAGGGCCTACAGGGGTAACTAGAATCCGGAGCCCCTTGTTATAATCAGCACTCATGATCGCAACATGTAATGGCTAATGTAACTGACTATAGAATATTGACCTTCCATTAGTCTTTATACCAAGACTAATAGAGAATGATTTATTCAGCGAATAAATTTAGGTATCACTTCAGAATTTTTAAACTATAATAAGGAGGAAGGAAACCTATACTAGATGCTTTTCTTCGGCTTTTGTTTGCTTGGACATACAAAGAAGGATAGAAAGGGACGGTCATATTTTCTATAATGTTTGGATGAGAATCACGTGGGACGAGGTGAACAACGAAGCAATTTTTGGTGGCAGCGTGATCTAAAAAATCAAAGGGACGGTGTCACCCCTTCTCATCCTATTTTGACCTCAAACCAAACACATGCTAAATTGCTTTGTGTCGATGGGTCACAATTGAACCCACCAAGTCACAGTGCAGTTAGCGTCTTTGGATGGCGACGAATTGCGGCTTCGTAGGCATGAACGGGCATAGTATACCTTAGCATATTATCATATTCAACTAAAGATAGCATTTGAGTACAAAATTATGGATCATTACCGGTAGATATGTAATAAAACAGAAGGTAAGTATATCGATATTGTGGAAGTAATCCCATGTGACCGTGTACTAACAATAGCAACACGTTCATTCGGCGACTAAGAACATTTTCTATAGCATGTCAGCCCTTTTAATTATGAGACAATTGTGATTATATCATTCACTAATCTTGCAACCGTGATTTTACCCTCCATTTTTCAAGTTTGTGATTTTACCCCTTCGCTTTGAAAATGAAGCTAATGTTTGTCCCTCCCTCTCAACACCGTTAATGAAAATCAGAATTAGTGATTAAAAAATAAAAAATGAGAAAAAATGGGTAAAAGGTCTAAACTACCCTCCTATTCTGTTGGCGCCGATCTAGCACCAAACACTAGTTGTGAAAAGCCATACAGTGCTCTCTACGGAAACGTGGATGGTCCACGACCCTGGGCCGGACGGTCCGCGACCTCGCTACAGGAGCGACTTTTCCCTGCGTGCTTGCTGGATGGTTCGTGCGTGCGCAGAGGGCCTTCTTCTCCACGAAGAACCTGAGTCTCGCCTCCCAAGAGGGACCCGTCGGGGAGGAGAGATCCAAGGATTGTCTTGGAGTCGACAGGCCACCCAAAATATCTCTAGACGAAGCCGAGCCGAAGAGAGGTGAAGAAATAGGTCGAGGAAGACTAATACTATGGCTAAACTAAGACTAGATTACTCATACTCCTAAGGAATGGAAAGAACGGTGCAAATAAGCTAAATTAGATAAGTAGGTTTGATTGGATCGATTGTGGGGGTGTAATCGGTCATACCCTATCATCTATATAAAGGGGAGGTCTAGACTCCTAAACAATACCATAGATTTTGCTAACAAATCCTTAAAAAATCTAGAACCCTAACTGATTCTGTTGACGTGCGGACCGTCTGTACTGCCACCGCGGACTGTCCGGCCTATAGGGCCAGGCCGTCCGACAGGCCAAAATGGTGCTAAACACATACCCCTGCCTTTTGGTGGAGCTTGTCGAACTAAAAGCATTTTCACTATTAGCACCCTTCGAGAAATAATAAATCTCATAAGTCATTTTAATCCGAAGTAAGAAATAAGCCCGATGCAAGTCACTGGCTTTTCAATCTAATAGGGTGATTATTCAATAGAGTTCTAATGCATAAATGTCATTTAGGATTGCATCTTTCTCAGCCATGACTACTTGATCAATGGATCAATAAGTACAAAATTGTGGTGCCCCCAGCACAAATAAGCAAAGCGATTATACATGTAATACGAGTTCATCGTCGCACTACCCCATGCTTGAATGGAAAAATATATCGGCGATGAATAGGCTAGTGGAAAGTACCATGGTATCATTGGATGAATAAGCGACACTTGTTGTGTCGCCCTTTGGCCATTTTATTCAGTTGTATTGTCTTTGCAGGTGACCGGAGTTGCCTTGTAGGCTGATCGCAAGGGACGACCTTTCTAAAAGCAAGGACGACTTTAACCAGTCGGCCAGAAGTTTTAGATGAATTGAGGGCGCATGGACGCTTCGACCTCTTGTCACTGTCGAATCGTCTGGTTAGATGAGTCGGACTGTCCACGTGGGTTCTAGATCGGCGTGCAAGCGTCGGACCGTCCGCACTATGTGGTATAGGGAGCTTTGATCGGCTGGCCAATCGCGCTTGCCCCCCCCCCCCTCCGACGCCTCTGGTCTTGTTAGTTCTTTTGTCCAGAGCCTTCTGAGTAATTACTCCCTGCGATACTTATGATGTGCGAGGACTACCAACAATAATATTTTTGCCTTTGTCTCTATCAGCCACATCCGGCCGAACCAAGAATTTTTTATCCGTCAACTCCATCATATTAACAGGAAACAGTTGTTTGTCAATTTGCATCTCCTGGAAACTCAACTGGCCCTTACTTATGGTTGATTGTTTCTGTCAATGAAAAACATTACAACCATTGGTGGCATGAGAAAAATAAGTGTGCCACTTGCAATAAGCATGTCTCTTTAGTTCATCTAAAGGAGGGATAATATGAGTTACTTTAATGTTACCACTTTTAATAGCTCATCAAATATCTCGTCACACTTGGCAACATTAAAGGTAAATTTAACTTTTTCTTGTCAATTCTTTTGAATCGACTCTAAAGAAGAGCATGCCGAAGGTTCGGCCTGCGTCGACCAAACAAGTTCGGCAGTATATACACACGCAGATTCATCATCTGAGCTATCGCGCTCCACTAGATACACATTATGGCCAACAGATTTTGATGTATCTTTACTTCGGATTTCACATGCCAATGCTCGCTACTGTAACTGTACTAATGAAAAGGACTAGGTGCCATCTAGTTTCTCTCTAAGGTAAGATCGCAACCCATTAAAAGCCAACCCTGCTATCTATTTGTCCGCAACATGGATTTGGAAGCTTCGGTTTCTAGTGTCTTGGAACCTCCAGATATAGTCATTAACTGATTCTTCGTTCCCCTGTCGGACTGAAGCTAAATCAGCTAATTCTAACCCATGCTCTCCTGAGAAAAAGTGCTCATGAAACTTCTGCTCTAATTCTTCCCAAGAGATGATAGAGTTAGGTGGTAGGGCTGCGTACCATGTGAATGTTGTACCAATAAGGGACAACAAGAATAAACGGACACGATAGGCTTCCTTATCAGCCAATTCTCATAGGTGCTCTAAGAACTGTCTTGCGTGCTCGTACGTGCTTTTCCTGCCTTTACCAGAAAATTTAGAGAAATCTGGTATCAACGTAGGAGAGATTCCATATCGATTTCCCCTCGACGAATGATCTTCTGGTGGCAATCCACCGTGAAGTATGAGAGGTACTCTTCCTCCACCTTTTCTTGCCATTTGGTGAGTTATTGTCCCACCTCTTCCTTCTTGCGCTTCGCGGCGTAATCAAATGGTTGCTGGTCATTAGCCGAGGGTACCTCCAGGGTTAGCTTGATGATGTTGGTGGCGGAGACGCCAGTGTGATCCTTAGAACCGGCCATTTGGGGGCCAATTTTTAGTAGATCTAGACACCCTCGTCTCTAGCGGAGTCACCAAAAAGTTTGTTGGCGCCGATCTGGCACCAAACACTAGTGTGAACCACCTAGCGGTGCTCTCTACGGGAGCTTGGACGGTCCCATGGCCCTGAGCTGGATGGTCCGCGACCTCGCCATAGGAGCAACTTCTCCCTGTGTGCTTGTCGGACGGTCCACGCCTGGGGCTCAAACGGTCCGCACGTGCGTAGAGGGTCTTCTTCTCCGAGAACTTGAATCTCGCCTTCTAGGAGGGACCCTATCAGGGAGGAGAGATCCAAGGGTTGTCTTGGGGTCGGCGGGCCACCTAAGACACCTCTAGACGATGCCGGGCAAAAGAGAGGTGACAGAATAGGTCGAGGAAGCAGACTGATAATAGGGCTAAACTAAGGCTAGATTAATTCCACTCCTAAGGAATGGAAAGAACAGTGCAAATAAGATGAATTTGATAAGTAGGTTTGATTTCATCGATTGTGGGGGGTTCAATCGGCTTTACCACTTCATCTACATAAAGGTTGAGGTCTGAACCCGTTACAACTTGGCTCCTAAACAAATCCTGCAGATTTTGCTAACAAATCCCGCAACAAATCCGGAACCCTAACTGATTCTGTTCACGTGCGGACCGTTTGTACCGCCACCGTGGACCATCTGGCAGGCCAAAAATGGTGCTCAATACATTCTATGTGGGCATAACCCCAACAGGGATAAAAATCATAATTACATAATATAATGAGGGGTAAAATCAAAATAAATTGCATGGAGATTTTTGTCTTTTCGCATTAGATCTAACACAATTAACTGCATGTAACGGTGCAAGGGTATGACCGTGCTTCGTTTTCAAAACAAAGAGGCAAAATCACAAAGTTGAAAAAATGAGAGGTAGAATCACAATTGCTAGATCAGAGAGGGGTATAATCACAAATGCCGCTTTATTTATATTCACTCTTGCTAATGGGCTTTTACCCTAAAGATCTATTAGTGTTCTCATGTATCAAGGTTGCCTCTTAGGCATATATTCAGCAACCTTTCACTTGCATTAGAATTAACCATCTATGCATATGTTCCAACCTATTAAGTGTGTGACCATGATGTTCATGTGTCATGATCAAAAACCAATTTTGAGACATTAGTTAATATTGGCGTCTGGCAGCACGTGTGAAATTCCGCGTATGCCGGCGTTTAGTGTCCGACCGCACACCCGGGGTACTCTCGTGGTGCTTTTGGGTACGACGATGTCGTAAATCATAACTCGATGGTTCGTGCCCCCGGCACGAGGAAGAGAGAGTCAGGTGATTTTCAGCAGGTTCAGGTCGCTTGAGGAACGTAATACCATACTTGTTGGAGTGACTTTGTATGAGGGATATGTTTACAAGTGGTGTCTTCTGAATGGTGAGGTGCTAATGAGATGAAAATGATGGGATCCCCCTTGGCCTTATATACACGATCGTAGGGTACTTCCCGCGTACATGATGATCATACTCTTTCAGTTTATCCCCTAGCTAATAGTGAACAGACTTTGCTTATCTCGAGGAAAACCCGACGCAATTGTTCCGAGCTATCCCCAGCGTTCAAGGATGTCGGGCATGGGAAAAACGAGCAACTTCAACAGGATCGTGCCCAAGCCACGAATAATCCGGACGTGAGCCCATCGCCTTCCTGGGTCGGCCCATTTCCACCGCTGTCTTTACCCGGCCCACGACGCGGCGACCTTGCGAGGCGACTGGCTTGTGGCCCCAAGCAGTAGTGGACTTGGGGGGACATTTGTCCCCCACAGCGTATACATAAAACTTGTATTAGCATAACCTTGATATACACATGTCTTATCCTTTTTCTATATAATATCTATAGAACTCAAGGTGAGATTTGTTTCACCCTTATAAATAGCTTAATATTTCATTCAATCTTAGCTAACTCTTTAGTCATATCATGATTAGCTTTTAAATCATATTAGCATGATTGTGCACTTTCTTAATCCGACCATAATAGGGGGCATAAAAAATATCTCTCTATTATATATGTAGGTGGGACATATTACATCTTGATCGGATACATCTCATCCTATGTTTCATGATACATCTAAAAAATTGCTTTTATACCTATAGAAGATTGCTTTTATACCTATAGAATAGCGTTTGATATATCTAAGATGAATCGCTACTTATAGAATACCTAAAAATAAGATTAGCCATCCATTCTCTGCTTGTGGATGCAATGTAAACATCGGCGGTATGGTAGTGACTAGTAATTCATGGAAAAGAACGCTACAATACTACTATTATGTACCTGAAGATCATAATTCACATTCACAAGAAACAGGAACAAATGGCAGCAACAATATAAATTTCACAAATGCAGTACGTACAAAAGTCTATCAAAGGTGAGGTACGGGCCGGCCGGTCTACAACGTAACAGTAGATGCACGCAGCTAGCCTACGTACCAATGCAAATACATCTCCCTTCGCCTTTTGCGTTGTTCCCGGGGAGCAAGGCTGCTTTTGCCTTTGGCATCTTGGTCTTGGGAGCTGCATCTCCGTATACTCCGTAGCAGCTGTAGGCGTAGGTCCCTCACCGACCCACCAGTTCGTCTCCCTTGGGCCTTGGCCCTTCTACGGCCGGCTCTACCCCCCTGCGCCCGGCCATGGTCCCTAGCTAGCTCGTTGCAGGAAAAGCAAAGCAATGCAAGGTCGGTCGGTGACTCCATTGATTGCCTCGCGATCAGGGGCCGTCTGATGCCTCCCATCCCATGCCGGTGCTGTGCACCACGGCCCTCTGCATTACTTCGCTCACAAGAATGCCATGCATGGGCATGACTTCCCTCGCTCACGGTGCCCTGTCTACGATTGTTGCAACGGATATGCTCATTGCCCATTGGCGTTTGCGGACGGTGCTTTAAGTTTCGTCAAACAATTGGTGCACCGGCGCTGCAGGACACACCCATCCACCATGTCCCGTGTCCGTGTGTGGTTATATTTCTCGATGCATTCATGAGATTATTAATTAGATGATATTAATTAGATGATATGCGCTACAATAAAACTGTAAAAGTTCGATGGCTTTCGTATGTCCGACGACCCCTAGGAGCCCGTCGGACATAAGCTTTATGTCTGACGGCCCCAGGGAGCCGTCGGATGTAACGTGGTATCTCCGATGGCTGTCAGATAGGCCGTCAGACATAAGATTATGTCCGACGGTCTCCTAGTGCGCCGTCGGAACTAAAGGATTTTAACCGGTGCCCCACGGCCCGAATCGTTTCATTCTGTCTCTCCCGCTCACATGTCCAGCAGCAGCAGCTGCCGCCGCCACCACCACATATTTATTATGAAATAGATGGAAGTAGTTTCATCACCATTGAAATCATGTCAATTCATTTTCAAGGCATTGAAAAACGTATGAAACCACCATTGATAATTTGTTTCATCTCCATTAATCCATACCTTTCTATTGGCCATTGGCATTTAGATGCAACATTTGATTAACATTGTAACCTATAAAATTGTGAAATGAAACTTTGTATCAAGGGTGCAGGTTTCATTCTTTATTTTATCTCACTTTTGATATGATGTGATACTATTATTAAAAATAATGCAATGAAACTCTCACTGAAAATGACCTTATTACGAGATTCATTGCTTCTTACAACAGCTCAGCAAATTCTTCCGTCTTCTCATCAGGACTGATGCGAGTCTAACATGAAGGGCTCATCTTCATTTTCATCCCTCTAGCAGTCCGAATGCTCATTCATCGTCTCTTCCATGCCTACAACATACACACTACTTTTCGGTAAAAGACTAAAGACAATGTCAATTCACCAGAGAGACAATATATAATAGATCAAACCATACCCAGCATATCCTAGCATGAGTACTAAAATAATTTAGGGAATAAGGTTCACACATTACCATAGGCAAGCACAGTAGGATGCACGAGACCAGTCCACTAAGGGCCACTTTAGAAACTCAAATCCTCTTAAGGAGTAGAGGGAATTGAGGAAGAAATTAGTTCGTTTCTATTCCACCTCAATTCTCTCCGATCCAAGAGAATTCGAGTTTTCAAACTAGTCCAAAAAGATTTATCTAAAGAGGTAGAGGTTACTATAGGACGACCACCTTCATTACTAGATTAATAAAAGCGGATATTATTAGGCAACTGTCTCCATTAATATATTATTGATAATAAGGCGGATGAATGTATCCATAAATATGGATTAATGGAGACTATCGACCTACAACCACTGTCTTGGTTGCTATACCATCAAAGAAGCGCGCCTCCATTAATGAAAAGATATAAAATCTGCTCTAGTAGTACCACCACCATCTTCTTCTTTCTTCACAAGTCTTTCCATTGTTTTGACGGGGTAGGAGCTCCAGAATTTCGAGAGAAAAAACATCATTTTTAAGGGAAAAGTTTTTCTTTTTGGGTTCTTTAAAGAAGTAGATCCTAAAAAGAGGGTCGTATACACTCTCACATCTTTCTCTCTCTCCTTTTTTAAGTTTTGATTGATCTAGATGTGCATTGCATGAAAGAAAAACTAGGTTTCTTCTTTATTTTTACAGTTTTATTTTGTAATGCTTCTATATTTATGTTTGTGTATGGCAAAGAGATGTTGTATACATACATAATGCTAGTTAATTATGTCTTCAAATGTTTTTGGCTTGTTTGGTTCAGCTTTTTTCTGACCAGTTTTTCTAAGAATTTAACTGTGGAGAGAATCTGACTATGAAAAGAATCTGAGTATCGTGGGGATTACGTGCGGAGGAAGATGAAGTGGTACAAAGGGTCCAGGATCTAGAAAGGGATGGATTCCTACTATTGTGATGACTCGACCGTTGTGTGTTCATGTTGATTTTGGACGGTTTTTACCAAAACGATTCTTATAGACGCGGGCTGAAAAGCTAGGGCGTTTGATAGTCCGCAGCAACCTTTGGTGGCTAGAAGCTGAAAAAAGCCCAAACAAACAAGGCTTGTTTGTGTTAATTTTAGATTTTAATTAATGCTAGTTGTAGTATGTGATGAAACTCAAAGTATAGATTTTAATTAATACTAATTGTAAGTTGCAATGAAATCTAGTGTATATATGGCTTATTTGGCATATAGCTTTTTCCAAAGAGATTTTATGAGAATCTAAATTTTTGAATAATCTAGTTGTCACAGAGTCTAAATATCGCAGGGCTGCGTGCGAAGGAAGATGAAGTTGTTCGTAGGGTTTTGGGAAGCGCAAGTGACATATTCCTCCCTTCACGATGACTCGACGAATTCTGCATTGATTTGGGTTCAAAGAGCAGAGTTTTGGGTTCAAAGAGCATGGATCCTAGAGTGTCCTCCCAATACAATATCATGCAACACCACCACAATTTTGGTTCAAAGAGTAGAGTTATTGCCCACCCAAATCAGACCATTCTTTCGAATTAGATCCTTATGCAAACTAAACACTTATTCATCTGGGCTATTGACACATAAACTGGCCAATACCTCATGTGCCTCCACATCAATAACATATGAGTTCATTACCTCCTGTATCTAGACTGGCTGCACCTCACAAACCACAACGATTGCCATCATGTGACCCACTCTGAAAAGAGCATAAGCCACTACATTATCCTTGCCTTGTTTAAAACCACCCTAGATTGCATGCCTGTAAGCTTGGTCATGGCTTTACATTGTAACTCTGACTGCAACTCTCAATCACCCAAAAAACTAAGAGCTCTATGATAAGTTCGAGTCCCAAACTCAGTTTTTTGTAGATATGGCCTCCACTTATCGACAACCATGATCAAAGCAAGATATTCTTTCTCATTGTTGGGGCAAAGGCGCAACGCCCCCTTGCTCGGGAAACCACAATGACGAAGGGTCAAGGACTAGAGGGCGCGAAAGCCTGAAGAGCGACCGCGCTTCAAAGAACACGAAGAGTCCAGGCGAAGACTCGGGCACCCCTTTCACCAGGATGGGCCAGAGCGAAGACCATCGGGAATTCCGTCGGCAGAGGATCTGGACTACGAAGACCATGCGCTGTGATCTACTGCCAATTGTAATAGGGGGGCCATGTGTAGTCGGCCCATGCTGTGAGATCTAGCTCGCAGGCCGCTATGTAGGTAGGGCTGTTAGCGGATCAGCCCGTGTTTGTAATTAATTATGATGTAATGACCCGCTGTAACCCCTAAGAGGGAATATTCCGGGGATAACATAGGTAACTGAGGGTACAAATGTCTTTGACGGGGCAGGGCCGACCCTCGGTTACCTATAAATACCCCGTACTGCACCATTGCGGGGGACGGAGAAAAACACTGTTGCCCTAATACTCTGTGTTAAATGGCATCAAATTGTTTCCTATTCTTCCACTGTTTGAGCTTGGCTGACCACGTGTTAGCGAGTTCCAACACTCATATGTCGACAGTTGCGTGTTCTTAGCACCTAAAGCTTTGGTCAAGTAAGCTATTAGCCTTCCTTGTTGCATAAGAAATGCACCCAACCCTTCATCACATGCATTTGTCTCGACCATAAAGGGTAATTGAAAATATGGGAGGGCCAAGACTGGGGTGGAGGTCATTACTTGCTTCAAAGCCATGAAAGCAGCAGTGTCATCTTCTCACCAATGGAACTCCCCCTTCTTCAACAAATTAGTCAAAGGTATAGCAATAGTATTATAATGTTGAACAAATCTTCTGTAATAACCAGTCAAACCCAAAAATCCTCGATGTTCAGTAACATTTGTAGGTTGAGTTTCACCATAGCTGTTGTTTGATTGGATCAGTTGCCACCCCTCTTGAAGATATGATATGGCCTAAATAAACCGGCTCTTTCTTGCCAAAACCACACACTTCTTCATCTTCAAATAAAATTGTTGCCCTCTCAAAGCCTCAAACACCATCCTCAGATGCTGCATGTGGGTTTGTCAATCTGGGCTATAAACCAAAATATCATCCAAAAAACCATCACGAATTTACTAAGAAAAGGTGTTGATACCAAATCCATAGCACATTGAAATGTTGCAGGTGCATTGGTCAGGCTAAAAGGCATCGCTCTAAACTGAAAATAACCTTGATGAATTTTGAAGGCAATCTTATATTCCTCATTTACACCCATTCTCGCCTGATGATACCCTGCAGTCATATCCATATTGGAAAAAATATGTTCCTGCCAATTCATCAATAGTTTCCTCCACAATAGGTATAGGAAATCGATTCTTGATTGTCATGATATTCAACTTTCGATAGTCAACACAGAATCTCCATGATCCATCTTTTTTGCACTAATAAAACTGGTGAGGCAAATGGACTAACACTTGGCACTATTAAGTCACTTCTAATATTGGAATAGGAAGAGGAGGGGAGGAGAGAAGGTTGGCCGCTAACTACGCCATGCACGAGTTAGTTGTAAGCCTAAGACGCTCCAGAGCGATGCTCCCTAGCCGCACGATAAGAAAGAAAACAGTTTTTTTATTATTTTTTCTCTTTTTTATTTTCTAATAAAAACTTATTTATTAATTTTATCGAAATATAAATAAATAAATAAAATAATTATAAAATACTTTATTATAGTTATATATTTTTATTATTAAACATAGACCATGTTTGTGATACCTTCCGTTCCAGAAAATTTGGGAAATTTGATAGAGTTAGTGGAGCAGGTTATTAGGAGCTCTAGAAAATTGTGGAGCTGGAGTTATAAATCTTCAGAAAACATATAAGTCATTTTGTTTATTATTTAGATTAAAAATATTTTTAAAACTATTTAGATTGATATTATAAACTACAGCTCCACACGGGAGCTGGAAACTGTAGCCATCCCAAACATCCCCATAATAAAGCATTGTTTAAAAACTAAATTTATATGTATTTAAATAAAAATTTGTGTTTCACACTTTTCAATAGAGTCGAGAAGTGAATTCACCCATTCCAAAGGGTGCTTATATATTTAGTGAATTGGAGTCGAGGATGCCTACCAGGAGGATATCTGGAAAATTGAGTGATAGCTTCGTGAGAAGAAATGCGACTCCCTAGATTTAAAATCACGGAGCAATTAAGTTTATCTTGAAACATGATAATATATGCACACGCACAATGTAGTTAGAAATGTAGATTCAGACAAATATAACAATTGAGCAACCGTACCGAAGAATGCATACAATCATGCTAAATTTCACGGGACACTACACTACAAACATGAAACATCCAAAAAAAAAACTGGTAGCCCAAGACAAGGTGAGCAATCGGGTGGGGGCACGAAGCTGAAGACGCTGGTTTGCCAAAGCCGAACAGTTTGCTGGGGACCAGGGCGCTTATAGAAGCTAGATCTGTGGTCCGCGTCCGCCATGCGCCAAGGCCGCATCGCATCATCCATGATTTGTGCAGCAGGGTCCGACCCGAGTACTAATCGCACGCGTAAACAGCAGGCAGGCAGGCAGGTAATCGATTGACGTCGCCGGCCGGGACAGCGACGCCCCGACAGCTCCCGGTACTAGTAGAAGCAATCGAGCTCACCGCTGCTCATCGTCGTCGTCACCGATCAAGCACGGCGAGGGTAGCACAGTTGGTCGTTTTACCTGGAGATCGATCGATGTGCCCTGCCCGGCCTGGTTTGTTTGTCCAGATTCATTCATCCACAGATCGAGCACATTAACACACACACACACACACACACACACATACATGACTCTCAAGGTAATTAACAGGGCCGGTCTTAATTATTTCCTTATCAGCAGAAACAGTAGCACATAGTAGTACAAGGTACATAGATGCTCCCCCTAGCTAGAGCAGACGAGATCAATAAGGAAATACATTGAGAAAATTACAGAGCAGTAATACCAGATAATAAATAACAGAATGAACGGTGGAATGACAAGTAACTCGAGACGATGTCGTTGTTCTGGAACCGCTCCAGGCCTTCTTGCCGGAAACGTCACCGGGAGCCGCCCGCCGCCGGTGCAGTGCGCGCGGCGATAAAAAAAAACCAGTCATCTTTACTCGAGTCTTGGATCGCCGACATGGTCGCCTCTCCCACGCTCTACCTCCACACACACAGATACACAGACGCTATGTACATCTAGACACCTCATGCATGGCATGGTCGCCTACCATGTCTCCTTTGATCCTTTACTGGCCAGGCCACCTCTTCTACCTCCCAACTGGCATGCCATCATCTGAAACCCCACAACAAATCAACCTTTCCCTGCCTCCCCTCCCTCCCCCTCCAACAGCCATCCGAGAATATTCACACATGGAGGAAAATATGTACAAGGATCATCTTAGTACAAATCTAGAAAAATAAAAATCTTTTTTTTTTGTTTCTTCTCCTGCTGCTGTGCAGTTACGCCTCTAAGCTTCCCTCACGCACTTACCATGGATAAGCACCGTTCAGAGGAGGCACGGCTGATGCTGATAGTTTCAGGAGTTTCCCTCAGTTGATGAGGTCGGAGACCCAGCCGACGTCCGGAGCCGCTCCCTCTACGTTGGCGGAGGCGGCGGTGTCGTTGGGCACGGCGCTTTCTTTGCTGAGCCGTTCGAACACCTTCTCGCGGAGGGCTCTCCCGGACTCGACCCGCTCCATGACCGGCTCCTCGTCCACGAGGAGCCCGAGGTTGAGGCGTTCCACGGTCATGATGGTGGCGCCGGAGGCGGTGGTCACCATCACCGGGCACGGCCGGGTTGGTGGTGTGGACGGGAGACTGTACAGACCGGCCGGCGACTTCGGGGACCCGAACGGGTAGCCGCCTGCCAAGAACGACCCGCCGGAAGGCGCCGACCTCGGCGAGCCGCCGCCGCCGCCGAGGCGGAGCTGGCGCAGCGAGGCGAGGACCTCGTTGACGGGCGAGCCGACACCGACACCCGGCCACGCGCCGCGGCGGAGCGCCGCCGCGGCGGCGTCCGGCGACATTGGCGGGGACTCCGACGGCGGCGACCTCGGGGGCGAGACCAGCGTGCTGGTCGGGGACGACGACATGACGCCGCTCTTGGTGAGGTAGCTCTCGAACGCCTGGCGGCGGAGCGGCGAGCCGTCGTACGACGGCTCGGCCAGCGGCGACGGCGCGGACGCGCCCCTCGGGCTGGACTGCTGCGCCTGCGGCACGCGGAGCTGGTCCGGCGTGTGCGCGAAGAAGCAGACGCGGCGGCGGCACCCGGTGCCGTCCTTGCAGGGCTGCGTCCGGTAGCGCGACGGGTGGAGCCAGCACTCGAACACCCCGTGCGCAAGCTCGCACGCGTCGCCGCGCTTGCACCCGCCCTTGCGGAAGTCCGGGCACGCCGCGCCGGAGTAGTGGTACCGCCTGGGGTCGCGCCGCCGGGCCTTCTCCCCCGGGTGCGCGTAGGGGCAGTCCGTCCAGTCGTGGCTCCGCCCGCGCGAGCACCGCCGCACCTTGAACTCGTACATCCGGAACTCGTCGCAGGCGTACGCGTCGACGGCGGCCGCCGCCGCCAGGGCCTCCTCGTCGTCCTCGTCGTACGCCACCACCTCGTTTGACGGCAGGTAATGCTTCAGCTCCGCCAGGAGGGCGTACGGAGACACCTCGTCCGCGTCCATGATGCCGCTGGCCGCCGGTGACTGCTGCCAAGGCGGCGCGTGCGCTCCCTCTCCCATCATCATCATGGTTGTTTCGTTTCTTGGAACGTCGCTCGGCTTCGGCGACGGTAGCTTTGCTCCTCTGTTGGCCTGTGAGAAGAGGGGATGAAGGGAGGCAGGTTTATAAACAGGCCATCTAGCTAGTGTTATCCTCTAACCTTAGTCAACTTAACCACGGTTAACTGACGGGAGCTAGGTGTCTTGAGGGAGCGGCAAACTGACGCCGTCTCGCTTTGTTGGCCTTATCTTAGGGTAGGCAGTACTGCTACAGCGGAGAGCGTCACTGACACGTGAGGCCCCTGTACGTGGGCCCACGTGCCGGTTCGTGGTGGCGACGGGGCGCCATGACACATGGAGCGTAGAGACGGGCTGTGCGGTGCGGGGCATGCAATCGACGAGGTGGTCCGTGGGCGCAACAGGTCCAGGACACGTTGTGACCTTATGCCTTATGGTGTAGCTATACATAGGGATTAATCGGATCGAATACGGGTATATATTATTAAAATTATATTTGTTTTTATATTTTTATTCGGTTTTGAATTTGAATATGAATAGCTTCAGATATGAATACGAATACGGATGTTCTCAAATATAAATACGGATAGCTGCGTGTCAAATATGAAACTAGTTGGAGACGAATATCATTATTGGTAACGAATTTTTTTTGTCGAATACCGTGTGAGACATCATTCCACATCATTTATACACCTCTTGAGTCTAAATAACTTTTAGCATTATATGTGTACATATGTCACGTCTCCGTAAAATTTCATAAACTTTAGGCTATGTGTGTATTATTAATTTCTTTTTGCATAAAATCATTGAAATACAAATAAATTACCAAGACCAATAAACATTCTATAAGAATATAACCTCAAGTTTCCACATAAAAATGATAAAGTGAACTATTGATTATGTTGAAACTTGGATACTTAGAGTGATTTTACATGTAACTCACGCAACATGTGGAAGCGAAATGAAGGAAACACGGGTATATTATAGATTTTATGGTCCAAATGTTTTTGAGTTTTATATGTGGACATATGTTATGACTCTATAAAATTTCATGATTTTTTAGGCTATTTGTGTACTATTAATTTCTTTCTGCAAAAAATCAACAAAATGTACACAATTATTCGGATATCTGAGAAGATATATGTGGGAAGATATCCGGATATTCGATATCCGACGGATATCAGACATATTGTATTCGAATCCAATATCCGAACAGAATATCCATATCATTTATCCGAAAAAATCCGGATATCCAAAATTTCCATCCGAACCAATATTCATCATCTTCGAATCTGGATTCAGACGTATATTTTTGGAACCATATTACATCCCTAGGTATACATGTCTAAATGGACATGCCAGACCAGCCTAGTACGAGCACGCTTGGGCATGACACAGTGTTGATGTGGGCGAGGCTGGGCTAGCTGCCAATTTTTCTGCTGAAGCACGACACGCCCACTGTTATGCAGGTCGGGTCAGGCCGGGAGCACAACCAGCCGTTAGTGCCATGTTGAGCTCCGGCCCAGAAACCAAATGCACAGAAAACATCATATTCAATAGAAATTTAATTCATTCACATCAAAACTTAACAGAAATTCAATCCATTAACCAACTATGGCGGGGCAGTGGGGGAGCCATCCCCTTATTAACGGGTCGCCATCGTCCTGGCGTCTTACACAGGCCGGGCCAATGCCTGCACCGTGGGTTCGGCTGGCAGCCCAAGCACGGCACGTGCACTAGGCCGTCGTGCCAAGCCTGGGCTATGCTTCATCATGCTAGGCTCCAGGCTGCACCACAGGGCGGCCCGTTTTGAACATGTATAGGTGGCCAAGCCTGGGCTATGCTTCATCATGCTAGGCCCCAGGCTGCACCACGGGTCGGCCTGTTTTGGACATGTATAGGTGTAGGGGCGCCTGCAAATTCGTATGACAGGACGATCCAACACTAAATTGAAGTGCACCATGGGCAACCACCATGTTAATAGGCTTGTTTAGACTAAAGATACGGGAGGGGGCTAAAATCCTGATTTTAGCCCCTCTGGTATCCTTCCAAACAAGTCCATAGAAGCCATGCTTGCAAGTAGGTTGTAGCATAGTTTAGGAATTCTTTAGAACGTAGGATAGCAAAAGTATATATGCATAGAAAAAGATATAGTAAATTTACCAGAATACAATTACAATACAGAGATAAAAAACATAGAAAAATATTCAAGATAAGGTCGGATGGGTATACAAAATTCATAGAAATAACCATTCACCATATTTCATGGTAAACGTTTTGAAAATAGTGATGGCGACACGACAGGCGAAACATAGAAAATTATTCAAGTTAAGGTTAGATATGTATACAAAATTCATAGAAATAGCCATTCACCATATTTCATGGTAAAAGTTTTGAAAAGAGTGATGGCGACACAACATGTGAAGTGAGGGACAACTTCTTCCACTCTTGATGATCATATCAACTCGCTGGACTTTCTATCGGGTTATACTTTCAAGCCAATGTGTGGAACAGGATTTGACAACCTATCAATTGCCCAAACGGTAATATCCATATGGAGTTTCTCTTGGTAGTTTCTTTTGGGATGCATAAACTAAGCTTCTTGGTGCAAACTGTGGGATTTCTATAACAATCTTCAATTGGTGGATCTACTGCTGATTTTCGGATTTCTTGCCTCTCGGAGAGTGTTTTTTATTCTCTGTTTTTCGAAGGATGTGGATTTTGCCATCTATAATCTTCATTCATATGATTGTGATGCTTTCAAAACTTATTTTCACTCTAGTGGACCAAATTGGATTAGAGAATTGAAGGCCTTCAATCTTGAAGAAGCCTCTTCATAGAATCTGGTCTCTAAGCATAGAAATCGACCTCTCCCATATGCCGATGCGGTTCATAATTCAGTTCTAACTGGGGCAAATGCCATTCCTCTTATGAATCATTCTCGAAGACGACATTCTATTAACCAAAGTTCTCGGCTATCAGTGTTTCAAAGGTTATCTCTTCCAAAGCAACACTCGACTACGGTAATCTTGAAATCTTTACTGTTTGCTAGGTTAACAAAGATCTTAACCGTGTTGACCAATTGCGGACTCAGTGAACAACACGTGGTCATCAACGACAACTCAGGCATGGACTTTAGGTTTTCAAATTCCATGAAATGGAAAGAATCTAGGCTTTCAAATTAATTCAATCTTGGGCAAAAAGTTTGGTCATATTTCTAGTCCTAGCTCCTCGCTATCGTTACCTTCAAAGATGGTCCGGAGGTCCAAGTTGTCTATGGGTCTGTATACTCAAGGTATGTCTGCTACAAGCCTAAGCCTAGATCAAAATATTGCATGTTTCTTAGGCAACAAAACGGATCATTATGCAGTAGTTTGCAATCAAAAGCAGTCGAGGTTTGGTTTCCAACCGACTTTTCCAACCATGGATTACACACACACACATATTATATATATAAGCCATGGGCTTCCAATAACTAGATGAAGACCTAGATCTAGTTTAGCCGCACCAGGTTTCGATGGCTATAAAACACACCCCTAGGCTACCACAGATTAGGTTTTAGTGGTGGCGGTGATTCCCTCGGGCGTGCGAGCGATGGTGGTGTCCCAAGGCGAGCGACCAACGGCGTCGTCTTGAAGTGAGAGACAGGTGACGCGCTCCACCAGGACCGAGCGACGGCGATGCTCCCAAGGCAGGTGGGCAAGCGATGACGGGCTCCCGAAGCGGACGAGCGGCGGTGGCTCACCCTAGGCGCGATGGCGACGACAATTGTGCGAGGCTTAGTATGCTTCGGTAACGGCAGTGGCGACCACGAGAGATGTGGGTCGCTCCGGTGGTCGCACGAGGCACGATTATCTCCGGTGATGGCGGCCAGGCGAGACGTGGGTGGCTCCGACGTCCTTTGATGACCAACTCCTCTGATCCGGTGGCCTTGGCGACGTCCTTCAGCGATGACCTCCTCCAATCCTTTGTTTATGTATGTGGTTATTGGTTAAGCCCATACTAAGATTTTTTCATTAATTATGATGTACAGTGTAGGTATTTATGCAACTTTCTGTAATGATTTATGCTTTGCGCGATATCAGACATCCAACTTTTGCGTGTATACTGTGGGAACGAAAATATCATTCAAAATTTGTGTGCATGCAATGGAAACTCTCACGATCTGACATAATTTTTGGATCTGCATAAAAATAGGAACCGCGTGCATGTGTCTAGTGGTTGCCATGTTGTTCAGACCTGCCAAATAAATAGGATACATGTTCCTGATAAAGGGACAATATACAATCGCTGTTGGGGGCCTTCGGCTTTCGAAGGTCCTCAAAAAACATGATTTGACAATATTTTCCGAGTGAAACATGTGAACAGGTATCTTCGGAGTCAGGTTGTGGGTATACAAGAGCATGGTTAAGACGAAGCTTGACTGGGATGGAAAGCGACCACGACGAAGGATAAGACGATCACGAAGCTATGTGCAGAAAAGCTTCGGCATGACGTCAGAAAAGAGGAACCGACTTAAAGATGAAAAGTCAAATTAAACCTCGAAGAATTGCTATAGAGTTATTGGTAAATGCAAAGGGCATCAATGTAATTTTACACGGGCTGCGTCCCGTGCCTATAAATAGATGAACAGTACTCCTGTACTGTTTATGCTGACCTGGCATACGCTTTTTCGCATCACAACTGTACCTTTACTTTCCATCAATCTGAAGGTACATTTGTAATTTGTTTTTATGAATTTGGTAATAAAAATAAGTTGATGATAATACTTGTATCATTACTCGTGTTTGATATATGTGTGCTCTTTTTTACCAACTATCAATCATACGAAGGTCTTTTCTTTTGTAACCTTCGTCCAAGATTCATTATATCCGAAGGGAAATAATGTTTTTAAGGACGAAGGAGTTTAACATTTAACACTTTTTATGTTGCCTTGTTCTTAATTCTTAGCATTTGAGAACAAGTCCCCAACATTGGCGCCCACCTCCGGTGAACTCACGTCCATTTTTTGAGTTTTGAACACCTTCGGCAAGCGTCACCTTCGTCATGCCGCCTAAAAAAGCTTTAGCGACAGGGGCTGCCACTCTGCAGTCGCTGGACCCCAATCAAGATGTCGTTTCTCTTAGGGAGGCCCGGAGCCAGAAGAGGAAGGTCACCAGTCCAACGCCTCCGGAGGACGACTTGGATCAAGAAATCCAAAATTTGGAGATAATCAATCAATAGGTCCAACGGAAGAAGGAGAAGATGGCTCGCCTAGCTGATCTTCAAAGGCAGATAGACGAAGCCTCTGAAGAGCTTCGACATCTTGCTCAAAATGACCAGAACCAAAGGCCCCCGCGCAGAGAGCTTCATCAAGAGGGCTTCTACAATGAGGGCGACTGGTATGAAGATTTCCATCACGGAAATTTTGCTTTTGATGATACTTCTCCCCTGTCAACAGAACTGCATGCTACTCCTTGGCCACAATCTTACAAGCCACCCCAGCTCCCCATGTACGATGGTCATTCAGATCCGAAACAATTCTTGATGAGCTATGAGGCAACCATATCTTCGTATGGTGGCAACACAGCGGTCATGGCAAAGTCTTTCGTCATGGCTGTCAGGAGTGTGGCACAAACCTGGTACTCCTCTCTTAGGCCAGGGACAATCACCTCATGGCAAAAGCTGAAGGATATGTTGATAACCAGCTTCCAAGGGTTTCAGACGAAGCCAGTCACTGCTCAAGCTTTATTCCAGTGCACCCAGGATCACGAAGAATACCTTCAGGCATATGTCCGAAGGTTCCTACGTCTGAGGGCACAGGCACCAACAGTGCCCAATGAAATTGTCATTAAGGCCATGATCAAGGGGCTTCGACCAGGACCTTCAGCTCAGTACTTTGCCAGGAAGCCTCCTCAAACTTTGGAGAAGCTGCTCCATAAGATGGACGAGTATATTCGAGCCAACAATGATTTTCGCCAAAGAAGGGAGGAAGCTTTCAGGTTCTCTGAAATGACCAGGGGCTTCGGAGGAAGATTTTATCCGAGGCACGTCAGGTCAATTCACAATTCTACTCAAAATGATGACAAAGGGAGTCAACAGCAAAGGCCACAGTGCTCCTCGCAAGCTTCGGGGCAACAGCAAAGCTCTTTCCGGCCGCCAGCGCCAAGGGGCAGAGGCGCCAGGGGCTTCGGGGGAAGATTTGGAGATCAACCAAGAAAAATTTACTGCCTATTTTGTGGTGAAGGCAAGGGCCATACCACCAGGATGTGCCATGTTACTATCCAGAAGCAAAAGGAGCTAGCAGAAGCTGCAGCGCAACAGAGCCAGCCGAAGCAGGTTATGCATACTGCTTCGTACCATTCGCCTTACATTCCATAATATGTAGGCAATCACCCTGCAGCCTCTGTTGCTTCGGCAAGCCAACCCCAAGCTTCCTGGCAACAGCTCCCACCGCCACCACCAATACAACGAGCTCCGCAGCCAGAAGGGAGCCAGCACTCTCATCCCCAGAGGGACTTCAGAGAGGAGTCCGAAGCTCGCACAGTCAATAGCACTGTGCCAGAGTCGAAGCACATTTACTGACAAAATATCCTACCTCGACAGCAGCTTTTTGCATTTTCGCATCCAGTTTTACTTTCTTTGTACTAAAGAACAATTATGGGAAGTTTAAGTGTCTTTTATCGTTTTTTCAAATTCTTGTAACAGTTTAGCTTATTATCATAATGAAAATATATCTTCTCCATAGGCTTGAGTTGCCGAAGCACAAGAATTTTTGGTGGCACGGAGAACCTTCGAATTATCAAAAACTTTTTCTAAGGAACGCACTGTAACTTCTTCGAAGTAGTAAAAAGTCGTTCCTAAGGGAGCGCAGTGTAAGTTTTCTGCTCAAAAGTCGTTCCGAAGGGAATGCAGAGCTTACAGCGAAAAATAAACGTTGATTCCGCTGAAAGTAAAAGGCGAAGAAGCTCCTAAGGGAGGCTTACAGCGAAAAATAAACGCTGATTCCGCTGAAAGTAAAAGGCGAAGAAGCTCCTAAGGGAGGCTTACAGCGAAAAGTCAGCGCTGAGATAAAAAGATTCTGTGCTCTATTGCAGGGATGTGTGTATCTTCGGCATAAATATTATTTTGCATAGCATAACATCATCACATCATTTTGCATAACATAAGCATCATACATCATATCGCATGTAGAACAAGAAGGGGACACAGTATTGATCTTCGAAGAATGTTTTGAAAAAGAGAAAATCCTGCTAAGGCACAAGATAAATTGAGAAGAAGTGTAGCTTCATTAGAGAGACAACATAAAACTTTTTTATAGCTTCGAAGAATGTTTTCACGAAGCTTGGATATTCTTCATCAGAGAAGTATGGAAATTCTTGTGATACATAAAAGATTTTCTTCACGAAGCATGAAAAGAAGGGAAGGTGTTTTTTTCGCCGAAGGCTCAAAAAACGGTATGTATGCAAAATTTCATGCATCGTAAAGAATTGAACCATAAAAAGATTATATATTACATTCAAAGTTACAAAGTTTAACACATGTCACATTCCAAATATTTTTACAATACTATTTAATCTTCCCTAAGAACTACCTCTACAGCTTCGTTCAGTAGCTGATCGACAACTTTGTCCATGATGGCTTCGGCCATTTTTCTAATTTCATCGTCTCCCTTTGGGTGGGGGCCCGGAGACGCCTCAGCAGGTTCTGAGGGAGGAGAGGATACGGCTATATTACTATTACAAACCGTGAATAAAGTTTGAAATCAAAAATTACAACACAATAAAAACCACTAGTTAATACCTATTTGCCCTTCAGGCCCTGAGCTTTTCTCAGCAGCCTCTGCTACCTTCCTAACATCATGGATGCCTTTTTCGCTTCTTTGAATGATTTCTTAAGCCATCTCTCGGCCGCCATTGTCCCAAATGTCGGTGAAAAATTTTCCACCGACCTGGCTTGCTTCGGCTGAACCCTTTCTTCTCCAAAATAATAACAATTCCCCTGGCGCCCGAAAAAGCACAAATGTCCCCGCGACTATTCAAGATTTCCTCGAAGGCCTCAGCTTCGTGACTGATCCATTCAATCGGGCCTTCTGGATTCCCCATTGTGAAATTTTCTTCACTAGAGAACGCGCCAACGCTGGCGAAGCTGGATTTTATCTTCTTAACACACTCTATGGATTTATCATAGCACCTTTTCTTGGAAGCACGAAGCTCTTCAACATTTATTTCCAAATGATTTGCCCATTGATCACTTAGTTCTCGTTTTGTTTCTTCAAGAATGCGTTCTTCTTTAGCTCGGGCTAATTGTTTCCGAAGATCTTCGATTTCGCGCTTCTGAGCTTCGGCTTGAGTTTTAGAATTAGCTTCGTTTTCCTTTATCTTATCCACTAATGTAAGCAAAATTTTGTCCTTTTTCAAGGCTTCGTTTCTTAGCCTGATAACCTCTGTTCGAAGGTTGTTAAGAGCAATAGTTCAGCTCTCATCTTCAGCATTCTTTTGTGCCCTTAAGGCATTGCTAAGTATTAAGCCCTATTCAAAAGAATGAATGGATTAACATAAGAACAAAAGACTAATTTAAAATTCATAAACTTCCAAATTTACAATTTTTACCTTCAGACTATTGTATGCAAGGCTATCCGCAAGATCGTCCTTCGTCATGGCGCAAAGGCCAGCTTCAAGCTTCGGGAACCCCATGCTTCTAGCCATCTCCCGGCAGACGGATAATTCTTTATTGTCTGGGAGACAGTATAGGAAGTCATCTTCGTCTGTCCCATTGAACACTACGGCCCCCTTCGGATACTTCAGTTCTCGGGCATAGTGATTAGCTTCAAAAATCTCTTCTTCAGATAATTTCTTTCCCGAAGCATGCCGCACAATATAATCACGTATTTTGGAAGATGCTTCGGGGGCGGCAGTGTCAATTTCCTCAATCAAAATCGGCTCTGTCATTTTTGTTTTTTCGGTTTCCAAAGTTGCTTCTGTCAATTTTGTTTCTTCAGCTTTCAAATGTTTTACCTTGGTGGGCTCTGAAGGCCCAGCTTCAGTTTCAAATTGTTGCTTCAAAGCTTCAGCAGCAAAGGCTTCAGTAGACACTTCAGAAGCTTCAACAGTTTTCTTCGGAGTTATGCTTGAAGATTTAATTGTTTCCAAAACATCCAGCACATTAACCATCCTTTTTCTTTTCGGGGTCATTGCTGGACCCTTTTGGATTTTTGTTGAAGGACTTAAAATTTCTAATGTTTTTGCTTCTTCAGTCCTCGGTTCTTCTGTTTTCTCTGTTGCTGGTACTTCGGCCATTTCTTTGATTTTTGGCACTGGAGTTGGTTCTCTAGCTTTGGTGGCCGAAGAGGCCTCACCAATAAACTCAGGCACTGTGGCCGGTTCAATATAACGTGGCCGGTGTGTGAGCACCTTTACCTTTTTCCTCTTCGGCGCTGGCTTGCTAGGAGCAGCTGAAGCAATTTCCTTTGCAGGAGAAGTATTTTTCCTTTTTTGGCCTCGCACTGGGTAATGGTAGTCGGGGTAGACAAACCCAATTGCATCGAATACTCGGTTAAGTCTCTTCTTCTTTCGGCCTCTGAAGGCCGCTGATAATGCAGTATCTTCAGCTTTCGAGTATACCCCAAGCAATTCGTCACTTATGGCCTCAATACTTTTTAACCAGTCATCATGTGGTTCAACAAACTTATCTCCGTATTTGAATGTGTATTTTAGCCTAACTAGTCCACCTTCATCAGGTTCCTTGACAGTCTCCTTCGGCATTTCCCACTTTTCTACAAGTGGCCATACTCTGAAGGCAATATGCTCTTGGACCAAATCCCTTGTCCCAATAAAAGAGCAAACCACGCCGAAGGCTCTCTGGCATTCTTCGGCTGCTTCATCCATTTCCACCTTCGACTTTCGGAGGCCGAAGCGTTGCCAGATGGGGCGCATAATGATACCCTTGATATCTTCACGTGATTTCAAGTCATTTTTCACGTAAAACCATTCTGTCATCTAGTCGCCGGGCCACCTCTTTCGAAAGGTTGGCATAGGGCAGCTTGACCCGGACCGAGCGCCGAAGCTGTAGCAGCCAAAGTTGTTGTGATACTGCTCTTTGCCCCAGGGTTTTGTCTCATACAATAGCTCGTGTATGTTACAGAAGCTTTTTGCATTAGGTTCCAAACCTTGGCTTCTCACGGCCCACACAAAGATGTTCATCCTTATGATTGCTTCGGGGATAAGTTGGTGAAGGTAGATTTCGAATGTCTTTAGTACTTCCACGACAAAACTGCTCAAGGGAAATCGTAATCCAGCTTTTAGGAAGCTTCGGAATATCACGACCTCATTTTCTTCGAGAGTCAAACAAGTCTTCTCTCCTTCGTCAGCCCTCACAACAGACAAGTCCTGAAAGTATCTCCCTCTCATATTGACAAGATGATTTTCCTTAATACTGGACTTACCAAAAACTGCATGGCTTGGTTGCCAGGGTCGATCTTCGGAATCTTCACCACCACTATCCACATCGTAACTTTCACTGTCGCCAGTATCTTCAGATAAACCCTCCAAAATCGCCCTGGTAATCTTCTCTGTATTAGTCTTTGACATTGATTCAAGAAAGCCCAGGTGCATCTCCTCAGAAAGGCTTAGCTTCGAAGCACCAACAACTTTCTTATCTTCAGACATCTTCGCAGATGCTGACAAAACACACTCAAAACCGAAGCTTAAAAATTTTAAAACCGAGCAAGTGCTGTTGCGTGCAGGCTAAAAAGTTGGGTGAGTAGAAGCAGATGGCAAAAGAGCGTGCCAAATAAACTTGCGGTGAGCTCTTATTTATACACCCAGTGTGTCGAAAACTGGAGGGTCCCGCTTGTCAATGACTGTTGCTATTCTAGCAGAAGGAAGGTGTTTTTTCGGACCTTCAGCTTAAAGCCTTCGTCCATGTCGCAATATGAATTTATCATTACAGTAAATTAATATTGCGAGGGGCTACTGTTGGGGGCCTTCGGCTTTCGAAGGTCCTCAAAAAACATGATTTGACAATATTTTCCGAGTGAAACATGTGAACAGGTATCTTCGGAGTCAGGTTGCGGGTATACAAGAGCATGGTTAAGACGAAGCTTGACTGGGATGGAAAGCGACCACGACGAAGGATAAGACGATCACGAAGCTATGTGCAGAAAAGCTTCGGCATGACGGCAGAAAAGAGGAACCGACTTAAAGATGAAAAGTCAAATTAAACCTCGAAGAATTGCTATAGAGTTATTGATAAATGCAAAGGGCATCAATGTAATTTTACACGGGCTGCGTCCCGTGCCTATAAATAGATGAACAGTACTCCTGTAC
This sequence comes from Zea luxurians, assembly GCA_029449295.1. Taxonomy (NCBI): domain Eukaryota; kingdom Viridiplantae; phylum Streptophyta; class Magnoliopsida; order Poales; family Poaceae; genus Zea; species Zea luxurians. The sequence goes on along the minus strand of JAOPSE010000148.1, from coordinate 1,953,830 downwards.
TGTTTACGCTGACCTGGCATACGCTTTTTCGCATCACGACTGTACCTTTACTTTCCATCAATCTGAAGGTACATTTGTAATTTGTTTTTATGAATTTGGTAATAAAAATAAGTTGATGATAATACTCGTATCATTACTCGTGTTTGATATATGTGTGCTCTTTTTTACCAACTATCAATCATACGAAGGTCTTTTCTTTTGTAACCTTCGTCCAAGATTGTAACACCCCACTGGTCGCACAGAATGAATAATACCACAAACCCCACCCTCCAGACTTACTCAACACAAGAGATGAAATAAAGAAATGATATGAAGCAAGAAAATCCGGCAGCACCTCATTTGAAAACTGGCATAACGAGGAGGGGAAAGCATGAAGTGTATACAAGGTATAAAGACATATAAACCATGTAGTAGAAACTAAAATGCAAAAGTGGTAAAACTTAATTGTGACCCAACTGAAGTAAAATAGATGAAATAAGGTACTCAGCCCACCCAAATCAAACACTCAACCAAGAACAAGGTATTTCACTAGTCTTGACCAACTCAGAATAACAACATTATTAAGTGAGAATTCCTTTAATTAAAGGTGAAGTGGCCGTGCTGCTACATCCCTCTATTTCCCCAAGCAGAAATTAGGTGCCTGCATCAAACAATGCAAGATGTGAGATAACACATCTCAGCAAGTAAACATAACCACAACAAATAGGGTATTGTAAATCAACTGCTTACACAACCACGTATTCCGGACTTATTTCTCTTCTTTTGAACAATAAATTGCAGCAAGAAAATAAGTAGCTACAAACTCATCGCCAAGTAGGATCACCATGCACAAGTCCAAAGTATCCACATCCACATAATAGATTCAACACCCCTTCCATGAATGCACATGGCTACAAATGCAATTATGACTTCTGCCTCCATATCTCTAAGGATATGAAGCTGCACCATACCCCTTCTCGGGCAACATATGATGCTCAATGTACCGGTACGGTCGGACCATAAGATCGCGACGAAACTTCAATGCAATGGATGATGAGTGCAATATGCATGACAACATCATAAGTTCTTCCCAAGTAAGAAAATGTGCTAGTCATATACTTCCACTCATTCCACAAAGTAACCACTTGAGTAACATGATCAAACCCTCAAACTTAACATATGAAATCCATGAAACATGAACATTCTCAAATGATAGTACTCAAATAACAAACAACATATGAATATGAACATAATAGCACAACATATTCAAGAACAAGACTCCTCATTAGCCAGACGGAATAACCATCACAAGTTTACTTGCCTTCACCGGAGTTTGGGCAAAAATCTCTAAGAACGATCCGGAAGTCCACCACCTGTTTTTGACACCCAACTTAGTGCACCAAATTCATATAACAAACTCAAAGACAACACCGCACCTACGCGCAATCTCAACCCCCCCGCCGTGGATAACAATTTTCTCCACACCAACCAAACTGCAGCGGCGCTGCTTAGCAATTCCATAACTTTTAAAATTAAGACAGCCATGGTGTCAAACAAAACTCCAGAGGCAACTACATAAAATTCCCCACAAGTTTTGTATACAATTTACGGTTAAATTCTAACATCTAATTACTCCTAAACAGTCCACAACATAACCCCTGCAATCTGTTTTTTTCTGTTTTGGGCAGCGACACACTCGGATTCAAACAGCGATAACTTTTAAAATATAATTCCGAATCAAGTGAATAAGTACTTGTTGGAAAGATAAGAAAGGGCCCTTCATGATTCTTATACTGATTAACCCTAATTACTCCCGAAAAATCCCCAGAAACTGCTAATACTGCTGCTGTTCATCCCACCTAAAAATCTGTTTTTTTTGGACAGCCACATACCCGGATTCAAACGGTGATAACTTTCAATTTATAACTCCAAATTGAGCGCATAAATACACGTTGGAAAGGTTAGGTAAAGCTCTACATGATCCCCAAACTGATTCCCCCTGATTCCTCACGAAAAAAACATAAAAACTGCTAGAACTACTGCTGTTCATTCCACCACCTAAAATTTCTGGACAGCACCCTCTACCCAATTGCAAACGCAACTTCTAATCAATTAAATTGCAGCGCAAATGAACAAGAGATGAACACCAAAAATCACCTTGGATTCTCCCCCTTTCTTCCCTCCACCAAATCGATTGAAGCCTCGCACCACGACGACAAAGATCCGAGCGGCGAGGATTGGCACCTTGGGAGGAGAGGATTGGGGGGGGGGGCGGCTAGGGTTTAGGTGGCTGCAAAATTTGAGAGAGAGGGAGATGGGCAGGGGGGGCGGCGGCCAAGGGAGGGAGAGAAGTGGGGGGGGGGGCGGCTGCACATGGGGGGGAGGGGTTAAGAGGGAGGCGGCTAGGGTTTGGGAGGGTTAATGGGCCGAAACACCAATTGCGGCCCAACTAACACACGCGACAGCTCCCGACCGCAACGCAAGCGCCAAACCAAATAAATTCTACTGCCCTAGTTGTGAATGTTTCCCACAAAATCCCAAATCCCCAAAACAACAACCGGGTGAAGGGAAAAAAAACAAAAGGAACAACCCCCAACTTCTCTTCTTTGCAAACCGGGTATTACACTCTACCCCTCTTAAAAAGAATTCGACCTCAAATTCTATCGTTTCTATCGGAATGACAAAAGAAAAGATTAATGAATCAACCACACTTACCCACAACGAAAAGTTCCGGGTACTTCTGCCGCATCAGCTCTTCTAGTTCCCACGTAGCCTCGCGCTCCGACTGATTAGACCATAAGACCTTGACATACTTAATTGATCTCTTCCTCAACACACGCTCCGAGAATTCCAATATACGCACCGGACGACACTCCAGTGTCAGATCCTGCTGCACCGCAATTGGTTCCATCTCAATCTGATGGTCCGGATCCCGCAAGAACTTCCTCAACATAGAGACATGAAAAACCGGGTGTACCCCTGCCATGGAATCCGGCAACAGCAAGCGATAAGCCAGGCTGCCCACTCGAGCCAAGATAGTGAACGGTCCAATGTATCTCGGGCTGAGCTTCCCAGAGACACCGAATCGAACCACTCCCTTAGTGGGTGATACCCTGAGAAGGACTTGGTCACCCACAACAAATTCCAGATCCCGCCTCCTCACATCAGCATAACTCTTCTGACGACTCTGAGCTGCCAAAATATTCTGACGAATTTCCCGAACCTTTTCAGAAGTTTGCTGAACCCAATCAGGACCAACCAGGGATCTCTCTCCCAAAGTCTCCCAGCACAGAGGAGAGATACACCGCCTGCCATACAAAGCCTCAAATGGCGCCATCTTGATGCTAGCCTGGTAGCTGTTGTTATAAGCAAATTCTGCCAGAGCAAGATGATCTTCCCAGCTACCCTTCCAAGACAAAACACAAGCACGCAACATGTCTTCCAAGGTTTGGATTGTTCGCTCGGACTGACCATCCGTCTGAGGGTGAAAAGCGACACTAAGCGAAAGCTTGGTGCCCAAAGCACTATGGAGACTCTCCCAGAATTTGGATACAAATTTGGAGTCTCGATCAGAAACAATAGACTTAGGTACCCCATGAAGCCTGACTACCTCCTTCATATATAAGGGAACCAAATCTGAAGCTGAATTTGTGGTCTTCATGGGAATAAAATGCGCAGACTTAGTCAAGCGATCCACTACCACCCAAATAGCATCCCTGCCACGAGGGGAACGAGGTAGACCCACCACAAAATCCATGGTGATATGCTCCCATTTCCACTCTGGAATTTCTAATGGCTTCAGCAAACCTGCAGGCCGCTTATGTTCGGCCTTCACGCGCTGACATACTTCACAGGCGGCCACATATTTAGAAATGTCAACCTTCATCCGCTTCCACCAGAAATTTTGTTTCAAATCCCGGTACATTTTGGTTTCGCCAGGATGGACGGTGTACGGCGTTTTATGAGCTTCTCGCAGGATATCCAGCTTCACCTCTGATTTCTGAGGCACACAAAGACGGCCCCTGAAACGAACCAAATCATTCTCATCAATGGTAAACTCCCGCGGTTTAACATCACCAACCCTCTTTCGAGCTTCCTGCAAAAGACGATCCTGCTGCTGAGCCACACGCACTCTCTCCATAAGAGAGGATTGAATAAGCATCTGAGTCTCCTCGCTAGCGGTGCCAACATAACACAAAGCGATCCCCAAACGGTCCAGATCAGCGATCAATGGCAAGGCCACCTTTGGAAACCCGGACCTGCTAAGGGCATCCGCCACCACATTAGCCTTCCCCGGGTGATAATGAATGGACAAATCATAATCTTTAATCAATTCCAGCCACCGCCGCTGCCTCAAATTCAGCTCCTTCTGAGTGAAAATATATTTGAGACTTTTGTGATCAGTGAAAATGTCACAAGCCTCGCCATAAAGATAATGCCTCCACGACTTTAGAGCAAAAACCACGGCGGCCAATTCCAGATCATGAGTCGGATAATTCCCCTCATGCTTCCTCAACTGCCTTGAGCCGTAAGCAATCACTTTGCCTTCCTGCATCAGCACACAGCCAAGACCAATACGCGAAGCATCCGTATAAACTGTGAAACGCTTACCACTCTCAGGCAAAGCTAGGATAGGGGCATCCACCAACTTGCTCTTCAATGACTGATAACTGACCTCACAATCGCTGGACCAGACGAAGGGAACACCCTTCTCCAAGAGCCTAGTCAAAGGCTTAGCAATGCTGGAGAAATTTGGTACGAAACGCCGATAATACCCAGCAAGCCCCAAAAAACTTCGAATTTCAGAGACACTAGAGGGTCTCTTCCACTCCACCACAGCCGCAACATTTTTGGGATCAACCGCAATACCCTGCTGATTAATCACGTGCCCCAGGAAAGCCACTTCGGATAGCCAAAAGGCGCACTTCTTCAGCTTGCCATAGAATTGATTCTTCCTTAGGGCACCCAGAACGAGACGAAGATGCTGCTCATGCTCGGCCTCGGTCTTTGAATAAATCAGAATATCATCTAGGAACACGACCACAAAGTCGTCCAGGAATTCATGCAGCATCCTATTCATTGCTTCCATAAAGGCAGCAGGGGCATTAGTTAAGCCAAAAGACATGACTATGAACTCATAATGCCCATACCTGGTACAGAAGGCAGTCTTCTCAATATCCTCCTCACGAATCCTCAATTGATGATAACCAGAGTTCAAATCAATTTTGGAGAACACCTGGGCACCCCTCAACTGCTCAAAGAGGACCTCAATTCGGGGAAGCGGATATTTATTCTTGATTGTCACTTGATTCAAAGCGCGATAATCCACACACAGCCGCTTGCTTTTATCTTTCTTCTCAACAAACAATACTGGGGAAGCCCATGGAGACCTGCTAGGCCTAATGAAGCCTTTAGCCAGCAGGTCATCTAATTGCCGCTTTAATTCAATCTGCTCCTTTGGAGCCATTCGATACGGGGCCTTATGAATAGGCTGCGTACCCGGGATCAGCTTAATCTCAAAAGCTGCATCGCGCTCCGGAGGAATGCCTGGAAGCTCAGCCGGAAACACGTCAGCAAAGTCACACACCACCCGGTTGTCCTGCACCCGCAAGGCAGCCTCACCCTCCACCACCATAGAGAAAAAGATCCCCGACTTCCTTGACCGGCGATCAGGAATCAATTGCGCCAACAAGGATAATGTGAACTTCGGGGAACTTCCCAAGAATACCACCTCCTTACCCGACGGCGCCTGCAATAATACTGTCTTCCAGAAGCAGGATATAACCGCGCGATACTGGGATAACCAATCCATACCCAAGATAACATCAAATGCCCCCAAGGAAATCACCACCAAATTGGCCGAAAAAACCTCATCAGCAAGAATGATGGAACACCCCTGACAAACTGAACAGCTACTAATGGAGCCATTAGCAGAACTAACCAAAATTGGGTGACCCAACCTCTGCACCGAAAGACCAGCCCGCGACACAAAATCCTCCGAAACAAACGAATAGCTAGCGCCAGAGTCAAAAAGAGCATGGGCTGCAAATGAATCAACTGAAATCGTACCTGTCACCACGTCTCCTTGCTCCCTGCCATCCGCAGCGGGTAGCACATAAGCTCCAGAAATACCCACAGAAGAGGAGCTCCCGGAGTAAAATTAACAGAAGAACCCCACTGAGCCACCGGAGGAGGCTGGCGCGGAGCTCCAATCTGAGTCAGCATAGGGGCAGACGGTGCAGGAGTAGGCGCGACCTGATACTGGGGAAAACCCTGCATCGGCACAAACTGAGAAGTCCCAGGCACATAAAGCTGCTGTGGAGGAAGAGGAACTGAAAACTGCTGCTCAGCACTTGACATCATGTTGATAGTGCCCTGAGAAGAGGAGGAAGTCACCGGCTCCCATCTGAGCTTCCCATTGGGATTCCTCCTACACACCACATCCTTGTGGTCCTGACTGCAGATCGAACACCTACCACTCCACTGGCACTCTGCACGGCGATGCGCATCTCCACAGCGGAAGCACACCAGCCCCAACCCGGGCTTAGGAACGGCCCGAAACCTCTGAGTACTTCCTCCCGAAGTACCCGAGTCAGAAGATTTGCCACGGTAAGGATGGTGGCGCTGATGCTGAGACTTGCCCCTCTTGTGAGCTGGACCTCCAGTGCTGCCCCTCCTCGTGTCCTGGCTACGAGGCTGATCAACAGCCGCAGACTTCTGCGACTCCATGGTGTACTGGTGTTGCATTTCCACACCCAGTGCCTGCTCCACCGTGGTACGGAAGTCCACCAACGGAAAGGCCCCCAGTGCATGCCTGATAGAAGGCTTCAGACCCTGACGGAACTGGCTCGCCTTCTCCATCTCATTATAAGCCACATGAGGGACAAAGCGGACCATCTTGTTGAAGCCCACCTCATACTCCGTGACAGACTTCTTCTCCTGCTTGTAGGACTGCAAGTCAATCTTCATCTTCTCCAGAAAGGTGACCGGGTAGAATCTCCTTTCGAACTGCCTGATAAAAACATCCCATGATAGGACTCCTGGTGAGGAGGAGTGCGCTGCCTGCACGCCTCTCCACCAAATTTGTGCCTCTCCCTTCAGCAACTGAGTGCCAAAGCGAACCCGATCTCCATACGCAATCTCGAAGACATTCATCTTATCCTCCACATAAGTCAATGTAACACCCGGCTTTAAGGAACAAAGCCAGGTGCATCTCATACATGCGCCAAGAAGACAACATATACAATAACAGAGTGTATAGAGATAAATGTCATAAAACATCAGAGTATTTATTACATAGCGGAAGACTTATTACAAAATAAAATAATAAAGATAAAACGAACTAAGGATCGTCGGCGCCAATGTCAACTGAGAAACGCCACCTAGATCAGATCATACTCCTCGCCTTGAGGCTCCTCCTGAAACACCTGATCTTCTCCTGTGGGGGGGTGTGAGACAGCAAGGGTGAGCTCACACATGATCATAGCTCAACAAGTTGTGGGGAACCAGTGGACACAAACTCACAAAGGTGTGAGTTCATGTGATGTGTAAGGCTAATCAATGATAGGGGTTAAAGCTGAGCATTGCTTTTAAGTAGTTGGTCAAAATTTTATTAGCAGTTACTAAGTGTAAGTAATTACCAAACCATAAGTAAAGTAATAGAACAAAATTAATAACAAACCCATGCATATGCGAATGACAAATTGAATTTAAGTTCCATAATTTAAACATCAGAGAGTCCTGAGCTGCTCATGACCGTGAGCTCGGCTAGTATACCAGTTTTACACTCTGCAGAGGTTGTACCCTTTACCCACAAGTCATGTTACCCATCTGCCAAGGGGTCGCGAATCCCATACACCTCTACCTAGGAAGCGCGGCAGGGCAACACTACGAGGCCTTTACAAAGTTCCACTAGCTTCCGAAAACCCGCTACAGTTTATAGGAAGATCCAGTACAGGGTTCCTGGCTGACCGCCATCGCAGCAAAATCAACCAGGGACCTCCCCGCACTGACCTCTCCCCTACTGCCCTTGCCCCTTTCGGGTAAGGTAGTCTTCCACTAGCTTTCCTAATTAGTCAGCCAAGGGGTCCCATTCCTCCCTTGTGGTGGCACGTGGTTCTCAAGTTAAGCTCTATGTTCCAATTAACATTAATGATCTCAACATGAACATAAACAGAATAACAAGAATAATTGGAACATAGATATAATAAATGATTATCCCAAAACCATGTAAAGCAATAGCAAGCTACCCAAGTGATTCCGGGGTAAACAAGGTAATGAGATAAACAATCTAGGGTGACCTATTGGGTCCCATCAAAATTAACCTATGCATGAGTATGTGATATTAAAGAACATTATTGGGTAAAAAGTGGTCAAGGGCACAACTTGCCTGCAATGAGCTCCTGCTCAGCTACTTCAACCTGCTGCTCACCAGGATCCTCAGCAACGGGCTCTTCTACTCGCCACAATACAAACAAGCACAGTGCATATAGAGAAATTAACATTACACCAAACATACATACAAAATACACAGTAATAATCTACATACTAAAATAAAATCCTAGGAACAGAAATCATAATTTTCTGAATTATAGATTTTAAGTTATGCATTTTCAAAGGTTTTATGTGCTTTAAATAGGATTAAGTGATAAATAAATTTCCTTACTGTTTTTATGCCAAAACAGAGACACTAAGTGCTAGAGAATAAAATTACAAAATTTTAGGAACTGGAATGGATGAATTTGGAGTTAGTATGTATTTTCTATGAATTTATAAAGTTCTAGCAATTATTTTCCTATTAAAAATCCATTTAATAATCATTTTCTCTGGTTTTATAAAGTCCTGGACTGGGCGTCATTTCCTGGAAAACCCAGGGGGTCTGGCGTAAGATTACCGAGACTCAGAGAATAGTGCTCTCTGGACGGCGGGTTGATTCAGTGAAACCCGAGGGGCTCTTTAGAAAATAATCCAGGCCGAAGGGGTAAGGAGCAACCAGAGCCGCTCGATCAGGATCCGATGCACCAGATTAAATCCTGAACCAATACACAGCCCTGGCCCTCGGATCTTAGATCAACGCTTAGTATTCCAGGAACCCTCGATCTAATCCAGGCCAATGGATTCGGGATCTACGGTATAGATTCAATGCGGAAGGGGGGGGGTAAGCTGTAGGTCTAATCTCACGCGCCTCTACCGGATCGAACGGCTGTCCAGGCTTCTTCCAGCTTTGGTCGGTACTGCGATGGTGCGGCTCCTAGGGCGGCGGTGCTTCATCGGCTCACCACGCACCAGCCCTCCTGGTGCATCCACCCCAGAACGGAAACGAGCTACGCATAGAGGAGGGTGAGACGAACTTAGCAGGGGCTCACATACCGAGAGTTGAGTTGCGCAGAGTGGATCCGTCCTCGGTACAAGAATGTTCAGCGGCGTAGTTGGTGCTCCGACAAGCAATTGATGCCGCCCAGTGGTCGATCCACCCCATCACGGCCGCGGACACCATCCAAGCTATACTGTGGAGTTCCCTGGACTGACTTCGAGGACATCTCAGTGACCGGGACGCACGTCGACGGCGCGGAGATCCCGCTTCTTCTCCCTCCCTCGCCCGCAACGAATTCCCATCGATCCCTTGAATCCACACCCGAAGTTTTTATTGCCCAACTCCCGCGACCCTCCCATGACCCCTCCGCCAGGCAAGTGGCTAACAGATGAGGTCTTCACGAGCTCGGTCCTCCGTTCATGGTGATGCCCCGGTCGCAAGCTTGTGTACCCACGCCAGCGCGCGATTTCCGGCCACGAGCTCCTAGCGGTTTGCGCGAGTCAAGCGGTAACTAATCTGCGATGCCAGCGCGTTAGGTAGGGAGGGAGATCCGGGTTCCGTTGAGGTTTGGGTCCGTGGTAAGCGCCAGCCAGCGCGAGCGGCGGCGCAGAATTCGGCCGCGCCGTTCGCGATAGGGAAGGGTCGACTGGTGAGTGACAAGGTGGCCCTATGTGTCAGCGACACAGTGCACGCGCGTGTAAGAGCTGACGCATATGGCCCACATGGCGGTGACACAACCCCAGTACCACGACCAGCCTGGGCCAGCGGGTGGAGGGGAAAGTTGGGCTGGATTCCTAGGGTTTTGGCCCACTCGCATTCTTCCCTTTTTATAATCTTTTTCTTTTGTATTTTTCCCTTCTTTTCCCTTTTAATTTCTACAATTCAATTTGAATTAAATTTTAATTGTGAACTCTTGCTCATTTTAAATGTACAACTTGAAGCCAATAATATGGAAGGTCTAATATTTTTATATTTATTTTCTTTATCTTTGCTTATTATTCTTCCTTTCTTTTCTCCACATTTTAATTTCCAAATTTAGGTTTAAATCCAAATTTGGACCTTAATGAATTTCTATTAATATCTTCATTATTATTATTAGATGCACACACATATAAACTCTAACATGATGCATAATTTAGTGGCATATATTTTATTAATTATTTGTTTTTAAGTATGGTGTTCACATGAGATGGTACAAAAGGTCCAATCCACACATATAAATAAAGGAAATAAAATTTTCTTCTCCTTTTATATTCTCTATTACAAATTGGGTATTACAAATCCTACCCCCCTTAAAAATAATCTCGTCCTCGAGATTTAAGAAGAACTAGAGAAAAGGTGGGGAAAATCTATACGAAGCTCTTCTTCTCTTTCCCAAGTTGCTTCATCTTCACCGTGGTGACTCCATTGGACTTTGCACATCTTTACCACTTTATTTCTCGTAACTCGAGTCAATGTATCCAAAATCTTGATCGGGTACTCCGTGTAAGTCAAATCACCTTGAACACTGAGCTCTTCCATTGGTAACTGTTCCTCGGGGACATGGAGACATTTCTTCAGTTGAGATACGTGGAACACATTATGCACATCTGATAGAGTGGCAGGTAGCTCGAGCTGGTATGCCATCTCCCCAACTCTTCTAAAGATCAAGAATGGTCCAATATAGCGAGGGGACAATTTGCCCTTGACTTTAAATCTCCTCATTCCACGTAGTGGTGACACCTTGAGATACACATAATCTCCTTCTTCAAATTCCAGTGGCCTCCGTCTATTATCAGCCTAACTCTTTTGCCTGGTTTGAGCCACTCTCAAATTCTCTCGAATTATACGAACTTGTTCTTCTGCTTCTTGAATCAATTCAGGCCCAAAGAACTGTCTCTCTCCAGTCTGATCCCAATATAGAGGAGTCCTGCACTTCCTCCCATATAAAGCTTCAAAAGGTGACATCTTCAGACTGGCCTGGTAACTATTATTATACGAGAACTCAGCATAAGGCAGACTCTTATCCCAACTTCCTCCATGCTGAAGGGCACATGCTCTCAACATGTCTTCCAATACTTGATTAGTCCTTTCAGTCTGTCCATCAGTCTGAGGGTAGTCCGAACTAAAATTCAACTTCGTGCTCATGTTCTCATGAAAACTTTTCCAAAATTTGGAGGTAAACTGTGATCCTCTATCCAAAATGATCTTCTTCGGTATACCATGTAGAGACACAATTCAAGCCACATATAACTCTGCTAATTGAGATACCTTATAAGTAGTCTTGACCGGAATGAAATGAGCCACTTTGGTCAATCTATCCTTAATAACTCATATCGAATCATATCCTTTCGAGGTGCGAGGCAATCCAGTAATGAAATCCATATCAATCTCTTCTTACTTCCACTTGGACATCTTCGGTGGGTGTAATAGTCCAGCTAGTCTTTGGTGATCGGTCTTAACTCTTTGGCACACATCGCACATAACCACATGTGCAGCCATATCTCTCTCCAGTCCATATTACCAGCACTTCTGCTTTAAATCCTGATACATCTTGGTACTACCAGGATGAATAGAATAATCCAAGTCATGGGTTTCCTTCAGTATAGTCTCGCGAAGGCTATCAATCTCAGGAACACATATCTGATCCTTGAACCATATTGTGCCTTGCTCATCTTCCGTGAATTCCGGAACTCGATCTTCAGTAAACAGATCCTTAATCTCTTGTGTCTTAGCATCACCAATTTGTCCTTTGCGGATCTCTTGCTCCAAAGTAGTTTCCACTTCAATAATAACTCCTTTAGTGTGAGTAACTATCCCCAGGTTAAGTCTCCTGAAATTCTCAACAATTTCATCGGGTAGCTGGGCAACAACAGCTGAATGAACGTGCTCCTTTCGACTCAAGGTATCTACAACCAAATTTCGCCTTGCCCGGGTGATAGTGAATTTCCAAATCGTAATCCTTAATAAGCTCCAACCAACGACGCTGCCTAAGGTTGAGATCCTTCTGAGTGAATATATACTTCAAACTCTTATGATCCATATATACTTGACACTTCTCGTCCCACTTAAATTCTCTTCCTTTCTCCAAAAGCGAAGTCATAGGTTTGGCAATCTTAGAAAATCCTTCAATAAATCTCCCATAGTATCCTGCGAGTCCCAAGAAACTTCGGTCCTCCATAACCGTAGTGGGTATGCTCCACACCACTATCTCCTTGACTTTAGCAGGATCCACTGATATCCCTCCATTAGAAATGATATGCCCAAGAAATGGCACCTCGCCAATCCAAAACTCGCACTTACCGTACTTGGCGTAGAGTTGATTATCTTAAAGCTTCTGTAGCACCAACCTTAGATGTTCTTCATGGTCACTCTCATTCTTAGAACAGATAAGAATATCGTCGATGAACACCACGACGAATCTATCCAAATACTCCAAAAACATCTTATTCATCAAATCCATAAAATAAGCTGGTGCATTAGTTAATCCAAACGACATAACGATGAACTCATATAATCCATATCGAGTCGAGAAAGCTGTCTTAGGAATATCTGATGGTCCAATCTTCATCTGATGGTATCCGGATCGGAGATCAATCTTCGAGAATACCCTAGCACCTCTCATCTGATCAAATAAATCTTCAATACGGGGCAACGGATACTTGTTCTTCATAGTGACACCATTAAGGGTCCTATCATCCACGCACATCCCTTGCGATCCATCTTCCTTTTGTACAAACAAATCTGGTGCTCTCCAAGGTGAAGACTCGGACGAATGTACTCAGCCTCTTGCAACTCCGTTAAGTGCTTCTTGAGTTCCTTTAGCACAGTGTATAAACTGCCTTTTGCCTCTCTTAACCATGACATACCAATGATCACGTCTATAGTGCTTTCTTCTAACACTATAGGGGTAGCCCATCTGGGTTAGAAATACAGGGTAAGAAAGGAAGGATTGTAGACAAGGCGAGTCATTATGAGGAATGTTACTACGGTTGATTTATTAGCTAAGTAGATTAGTGTGTTATCCACTAAAGCTAATACCTTATGATGGTACATGCTAAGATGCCCAGCTATAATGTTGCAATCAATCAAAGAAGCAAATCAGGCATTGATCATCAGAACAATCAACCAATATTTTTAATAGAAAAAAAATAGTTTTTTTTTGTCTTAGGTCTCCTATCTCTTAAAAATGTCATAGGGGTAGGGATTCCAAGGTGCGAAATCCATCTTGTCTCAGAGTAGAAAAGGTAAGAATGATCAGAGTAGAATAGCAAAAAGGTGAGACGAGATCAAGATGAGATGAGTATAGAATGAGTCAGAGTAAGGTAAGTAGGAAAGGGTTGTCCATTTCTATCTAGGTCTCGTCCTACAGTCAACATTCCTCTGATACCACTTCTGTAACACCCGGCTTTAAGGAACAAAGCCAGGTGCATCTCATACATGCGCCAAGAAGACAACATATACAATAACAGAGTGTATAGAGATAAATGTCATAAAACATCAGAGTATTTATTACATAGCGGAAGACTTATTACAAAATAAAATAATAAAGATAAAACGAACTAAGGATCGTCGGCGCCAATGTCAACTGAGAAACGCCACCTAGATCAGATCATACTCCTCGCCTTGAGGCTCCTCCTGAAACACCTGATCTTCTCCTGTGGGGGGGTGTGAGACAGCAAGGGTGAGCTCACACATGATCATAGCTCAACAAGTTGTGGGGAACCAGTGGACACAAACTCACAAAGGTGTGAGTTCATGTGATGTGTAAGGCTAATCAATGATAGGGGTTAAAGCTGAGCATTGCTTTTAAGTAGTTGGTCAAAATTTTATTAGCAGTTACTAAGTGTAAGTAATTACCAAACCATAAGTAAAGTAATAGAACAAAATTAATAACAAACCCATGCATATGCGAATGACAAATTGAATTTAAGTTCCATAATTTAAACATCAGAGAGTCCTGAGCTGCTCATGACCGTGAGCTCGGCTAGTATACCAGTTTTACACTCTGCAGAGGTTGTACCCTTTACCCACAAGTCATGTTACCCATCTGCCAAGGGGTCGCGAATCCCATACACCTCTACCTAGGAAGCGCGGCAGGGCAACACTACGAGGCCTTTACAAAGTTCCACTAGCTTCCGAAAACCCGCTACAGTTTATAGGAAGATCCAGTACAGGGTTCCTGGCTGACCGCCATCGCAGCAAAATCAACCAGGGACCTCCCCGCACTGACCTCTCCCCTACTGCCCTTGCCCCTTTCGGGTAAGGTAGTCTTCCACTAGCTTTCCTAATTAGTCAGCCAAGGGGTCCCATTCCTCCCTTGTGGTGGCACATGGTTCTCAAGTTAAGCTCTATGTTCCAATTAACATTAATGATCTCAACATGAACATAAACAGAATAACAAGAATAATTGGAACATAGATATAATAAATGATTATCCCAAAACCATGTAAAGCAATAGCAAGCTACCCAAGTGATTCCGGGGTAAACAAGGTAATGAGATAAACAATCTAGGGTGACCTATTGGGTCCCATCAAAATTAACCTATGCATGAGTATGTGATATTAAAGAACATTATTGGGTAAAACGTGGTCAAGGGCACAACTTGCCTGCAATGAGCTCCTGCTCAGCTACTTCAACCTGCTGCTCACCAGGATCCTCAGCAACGGGCTCTTCTACTCGCCACAATACAAACAAGCACAGTGCATATAGAGAAATTAACATTACACCAAACATACATACAAAATACACAGTAATAATCTACATACTAAAATAAAATCCTAGGAACAGAAATCATAATTTTCTGAATTATAGATTTTAAGTTATGCATTTTCAAAGGTTTTATGTGCTTTAAATAGGATTAAGTGATAAATAAATTTCCTTACTGTTTTTATGCCAAAACAGAGACACTAAGTGCTAGAGAATAAAATTACAAAATTTTAGGAACTGGAATGGATGAATTTGGAGTTAGTATGTATTTTCTATGAATTTATAAAGTTCTAGCAATTATTTTCCTATTAAAAATCCATTTAATAATCATTTTCTCTGGTTTTATAAAGTCCTGGACTGGGCGTCATTTCCTGGAAAACCCAGGGGGTCTGGCGTAAGATTACCGAGACTCAGAGAATAGTGCTCTCTGGACGGCGGGTTGATTCAGTGAAACCCGAGGGGCTCTTTAGAAAATAATCCAGGCCGAAGGGGTAAGGAGCAACCAGAGCCGCTCGATCAGGATCCGATGCACCAGATTAAATCCTGAACCAATACACAGCCCTGGCCCTCGGATCTTAGATCAACGCTTAGTATTCCAGGAACCCTCGATCTAATCCAGGCCAATGGATTCGGGATCTACGGTATAGATTCAATGCGGAAGGGGGGGGGTAAGCTGTAGGTCTAATCTCACGCGCCTCTACCGGATCGAACGGCTGTCCAGGCTTCTTCCAGCTTTGGTCGGTACTGCGATGGTGCGGCTCCTAGGGCGGCGGTGCTTCATCGGCTCACCACGCACCAGCCCTCCTGGTGCATCCACCCCAGAACGGAAACGAGCTACGCATAGAGGAGGGTGAGACGAACTTAGCAGGGGCTCACATACCGAGAGTTGAGTTGCGCAGAGTGGATCCGTCCTCGGTACAAGAATGTTCAGCGGCGTAGTTGGTGCTCCGGCAAGCAATTGATGCCGCCCAGTGGTCGATCCACCCCATCACGGCCGCGGACACCATCCAAGCTATACTGTGGAGTTCCCTGGACTGACTTCGAGGACATCTCAGTGACCGGGACGCACGTCGACGGCGCGGAGATCCCGCTTCTTCTCCCTCCCTCGCCCGCAACGAATTCCCATCGATCCCTTGAATCCACACCCGAAGTTTTTATTGCCCAACTCCCGCGACCCTCCCATGACCCCTCCGCCAGGCAAGTGGCTAACAGATGAGGTCTTCACGAGCTCGGTCCTCCGTTCATGGTGATGCCCCGGTCGCAAGCTTGTGTACCCACGCCAGCGCGCGATTTCCGGCCACGAGCTCCTAGCGGTTTGCGCGAGTCAAGCGGTAACTAATCTGCGATGCCAGCGCGTTAGGTAGGGAGGGAGATCCGGGTTCCGTTGAGGTTTGGGTCCGTGGTAAGCGCCAGCCAGCGCGAGCGGCGGCGCAGAATTCGGCCGCGCCGTTCGCGATAGGGAAGGGTCGACTGGTGAGTGACAAGGTGGCCCTATGTGTCAGCGACACAGTGCACGCGCGTGTAAGAGCTGACGCATATGGCCCACATGGCGGTGACACAACCCCAGTACCACGACCAGCCTGGGCCAGCGGGTGGAGGGGAAAGTTGGGCTGGATTCCTAGGGTTTTGGCCCACTCGCATTCTTCCCTTTTTATAATCTTTTTCTTTTGTATTTTTCCCTTCTTTTCCCTTTTAATTTCTACAATTCAATTTGAATTAAATTTTAATTGTGAACTCTTGCTCATTTTAAATGTACAACTTGAAGCCAATAATATGGAAGGTCTAATATTTTTATATTTATTTTCTTTATCTTTGCTTGTTATTCTTCCTTTCTTTTCTCCACATTTTAATTTCCAAATTTAGGTTTAAATTCAAATTTGGACCTTAATGAATTTCTATTAATATCTTCATTATTATTATTAGATGCACACACATATAAACTCTAACATGATGCATAATTTAGTGGCATATATTTTATTAATTATTTGTTTTTAAGTATGGTGTTCACATGAGATGGTACAAAAGGTCCAATCCACACATATAAATAAAGGAAATAAAATTTTCTTCTCCTTTTATATTCTCTATTACAAATTGGGTATTACAGTCAACCAATCTGCCGCCTCGACCGGAGTACCACTGCCATCAAAAGAATCCAACTTCATGCCCATCCACTGCATCAGAGTAAGACCACTGACTGGAAGGGGCACCTCGGCCCCGCCACCTGGAACAGCACCCGCAGGGACAGCGCCCCCGGGCACTTCTCCACCTCCAGCACCCTGAGCACCACCCGCAGGGGCGACAGGAATGGCTTGCCTCAGAAGGGCCAACTCCTGCTGCATGGCCTGCATTGCGGCTAACATTGCCGCTGGACTCATCGAGTCCCCACTAGGAGCTTGCGGACTACCCCGAGCTCTACGAGGCGGCATAGCTGCAGCCACAGAGACGAGAATAATAAGTAATGAGATAAGCATAGCATCTCTCTAGATAATGTCAAAACTAGCACAGACAATAACATATTCATATCAATAGCAAGACAGAAAACCCATCCTACATGTGCAGTGTGTCAATTTATTACTACTCCACTTGCTAGGACCTACAGCCTATCCTCTGATACCAACTGTAACACCCCACTGGTCGCACAGAATGAATAATACCACAAACCCCACCCTCCAGACTTACTCAACACAAGAGATGAAATAAAGAAATGATATGAAGCAAGAAAATCCGGCAGCACCTCATTTGAAAACTGGCATAACGAGGAGGGGAAAGCATGAAGTGTATACAAGGTATAAAGACATATAAACCATGTAGTAGAAACTAAAATGCAAAAGTGGTAAAACTTAATTGTGACCCAACTGAAGTAAAATAGATGAAATAAGGTACTCAGCCCACCCAAATCAAACACTCAACCAAGAACAAGGTATTTCACTAGTCTTGACCAACTCAGAATAACAACATTATTAAGTGAGAATTCCTTTAATTAAAGGTGAAGTGGCCGTGCTGCTACATCCCTCTATTTCCCCAAGCAGAAATTAGGTGCCTGCATCAAACAATGCAAGATGTGAGATAACACATCTCAGCAAGTAAACATAACCACAACAAATAGGGTATTGTAAATCAACTGCTTACACAACCACGTATTCCGGACTTATTTCTCTTCTTTTGAACAATAAATTGCAGCAAGAAAATAAGTAGCTACAAACTCATCGCCAAGTAGGATCACCATGCACAAGTCCAAAGTATCCACATCCACATAATAGATTCAACACCCCTTCCATGAATGCACATGGCTACAAATGCAATTATGACTTCTGCCTCCATATCTCTAAGGATATGAAGCTGCACCATACCCCTTCTCGGGCAACATATGATGCTCAATGTACCGGTACGGTCGGACCATAAGATCGCGACGAAACTTCAATGCAATGGATGATGAGT
Source organism: Zea luxurians (assembly GCA_029449295.1). NCBI lineage: Eukaryota > Viridiplantae > Streptophyta > Magnoliopsida > Poales > Poaceae > Zea > Zea luxurians. The sequence continues at coordinate 1,935,412 of JAOPSE010000148.1, read as the reverse complement.
GCAATATGCATGACAACATCATAAGTTCTTCCCAAGTAAGAAAATGTGCTAGTCATATACTTCCACTCATTCCACAAAGTAACCACTTGAGTAACATGATCAAACCCTCAAACTTAACATATGAAATCCATGAAACATGAACATTCTCAAATGATAGTACTCAAATAACAAACAACATATGAATATGAACATAATAGCACAACATATTCAAGAACAAGACTCCTCATTAGCCAGACGGAATAACCATCACAAGTTTACTTGCCTTCACCGGAGTTTGGGCAAAAATCTCTAAGAACGATCTGGAAGTCCACCACCTGTTTTTGACACCCAACTTAGTGCACCAAATTCATATAACAAACTCAAAGACAACACCGCACCTACGCGCAATCTCAACCCCCCCGCCGTGGATAACAATTTTCTCCACACCAACCAAACTGCAGCGGCGCTGCTTAGCAATTCCATAACTTTTAAAATTAAGACAGCCATGGTGTCAAACAAAACTCCAGAGGCAACTACATAAAATTCCCCACAAGTTTTGTATACAATTTACGGTTAAATTCTAACATCTAATTACTCCTAAACAGTCCACAACATAACCCCTGCAATCTGTTTTTTTCTGTTTTGGGCAGCGACACACTCGGATTCAAACAGCGATAACTTTTAAAATATAATTCCGAATCAAGTGCATAAGTACTTGTTGGAAAGATAAGAAAGGGCCCTTCATGATTCTTATACTGATTAACCCTAATTACTCCCGAAAAATCCCCAGAAACTGCTAATACTGCTGCTGTTCATCCCACCTAAAAATCTGTTTTTTTTGGACAGCCACATACCCGGATTCAAACGGTGATAACTTTCAATTTATAACTCCAAATTGAGCGCATAAATACACGTTGGAAAGGTTAGGTAAAGCTCTACATGATCCCCAAACTGATTCCCCCTGATTCCTCACGAAAAAAACATAAAAACTGCTAGAACTACTGCTGTTCATTCCACCACCTAAAATTTCTGGACAGCCCCCTCTACCCAATTGCAAACGCAACTTCTAATCAATTAAATTGCAGCGCAAATGAACAAGAGATGAACACCAAAAATCACCTTGGATTCTCCCCCTTTCTTCCCTCCACCAAATCGATTGAAGCCTCGCACCACGACGACAAAGATCCGAGCGGCGAGGATTGGCACCTTGGGAGGAGAGGATTGGGGGGGGGGGGCGGCTAGGGTTTAGGTGGCTGCAAAATTTGAGAGAGAGGGAGATGGGCAGGGGGGGCGGCGGCCAAGGGAGGGAGAGAAGTGGGGGGGGCGGCTGCACATGGGGGGGAGGGGTTAAGAGGGAGGCGGCTAGGGTTTGGGAGGGTTAATGGGCCGAAACACCAATTGCGGCCCAACTAACACACGCGACAACTCCCGACCGCAACGCAAGCGCCAAACCAAATAAATTCTACTGCCCTAGTTGTGAATGTTTCCCACAAAATCCCAAATCCCCAAAACAACAACCGGGTGAAGGGAAAAAAAACAAAAGGAACAACCCCCAACTTCTCTTCTTTGCAAGCCAGGGTCGATCTTCGGAATCTTCACCACCACTATCCACATCGTAACTTTCACTGTCGCCAGTATCTTCAGATAAACCCTCCAAAATCGCCCTGGTAATCTTCTCTGTATTAGTCTTTGACATTGATTCAAGAAAGCCCAGGTGCATCTCCTCAGAAAGGCTTAGCTTCGAAGCACCAACAACTTTCTTATCTTCAGACATCTTCGCAGATGCTGACAAAACACACTCGAAACCGAAGCTTAAAAATTTTAAAACCGAGCAAGTGCTGTTGCGTGCAGGCTAAAAAGTTGGGTGAGTAGAAGCAGATGGCAAAAGAGCGTGCCAAATAAACTTGCGGTGAGCTCTTATTTATACACCCAGTGTGTCGAAAACTGGAGGGTCCCGCTTGTCAATGACTGTTGCTATTCTAGCAGAAGGAAGGTGTTTTTTCGGACCTTCGGCTTAAAGCCTTCGTCCATGTCGCAATATGAATTTATCATTACAGTAAATTAATATTGCGAGGGGCTACTGTTGGGGGCCTTCGGCTTTCGAAGGTCCTCAAAAAACATGATTTGACAATATTTTCCGAGTGAAACATGTGAACAGGTATCTTCGGAGTCAGGTTGCGGGTATACAAGAGCATGGTTAAGACGAAGCTTGACTGGGATGGAAAGCGACCACGACGAAGGATAAGACGATCACGAAGCTATGTGCAGAAAAGCTTCGGCATGACGGCAGAAAAGAGGAACCGACTTAAAGATGAAAAGTCAAATTAAACCTCGAAGAATTGCTATAGAGTTATTGATAAATGCAAAGGGCATCAATGTAATTTTACACGGGCTGCGTCCCGTGCCTATAAATAGATGAACAGTACTCCTGTACTGTTTACGCTGACCTGGCATACGCTTTTTTGCATCACGACTGTACCTTTACTTTCCATCAATCTGAAGGTACATTTGTAATTTGTTTTTATGAATTTGGTAATAAAAATAAGTTGATGATAATACTCGTATCATTACTCGTGTTTGATATATGTGTGCTCTTTTTTACCAACTATCAATCATACGAAGGTCTTTTCTTTTGTAACCTTCGTCCAAGATTCATTATATCCGAAGGGAAATAATGTTTTTAAGGACGAAGGAGTTTAACATTTAACACTTTTTATGTTGCCTTGTTCTTAATTCTTAGCATTTGAGAACAAGTCCCCAACAATCGCATACAAATTTTTATGTCACTTTGTATACATATCTATGCCAACATCAAGAGGTTTGCAACAACTTTTAGGTTGGGTCAATATTTTACGCTCGTAACTTTGGGTGTTTACACTCAAAACTGAAGTTTTTTACGCTCCAACATGGAGACGCGTCCACCAGTGAACTGCATGCTAGATTTTTACGCAGTGTACTGTATTGCATAAATACCTACACATAATTAGTATTAGTATATACAATAAACTGATTCTAATGAGCCTAGCTGCTTGGTTGTTGGAGAGATCATATATCTATGGAGGAAATAAAGCATTTAAATCAGATTTTTTGTTTCCATGCATACCAATCTATTTCCTTTCACGCACATTCTTGTCATCCTAAATTTGTGTGCAATTAGCAGGAAACAGTTTTTTACACAGTGTATCACATTGCATAAAATATTTATACCATGTAGCATAATTAATATTAGTTTATATCATAAATTGGTTCTAATGAGGCTAGCTGCATGGTTGCTGGAGAGATCCTATATCTATGAAGGAATAAAGCATTCAAATCAAATCAGCCGCATGTAGTGGAAACAAAAATGTCATCCAAAATTTGCGCACATGCAATGGAAACTCTCACGATCTGCCATAATTATCAGATCTACTATAAAAATATGATCTGCATGTATGCGCCTACGCATGTGGATGTGGTCCAGTGGCTGGGCAGGATTTTTATGCTATCTCTATGAACTTTTTATGCTATCTCTGTGAACTATTTACACCATTTATACAAAAAAATAGAACCGCAATTATGGCGTGCATCCCACGTGGAGTGTTTGACTGATGCACGTACGTGGGGAGGTTTAACCTAGTGCATGATGGGGGACGCACTAGACTACATGTACCATGTTGTTAGGTGTGGTCCAGGGGTGGTTGGGACTTCCTGTAACTATTAGAAGCACTGGGCTCCCAATATCCCCTCTCTCCCTATATATATAAGTTTGCTGGGGTATCGTGAGTTGAGTTTCTTCTCCTGATACTTGGTTTTAGACCAAGATCTTTTCGTTGCCATCTAGGCCATTCTCATCACCATACTTTAGTTCTTTTCTGATTTTGTGAAGGCGATCAATTGGAGGAATGTCTCTTCATCTTCTACCTCTACAGTCCCGCTACAACTTACATTGTCCACCCAATTCCCTAATGTTGCATCCGAATCTCTCCAACCGCGCTTGTTCCCATCGCGATTGCTTAACTTGGTGGCTCCAACGAGCATCCTGGCACTAGCGACAACTGTTGCAATGGCATATCATCATGTTGACTCCCTATCGTTCCTTCCGCATGGCTTCATCATTGTGCCCATTCAACATCATGAGGTTATGGTACGTGTTGTCACTCACAATCAACCGCCAAACCATGAGGAATGGGCCATACTTTACATAAACCCTTTGTCGGATCATATTATGAATTTTCGAGGATATTATGGAACTAGTTAGGGAATACCTAGTGGTCCAACATCATCCAAGAATTCATGAAATATAATGGACTCATCTTGGTTAGGCTTTAGTTAGATTTTGTTTTGTCTATGATCCAGACAATATGATTGCTATTGGACCACAACAAGCCCTATGATTCACTTCCACTATTATTAGTCATAATGAAGCCTGGAACCATCGTGCCTTAAAATTTAATAGAGAATGTGGCCTTATACTATTTGGATTGCCATTGGACGCAAGAGCACATTCAGAATGCTATTGGTTCTTTTGGGCATCTCATCATGTGGGACGTTGACCATGCCAACCTAACCATACTGCTACTAATGCTCATGTCACAAACCTTGAGGAAGTCCTCCAATTCATGGTTTTTGTGTCTCTGAAGGATTCCAAGGATTCTCCTAGACAATGCAATGTGAAGTAATTCAGCGAGATATTTTGGGTGCTTAGCCAAAAGATGAGAAACCAATGCCACCCCAACCTGATAATGGTCATGAGCTCCCCTTTGATTTCATAGGGCTTGGTCAACCCACTGTTAATGTTGGTTTCAACCTTAACATTCATCTAGCTGCTGATGAAAACCCTACAAATATTGATAATGATGGATGGGATGAATCGCCACAAGTTGTAGAACCGGAGCCAATTCAACCAAATTCTACCGAACAAGACATTGATCAAGAGCTAGAGGGGCAATTCAGTTTCCAAGTCTCTGAGATGAAACATTTTAATTATTCTAGCAGTTCTGTGGGCCATCATGGTCTCGAAGTCTTTATGCCCATGAACCCAAACACTCCAATTTATGATGAGGTGATTGGGTAATAAAAATTGTTTCTAGCTATGTAGAACAATGACAATCAGGTAAGATTAGGAATACTGACACTGGAGCCTCATTTGGATGGCCATGCTTAGGCTCACAAAGTCAACATGATGGAAGCAAATCAAGTGCAAGCTGAAGACATTGACATGTTTGAGGATCCAATTCATGTGGGTCACATGCACATGCATGACACTTTTATGGCTGACCCGGCTTATGAGGATTATATTTCCAAAAAAGATAAACATTATGTGGGCAAACTACATCTCTAGGACTAAATTGTATCATATGGTGATGGTACCTAAAGAATGTATTGCATTCTTTATGGAGCATCTTTTCAAGCCTAGCACCTTTGACTGAACCAAGAAATTTCTATCTACAAATAATATCAAATCCTTATTAGAGCCCAACACGTCATCAATTTGTTTGATATTCCCTAACAAATAACCTTCTTCTTCTCATGAGAACAAGGGCATGTGCAGCATAAAAGAAAATGATGCAAGACAACACTAGTGGACACTGAGGTTAGAAGAAACATTTGGCTTAAGGAAAAGTCGGTGGGCTTTAAGCACTGTATGAATACTATATAACTGTAAATCAGCAAGCATAACATAAAAATCATCTTTGTTCCATTTTTAAAACTCTAATATGTGAGGATTCAAGATTTTTATGGCCATGAGCATGACTGATATACCATTTCAACACTCTTTAGGGATTGCACACTTTACCTAGAAGTCGTGATGCCCATATGTTAGGGGTCATGAATCCCAAATAACCTATTCCAATAAAGTGTGACAGGGATCACTATGAGACCTTTACAAAAACTGCCCAGAGTATGGCTATCCATTATATGTTTATCCTGCTATCAAGTACCAAAGTCCTCCAAGTGGGTGAATGGCACAATTTCGAAATAAACCAAGATGCACCCCACTAGGCAGTGATTCCAACACCCACTTAAAATTCTTCCCTTTACGCCATCTTTGTAGTAAGCAAACCACAACCCAAGTTCATTTGATTAATTGGTCAAGCCTAGTGCTCATATAAGTCTTGTGGTTGCACAGTTGTCCTAGGTTGTCACTCGACTAATCCTTAAGGTGAGGTAAGTATAACGAAACTCAAAAACATGCTCATATGCCCGTACTTCTATGTTGCTAAAAAGCTTCTTTTAAATCATAGATTCATTAGCCATTAGTCATCATTAAAGATTTGTGGTGTTTGAGGACTAACTTTATGCTAATCAAAACAACTCTTCTGTTGGTTAACAAGGATATGGCATGAAAAAGGGTAGTAGACTTAGCTAGGAGCAATAGTTTTGGCCAAACAACATATGATGTTATGGTGATTACGACATAGGTCACATAATACTTTCTTTCCTCACACTGCTTAGAGTTCTCCTAAGTAGGGCTTTCTGGATATGTGCACTCTTTAGTTCTTGAGGTTGAGGAAGATGCCATGCTTGAGGAGAACTAAGAGGTGCATACAGGCGTTTAGGACAGAAAAATTATGGCAACAACACAATTTTAAGAATACACTTCAAGTTAAAATTTAAAAGTTTATTGTTGTTGATTATTTTAGTGAGGTCATAGTATAATATAAGGGGCCCTTTGGATCCTTTCATTTTCGAGAAATTGGTATCTACTTAATAAAGTAGGTTATTTAGCTTGAAATAAACATGTCTCATATTTATAAAGTGGGGGGAGGAAATTAATTTTACATATCTCCTTGCTATGTTGATACTCTGTAGTTTATAACACGCTCTTTGGCTCGTTCCCTATAGTAGAAATATAGAACATAAATATTTTCCCCATATGGTCAACAGTGGTACAAAAATATATTTTGTATAAAATCATATTAGTTTAATTGATTTGTGTCTAAATTATGATTATTAGATTGGAATTCAATTCCAAGGATCCAAACAGGGCCTAAGAGGAATTATAGCATAAATATACTTTGGAGACTAGAGATATAAATGAACATAATTGGTTGAGATAAACGTTTTCCCTGTTTTTTATTTTTACATTTTAATTTGAATATGCATTCTGAAAGTTCCCTATGCTCGGGAACAAGATCTGGATGTCGCCTAGAGGGGGGGGGTGAATAGGCGAATAATAATTATCATTGTAAAAGTTGGAAATTCTTACTCTACTCGAAGGCTAGATCACAGTGGAATTAAAGACCCTTCGAGTAGGTTGCAGCGGAATTGAAGTTCGTGTCTTAAAATACCTTGTACTTCGAAGACAGCTTGTACCACATATAAGTATTGAAGTGCAAATATAAAAAGCAAATAAGACAGAGAAACAACACACGGCACAGAGCAGAGCACACAAACACATGGATTTATCCCGAGGTTCGGCCAAGTCTAAAATGCTTGGCTAGTCCTCGTTGGAGTTAGCCACACCTTGGCTTGGAGTCTATTTCAACTCCTTCCTCCGTTTGCCTAGATCTGTCAGTGCGACAGATAGAACCTTCCACTATGTTGATATCAGTTACAACGATGTCGTGGCTGCTTACAATCTTCTCGATAGCACTCCGACAGAATAACAATGCACCCAAGATTTTGCTCTAGCTCTCAACAACACTCCCCCTCTCTTTAAAGGCTTATAACTTCACCTCTGCACAAACTAGAGAGATACACAAGAGAATGAGAGAAAGAATTGATCCAAATGATGTATGGACTTGTTGGCTGCTCTTGTACACTTGTTGGAGGCGCCTAGAGGTCCCTTTTATAGTCCCAAAGGGCCTAGGAGCCGTTGGAGCTTCATTTGGAAGCTCCCAGCCTTCCCTGTTTGTGGGTGCACCGGACTGTCCGGTGTGCCACCGGACAGTGCACAGTAACGGATTTGATTGATAGTTTCCTTCTCTGGAAGAGCTAGACGTCGGTGCGCCGGACAAGTTACTATTCACTGTCCTGTGCACCGGACATGTTACTATTCACTGTCTTGTGCACCGGACAGGTAACCATTCACTGTCATGTGCACCCGACATGTTACTATTCACTGTCCTGTGCACCAGACAGTTACTATTCACTGTCCTATGCACCAGCCAACAACACACTAAGTGCTTTTTCCTCCATTCTTTCTCCGTTTGACTTCAACTTTGGGGAGGATTTTCTTGAGACTCAAACAAACACATTTAGAGTATAATCCAATTGACTTAGTCCTAGAAACCTACCTTTTTCTTGTTCTTCTCCTAGCTTTTCTGTTTCTCCTCAAGCAGAGCTCAGAATGGCACTTTCTCTACAGAAAGAGTTAGAGAGCAAACCAAAGCACCAAACTTGTAGTAAGAGGTGTATGCAACATGGTTGAACACTCAAACCTTACATACTTAACCTTTTTCATCTTTTTACCCAATTTGGCATGTTCGAGGACGATGTTGGACTCTAAACCATCCAGTCAACTTGACTTGATCTAGATTGACATATCTAAGCTCCAACCCCTTGTTCACTTCTCGAGCTTGATCTTGAGCCTTATGACTTACACCACATAACGGTAGATGTTACCTCATTGGTTGTAAGTCATGTCCTTATGTAGTGATCCTTGATGCACCATAACTCTTCTTAACTCGATCAAACTTGACTTTACAAGTCTTCTTCTTCACCCCTGGCTTTGGGTTCTTGTTCTCCTTGACCTTTTCCCGTGCACTCGGTACCTCGAAGCTCTTCTTGCCTCCATCCTTGGCTTGATCGGTTGTCTCTGAGTTACGCACACCGAGTCTCACTTAAGCAATGTCCATCTTACTTGTGATGTCCATTATCTATAGATAATCCAGTCTTTAGACCATCACACTTGTTCACTTGTGTTGTACCTTGTTAGCTTTGCATTAAGCACCTGTTCAACACTTAGCACACTTGTTAGTCCTATAATTGTGTTGTCATCCAAACCATCAAAACCGACAAGAGAGCTTTCACATTCATATTTGGAATTGTTGGAATCGAGGTCGGACACTTGACGCGGGATGAAGAAAACAAACTTATTCGAACATAAATGCATCGATAACAATCGAAAATCAAAAAGATAAAATGGAAACATCGCTCATATCATACATAGTCTCATTAATGAACAACAATATATGATGATAATATATTAATACAAGTAGCAAAAGTACATAACGGTATATTGATAATAGGTATATAAAAACATGTAACATATCAATGTCAATATGTAATTAATTAAATAGACACAAACGATTGTACAAACACACTAACATACTGACAGTTCACAAAAGTCAACCACACATAATACGATAACTAGGTGGATGCCCGTGCGTTGCAACGGAAACATATCGTCGGTATAGAGAACGTGGTTCCTACCAATCTGGTATCAAAGGTCTCGACGATCATGAGCTCTGCCGCTGCCCCCAGGCAGCAGCCACCGCCAGCATCAGGCGGCCCCCAGCAACGTCCAGCGCGCTAGTCGCAACCCCTGCTTCGTCGGGAGTCATGATGCTTCGCCGATAATCCCTCAAATACCCAGCCTCCTTGTCGGGCAGCGCCACTGGAGGCATGGCGGCCCCACAGCCAATGGCGGCCACATCTTCTAGGTGGAGTACGCTCTTGAGGCCGTCCGCGGCACGAACACCGTTGTCCTTGGCGTCGAGAAGAAGTCTACACCCAAGCTCGATTACTCCAGGTAGCAAACCCTCCGCCCCTCCTTTCTATCATCCGAGCAGATCTCGTGAATTCGTGATCCTCGCTCGACGCGGACGGAGGAGGAGGTGCGGCGACACTACGAAGCGCTGGTGGAGGACGTGGCCGCTATCCAGGTCAGCCGAATCCCGCTCTCGCGCTACACTGGAGAGGAGTCATCTGTAGCGACGCCCGAGGGATCTGGAGCCACCGCCGCCACACCCCAAGGATAGAGGAGGAGGGAGCAAGCAGCCAGGCACTGACACGAAGAATGGAAGAGTGGCACCGATGCTGATATGGGGAATAGTTGCTTCAAGGCCATGCAGGAACGGCGCAAGAGCGTCCAGACGAAAGAGGAGCACAGGTCTATACTCTGCCAGGAAAAAAAGTCTCCATGCGTTCTTGCCTTCAAATAAAGCTTACATCTTTCATACTAAGCTTTTACAGGAAGGTTCAAGGAATGTGTAATTAGTAGCAGCCTTCCAGGGTGCATATATTCATCATTTGACTATCTCACCTGTGTGAATTATGTGTTCATCACCACCACTTTACAACTCCTTCACCGACACGATCAAATGAGTGCCCATTGAGATTGCCAGAACCCACTTTATGAAGATGTCTGCTGTCAACTGCTTCAGCTGTTCTTGAGTTCTTATTGACACCAACAGGTGTGATGGTGTTCAGATTGTAAGGGGTGCCATTATTTGCTCCATTGTGAACATCAGGAAGAGAATGGGGATGAATAGCACCCAAGCCTTGAAAACCATAATTCACATGCCTATTCATCCGACTAAGAGAGTGGCTGAGCTCACCAAGGGGAGCCTGGTTACTATGAGTTGCAGCAGAAGCAATTCCAATGGGAGAGGACAGGCTCTGTGGTAGGGTAGATGATAGACCCAGAAATGAAGCCTCTCTGAACGGGCTCATTGATGTGAGAAGTCCAGAATGCAAACCATGCATACTCCCATTTTCACGTCCACAAGATGTCATTGCTACTATATTAGATGAACCTTGAAGAATAATCCTCACGTCAGGAAATGCATCCATAGACATGAGTACATGACATACAATAAAGATGAAAAAAATAAACACCATACCCAATGAAGGCAATGAAGGGCTATTTGTGCTTGGACTGCCCAGGTTGTATATGCCAAATTCTTCCTGCCCCAACTCCTTGGACATGTGCTGTGTTGAACTGTTATAAAACAACATTAAAATCAATGTTAGATCAGTGATTAAAACCAATGTTTTCAAAAATTTGTAGAATGGAGTTTAGAATGTTGCGTCAATTAATTAGTCTTTCTGGATAAACTAAATAACTAACATACAAGTATCTATCAACACACCTAAATGTATACAAAGAATTAGGACTACAATATAAAAGAATAAATGTTTTGTTTAGGACATGAGAGCCCACACACAGAACTAAACAAACAGAGATTAAGTAACTATCTATGCATGACAAAATAAAAATAGTGCAATGTTTACAGCTCCAGGAAGAGATTTTCCGCTTGAGAAAAGAAAACAAAAAACCCAGGCACATAACTAATGTGCATCCTATCCACAGGTACCATCATATAGAATAAGTGATGCTACTATATACCAGTGATGCCTATGCAAGAATCGTTCAACTTGCCAAAAATGACCTAAGGTTCACTAAAGCTGTGATCAAATGATCAACAGTTAAATACGGAGTGAACGAAAGTAATAAAGGAAGTATTGCTGATGAAATATGAGAATGAACAGCAATATTCACATTTCAATGACATACCGTCTAGCACCACTCAGATGGCCAGTCTCCAGTTTTATTTTCTTGCCAGCAAGATCACTCCTGTTTAAAGCACGAGCTGCACCTTCGGCTGCTCTGACATCATAAAATTCTATAATTTTGTGATGGCCCTTTTGCGGTGCATCATGAATCTGCAATTAATTTAAGACATTATAGTTCTAGTTAGAATGTAGTTGGTAGTAAATGTAAGAGCATAGATACCTCTTTTATGTCACCATATTCGCTAAATATCTGATGGATATCATTGTTTGTTATAGAGGGGTCAACATTAAATATAGCAAGCATCCCCTGGTTAATATCCTTCTCCGAAGGATTGTCCTAAGGGAGAAAAAGGTAACAATTAGCACAAGCACTACAAGACTAAAAACTGTAAACTACATAAATAATGGCATCCTTGGGAAAAATATGTCTACAAATCAAGCCAGTAAGACATAGAGTTGTGAATACCTTCGGAATGGAGTAATGTATGTCAAGTTTTCTACGTCTGAGTGGCTTGTTTTGATGTTCATACACAAAACTGACAATATAGCAAGGAATACAGAGATGACTAATAGAATATACCTTGTTGATCAGGCCATCGTCAATCACTGAACCACTTATGCTCTTGAACAGCTCGAATAGAGCCTCAACCTCACTAACACTAACTACATAAGCAAAAGAAAAGCATGTATTCAGCAAGATATAGAGAGGGCAATTTAGAAATTACCGAAAATGTAAGGATCATGCAACATGCATCCAGTGCTCCTACAGATATCTAAGATATCCTAGTAGACGACACCGATATCTAGATGAAACATCTGGCATCTCCATTCTCCAGTTCCATTCCAACCACGGCAATCATTGAAAACTAAATAAGAAAAAAACTCGAACTCATGCGAGTAGCTCGTACGCGTAGGGCAAGAGATGGGATCGGTGAACTCACAGGAGGTCTGGGAGGCGAGGTGCATGGGGTCCTCGTAGCCAGGATGCTGCCGCTTGGCCGTGGAATGGAAGCATCCCATCGCCGCGGCGGGGCGTTTCGAAGAGCCGGCCCAACCACTCAAACCAACCAATCTGCTAGCACCGCCGCCGCGCTCCAGCATAAAAATGGCCCCGTTCGCAGCTGTCTTCGCCGCTGAGGAGGCGAGGGAGTGAGGGACTGAGGGGCACGAGGGCGGCGAGGGAGAGTGGATCTGGGCCGTCGAGGCGTGATAGAAATTCTTGGCGGTGTTGGCGGCCACAGACCGGCGGCGTGACACGTTGATGTGCGAGGAGGTGGAGGAGTTGGTTGTACTGGTGAGCGGAGATGGAGAAGCTTTATATCATAAAATATCCGTCAGCAACGCATCAAGAGAGCTAAACTGCTAATCACCAAAAAACAATATAAACTAATGTACTAAGTTGTTGAAGGATGAAGATGAACAAAATAGAAGGCACACTCCTATTTCCTTAGTTGCCTCCCTCTTTTGTATAAGTTGTTCCAAATTTTTTAGAGAGTCAAATCATCTTAGTTTTGACCAGATTTAAATAATAAAATAATAAAATTTATGATACAAATAAGTATCATTAGATTCTTTTCATAGTGTATCTATCCGATGTAATAAATCTATGCAACTCTCTATATTTTTTGTCGAACTTGAGATGCTTTGACTCTGCAAAAAAGTTTAAATGTCTTCTGATTTGGAACAGAGGGAGTACAGGCAGCAGTAAACAAAATATCGCAAATAAATTGTTAGCACGATGAAGTTTTAACTTGAAAAACTGGCACGCATGGTAGCAAAGATACTACAACAGTCAAATATCAAAAGCATTCCAATAAGACACTTAAATACACAGGGAATGAAATCTAGGCACAGTCAATGTTGTGGTAGCAACAAATACACAGGCACAATAAAGTCATTCAGATTGTAGGTATGAAAATGATAAACAACTTTACCGCCAAATGCTGAAACCATGTAAACAAATCCTATCAGTAAAAAAGGTGATATGTCAATGCATAAGAAGAGCAATTTATAGAAATCATGAATGAAAAATTTTACAAACAGCATAATAGATCTACTAACCTCTCGAGTTTGTGTAGCAGAAACAGTATGCCTATTCTGTATATCATCCACAGTGTTTGCATCAATATTTACAAGCAGCCTATTAATCCATGCATTTTCTAGTTCATGGTGACAGCTGCAAGTTTAACATGCAGTTCTTTAAGCTATTATACAACTGAAGTTAGGCAGGCAAAAGAAGACCTTACCAGTGTCTAGATAGAGTAGCATGGTTGCACTCAACATTAATCTTGAATTCTCTTATGTAATTTGATACGAGAAAAAAGTAATTTTAGAAAAAACTGTTAAACTCATAAACTTCACTCACAGAAAATTGTTGACAATGTATGCACATTTGAAAAATTATATTACTTGTAAAACCATACTTCTGTAGAAAAGCAAACGTAATTGCAACATCCTAGTCATGCCTGCTAGAGAAACAAGTATAAGTGTTTCTGAATCCTTTAGGGTATTTTGCTAATTCATTCCTATGTAAGTAGCTTACTTGTGTGTGTTGGTCTGTTGGTTTTTGTGGCTTAGGCTCTACCGATAGTGTTCCTAAAAGAATAAAATGACAGTTCTATAACCAAATTGGCATAGTAGAGACAATGCATTATGTCAAAGTACAGACATGGTAAGAACAGTCAGATGGTAGTATGCGAGCAACTGAACCAAAAAAAACAGCAGAATCTGTTCAGTGAACAGTGAACTGTACCAAAAAAACAGATGACAAAACAAGCTTAATTAGACAAACAAACCTGTAATGGGATTATGTTAATCACTGGCTGGAGACAATCTGCAACCTCCGGAACTTCAATGACTCTGCAGGATCCACTGGGGCATACAGCAGCGGCATCCCCCCTTGCGCGAGAGGACCTGCTGGATCACCGACTGCTGCTTGCTGCAATGCAAGAGGTGGGAAACCAGCCAGCTAGCTTCAGCCTTCAGAAACAGCCTTGAAAGGTTGTTAAGTCCACTGATGATAGTTTCCCTTCTAGCTCGAGTAGATATATTGGTCGGATCTTATAGCCAACGCCATCATCACCATTGCTACTATTAGACTTGTATATGCCTTCAGGGAAAAAAAATGAATACCTTCTTTCAGTTATGACGAAAATGGATAGCTATAAAACGGAGGGAAAACTTATATAGACCAACCTTTGTACCGGCAACCAGCATTGATATGGACTCTGCAGTGCGTTCTTCTAGACAGTGTGCTTCCAACAGTATTCGTGATGCCAACACAGAGAGGTTCATTTTCTAGAGCATAATCAAGAGCAATGCAAGGAGGGTATCTGCTGTCTCTCCAGACTGACTAACAAAAACTACGGCGTCTTCTCTCCAGCAAGTGGCTTGCAACCTCCATAGTCACAGGAATACCTATCCTCCAGATAAACAAGGAGAAAGAGGCAAAACTTAAAGAATCATTAATTAATTAAGTTCTGATTGCTTTGACAAAATCCAATTTTTTTCTAGACAAAGAGACAACACAGCTGGAGTAATTGACCAGTCAGTTCTTCCACAAAAAGGTCTTGCAGCTAAGGCAGCATTGTAACTTGTTCCACAACCAATAAAACCCACCCTTTTCTGCAGCGCCTAATTGTTTTGAGATATTCCTTCAGTCCACCTAGAAGAACCCCACCATCCTTCATCCTATCGCAGCATATCGGCCATGGTCCCCGTAGGCTCCCCTTGGCGTATCCAGGATCTCTCCTCACACCTCCATCTCCTTGATGAGAAGACGTGGGTTCTGAATCTTGATGGCGGTCATTCTTGCTTGCTCCTCAAGCTTAATAGTGATACTTTTCTAGTTCATGGTGACAGCTGCAAGTTTAACATGCAGTTCTTTAAGCTATTATACAACTGAAGTTAGGCAGGCAAAAGAAGACCTTACCAGTGTCTAGATAGAGTAGCATGGTTGCACTCAACATTAATCTTGAATTCTCTTATGTAATTTGATACGAGAAAAAAGTAATTTTAGAAAAAACTGTTAAACTCATAAACTTCACTCACAGAAAATTGTTGACAATGTATGCACATTTGAAAAATTATATTACTTGTAAAACCATACTTCTGTAGAAAAGCAAACGTAATTGCAACATCCTAGTCATGTCTGCTAGAGAAACAAGTATAAGTGTTTCTGAATCCTTTAGGGTATTTTGCTAATTCATTCCTATGTAAGTAGCTTACTTGTGTGTGTTGGTCTGTTGGTTTTTGTGGCTTAGGATCTATCGATAGTGTTCCTAAAAGAATAAAATGACAGTTCTATAACCAAATTGGCATAGTAAAGACAATGCATTATGTCAAAGTACAGACATGGTAAGAAACACAATACATACCACAAGACTATAGTATTTGCAGTGCAGCTATAGCATTTTCCTGGGTTGGGTCAACAGAAGCTGGAATCATAATCAGCCCCGTGAACACATGTAAAACAGTGGATACTATATAGGGTACAAGAATTCCACAAGAAAATTATTGGTCCAGTGGTGTGGACTGGGCCGAACCCTAGAGTGCATTTGTCATGGTTATGCAATGATCTTCCAAGCATGACGTTCAATGCTAAAACAAATCTAAGCAGATTCGTTGGTTCCTCTTTCCCTACTAAATAGAGCTTGTATGAGGATATTTGGTACACAACCTGGTGGTCGGCTTGCTGGACCCGCAGGTAGTGGTGCAATGCGACATCTATGAGGACAGCAAAGGCTTCCCCATGGCTCTCGCCTGCCGCTGAGACGGGACATGACACGAGAGATGGGCATCACTTTCAGGGGCAGGTGAAGACACATCGAAAGGGAAAGAGGAAACAATCAAGAAGAAAGTAAGGTCTTACTGGAGCAGCAATAACCATGAGGAGGAGGTGATGGCGACACTGAGCCATGGCCACCGACCTTGGAGGCCTGGCCGGATGCGCGCGCGAAGAACCCCTAAACCAGCAGCATTGCTCCAGGAAGATCTTGAGGATGCCGCGGGTCTCCTCGTAGATGAGCCCGGAGATGCGCTTCACGCCGCCCCTGCGCGCCAGCCGCCGGATCGTCAGATTCGTGATCCCCGGGATGTTATCGCGGAGCACCTTCCGGTGGCGCAGCGCGCCGCCCTTGCCCAGGCCCTTCCCGCCCTTGCCGCGCCCCGACATCTTCAATGCATGGCTGGCGGGCGAATCGCGGATGGCGGCGGGCGTTTCGCTTGGGCGGTTCGCGGAGATGGAGGAGCGGCGGGTGAAGGCACGGCGGGCGATTCGCGGTTGGAGGTGGGTTCTATGGCGGGGGAGGCGCGGGCGGGATTCGCCGCGGGGGAGGCAGAGCGGCGGGTGGGATTCGTTCGCAGGCGGGGGCAGTCTACATTTGGGTCTTAATAGTTGTAGAGATAACTCAAGTTGAAAACAATGCCCTACAAATATAGCTTAAAGCTCGGTCACCCATGACTTTATGATCATCGTCAATATATTCGTTCTCTTTATCATTCTGCTCCTAACCCTTTCTCTCTTTGTCCTTATCATCTTATAATTTTGCATACAGAAATATGGGATATATACACCATGTAGACAGGGCAGGGGCTGGCTAACATGATATATCGTATTTAAATACGGTATAATTCTATGTTAATATAGGATAAATGAAAACGGTCAGGATATGCATGGCATAAACTATTTTCGTTCAATTTTCATTTTTCTTATCTTATTTTTTACCGTTTTCATATTTATTCGAAAATACAAATTCAAGCGGGTCAATTATAGAAATTGGTGTGGAATGGAACGGAATTTTTCCGAACCGTTTACATCGCTATTCAACAAGACGGTGTCAAGTTAAAGAAAAATTGAGGGACATGTGTGATGTGTCAAGTTAAAAAAAAATCCTAGCTCACTTTTAAAGACACGCACGCGAGACCCTTGGCTTGGCTTTTCGGTCTGTGATGATCGTAGGCCTAGTGCAGGTTGAGGTACTCGCAGGGTTTTCGTAAAAACGCATGAATTGCAGGGTGCGGGCACGGCGTGCGCGTTGCACGTGTACCTCGTTATATCTTGTAAAAACGCATGAACTACAAGTTTATAAAACTGCTGGTACGTATATCTCGGTATTTATGCTTCATCTGCTTTAAATTAAAATAAAAACACATCTCATTTCTTAAGGGTTAAACTTTTAAATCTTAACTAAATTTATACAACAATATACTAATATTTATGACACTAATAAATATCACTAGAGTAAGCATAAACTATACCTTTATAATAGACTTTTTTAAAGATAAAAATATCGATACTATTTTTATATTTTAAAGATTTTAGAAAATTGACTTCTTACCAAATGAAATGTTTATTTATTTAGGACGGCAGAAGTAACTAGTAAAAAAATGAGCATGCTCTCCCTAATTAATATACTAGGTTTCTTGATGTGGCTTCATTCCATCTTCAGATGGATGACGTCGACGCCGGCGCTCTATATATACTCTCTTTTCCTATGCATGGAAACGTTTCAAGCTCGTCAACCCGCTCAAATGAATCCAGTCGTACATTGTCCCATCACAAGAGAGCTTTGAAGCCGCATCTACATGTACCTGCTGTCTGGTCTTATCTAGAAAGGTTGTCATTAATCTAAATGGTAAGCTATAAATGGAGAAGACCTTTTATTTAGTGTATCCCCAAGGTTTCCATAAATGAAATATAAAATCCCCATTATTCTTTTTGTAAAATGGTTTGTTAGCTTATTCAAACATTCCTAAGATATATAGATACATTGATCCCTCCATTTGCCAAAAAAGAAAAGTTGGTTTGTTTAATTTTTGCCAAATAGAAAATGTAATTTTGTAGTATGACATGTCATAAAAAGGAACTTATTTGTAAATCAAGAAGTAAATTTATGTCAGGATGTTAGAAAAGAATTTTGTAGCTCGCGAATATATGTTATGAGTAGAATAGAACACTTTGTCATTAAAAGTAGTTAGTCAACGTTGAAAAATACCTTTGTCATCTATGAATAATATAGTTTAGAGATGTTTGGTTTCTAGGGATTAATTTTTAATCTCCATTTTATTACACTTTAGTCCCTAAATTGCTAAATATTAGTTTTAGTTTTCATATTTAGTAATTTAAGGACTAAAATGGAATAAAATGGAGAAACTAAAAATTAGTCCCTAGAATGAAAAACATAAACTTTGTTGTTCGTCAAGTTAACTTGTGAAACGTTAAGTCTAATCGTAACAAGTAACTTTACAATCTTCAAATATAGCTTATGAATTATGACCAGCAAGGTTCTAATTTGAATTTAGCAAGGGTTACTGTGGAGCACTAAATCTGTCACCTAGACGATCGGACGGTCCAGCATGACAGCACGATCCACGATCAGATTAATTCAGGCTATAGTCCTTATCTCTTGCGATGTTATCTTAATATCTCATGAGATTTTGTTAGGTTCCGTCTAGAAACAGGTCCAGAGCTCCCTCGTTATATATATATATATATATATATATATATATATATATATATATATATATATATATATATATATATATATATATATATATATATATATAAAGCTGGAGTCCATGGGAAAATGGCCAACGCTCTGTGGGATGAAACCAGGGACCGGCACCAAGGAGTCGCCGCCCCACGCGGTCGACATAGCGCCGACGTCCGAGACTGCCATAGCCTAGGAGGTGGACGCCCACAAGCCGGTGGACATGACTGTGAGGGCGAGGGCGTTGTGCCGGCGCGCTGCTAGGCGAGCACCGGGAGGGAGCAATAGGCGGCGGCTAGGGTTTGGATTGGTGTGAGGGAACGAGGGCGGTTGGCGATCTAATGTGACCCTGTGGGGTGAATGGGCTAGCGCTCGGGCTCTTCAGCTGGGCCTCCACCACGCACGTGTTATGTTTGCTCAACCAGACCGAAGCGACCAGGGCTTCTTCTAGTTATTAGGAGACCAGGGCTTCTAATACATAAACTATATATATATATATATATATATATATATAAAGCTATATGATTGAATCATCCAACAATTGAACCCAAATATCAAGCTATCTTATTTACCTTATGCATTGGCCTCAGGAGTAGGTTTAGCCGTAGTTGTAGTTTTCCAATCTCTAATATTCGCCTCTCTTCGACTCTACGTCATCTAGGGGAGTTTTGGGTGGCCTGTCGACGACAATGCAACCTTAAGATCTTTCCTCCCAGATGAAGTCACTCTCGGGTGGCAAGATCTTAGTTCTAACGGAGCTCTCTATGTCATCACGGATGGTCCGCCGCCGATGGGCGGACATTCTACCCCCTACGTGCGGATGGTCTGCACGCCTACAGAGGGGAAGCGAAGCTTTCTACGTAGTCATGGATGATCTAGCTACCTATCGCGGACAGTCTACGCTCCCGCACAGAGGACCCCAAGGTCCTGCACGTCGTGCACAAGCCCTAGGGTTCGTTTGGTGTTTGTCCCAGAAAGTGCCAACACACTTTTTGATGACTTCGCTGGGGGAGAGTGCGTTTCTGATCTGTTAGATCGTCCACAATGGCCAGTTCCAAAGATTGCACTAATGTTTCTCTAGACAATATCGTTAGACCAATTATAGAGAGTTTATCGACCGATGAGCAGCAAGAATTTGAAGGTCTCACAAACAAGGCTCGTGAAAAGGTGAAGGAGAAATTTCTATTACACTTCACAATAGATTGGCACCAGAAGATTACCAAGTAAGAAAAGATCAACCTTGAGTCCCTCCTGCCTTCGCCTCCAACCACAACTGTAAATAAACTTCATGACATCCAGTCTCTTAGATAGTATTTAGTTTTACAAAATGGTAAGATAGAACAGTCATTCAAGAGACTTGCATGCGTGCACATTCAAAAATCCAATGTTCGCAATTTTTCATCTCATGAGGTGAAAGTTGAGGCAACTGAAAGGATTACGATGCCCAAGAGGGGGTGAATTGGACTTCCCTAAAATTATTACAAAAGATTAAACCCTAAACATGAGCCCAACTTCACCCAATCTACTAGCAAGAAGTAAAAGCTATGAAATAGAGAACAACCCTAAGTCATTATGGCAAATACTAGCAAAGCAAATACACAAAGTAAAATTCTCAAAGTAAATGCGGAAAGTAAAGTTGGGACAAGAAGACTCCTCCAATTTTTCCTGATGTATCGAAGAGTCGGCACTCTCTACTAGTCCTCGTTGGAGCAAGGGTATCGCTCCCCCTTGGTCCTCGTAAGAACCAAGTGCTCACTATGAGATGATCCATTGCCTCTCCGACCCGGTGGATCCATCATGACCGTGTACAACCATCGAGTCGGGTCACCAACAAAACCTCCAGAGTGATCACCGAACTCCAATCACCACCGAGTCATCTAGGTGATGCCGATCACCAAGAGTAATAAGCCATAGATTTTCACTTGACCAAGAGAAGCCAAATGCATGTGGTTTCTGCTTTAGGTGGTTCTCATGTGCACTAATGAGGTCCTAACCTAGGATTTTGATTTTGCTAATCACTTCACTAGGCTTTGTGGACTTGCAATGCCCTAGCAATGAATTCTAGGTGGTTGGGGCAGCAAGACACTTAATATGGCCGGTGAAGGGGGTATAAATACTCCCACCCACCAAAACTAGTTGTTGCATAACTCTGCTGTGCATGGGCACACCGAATAGTCTGGTGCGCCAACTGTGCACTCCCAACGACTAGTTCTGACAACTAGCTGTTACTGTGGAGTTGCACCGGACAGTGAACAGTACATGTTCGGTGCACACCGGACAGCCCGGTGCACCTAGGTCAGCAACACATTTTCTTTTCTTAGGTTTTTCTAGACTGTTTTCGATTCTAACTTGTGAGTGAGTTCTAGAGTGACACCTAATACTAGTTGTGAGTGTGAACATGCACCGACACTACACTAGTTATCTCTTGGTCAAACTACTCATCCATAATCCCTCTTTATAGTATGGTTAAAATAAAAATAGAAGTCCTAACTCTATACCAAGTGTCCCACAACTCCTTCGACACTTAGGATGTGAAGTCCTTCATCTTTTGATTCACCTTTTTCAGCCGTCGCTTCAAGTTCTCATCTGAGAGATTGTTTTCACGGTTGTAGCGCAACTCCCTGCATTGTGCCATAACTTACCATTTGCTCTACAAACACACGTTAGTCACAAGTAATCTTATGTTGTCATTAATCACTAAAACCAACCAGGGGCCTAGATGCTTTCAGAACCTTGCCAAACACATCGATAACAAATAGGCCTCCTCGGTCCCAACCATTGTATGGTATGCCAATAAACTCATATCTAGGGCAGTCACTGCCCCTATAACCTCTGTGCAAGATGATAACGCCCTGACCACGACATGACCGTCTAAGTATAATCTCGGATCATTCGGCCTCAGATTAGACCATTCAATAACCCATCACGGACGGTCTAGCATCACGCCAAACCGTCCAGTGACCTATCACAGACCGCCCAGTGTACAACATGTAGATTGGTATAGTATGCACAATATGCAACCCACTCTGCACCACAATTGCACTACCCTCCTCCACCTTTGGCTCACCAAAGTCGAAGCATTCCCGCACCTTGGACCGAATACCACCCAACACAAAGTGAGTTATTAGAGGGGTTCACACCACCACACACATTATATTATTCTCATATAGGTAGCCGACATAACAATACCCGACTATCTGAGCCTCACATCTTGGGGTCTGGTCCTATAACACCAGTCAGCATGGATAAGATTTGGGAGGAAATAGCCAAATTATTTCAAGATAGGTTGGGGATTAATATGTTCGGCTTAGGGTTGTCATATTCGAAACCATATACGATCATCGATTTTACAACATCCCATAACTGCAAGGGACTAGAATATCGGATTTCTCCAAAATTTCGGGTGAGCACCATAAGAGCACACATGAGCACATAGGTTAGGTTTTTAGCACAACTAGCAGAACTGGCCGATAGGAAAGCACTATGCACTTGTTCATGTTATGCTACCATGCCTCCTAATTCTGTTAGCTCTTGGGGAGATTTAGAACGTAAGTCCATGAGCATTTTTTTCTCTGAGATACATGAGCTAGAATTAGTTGATCTAGCAGCACTTGAATAGGGATGCGATGAATCAGTTAATGACTATATCCAGAGATTTTGAGATAATAGAAACTGATGCATTAGAATCCTTGCCACGAATAAACAATTAGTCAGTCTAGCTTTTAATGGGTTGCGTACATGTTTAAAAGAAAATTTAGGTGACACTCAATTCTTCTTGCTAGCTCAATTACACCAATGTGCCTTGGCTTGTGAAAGCTAAAGCAAAGAAACACAAAAACCGACTCGTCATAGCATGTACATTGTTGATTGTGATAATAGTAGTTTAGATGATGAGTCAAAGGATATGTATGCTACTGAACTCGTTTGGCTAGCTAAGGCCAAACCTCCAACTTGTTCCTCCTTGCAACTGGTTCAATAGAACCATCAATAAGAGGTTAAGTTTATTTTTAATATTGCCAAATGTGAAAAGATATTTGATGAATTATTGAAAAGTGGCGACATTAAGATAACTCATACCATTCCACCTCTAGATGAATTATGAAGGAGTGCTTATTGTAAGTGGCACAATTCCTTTTCTCATGCCACTAATGATTGAGCGACTATAAATGAATGTCGATTGAGTTTTCAGGATATGCAAATTGGTAGGCAACCCTTTCCTGTCAATATATTAGATCTAAGAGAAAAGAAAGTCTTGGTTTGGCCAGATGTGGCCGATAAAAAAGGAACAATATTGTCATCGGTGACCCCCATTTAATAAATGAGAACATGTCAATTCTTTCTAGAAGGGTGATTGCATAGAAGACTCCTTATGGGAAGGAGACATTAAAGATCACTATTAGTACTAAGAGTACTAGGGGCAAGCACGATCGGATGCTCGATTCGTCTCCCCTATCCAACATATGTTGGATGGTCTAAGCCCTAAGGCCAAATGGTCGAGACCACATGGGGACGGTCCGGCTTCCTACCGTGTATGGTCCATGAATGACCAGAGACACCAGTGACCCTAGACCTTCAGACTGCGTCATCCAGATACAAGTACGTGAAAGAAAAAATGCATCTAAGGCATTTGGCCCACCCGTTAGTGCCGGCCCTACTTTTGGTTGGCTTCTTCGTAAATTCGTCAATAAATAGTCCGCTTCGAGAAATGACCAACAAAGCAACCTCATTCACCAACTTTAGAAAGACAAGCGAAAGTAACATGACTGACTGAAACGACTCAAAGGGTAGTCCAGCTGGTTCCACCCACACCGCCGACACTATGGATAGCACCACTTGTTTAACCAATGCATCCATACCCACCACCTGCATATCCACCTATATTCCACCCACATATCCAAATTTGTACCCTCTTGCATACCCACCCATGTGGGGAGGGACAACGCCACACCCACAACATCCTTATAGGCTGCCATATCAGCCGACTTTGGGGGCACCACATACTTTAGCATTTGATTGGCAAGCTCCACCAATGCAAGTCCGATTGGGAAATCTACAATTTGGTCCTCAAGCACAAGATCAAGAGGCATATAGGAATTTTGTAGCACCCCAAAAATTCAAATCTTGAATTTTTCCCAAAATTGCTCTAAATTCAAAATGAATTTTAAATTTCGTTTCAAAATGTTTGTTTGCGAGTTGATCTCAACAAATAAAATATAGTGGTCTGTATTCTCTCCAGAAATCCTCCTCAAAATATCCTACAAATATGTCCCCAGTGATCCCCCTCAAATTCTTTCCAGAAAATCTGCCCAAATATTGCACCAATAATTCTCCAAATATTTTCCTCCTGAGAAATACCTTCAGAATCATTTTTAAAGTCCCTACAAATATCTTCTTCATAATTTTCCTATGCTCATATGTATATGTACGCCTCCGGTGTCATACGGTGAGCTCTGCAAGCTAATTTTGCTTATACATGACAAATACATGCTTATCTCCCACATCCTCGCATCCTCCCACTAATCCTCGCCTCCTCCCCCTAATCACCCCCACCTAGCCTATAAATAGAGGGGCAAGGGCCTCCCCTCAAGCCACACCAAATCATTTCATGGCAATCTCCCCCCACGCCCACTCCCACACAAGCACAACACAAGCATAAGGATCGTTTAGTCGTTCATTCGATCGTTCGTCCACCTGTTCTTAGTTAGTTCGTTCGTCCGATCGTTCATGGTTCGTTCGTTCAAATAATCTTTGTTCAGTCGTTATGCTACCGAAATTCTGATCATTCGTTCGTTCGTTCATAGTCCCTATTCATCACTCATCGTTCGTTCATAGTCCCTATTCATCATTCATCGTTCGTTCATAGTCCCTATTCATCGTTCGTTCATCATCCCTATTCATCGTTCGCTCATACAAACTTTTCATCATTACTATTCATCGTTACTATCCATCGCTACTATTCATCATTCCTATTCATTGTTACTATTCATCATTACTATTTATCGATCATCCGCTCACACAAAATTTCAACTGCTCATCCATCATGCTGTCCAGCTCACCTAAGACCTACCAGACCAATATTCCAGTCATACAAACTCCAGTGACTTTGATTTTCCTTCCAGTAAGAACTTCCCATCTGGTCACCCATCCCAGATTTCTCCAAGTTG
Organism: Zea luxurians; assembly: GCA_029449295.1. Classification (NCBI taxonomy): domain Eukaryota; kingdom Viridiplantae; phylum Streptophyta; class Magnoliopsida; order Poales; family Poaceae; genus Zea; species Zea luxurians. The sequence continues at coordinate 1,910,337 of JAOPSE010000148.1, read as the reverse complement.
AGCACGCTTAACTTTGAGATTCTTTCGAACCAGGCTTCCAAACTCAGATTCCAATCATTCTTGTTTCTAAATTCTTATCAAATTATTCCCTATCCAACCATGTCATCCCTTAAGCATGGTTGATATTCCAGAAAACTCCCAAAATGCTCTTGTCTCATATTCTGCCTATAATTTCCCTGTTCAGACTAAGTCAGACGATTCATTCGTCACTATTCTCACCAATAGTGAACTCTATTGTACTACACCACATGCACCCAGCTATAAATACACCAAGTTACCCTCTCCCTCTCCACACACTCAACACCCTCAGCCAAGGCAAACCCCCACCCACTCGGTTACTCCGCTCTGCCGGCTACGCGCATAGTGTCGCTTCGCCTCTAATCCACCCTCCTGGTAAGCACCTCCACTCCGCCACCAGTAATATCACAACACCACATGACATAGATTTTGCTCAAGACTCTACCCACCCATATATCGCCATTCTGACCATTGTACTAAATATTTGTTATACTTGCTGGTTTGTATGTTTGCTTGTTCATGTTTCATAGTTATCGAAGCGTTCGTGTCGTCTTGTGAAGTCCAGTTCTACAAGCCTACGCCAGGCGGTGGAGCCAGAAGTCAGTTCCACGAGCTCTCACCCTTTCGCCGGTTAAGCACGACAAGCTCACTGGATTCCTTTGATGCATAAATTATTTATGCTTTTTCAACCACAACCCTCAGTCTGTTATTTTATGCATGATATGATTTTGCTGCTAAGAGACAAGTTATTATGGCCACCCAGCCTTAGAACTTTGCAACAATCAATCTTTATACTCCTTGACATCTTTGTTACAAATGATTTGAGAAAAGGTGTGAGTTTTCAAAAGAAAATGTTTTTCAAAATGGGTATAATGAAGGGTTGTCACCCTTATCACCTTTGAGTGGGATGATTAGGGACTCCCTAGTTTAGGGGATGGCCTTAAGGTGATGGCTCAGTTGGGTTAGGTGTGAGCATGAAGGATTGTCCCTCTCGCCTAAGGACCGGTTTGTCATCACTCCTTACCTATACTCTTATGAAGTACAACCACTTGAGACTGTATGGGCAGTCGCTTGATCTGAACTTGCACGATCAGAACCCAAGGATTATGACGGCTGGGGAGCACCAGGAGGATAAGGAAGGAGAATGTTTTGTCCGGTTTGGACATGGTGGTGGCCTTGTTCCTTCTGGTATAATCACTAAGGTAAGGACGTGAAAGGAAGGAGAGAGTTTTGGCATTCGGATCTCACGACAGTGAGATTGCAGAAGCCAAACTAGTGGGTAAAGTGTACACCTCTGCGTAGAGTTTGAAACTCTATTCAAATAGTCCGCGTCCATGGATATGGATGAGTCATGGCATGAATTTGATAATTAGTGTTTTGTTTTCCAAAAATGCTTTTGAAAATTTGTTTTAAAAGGTTCGGCGGTTGAGCCGTGAGCTATGGTAGACGAGAAGTCTAATAGCTGTTTTTGAAAATGAAAACCAGTGGGAAACTGCTGAGATACCTGGATGGTTTAGTCCAGGGGATTTTGTTCTATATTGAAAATCTTCCTGCTCCTTTAGGAGAGGATGTGCTTTGAAAAATATAAAATGTTTTACAAAATAGCCCTGCATCAAATATTGCTCTTTTTGCAAAATATCCCGAGCTCCACATATTCCATGCATTATATCTGATTTCCCCATTCTGTGGGTGAAGGTGGGTTGCTGAGTACGTAAGTACTCACCCTTGCTTATTTGTTGTTTTTCAGAGAAGGAGATCGCTGATCGGGTAAGAGTTACGCCTGTTCCCAACCTTGCTTGTGGCTATTGGACCGCTGATTTGCTTTGCTGCGTATATCAGGCTGCTTCAACCCCACTCTGATGATATGTCCCGAGTTATGGACCAACTCTTAAAGTTAATCGCCACCTTTATAGGTTTGTCTCATTTAAACAGATCTAGAATCATCTGATGTAAAAATGTGTTTACTAGCCTCCTGGGACTAGTAATTGTATCACATTTGAGTCCCAGAGGACTAGGACGCTTCAAATTTTCAGCCATAAAGGTCGACAACTCTAGCAAGGGGCATAAGGAGAGAACCCCACATTTGTAGCACGTAAGTCAAAGCAATTGAAAATAGGTCACTAGACTGTTCGACATCTAAGGTCGGACTGTTTGGGAGCACAACAAAGCGTTCGGCTCCTAGGCCGAGTAATAAAATGGTCGGAACTAAATAGTAGATTTATTTGTCCATACGATAATTACCTGTTAATACGACTAAGTCGAGTTAAAATATTATAGTTAATATTCGCTTAGCATACACGCGATAACTTCTCAACCATAGCTTCGATCTTGGTGTTTCTTTTTCTCAAGTGACCGTACAAGCGAGCTATATTCTGTGTTGCATGTTTTTATAATGTCTTCCTTTATATGGTGTAATGGTCTTATACTTATATATATATATATATGTTTGTTTGCTTGTGTCTGTTTGTGTTCACTGTGTGCCACGAATAGACGCGATCTGTTCCCAAGGTTTAAGGAATCGACGGTCAAGCTCCGACGACCAAGTGATCAAGCTCTTCTAGTTCTACGAGATTGAAGACCCTGAGCACCCGTTTGGTAAAGGCAAGTGTCCTCTGACCCATATGACCTAGTTACTTTATAATTCACTCTCCTGCATACTATGATCAATCTAAGGATTGACTAGCTTTCAATTCACCCTGTCCTTGATTACCTTTTGGGTTATTATGGTTAGTATTATACTAGTGCTCTACTTTAATCAATGAACATGATGAGATACATTTATGATATGATGATTTTATTCTGGATATGATGATGAACTTGTGGCACTAAAGGGGTCTCGGGCTGTTTCCTGAGTACCTCTCTATAAGGACCTGTTCATTATGAGGCCACCTAGGAAAATAGTGCAACCATAAGGGTGGTATGGGATGCCCTTAGCTAATTAATTAGAGGAATCTAGGATGTGGTTTGCTTCGCCGTTGTGCCGTCAATGAGGGTTGGGGTATAGTGCTTGCTCTGCTAAGGGTGGGGTGTCGAGGTTCATTCGATTTGGTTTTGTTAGTCACCCCCTTAGGGAGGAGCACTGTATTTGTACGACTGGTGAAACCTAACGAGCGGGTATACAACAGAGGAATCTTTGTAAAGGCTACATAGTTGAAAGTCACCTAGAGGGGGGTGAATAGGCATAATCTGAAATTTACAACTTGAAACACAAACTATAAGCTAGGGTTAGCGTTAGAATGAAATCCGAGTCTGGGAGAGAGGGGAAAAAACAAATCAACCAAGAAATAAAGCAGATGAACACGGTGATTTGTTTTACCGAGGTTCGGTTCTAAAGAACCTAGTCCCCGTTGAGGTGGTCACAAAGACCGGGTCTCTTTCAACCCTTTCCCTCTCTCAAACGGTGACCTAGACCGAGTGAGGCTTCTTCCTTAATCTCACGGGTCACTTAGACCCCGCAAGGACCACCACACAATTAGTGTCTCTTGCCTTGCAAACAAATCTCTTGAGAGTTAGAAGGGATAAAGAAAAGAAAGCCAAGCCAAGCAAACAAGAGCAACAAAGAATACAAATGATCCTCTCACAAGTCCTAATGCGCTAAAGTTGAATTGGGAACTTTGAGCGGATCGATCACTTGAATTGTGTCTTTGGAGTGGAGTCTATTGCTCTTGTATTGAATGCAATGTGTTGAATGCTTGGATAGTTGGAGTGGTGGTGGTTGGGGGGTATTTATAGCCCTCAACCACCAAACAACCGTTGGGGATGGCTGCTGTCGATGGGCGCACCGGACAGTCCGGTGCGCCACCGGACACTGTCCGGTGTGCCAGCCACGTCACCCAACCGTTAGGATTCTGGAGCATTTGACTGTTGGCGCGCCGACTTCTTGTAGCACCGGACAGTCCGGTGCCGCACCGGACATGACTGTTCATTGTCCGGTGCGCCTCTGACGACTGCTCTGACTTCTGCGCGCACTGTTCATGCACTGTAGCGTTGCAGGGTGTCCGTTGCAGTCGACCGCGCTGGATAGCCGTTGCTCCACTGGTGCACCGGATAGTCCGGTGAATTATAGCGGAGCACGCCTCTGAGAAACCCGAGAGTGGCGAGTTTGAGATTGTACGGTCCTGGTGCACCGGACACTATCCGGTGCGCCAGATCAGGGCACACTTGGTTTCAATTGCTCCTTTGAATTGAACCCTATCTTGTATATTTATTGGTTTGAGTTGAACCTTTATGCACCTGTATAACATATAATCTAGAGCAAACTAGTCAGTCCATTATTTGTGTTGGGCATTCAACCATCAAAATTAATTGTGGGAAAAGGTTAACCCTATTTCCCTTTCAATCTCCCTCTTTTTGGTGATTGATGCCAACACAAACCAAAGCAAATATATAAAGTGCAGAAATAAACTAGTTTGCATATGGTGAGTGCATAGGTTACCTAGAATTAAACCAATATGAAAGTCTTGTTGCATATGAATAAGCGTGAATGGATTGTTTTCTTTTATTTGATATTTTGGACCACATTTGCACCACATGTTTTGTTTTTGCAAATATTTTTCAAATTCTTTTCAAAATTCTTTTGCAAATAGTCAAAGGTATATGAATAAGATTAAGTGAAAGGGAATTAGGCTTACACCTAGACCCTAATTAATTTTGGTGGTTGAATTGCCCAACACAAATATTGGACTAACTAGTTTGCTCTAGTGTATAAGTTATACAGGTGCAAAAGGTTCACACTTAGCCAATAAAAAGACCAAGTATTGGGTTCAAGCAAAGGAGCAAGGGACAACCGAAGGCACCTCTGGTCTGTGCCACCGGACATGTCCGGTGCACCAGAGGACTCAAACTTCGAACTCGTCACCTTCGGGAATTTCCAGAGCTGACTCCGCTATAATTCACCGGACTGTCCGGTGTACACCGGACATGTCCGGTGCTCCAAGGAAGAGCGGCCTCCGGAACTCGCCAGCCTCGGGAATTCACTTCGGCCACTCCGCTATAATTCACCGGACTGTCCGATGTACACCGGACTGTCCGGTGCAACAGCGGGGCAACGGCTATTTCGGCGCCAACGGCTACCTGCGACGCATTAAATGCGCGCGCTGCGCGCGCAGAGGTCAGGCACGCCCATGCTGGCGCACCGGACAATCTACAGTGCATGTCCGGTGCGCCACCGGAACATCCAGGCGGGCCCAGAAGATAGAGCTCCAACGGTCGAACCCAACGTCTTTTGGTGACGTGGCTGTCGCACCGGACATGTCCGGTGTGCACCGGACTGTCCGGTGTGCCATCGAACAGACAGCCTCACCAAACAGCTAGTTTGGTGGTTGGGGCTATAAATACCCCCAACCACCCACCATTCATGGCATCCAAGTTTTCCACTTCCCAACTACTTACAAGAGCTCTAGCATTCAATTCTAGACACACCAAAGAGATCAAATCCTCTCCAAATTCCACACAACGCCCTAGTGATTAGAGAGAGTGATTTGCTTGTGTTCTTTCGAGCTCTTGGGCTTGGATTGCTTTCTTCTTTCTTTATTCTTTCTTGTGATCAAACACTCACTTGTAATTGAGGCAAGAGACACCAATCGTGTGGTGGTCCTTGCGGGAAGTTTGATTCCCAAGTGATTTGAGAAAGAGAAGCTCACTCGGTCCGAGGGACCGTTTGAGAGAGGGAAGGGTTGAAAGAGACCTGGCCTTTGTGGCCTCCTCAACGGGGAGTAGGTTTGCGAGAACCGAACCTCGGTAAAACAAATCCGCGTGTCACACTTCTTATTCGCCTGCGATTTGTTTTCCGCCCTCTCTCGCGGACTCGATTATATTTCTAACGCTAACCCGGCTTGTAGTTGTGATTATTTTTGAGAATTTCAGTTTCGCCCTATTCACCGCCCCTCTAGGCGACTTTCAATTGGTATCAGAGCCCGGTGCTTCATTAGAGCCTAACCGCTCGAAGTGATGTCGGGAGATCACACCAAGAGGGAGATGGAGACCGGCGACAAGCCCACTACGAGCCAAGGGAGCACTTCATCGGAAGAGTCCCACACCAAGAGGAAGGAGAAGAAGAAGGACTCCTCCAAACGGAAGGAGAAAAGATCTTCTTCTTCTCACCACAAAGAGAAGAAGGAAAAATCTTCTTCCCACAAGTCGCATCGGAAAGGCGACAAGCACAAGAGGATGAGGAAAGTGGTCTACTACGAGACCGACACTTCATCAACATCTACCTCCGACTCCGATGCGCCGTCCGTAACTTCTAAGCGCCAAGAGCGCAAGAAGTTTAGTAAGATCCCCCTACACTATCCTCGTACATCTAGATCTACTCCATTACTTTCCGTTCCATTAGGCAAACCGCCAACCTTTGATGGCGAAGATTATGCTAGGTGGAGTGATTTAATGAAATTTCATCTAACCTCACTCCACAAAAGTATATGGAACGTTGTTGAGTTTGGAGCACAGGTACCATCCGTAGGGGATGAAGACTATGATACAGACGAAGTGGCCCAAATCGAGCACTTCAACTCCCAAGCCACAACCATACTCCTCGCCTCTCTAAGCAAGGAGGAATACAACAAAGTGCAAGGGTTGAAGAATGCAAAGGAGATTTGGGACCTACTCAAAACCGCGCACGAGGGTGATGAACTCACCAAGATCACAAAGCGGGAAACGATCGAGGGGGAGCTCGGTCGTTTTCGTCTTCGCCAAGGGGAGGAGCCACAAGATATGTACAACCGGCTCAAAACCTTGGTGAACCAAGTGCGCAACCTCGGGAGCAAGAAATGGGTTGACCACGAGGTGGTTAAGGTTATTTTAAGATCACTTATTTTCCTTAACCCTACTCAAGTACAATTAATTCGTGGTAATCCAAGATATACACTAATGACTCCCGAGGAAGTTATCGGGAATTTTGTGAGCTTTGAGTGCATGATTAAAGGCTCGAAGAAAATCAACGAGCTTGACGAACCCTCCACGTCCGAGGCACAACCGGTGGCATTTAAGGCAACGGAGGAGAAGAAGGAGGAGTCTACATCGAGTAGACAACCAATTGACGCCTCCAAGCTCGACAATGAGGAGATGGCTTTAATCATCAAAAGCTTTCGCCAAATCCTCAAGCAATTGAGGGGGAAGGACTACAAACCCCGCTCCAAGAAAGTGTGCTACAAGTGTGGTAAGCCCGGTCATTTCATTGCTAAATGTCCTATATCTAGTGACAGTGACAGGGGCGACGACAAGAAGGGAAAGAGGAGAGAAAAGAAGAAGTACTACAAGAAGAAGGGCGGCGATGCCCATGTTTGCCGGGAGTGGGACTCGGACGAGAGCTCCACCGACTCCTCCTCCGACGAGGACGCCGCCGACATCGCCGTCACCAAGGGACTCCTCTTCCCCAACGTCGGCCACAAGTGCCTCATGGCAAAGGATGGCAAAAGGAAGAAGGTTAAATCTAAATCCTCCACTAAATATGAATCCTCTAGTGATGATAATGCTAGTGATGAGGAAAATAATTTGCGCACCCTTTTTGCCGATCTTAACATGCAACAAAAGGAAAAATTAAATGAATTGATTAGTGCTATTCATGAGAAGGATGATCTCTTGGACTCTCAAGAGGACTTCCTTATTAAGGAAAACAAAAAACATGTTATGGTTAAAAATGCTTATGCTCTAGAAGTTGAAAAATGTGAAAAATTGTCTAGTGAGCTAAGCACTTGACATGAGACCATTAACAACCTTAGAAATGAAAATGCTAAATTAATTGCTAAGGTTGATTCTCATGTTTGTATTGATTCAACTTCTAATCTTAGAAATGATAATGTTGATTTGTTTGCTAAGATTAAGGAATTGAATGATTCTCTTGCTAGCCTTAGAGTAGAAAATGAAAATTTGATTACTAAGGCTAAAGATTTTGATGTTTGCAACACTACTATTTCCGACCTTAGAACTAAGAATGATATGTTGCATGCTAAGGTTGTAGAACTAAAATCTTGCAAACCCTCTACATCTACTATTGAGCATGTGTCTATTTGTGATAGATGTAGAGATGTTGATATCAATGCTATTCATGATCACATGGTTTTAATTAAACAAAAAAATGATCATATAGCAAAATTAGATGCTAAAATTGCCGAGCATAACTTAGAAAATGAAAAGTTTAAATTTGCTAGAAGTATGCTCTATAATGGGAGACGCCCTGGCATCAAGGATGGCATTGGCTTCCAAAGGGGAAACAATGTCAAACTTAATGCCCCTCCTAAAAACTTGTCTAACTTTGTTAAGGGCAAGGCTCCCATGCCTCAGGATAACGAGGGTTACATTTTGTACCCTGCCGGTTATCCCGAGAGCAAAATTAGGAGAACTCATTCTAGGAAGTCTCACTCTGGCCCTAATCATGCTTTTATGTATAAGGGTGAGACATCTAGTTCTAGGCAACCAACCCGTGCTAAGTTGCCTAAAAGGAAAACTCCTAATGCATCAAATGAGCATGACATTTCATTTAAGACTTTTGATGCATCTTATGTTTTAACTAACAAATCCGGCAAAGTAGTTGCCAAGTTTGTTGGGGGCAAACACAAGGGCTCCAAGACTTGTGTTTGGGTACCCAAAGTTCTTGTTTCTAATGCCAAAGGACCCAAAACCGTTTGGGTACCTAAAGTCAAGAACTAAAATTGTTTTGTAGGTTTATGCATCCGGGGGCTCAAGTTGGATACTCGACAGCGGGTGCACAAACCACATGACAGGGGAGAAGAAGATGTTCTCCTCATATGAGAAAACCAAGATCCCCAACGAGCTATCACATTCGGGGATGGAAATCAAGGTTTGGTCAAAGGATTGGGTAAAATTGCTATATCACCTGACCATACTATTTCCAATGTTTTTCTTGTAGATTCTTTAGATTACAATTTGCTTTCCGTATCCCAATTATGTCAAATGGGCTACAACTATCTATTTACTGATGTAGGTGTTACTGTCTTTAGAAGAAGTGATGATTCAATAGCATTCAATGGAGTGTTAGAGGGTCAGCTATACTTGGTAGATTTTGATAGAGCTGAACTCGACACTTGCTTGGTTGCTAAGACTAACTTGGGTTGGCTCTAGCACCGCCGACTAGCCCATGTTGGAATGAAGAATCTTCATAAGCTTCTAAAGGGAGAGCACATTTTAGGACTAACAAATGTTCATTTTGAGAAAGACAGGATTTGTAGCGCATGCCAAGCCGGGAAGCAAGTTGGGACTCATCATCCACACAAGAACATCATGACTAGTGACAGGCCACTGGAGCTCCTACACATGGACCTATTCGGCCCGATCGCTTACATAAGCATCGGCGGGAGTAAGTACTATCTAGTTATTGTGGATGATTATTCTCGCTTCACTTGGGTGTTCTTTTTGCAGGAAAAATCTCATACCCAAGAGACCTTAAAGGGATTCTTGAGACGAGCTCAAAATGAGTTCGGCTTAAGGATCAAGAAAATTAGAAGCGACAACGGGACGGAGTTCAAGAACTCTCAAATTGAAGGCTTCCTTGAGGAGGAGGGCATCAAGCATGAGTTCTCTTCTCCCTACACCCCACAACAAAATGGTGTAGTGGAGAGGAAGAATCGAACTCTATTGGACATGGCAAGAACCATGCTTGATGAGTACAAGACACCGGATCGGTTTTGGGCCGAGGCGGTCAACACCGCCTGCTACGCCATCAACCGGTTATATCTACACCGAATCCTCAAGACGACATCTTATGAACTCCTAACTGGTAAAAAGCCCAATATTTCATATTTTAGAATTTTTGGTAGCAAATGCTTTATTCTTGTTAAAAGAGGTAGAAAATCTAAATTTGCTCCTAAAACTGTAGAAGGCTTTTTACTAGGATATGACTCAAACACAAGGGCATATAGAGTCTTTAACAAGTCCTCAGGACTAGTTGAAGTTTCTTGTGACGTTGTGTTTGATGAGACTAACGGCTCTCAAGTAGAGCAAATTGATCTTGATGAGATAGGTGAAGAACAGGCTCCATGCATAGCGCTAAGGAACATGTCCATTGGGGATGTGTGTCCTAAGGAATCCGAAGAGCCTCCACATGCACAAGATCAACCATCCTCCTCCACGCAAGCATCTCCGCCAACCCAAAATGAGGACGAGGCTCAAGTTGATGAAGGAGAAGATCAAAGAGATGAGCCCCCTCAAGATGACGGCAACGATCAAGGGGGAGATGCAAATGATCAAGACAAGGAGGATGAACAACCAAAGCCGCCACACCCAAGAGTCCACCAAGCAATACAACGAGATCACCCCGTCGACACCATCCTCGGCGACATTCATAAGGGGGTAACCACTCGATCTCGTGTTGCACATTTCTATGAGCATTACTCTTTTGTTTCCTCTATTGAGCCACACAGGGTAGAGGAAGCACTCCAAGATTCGGATTGGGTGATGGCGATGCAAGAGGAGCTCAACAACTTCAAGAGGAACGAGGTATGGCATTTAGTTCCACGTCCTAACCAAAATGTTGTAGGAACCAAGTGGGTCTTCCGCAACAAACAAGACGAGCATGGTGTGGTGACAAGGAACAAAGCTCGACTCGTGGCCAAGGGGTATTCACAAGTCGAAGGTTTGGATTTTGGTGAAACCTATGCACCCGTAGCTAGGCTTGAGTCCATTCGCATATTATTAGCCTATGCTACTTACCATGGCTTCAAGCTTTACCAAATGGACGTGAAGAGTGCCTTCCTCAATGGACCAATCAAGGAGGAGGTCTATGTTGAGCAACCTCCCGGCTTTGAAGATAGTGAGTACCCTAACCATGTTTATAGACTCTCTAAGGCGCTTTATGGGCTCAAGCAAGCCCCAAGAGCATGGTATGAATGCCTTAGAGATTTCCTTATTGCTAATAGCTTCAAAGTCGGCAAGGCCGATCCTACTTTATTCACTAAAACTCTTGACAATGATTTGTTTGTATGCCAAATTTATGTTGATGATATCATATTTGGGTCTACTAACGAATCTACATGTGAAGAATTTAGTAGGATCATGACAAAGAAATTCGAGATGTCGATGATGGGGGAGTTGAAGTATTTTCTAGGATTCCAAGTCAAGCAACTCCAAGAGGGCACCTTCATTAGCCAAACGAAGTATACTCAAGATATTCTAAGCAAGTTTGGAATGAAGGATGCCAAGCCCATCAAGACACCCATGGGAACCAATGGGCATCTCGACCTCGACACGGGAGGTAAGTCTGTGGATCAAAAGGTATACCGGTCGATGATTGGTTCATTGCTTTATTTATGTGCATCTCGACCGGACATTATGCTTTCCGTATGCATGTGTGCAAGATTCCAAGCCGACCCTAAGGAATCACACCTTACGGCCGTAAAACGAATCTTGAGATATTTGGCTTATACACCTAAGTTTGGGCTTTGGTACCCTCGGGGATCCACATTTGATTTGATTGGTTATTCGGATGCCGATTGGGCGGGGTGCAAAATCAATAGGAAGAGCACATCGGGGACTTGCCAGTTCTTGGGAAGATCCTTGGTGTCTTGGGCTTCAAAGAAGCAAAATTCGGTCGCTCTTTCCACCGCCGAAGCCGAGTATATTGCCGCAGGCCACTGTTGCGCGCAATTGCTTTGGATGAAGCAAACCCTGCGGGACTACGGTTACAAACTAACCAAAGTTCCTCTTCTATATGATAATGAGAGTGCAATCCGCATGGCGGATAATCCCGTTGAGCATAGCCGCACTAAACACATAGCCATTCGGTATCATTTTCTTCGGGATCACCAACAAAAGGGGGATATCGAGATTTCATACATTAACACTAAAGATCAATTAGCCGATATCTTTACCAAGCCTCTTGATGAACAAACTTTTACCAAACTTAGGCATGAGCTCAATATTCTTGATTCTAGGAACTTCTTTTGCTAAACTTGCACACATAGCTCATAAGTATACCTTTGATCATGTCTCTTTGATATATGCTATGACTAATGTGTTTGCAAGTGTATTTTAAACCAAGTCATAGGTATATTGAAAGGGAATTGAAGTCTTCGGCGAAGACAAAGGCTTCCACTCCACTCTACTACTCATCCTTCGCTGTCTCTCCGCATCACTCTCCATCTTTGGTATAATCTTTACTCATATGTTTTATTTATGACCAAAGGGGGAGAAAGTACTTCTAAGGGCTCTAACGATTCCGTTTTTGGCGATTCATGCCAAAGGGGGAGAAAGTATGAGCCCAAAGCAAAAGGACCGCACCACCGCCCTAATTTTAAAATTTAATGTTTTTCAATTGGAAAATTTCAAATTAGTATCTCTTTGTGTTCTAAAGGGGGAGCAAGTAGTATTTTTCAAAACTTGATATCTTAAAACCCTCTTGAACACTAAGAGGAGAATTTATTTGAGGGGGAGTTTTGTTTAGTCAAAGGAAAAGCATTTGGAACAAGGGGAGAGAATTTCAAATCTTGAAAATGCTTCTCAAAATCTTATTCATTTACCTTTGACTTTCTTGCAAAAGGATTTTGAAAAGAATTTACAAAAGGATTTGCAAAAACAAAACATGTGATGCAAATGTGGTCCAATATGTTAAAAACAAAGAAACAATCCATGCACATCATGTAAGTATTTATATTGGCTCAATTCCAAGCAACCTTTGCACTTACATTATGAAAACTAGTTCATTTATATTTGCTTTGGTTTGTGTTGGCATCAATCACCAAAAAGGGGGAGATTGAAAGGGAATTAGGCTTACACCTAGACCCTAATTAATTTTGGTGGTTGAATTGCCCAACACAAATATTGACTAACTAGTTTGCTCTAGTGTATAAGTTATACAGGTGCAAAAGGTTCACACTTAGCCAATAAAAAGACCAAGTATTGGGTTCAAACAAAGGAGCAAGGGACAACCGAAGGCACCTCTGGTCTGTGCCACCGGACATGTCCGGTGCACCAGAGGACTCAAACTTCGAACTTGTCACCTTCGGGAATTTCCAGAGGCGACTCCGCTATAATTCACCGGACTGTCCGGTGTACACCGGACATGTCCGGTGCTCCAAGGAAGAGCGGCCTCCGGAACTCGCCAGCCTCAGGAATTCACTTCGGCCACTCCGCTATAATTCACCGGACTGTCCGATGTACACCGGACTGTCCGGTGCAACAGCGGGGCAACGGCTATTTCGGCGCCAACGGCTACCTGCGACGCATTAAATGCGCGCGCTGCACGCGCAGAGGTCAGGCACGTCCATGCTGGCGCACCGGACAATCTACAGTGCATGTCCGGTGCGCCACCGGAACATCCAGGCGGGCCCAGAAGACAGAGCTCCAACGATCGAACCCAACGGCTTTTGGTGACGTGGCTGTCGCACCGGACATGTCCGGTGTGCACCGGACTGTCCGGTGCGCCATCGAACAGACAGCCTCACCAAACAGCTAGTTTGGTGGTTGGGGCTATAAATACCCCCAACCACCCACCATTCATGGCATCCAAGTTTTCCACTTCCCAACTACTTACAAGAGCTCTAGCATTCAATTCTAGACACACCAAAGAGATCAAATCCTCTCCAAATTCCACACAACGCCCTAGTGATTAGAGAGAGTGATTTGCTTGTGTTCTTTCGAGCTCTTGGGCTTGGATTGCTTTCTTCTTTCTTTATTCTTTCTTGTGATCAAACACTCACTTGTAATTGAGGCAAGAGACACCAACCGTGTGGTGGTCCTTGCGGGAAGTTTGATTCCCAAGTGATTTGAGAAAGAGAAGCTCACTCGGTCCGAGGGACCGTTTGAGAGAGGGAAGGGTTGAAAGAGACCCGGCCTTTGTGGCCTCCTCAACGGGGAGTAGGTTTGCGAGAACCAAACCTCGGTAAAACAAATCCACGTGTCACACTTCTTATTCGCCTGCGATTTGTTTTCCGCCCTCTCTCGCGGACTCGATTATATTTCTAACGCTAACCCGGCTTGTAGTTGTGATTATTTTTGAGAATTTCAGTTTCGCCCTATTCACCCCCCTCTAGGCGACTTTCATTAAGCATTTTCAAGATTTGAAATTTCTCCCCCTGTTTCAAATGCTATTCCTTTGACTAAACAAAAGCTCCCCCTGAATGAAATTTTCCTCTTAGCTTTCAAGAGGGTTTTGAAATGGGTACCAATTTTGAAATCTTAATTTTATAAGCATAGATACCAATTTGAAATTTATCTTGAGAAAAACAAACATTTGTGAGTACCAACTAAATCTTCATTTCGAAAATTTTGAAATGGTGGTGGTGCGGTCATTTTGCTTTGGGCTTAATATTTTCTCTCCCTTTGCATTAATCGCCAAAAACAGAGAGCGTTGGAGCCCTATTTATATTTTCTCCCCCATTAATACAAGAAATATAAGTGAAAGATTATACCAATGTGGAGAGACGGCGGAATACCGGCAAAAGGTAGATAATGCCGATGGAGTTGAGTGGAAGCGTTGTCTTTGCCGAATATTTTATTTCCCTTTCAATCTAAGACTAACACAAGAAATACTCATGGAAACACATTAGTCTTAGCCTTGGTACAAGGATAATAAGAAGTATGCATTTGTACCAAAATGAAAGAGATATGATCAAAGGTATATAAATGAGCTATGCGTGCAACGTTTCAATCAAAATTCCGAGAATCAAGTATATTTAGCTCATTCCTAAGTTTGCTAAAGGTTTTCTCATCTAATGGCTTGGTAAAGATATCGGCTAATTGATCTTTGGTGTTAACATAAGCTATCTCGATATCCCCCCTTTGTTGGTGATCCCTCAGAAAGTGATACCGAATGTCTATGTGCTTAGTGCGGCTGTGTTCAACGGGATTCTCCAGCATGCGGATAGCACTCTCATTATCACATAGGAGAGGGACTTTGCTCAATTTGTAGCCATAGTCCCTGAGGTTTTGCCTCATCCAAAGTAATTGCGCACAACAATGGCCTGCGGCAATATACTCGGCTTCGGCGGTGGAAAGAGCTACTGAGTTTTGTTTCTTTGAAGCCCAAGACACCAGGGATCTTCCCAGAAACTGACAAGTCCCTGATGTGCTCTTCCTATCAATTTTACACCCTGCCCAATCGACATCGAAATATCCTATTAAGTCAAAGGTGGATCCCTTGGGGTACCAAAGCCCAAACTTAGGAGTGTAAACTAGATATCTCATGATTCTCTTCACGGCCCTAAGGTGAACTTCCTTAGGATCGGCTTGCAACCTTGCACACATGCATACAAAAAGCATAATATCTGGTCGAGATGCACATAAGTAGAGTAAAGATCCTATCATCGACCGGTATACCTTTTGATCTACGGATTTACCTCCCGTGTCAAGGTCGAGATGCCCATTGGTTCCCATGGGTGTCTTGATGGGTTTGGCATCCTATATTCCAAACTTCTTAAGAATGTCTTGAATGTACTTGGTTTGGCTGATGAAGGTGCCATCCTAGAGTTACTTGATTTGAAATCCTAAGAAATATCTCAACTCCCCCATCATTGACATCTCGAATTTTTGAACCATGATCCTACTAAACTCTTCACAAGTAGATTTTTTAGTAGACCCAAATATAATGTCATCAACATAAATTTGGCATACAAACAAATCATTTGCAACAATTTTAGTAAAGAAAGTAGGATTGGCTTTACCGACTTTGAAGCCATTAGTGATAAGAAAATATTGCAGGCATTCATACCATGCTCTTAGGGCTCGCTTGAGCCCATAAAGCGCCTTTGTGAGTTTGTAAACATGGTTAGGGTACTCACTATCTTCAAAGCTAGGAGGTTGCTCAACATAGACCTCTTCCTTGATAGGTCCATTGAGGAAGGCACTCTTCACATCCATTTGATAAAGCTTAAAGCCATGGTAAGTAGCATAGGCAAGTAATATGCGAATTGACTCAAGCCTAGCTACGGGTGCATAAGTTTCATCGAAATCCAAACCTTCGACTTGTGAATAACCCTTGGCCACAAGTCAGGCTTTGTTCCTTGTCACCACACCATGCTCATCTTGCTTGTTGCGGAATACCCACTTGGTACCTAAACATTTTGATTAGGACGTGGAACCAAATGCCATACCTCATTCCTCGTGAAGTTGTTGAGCTCCTCTTGCATTGCCATAACCCAATCCGAATCTCTTAATGCATCCTCAATCCTGTAAGGCTCAATAGAGGAAACAAAAAGAGTAATGCTCAGAGAAATGTGTGACTTGAGATCGAGTAGTTACCCCCCTTATGGATATCACCGAGAATGGAGTTGATGGAGTGATCTCTTTGAATCGCCTGGTGGACTCTTGGGTGTGGCGGTCTTTGACCCTGTATTTCTTGATCATCTTCCTTGTCTTCATTTTCTTCATCTCCCCCTTGATCATTGCCCTCCTCTTGAGGTGACTCATCCTCTTGATCTTCATCTTCATTGTCTTGAGCCTGTTCCTCATCTTGGGTTGGTGGAGATGCTTGATTGGAAGATGACAGTTGACCTTGTGCTTGTGGAGGCTCTTCGGATTCCTTAGGACACACATCCCCAATGGACATGTTCCTTAGTGCGACGCACAGAGCCTCTTCATCATCTAGCTCATCAAGATCAACTTGCTCCACTTGGGAGCCATTAGTCTCATCAAACACAATGTCACAAGAAACCTCAACTAATCCAGTGGATTTGTTGAAGACTCTATATGCCCTTGTGTTTGAGTCATAACCAAGCAAAAAGCCTTCTACAGCCTTAGGAGCAAATTTAGATTTTCTACCTCTTTTAACAAGAATAAAACATTTGCTTCCAAAGACTCTAAAATAAGAAACATGAGCTTTTTACCGGTTAGGAGTTCATATGATGTCTTCTTGAGGATTCGGTGAAGATATAACCGGTTGATGGAGCAGCAGGCGGTGTTAATCGCCTCGGCCCAAAACCGGTACGGAGTCTTGTACTCATCAAGCATGGTTCTTGCCATATCTAGTAGAGTTCTATTTTTCCTCTCCACTACACCATTTTGTTGAGGCATGTAGGGAGAAGAAAACTCATGCTTGATGCCCTCATCCTAAAGAAATCCTTCTATTTGTGTGTTCTTGAACTCCGTCCCATTGTCGCTTCTAATCTTTTTTTATCCTTAAGCCGAACTCATTTTGAGCTCGTCTCAAGAATCCCTTTAAGATCTCTTGGGTTTGTGATTTTTCCTGCAAAAAGAATACCCAAGTGAAGCGGAGAATAATCATCCACAATTACTAGACAGCACTTACCTCATGCCGATGCTTATGTAAGCGATCGGGCCGAATAGATCCATGTGGAGTAGCTCGAGCGGCCTGTCAGTCGTCATGATGTTCTTGTGTGGATGGTGAGCGCCAACTTGCTTTCCTGCTTGGCATGCGCTACAAATCCTGTCTTTCTCAAAATGAACATTTGTTAGTCCCAAAATGTGTTCTCCCTTTAGAAGCTTGTGAAGATTCTTCATTCCAACATGAGCTAGTCGGCGATGCCATAGCCAACCCATATTAGTCTTAGCAATTAAGCAAATGTTGAGTTCAGCTGTGTTCTCATTAAAATCAACTAAAAATAGCTGACCCTCCAACACTCCTTTAAATGCTATTGAATCATGACTTCTTCTAAAGACAGTAACACCTACATCACTAAAAAGACAGTTGTAACCCATTTTGCATAATTGAGAAACTGAAAGCAAGTTATAATCTAAATAATCTACAAGAAAAATATTGGAAATAGAATGGTCAGGAGATATAGCAATTTTACCAAGTCCTTTGACCAAACCTTAATTTCCATCCCTGAATGTGATAGCTCGTTGGGGATCTTTGTTTTTCTCGTAGGAGGAGAACATCCTTTTTCTCCCCTGTCATGTGGTTTGTGCATCCGCTATCAATTATCCAACTTGAGCCCCCGGATGCATGAACCTGCAAAACAATTTAGGCCTTATTCTTAGGTACCCAAACAGTCTTGGGTCCTTTGATGTTAGAAACAAGCACCTTGGGTACCCAAACACAAGTCTTTGAACCCTTGTGTTTGTCCCAACATATTTGGCAACTACTTTGCTTGATTTGTTAGTAAGCACATAAGAAGCATCAAAAGTTTTAAATGAAATGTTATGACCATTTGATGCAGCAGGAGTTTTCTTTTTAGGCATTTAACATGTGTAGAATGCCTAGAGCTAGAAGCCTCATTTTTGTACATAAAAGCATGATGAATAACAGTGTGAGGTTTTCTAGCATGAATTCTCCTAATTTTTGTGCTCAGGATAATTAGCAGGATATAAAATATAGCCCTCATTATCTTGAACCATGTGAGCTTTTCCTTTAACAAAATTAGACAATTTCTTAGGGGCATTAAGCTTGATATTGCTTCCCTGTTGGAAACCAATCCCATCCTTAATGTCAGGGCGTCTCCCATTATAGAGCATGCTTCTAGCAAATTTAAATTTTTCATTCTCAATTTCATGCTCATTGATTTTAGTAGTTAATTGAGCTATATGATCATTTTTTTTGTTTAATTAAAGCAAGGTGATCATTATAGCATCTACATTAACATCTCTACATCTAGTGCAAATAGAAACATGATCAACAATAGATGTATATGGTTTGCAAACATTTAATTCATCAATCTTAGCATGTAAATGGCATTCTCATTTCTAAGACGGGAAATAGAATCATTGCAAACATTTAAATCTTTAACCCTTAGAAATTAATCTAGCATTTTCATCTTTAAGGCTAGAAATTGTATCATTCAATTTATCAATCTTAGCATTTAAACTAGCATTTTCATTTCTAAGACTGACAATTGAATCATTACAAACATTCAACCTTTTCAACCTTAGCAATTAAATTAGCATTCTCAGTTCTAAGGTTGGAAACAGTGTCATGGCAAATGCTAAGCTCCTTAGTCAAGTTTCTATTTTTCCTCTACTTCCTGAGCATAAGCGTTCTTTACTTTAACATGCTTCTTGTTTTCTTTAATAAGGAATTCCTCTTGGCTATCCAAAAGTTCATCCTTCTCATGAATAGCTCCTATCCATTCATTCAATTTCTCTTTTTGTTACATGTTAAGGTTGGCAAAAAGAGTGAGCAGATCATCTTCATCTTCATTAGAACTACCCCTCGTCACTAGATGTATTATACTTGGGGTGGTTCTAGATTGTACCTTCTTCTTTTGTCGTCCTTTGCCATGAAGCACTTGTGGCCGACGTTGGGGAAGAGGAGGCCCTTGTTGACGGCGATGTTGGCGGCGTCCTCATCGGAGGAGGAGTCGGTGGAGCTCTCGTCGGAGTCCATTCTCGACACACGTGGGCATCGCCACCCTTCTTCTTGTAGTACCTCTTCTTCTCCTTCTCTTCTTCCCCTTCTTGTCGTCGTCCCTGTCACTATCACTAGACATTGGACATTTAGCAATAAAATGACCGGGCTTACCACATTTGTAACACACCCTCTTGGAGCGGGGTTTGTAGTCCTGCCCCCTCCTTTGCTTGAGGATTTGGCGGAAGCTCTTGATGATGAGTGTTATTTCCTCATTGTCGAGCTTGGAGGCGTCACTGGGAAGCCTACTCGATGTAGTCTCCTCTTTCTTCTCTTCCGTCGCTTTGAATGCGACGGGTTGCACCTCGGGTGTGGAGGTGGCGCCTTGCTCCAAGTTGACAATGTGTTTGGAGCCTTTGACCATTAGTTCAAAGCTCACAAACTTCCCAATTACCTCCTCGGGAGACATTAGCTTGTATCTAGGATCACCACGTATTAACTGAACTTGAGTGGGATTACGAAATGCGAGGGATCTAAGAATAACCTTGACCATTTCATGGTCATCCCAGTTTGTGCTCCCGAGGTTGCGCACTTGGTCACCAAGGTCTTGAGCCGGTTGTACATCGCTTGTGGCTCCTCTCCTTGGTTGAGGACGAATTGACCGAGCCTCCCCTCGATTGTCTCCCGCTTTATGATCTTGGTCACCTCATCCTCCTTCGTGTGTGGTCTTGAGTACATCCCAAATCTCCTTAGCACTCTTCAACCCTTGCACCTTATTATACTCCTCTCAACACAAGGAGGCAAGGAGTATAGTAGTTCCTTGGGAGTTAAAGTGCTGGATTTGGGCGACTTCGTCCGAGTCGTAGCCCTCATCCCCACCGTAGGTACCTACGCTCCAAATTCAACAATGTCCCAAATGCTTGTGTGGAGTGAGGTTAGGTGATGCCTCATTTTATCACTCCACATAGAATAATCCTCACCATCAAAAAATGGTGGTTTGCCTAAGGGAACAGAAAGTAGAGGAGCACGCTTAGAGATATGGGGATATCGAAGGGGCATCTTACTATAATTCTTGCACTCATGGCACTTAGAAGTGACGGACGCCGCTTCGGAGCCAGATGTGGAGGGCGACGAAGAGTCGGTCTCGTAGTAGACCACTTTCTTCATCTTCTTCTTCTTGTCGCCACTCTGATGCGACTTGATGTGTGAAGGGGATCCTTCCTTCACCTTGTTGCCAGACTCTCTTGATAGAGCCTTCCCAAGGCTTGCGGGCTTGTCACCACCGGTCACGATCTCCCTCTTGGCGTGATCTCCGATATCACTTCGAGTTGTTAAACTCTAATGAAGTACCGGGCTTTGATACCAATTGAAAGTCGCCTAGAGGGGGTGAATAGACGTAATCTGAAATTACAACTTGAAACACATACTACAAGCCGGGGTTAGCGTTAGAATTAAATTCGAGTCTGGGAGAGAGGGGAAAAACAAATCAACCAAGAAATAAAGCGGATGAACACGGTGATTTGTTTTATCGAGGTTCGGTTCTAAAGAACTAGTCCCCGTTGAGGGGGTCACAAAGACCGGGTCTCTTTCAACCCTTTCCCTCTCTCAAACGGTCACCTAGACTGAGTGAGGCTTCTTCCTTAATCTCACAGGTCACTTAGACCCCGCAAGGACCATACAATTGGTGTCTCTTGCCTTGCTTACAAAGCTCTTGAGAGTAAGAAGTGAGAAAGAAAAGAAAGCCAAGCCAAGCAAACAAGAGCAACAAAGGAACACAAATGATCCTCTCACAAGTCCTAATGCGCTAAAGTTGAATTGGGAACTTTGAGCGGATCGATCACTTGAATTGTGTCTTTGGTGTGGAGTCTATTGCTCTTGTATTGAATGCAATGTGTTGAATGCTTGGATAGTTGGAGTGGTGGTGGTTGGGGGTATTTATAGCCCTCAACCACCAAACAACCCTTGGGGATGACTGCTGTCGACGGGTGCACCGGACAGTCTGGTGCGCCATCGGACACTATCCGGTGCGCCAGCCACGTCACCCAACTGTTAGGGTTCTAAAGCATTTGACCGTTGGCGCGCTGACTTCTTGTGGCACCGGAGAGTCTGTTGCCGCACCAGACAGGAATTATTCACTGTCCGGTGCGCCTTTGACGACTGTTCTGACTTTTGCGCGCACTGTTCGTGCACTGTAGCGTTGCAGGGTGTTCGTTGCAGTCGACCGTTGCGCTGGATAGTCATTGCTCCGCTGGTGCACCGGACAGTCCAGTGGCACACCGGACAGTCCGGTGAATTATAGTGGAGCGCGCCTCTGAGAAACCCGAGAGTGGCGAGTTTGAAATTGTACGGTCCTGGCACACCTGACACTGTCCGGTGGCACACCGGACAGTCCGGTGCGCCAGATCAGGGCACACTCGGTTTCAATTGCTCCTTTAAATTGAACCCTATCTTGTATATTTATTGGTTTGAGTTGAACCTTTATGCACCTGTATAACATATAATCTAGAACAAACTAGTTAGTCCATTATTTGTGTTGGGCATTCAACCACCAAAATTAATTGTGGGAAAAGGTTAACCCTATTTCCCTTTCAGTAGTGAAACCCTGCCAGTTCACCTTGGAAGTGATCAATAGGGAGTAGCGCTCCTCATGTAGAAAGAAATCACGACTTATGGGTAAAGTGTGCGACCTCTACAGAGAAATGAAACAGATATATTAGTCGTGCTCACAGTTAAGAGCGGCCTTGGGATCCTCTTTTATTAGAGTTACAAATGATGATGATGGTTCTACTAATGATGATCCTATGGATTCTGGTATTTCCTCTATGCGGAGGTACTCATGGGATAATAACTTGGGTCTACTGATAAAAATGGCTCATATTAATGAATAAAACTTGACAAGGTAAAAGCAACCTACTTTTAGCCTAGCCCCATATAAGCTAGTCCACATCAGCCAAACGAGACATTTGCTGAGTACGTTGATGTGTACTGGCCCTTACTTTCACAAAACACCAGGTTGCCTTTGGTGCAATCTATGCTCAGGTAAAGAAGAAGAAGGTGTCGAGGCAGATCTCCAGTAGTTCCAGAACTTTGACGAGTTCAAGGATTAGACTAGCGACCTCGCCCAGTTAGCTGCCTATGGTGGGTTAATTTATGTTGGCTATGTTTCTATTATGTGCACTTTGATCTATATAATGTAAATGACTCTAGTCTGTAAAGTTATTACTTACTCTTTACGTTTATTCGAAGCGCTATGCTATGATGAGTCATTTATGTAATCATTGTGTACGTGAGTTTTGATCCTAGCAAATACATGGTTCGCATTCGGTTTGCCTTCTGAAACTAATTGTGACATCTGCAGGCATGCAGACTGTCCGCGTGGAGGTGGAGGACCATCCGCAGAGGCGCATAGGCTTCGAGAATCTCCTGCAAAACCTAGATCTTGCCCCTGAGGAGGGAGCACGCCGAGGAGGACAAATCCTAGGTTGTCTTGGGGTTGGCAAGCCACCCAAGACGCCTCTAAGCAACGTTGAGCCGAAGAGAGGTGAAGATTGAGGTTGGATAAATATAACTAAGGCTAAATTACTTCTACTCCTAATGCATAAGGTAGACTTAGGTTGATAGATCGATTGTTGTGTCTCAATCGTCGTACCCCTTTATATATATAGGGGAGGGAGGTCTTGATCCATTCTATGCAGTTTCCAACAGTTCCCGCAAGATTTGCTAGGATAATCACGCAAATGATAAGGATTACAACCTGAATTAATCTAATCGTGAACGATCCAGGCTAATTCGTGGACCGTCCGGCGCACGAACTGTTCGGCCATATGGTTGGACCATTCGACAGTCCATGTGCCAAATATGGTGCTCAACAACAGTATATAATGTGGCACATAGTCATCCTTTACTTACATTCCTAAATATGTTAAGATTAGTGGATAGGACACTAAAGCTAGATAGTAATCCTCGAGCTGGAAGGACCATGGGTGCTAAAATTCATGAAAATTGTTCAACAACTCTCCTTAACTTATTGGTCATCTAGAAAATGTCCCTCGCTAGTAAGATATCTAGAAACCGCCCCCGCTAATGCACCTTGTCTAGTTGGTCATGTTCGTTTTATTTTTAATCGTAAACTAACGTAATGATATGGATGCCTTTCCCCTAACCAAAGACCCATATTGCTCTAAACAGACTAGGAATATGAGTTTTCTACACGAAACAAGACCAATCTTTTCAATCTTGCGCACGGATAGATATTGCTATTTTTTTACCACAACCAAATCCATTTTCTCGATTACACTTTAAAACCAGTCTTCCAGCAATCAGTGTTATCCTAAACGGTTTAGACGACCGTTTAAAAGGGTCTACATGGTAAACGGAGAAACACTATAAAGTTTAGGGCCTAGGCGGTCCTATAAACGGTTAACCCGTTTAAACGGTCGACCCGTTTAAACGGTCGACGTTCGGTCAAAATGGCATAAACAGAATGGGTTTAAAAGGATTTAAACGTTGTTTAGCCTATTTATTGGACCGTTTTCTTGATAGGACAAAATATGATGGGCTCATCTACATTTGTATGTTACTGTTAGGGTTGCCTCACCTTCTCTATCCGAGTATGCCTTCTTTCCTTGTGTTTTTTTTACAGTTTCTATACATGAACATGTCTTCTTCTAGCATGTTTTAGTTGTTGTTCTATAATTAGCTAAACTAGAGGGTTAGTTTAGTTGTCTTGAATTGGTCATTCTGGTTATATGGGTATGTATATGTTATGTTATAGCCGTTCTATGTTTATCACAATTTTGTATCGTTAAACCTAATATACTTGTATTTACTCATTTACTAGTACTAAAATTTACATATTAACCATTAACCCTTTTTATCTAGGCACATGGTTTAGATATATAGGGCACCAAAAACATTGCGTTTACTTAAAAAAAAGTTAGTAAAAAGTTATTTAATCTTGTTGAAACGTTGTTGCTACAGTATAAAACCGTTTAGATCGTT